>OX451735.1:520141756-520741756 GCA_948472305.1 Vicia faba | reverse complement strand
TTGCTCTATTCAAAAACAAATCAAACTCTTTTCACACCGACACTTTTCAAAAATCTTTCAAAACAATTTTTCAAACACTCTTGAGGACTGATACAAGAGTCGATCTGAAATCTTTAAACGAAACTTTTTCAAACCCACTCACAATTGAAAAGCAAACCTTTTGAAAACACAAATGAGCAAGTATCTAAGAGCCCATGGATAACCATGGATAGAAAGGGTGCTAACACCTTCCCTTTCTATAAATCTACCTCCCAAACTGAGAAACTATCTCATAAGGAATTTTGCTGTGCTTTTGTCCTGTCCATGTTGGAGAAAATAAAAGACGGTTGCGACTCTTGCTTACCGCGACATTTCGCGAACCAGCGTTGAACAGTCAGTTCCAGATCCACCGATCACACCTACTATCGAGGTTCCTTCTCATAGCCCTACTATCCAGGCTTTCATTTCAAAGTAACGCTACGACTCAGGTTCCTTCTCATAGCCCTACTATCCAGGCTTTCATTTCGAAGTAACCCTACGATCCAGGTTCCTTATCATAGCCCTACTATCCAGGCTTTCATTTCAAAGTAACCCTATGACCCAGGTTCCTTCTCATAGCCCTATTATCCAGGCTTTCTTTTCAAAGTAACCCTACTATCTAGGTTCCTTCTTATAAGCCCTATTATGCAAGCTTTCGTTTCAAAGTAACCCTACTATCCAGGTTCCTTCCCATAAGCCCTACTATCCAAGCTTTCATCTTGAAGTAACCCTACGACCCAGGTTCCTTCCCATAAGCCCTACTATCCAGGCTTTTATCTCGAGGTAACCCTACGACCCAGGTTCCTTCTCATAGACCTACTATCCAAGCTTCCATTTCGAAGTAACCCTACTATCTAGGTTCCTTCTCATAGCCCTACTATCCAGGATTTCATTTCGAAGTAACCCTACTATCCAGGATCCTTCTCATAGCCCTACTATCCAGGTTCCTTCTCATAGCCCTACTATCCAGGCTTTTATTTCGATGTAACCCTACTATGCAGGTTCCATCTCATAACCCTACTATCCAGGCTTTAATTTCGAAGTAAGCCTACTATCCAGGACCCTTCTCATAGCCCTACTATCCAGGCTTTCATTTTGAAGCAACCCTACTATCCATGATCCTTCTCATAGCCCTACTATCCATGCTTTCATTTCGAAGTTACCCTACTATCCAGGTTCCTTCTCGTAGCCCTACTATCCAGGATTTCATTTCGAAGTAACCCTACGACCCAAGTTCCTTCTTATAGCCCTACTATACAGGCTTTCATTTTGAAGTAACCCTACGACCCAGGTTCCTTCACATAGCCCTACTATCCAGGCTTTCATTTTTAAGTAACCCTACGACCCAGGTTCCTTCTCGTAGACCTACTATCCAGGCTTTCATTTCGAAGTAACCCTACTATCCAGGTTCCTTCTAATTGCCCTATTATCCAGGCTTTCATTTCGAAGTAACCCTACTATCCAGGTTCCTTCTCGTAGCCCTACTATCCATGCTTTCATTTCGAAGTAACCCTACTATCCAGGTTCCTTCTCTTAGCCCTACTATCCAGGCTTTCATTTCGATGTAACCCTACGACCCAGGTTCCTTCCCATAGCCCTACTATCCAGGCTTTCATTTTGAAGTAACCCTACGACCCAGGTTCCTTCTCATTTCCCTACTATTCAGGCTTTTATTTTCAAGTAACCCTACTATCCAAGTTACTTGTTATAGTCCTACTATCTAGGCTTTCATTTCGAAGTAACCCTACTATCCAGGTTCCTTCTCATAGCCCTACTATCCAGGCTTTCATTTCGAAGTAACCCTACCATCCAGGTTCCTTCTCATAGTCCTACTATCCAAGCCTTTATTTCGAAGTAACTCTACGACCCAGGTTCCTTCTCATAGCCCTATTATCCAAGATTTTATTTTGACGTAACCCTACTATCCAGGTTCCTTCTCATAGCCCTACTATCCAGGCTCTCATTTCGAAATAACCTTATTATCCAGGTTCATTCTCATAGCCTTACTATCCAAGATTTCATTTTTAAGTAACCGTACTATCCAGGTTCCTTCTCATAGCCCTATTATCCAGGCTTTCATCTCGAAGCAACCCTACGACCCACGTTCCTTCTCATAGCCCTACTATCCAAGATTTCATGTCGAGGTAACCCTACGACCCAAGTTCTTTCTCATAGCCCTACTATCCAGGGTTTCATTTCTAAGTAACCCTACTATCCAGGTTCCTTCTCATAGCCCTACTATCCAGGCTCTCATTTCGAAGTAACCCTACGACCCAGGTTCCTTCTCATAGCCCTACTATCCAGGCTTTCATCTCGAAGCAACCCTACTATCCAGGTTCTTCTCTTTAATCTCCAGAAAATAGTTTACAACATTGTAAGACTTGGACCCGATCAGATACGATCAATTTCACGCTTCCCCAGTAAGTCGCTGTGCAACCTGGACCCTGACCAGATATACAGCTTACTTCCACCTCATCAATTAAGAGTTAACTCCCCAATAGAGTAATGGACAACCATAGCTACTATGCTCTACTGCCCCAAACATAAGTCAACATGCCCCGACGAAGTCCTCCTCAACGGCTCATACGGGAATTCTCGCAAAGGAATCTCTTTTGCGACCAATATTTTCTCTGGATGGATTCTTTAAGCCCATCCCCGACAACTCTCCTCGCCTTCCAAATGGCATCTGTAAGCCTATTCACGATACCATCGATTGACACTGACTTCATACGAGCGCAAATTTCTGGGCACTCTAGTGTTCAATCATCTTCCACCTTCAAATCACAAAAGGCAGACAAGCCAATCTACATCCTCAGGTTTAAGAAGATTGAACAGGGCCAGCTGTTGCACCATAAAATTTTCCCTTTCATTTTACTCAGCACATGCCCATTGAGATCCTCAATTTTCTCAAGGTTGCCCAAGAGTTGACCAGGCAAACTCTCTCCTAAGGCAATGTGTATCAAATTAGGGTTTGCTCAGCTCAAGGCATCTCCTTGCACTGATGACCTGAAATTAGGGTTTGAGTTTGCACAAGGATTTTTGGACCATAAATGCTTCATGTGAATTTCATACTTCATATTGGACCTCTAAGATTGCTCATACCAAGTTTCAAGCTTTGAATCATATTTTTGACCAGTCAATTGGACAATTGACCTAAAAATCAACTTTAGTGGGAAAAAAGTCAACTGTGGCCAATTTACAGTCAAACCTCATAATTTTTTATCCACATCAACATTATAGACTCATATGAACCATTTGATCAAGTTTGGACCACAACTCCTCAAGAAATTTGATCAGATCATCAAAAGGGCAAAATGGTCAAAATTAGGGTTTTGACTGTAGAAGGGCAATTTCTGATTTTTCACCTAGCCAATGGCAAATTGGGTTCAAGAATGGTTTCAAGGACTCAATGGCATCATCTTGACCTAATCAAAAAGTTCAAAAGATCTCAAATGCATTGGATTGACAGATGAATTTTCCAGTCAACTGATCAAAAATCAACTGTACACTAAAAAGTCAAACTTTGACTTTTTGGTCAAAATCAAGTGCCAAGGGTCATTTTTCATCAAGATGTGTCAAAACATGAAACTTGTTCACCAAGAAACCTAATTTTGAAAATTAGGGTTTAAGTTTGAAAAAATTCATAACTTAGAAATTTTCTAAGTTATGAAAATTTCTTATTTTTTCTCAACTTTTCCCAACTTTTTCACCATGATGCAATTGGATTCAAAGAAAACTTCCAACATGAAAGTTGTAGTCCTCCACAAAATCTTCAACTTTTATTCACAAAGTTTTCCAAAAATATTCTTGGATCTCAAGTTATGATTTTGTGAATAAGGGTCCATGAAACTTTTAAGTTAGTGAAATTTTGCCCTAGTTTAGGCAGATTTTTGACCTAACTTCATGGCAACTTTTCACCTAGTTCCAATTGGAATCTCAAAATTCATTTCAAAGATGGATTGTATAGAATGTTACAAGCTTTCCAAAATGTCAAAGAACTCTCCAAGATCATTTATGGTTAGGGAGAATCGAAGAAAAGAAAATGGCTATTTCTCACTTTTGTCCATGGCATTTTTCACATTGCTACAAGTTGCAAATATGTCCTAAGCATGCTTGTACTTGTTTTACAGGTCTTAAACCTTTCCACACTCCTTAATTTAATGCAAATAAAATGGATATTGGCTTTTTTCTGAGCTATGGAACTTTGCACAATGAATTAATCCATTTATGGTATAAAGGTAACAATACCATTTCCATAAAGCTTGCTTTTTGGCAACTTTGTATTCCTTGAGCATTGAACCTAATCTTTGGCCACAAACAAGATCCACAAACTTGAGGCAAAGTACACCAACTATGTTCAGGCCTTGAGCTATCTTGTACAGGCTTTGAGCTTTCTCAACTCACTTTTGCTTCAAAAGCAAGTAAGCTTGCAAAAAGTCCACAACTTGAAAATCTGATAAGAGCAAGGCTTTGTATCATTTCAAACAAGTTCAGCATATTGTAGCAAGCCAGAAACACGATTTGCCAAGCATTCAAACACCCTAAAACACAAAATCACAAGTTCATGCCCAAACAGGGCATCATCTGCAGAACCATTTCCAAGACCAAATTGGCTCATGCGTTTTGCTTGAAACCACTTCAAACACATTCCCTACAACACACCTAAACTATCCAAGCCACTGTTCAGCAACTGTAACCTCATTTTCACACTTCACCATTTTCATTTTGAAGCTTTGCAGGTTGAGTTCTACAAGGACATTCAGGAAGGTTCAAGGTAAGCTAAGCATTGGGAAAGGTTGACGGAACTTTAAGCAAGCTCACACGACCTTTAGGCCTCACTCAAAGTTGCTACATTGCCATATTCAACTTCAACTGAACAAGGTATTTTTCAAGTTTCTATCTCTCTATTTAGACATCATTAGGCTTAGGTTTGTGAAGCAAAAATGTAGTCCTTAAGTTCCTTGAGCTATACATATACATAGTTCTTATTTATATTAACTGAGCTAGGAGAATTTGGATGATGAAAATGCTGAAAAAGCTAGGTTAGAATTTAGGGCCACTGAAATTCTCCCTGGTTTCTTAGAGTTAGGTCACAAAATGGATATGGTTGGAATCGTGATTGAAAATGCTATAACTTTCATTTTATAAATATTTGATTTCATGCAAGCAATAGAGAGAACAGGTTTGAACTGAACCAGGGCGCGCGCGTGTTTAGAGGACAGGGACGGAGTGGAGCTTGGGCCTGGGCCTGGCTTTTCTGGCTATTCACACCACCCTTTTGCTTTTTGCACCCCCTTGGCCCATTTGTTATATTTTTGTATATTTTTCATTTCTTTTATGTTTTCTGACTTTATTTCTTTTTTCTAAACATTGAAAAATCTCAAAAATATTTTCTTAATTTTTTTGCATTTTATTTTATTATTTTTATTATTTTTTGGGCATAAAAATAGTTTATTAATAATAATATAACTTATTTTTCTAAATAAAACTTGTAAATAATACAAAAATATTATATATTTTTATTTTTATTATTTATACACTTAAATTAATATTTTCATACAATATTTAATTTTTTAACATTTTTGTATATATTATTATTATTATTATTTTTCTTAAACAAAAAGGATAAATAAATAATTAGAAAACATTATTTTCTTAAAACAAAAACTAGGGTTTCCACCCTTTCCAAAAATAATCATTTTTATTTTCTTATTTCTAAGACATAAATAAATTTATTTTCTCATACATAAAATTAATACAAAAACATTTGTGCATATTTACATTTTTATTGTACATTTAAATAATTGTTCATTTATTTATTGTATCAATTCAATTGGGTTGTAATAGTAGATTAGGGTTTTATTTTATGCAAATATCCCCCAATTCAAACTTGTATCCCCCTCCCCATAATAATGTTGTAATAGTCTAGATTTACTTTACGCATTTTATCGCTTTAATATGCCATGATAGTAAATTAGGGTTTTGTATGCAAAGACAAAAATCAAACAAATAGCATGACTAAACACAAGACAAAAATGCATGAAAAATAATAACACAATGCACACAAGCACCCCTAGGGTTTCATCCACTTTGTTGCCTTAAAATGGCCATGGTATGCATGCTAGGTATCTTGGAAAAATCAAACAAAACAAAAGATCATAGTCCCTCGATGACGCTATCAAAATGTTGCCTAAAAATAAAGGATCTTAGTCCCTAAAACTTGCTAAGATACTTGGCACCATTGCTATCATGGTCATACGATGACCCATGCCTGTCCCGTTTAACATCCAAAGATAGGGTTTTTTACGAAATACAATGGTAAAACAACAATGTCAAAGGGTTAAAAATATGTAGGAAAGACTTTTGAGTAGGTAGACAAGCTCCTAGTTACTTGATCAAATTTGCAAACCCTCCTTGCTATTTTCAAACACACACACATTACAAAACAATTTCCAAACAAGCTTTCAAACATTGAAACATTTTTCAAAAGACAAACATCTTTGTATACATTCTTCAAACAAGAATCATTACAAAGATTTCCTAAATGATGGCCTCTTTTCAAAATACTTTAAAAACCACAAAAAGCAACATTTCAAACAATTGGAAAAGCAAAGCAAGTGATCTAAACAAGTAACTAAGAGCCCATGGAAAACCATGGATGAAAAGGGTGCTAGCACCTTCCATTTTCATAATCTACCCCCCGAACTCAAGAAAACATCTCAAAGGTCTTTCCTGTGCTTTTTGACCTTTCCTTTGGATAAAATAAAAAGTAGGCGGCGACTCTTGCTAAACCAAAACATTAGCAAACACAAACGCAAAACCTCAAGTCAGTTCTCCCACCGTATCACAGAACTGGCGACTCTGCTGGGGAATAATCTAAAAGTGGGGTTACCTTAGGGTTTAGATCACCTTTACATGATTATCTTGCTTGACTTGTATGCTTTATACTTTGGTTCTATTGTTTGGGTTTGAATCCTCTACCCGGATTTGGGAAACATTCATAGGTAAATAGAAATACGTTGTGGAAACTGTGCGGGGTATACGGACATGGTCTAAGCAATAGCTATATTAGTGCGACATATTTGTGGGTACCGGTAGCCTTTGATTCAATCAAAGAGAATACGGGGCCGCTGAGTGATGTCATGAAGCACTAATGGACTTTTAGAACCTTTACTTGACCATCTTGGCCTTTTAGTGTGTAGTGAGATGACTGGCTTTGGTGCAGTCCGAAGTTGGTAGATACTCGATGAACACAGAAAATAATCCAGTGATATTGAGCTCCTTAGAACCCGGTTACTATTTCTAGGACAGGTTGAGCCAACTAAACTTCAAGAGGGTACTTACCTATGAAACCCCATGCAAGCCTAAACTAGGAACTTGTGTGATTTGCTTATACATATATACTTGTGCATAACATCATGAGCATCATGAAGCATCATTTGCATCCACTAACCATTTCAAGGATTTTGGATTTTCATCTTTGTTCCTGTTTTGTAGGTTATGGATTCACTTCGCAGGAAAACTATCCAAGTCAACCTTGTAAGAATTCCTCCTCAACTTAAGGAGCTTGCTTCCAAGATTCCAGAGTATTCTCCATTCACTGAGAGACATGGTCGACTTCTCAACTTGGTCAACTCCAACACAGAGGAAGACATGGTGAAATTTCTCTTCCAGTTCTTTGACCCCCTACACCACTGCTTCACATTTCCTGATTACCATCTAGTGCCTACTTTGGAGGAATTTTCTCAACTCTTAAGGATTCCTATTCTCCATCAACTACCTTTCAACGGTACGAAAAGAGATCCAAAGCCTGAAGATGTTGCTCAAGCCCTACACTTGCAACCATCTGATGTCATAGGCCATTGGGAAACCAGAAGTGGTGTCAAGGGTTTCTTGGAAAAATTCCTGTTTGAGAAAGCTCAAGAATGCTAGAATTCTCTAGACCTGCAAGCTTTTGAGGAGATTGTAGCTCTTCTCATCTATGGGTTAGTCTTGTTCCCAAACACTGGCCAGATTATAGATGTCAATGCCGTCAAAATCTTCATGACGGCAACCCGGTGCCTACTTTGCTTGGAGATATCTTGCACTCTTTTCACACTCGAACAATGAGGAAAAGAGGTGTTCTCATGTGTTGCACTCCTCTACTGGCAAGATAGTTTATTTCTCATCTTCCCCAATCAGTCTTGAAGAATGAGCAAGGCTTAAGGTGGTCACAACGATTGATGACTCTTACACATTCAGATGTACATTGGTGTTCTCGATCTAGAGAAAATGTTATCATCATCGACCGTTGTGGTGAATTCCCTAATGTCCCTCTACTTGGCATTAGGGGAGGCATCACCTACAACCCCTGTTTGGCTCTGAGACAGTTTGGGTATGCCCGAAGCGATGGCCCACATGACATGCTGATTCCAAACTTGGTTTTTGATTTCGACAACGACGATCAAGGACTTCGACAAAGGTTTATCCGAGCTTGGAGGATGCCAAACAAGGTGGACAGTAAGACCTTGGGACACAAGAATTCCATCCCCCTTGAGCCTTACCTCAAGTGGGTACGAACCTGCGTCCAAAGTCTTATGATGCCTTACCCCTCTATTATCCTTGTGATTATAGAGCCTGTTATGGGAGGAGAGGTTCCATACACCCTCCTACATCCTGACATGCCAACATCACTAGAAGATCTGCAAAGGAGTTGGATACAACTCAAGGGAGAACGCGATAATTTTGAAGCCCAATTCTACGCAAGCAAGAAGAAGGTTTTAGAACTCACTCGTCAACTTCACGAAGAGAAGACTCTCAACACCTACATTACACCAAAGAGGATGCGCAACGTCTTTTTACCTTAGAATTTTGTATTATTTTTCCCATGGGGCATTGATGTACTAACAAATTCTATCTTATTAATATGACGTGTGTTCTTTTTTTTGTTTAAAACAAATTTGAATTTCTGAATCCTTGAATGCTTTACATGAATACATATCATTCATTATATGCATAAACAGGTCTTCACACCAAGTTTCCTCATCTCTCTGTTATTTATTTCAGCAAGATGGATATTGAACAAACGGTCAAAGACTTGCAAGCTCAGAATTCACAATTCCAACAGCTACTCATGACCTTGGCTAAGGGTTAGGAGGAGCTCAAAACTTTGCTAGATAAGGAAAAAGAGAAAAAGAAGAAGAAGATAGTTGGTGTGGCTACCTTGGGCAGAAGATTTGAAGGTCAAGCCAGAAGGGTCCTAGATTTTCCATCAACCTCAGAGGAAGGAGAAGGAAAGGGTAAAGGAGTTGCAGTACCATCTGAATCTGAAGCTGAAGAAGAGGGAGATGAGGATTACTCTGAACAACAGTATCCTCCGGTCGATGACAAATACAAGAATCTGGAAGAGCGTCTAGCTTCCATGGAGATACAGAGAGTTCCTGGGCTGGATTTTGAGGAGTTAGGTTTGGTTTCTAGAATTGTAATCCCTCCTAAATTCAAAGTGCCGCTGTTTTCTAAGTACGATGGGGTGTCTTGCCCAAAGATGCACCTACAATCTTATGTCAGGAAAATTCAACCACATTCTTCTGACAAAGACCTGTGGGTCCACTTTTTCCAGGACAGTTTGTCGGGGACGCAGTTAGATTGGTTTTACCAACTAGAGAGGTCTGATGTCCATAATTGGGAGGATTTGACAGCTGCATTCTATAAGAAGTATCAATACAATGCGGACTTAGCACCAACCCGTACTCAATTATAGAGTATGGGCATGGTCTCAAATGAAGGTTTCAAAGAGTATGCCTAGAAATAGAGGGATTTGGCAGGAAGGGTGCAGCCACCTTTATTTGAAAGAGAGCTAGTTGATATGTTCTTGGGGATGTTGTCAGGTCCTTTCTTTAATCACCTGATAAGAAGCTCTTCTGCGGGGTTCACTGAGTTGATTCTAACTGGTGAGAGAGTTGAAGCCGACATAAAAAGTGGAAAAATTTAGAAAGATGCATCTGCTTCCACTGCCATCAAAAAGACTTTTCCAGCAAAGAAGGAAGTATCAGCTCTCTACTCCCAAATATGTTAAGGAAGAGTTGAGCGCCGACCAGCGGTGGGGGCCGTAATGATTCAGAAGTCTGCAGCTGATCAGCCCAGAAACAATCAACCCAGAACCAACCAAACAAGTGTGGAAAGGCCTGTACGGAAATTCACTCAGATAAACATGACTCTTGCTCAGGTCCTACCCCATCTCTTGAAGTTAAACCTTGCCAGTCTGAAAGAGGCCCCGAAGAATCCGAATATAACTTCTCTGTTCTACCATTCGAATGCCAAGTGTGCTTATCATTCATGGAGTATAGGGCACAACACCAACAATTGTTGGGCCCTCAAAAATAAGATTCAGGATCTAATAGACGCTAAAGAAGTTGAGTTCGACGCCCCTGAAAAGCCGAATTAATCTCTGCTCTAATGCCCATGTTGTTGAAGAGGGTCTTTTTGTTGCTACTGTTGATGATTTGATAACTCCGCTACCAATAATCAAGTTGAATTTTCTGAAGGCTGGGATTTTCCCAGGTCGTGAAGAAGATTGCTACCTTTGTTCATCCTTACCAACCGAATATCCATTGTTGAAGTTAGGCACCCAACGCCTAATGGATAACCAAGAAATCCTTTTTGAAAAGACTCCTGTTGCACCGACTCCTGTCAATGATGTTTCAATAATAACCATATCCGCCAATCTTTCCAAGGTCTCCAAAAGACCTGTTAAGATTACATCCGCTCCGAAGATTGTACCTTTGAAGATAACCATGCCCGGGCCCATCCCATACAAGTCTAACAGATCAGTACCGTGGAACTATGGTGGAGAAATCTACTACCACTGTATTAAACAAATTGAATCAACTGAATAGAGTTCTGATGAAGAGACTTCGAACATTGGAAACATTGCTGGAATGAGCAAAATCACCCGCAGTGGAAGAATTTTCTCTCCGGAGATTTCCCCTTCAAAGGAAATCTTTGGACCCTCAGCTGCTCCCAAGGTTACCCCTTCACCGGTAAACATATCTGCGAGAACTCCAATTATTGAAGAAGTTGTAACTCCTGTGGTTGTCCCCTCTGCTGCTGCTGATGATAGAGGGAAAGGGATCCAAGAAGAGCATGTCAGGATGAAGGCTCAGCCATTGGTCATCCCTGAGACCTCTCAAAAAGAAATGGAAGAGATTTTGAAAATAATCAAGAAAAGCGATTATAATGTTGTGGAGAAACTGGGGCAAACCCCCTCAAAGATCTATATGTTGGCCCTGGTGCTTTGTTCAGAGGCTCATTCTAAAGCTTTGATAAGATTCTTGAAGACGGCCCATGTGCCACAGGAAACCTCCGCGGATCAGTTTCAGGAATGTGTAGCTAGCTTAACAGCCGACAATGGTCTAGGATTCTCCGATGCTGATTTAACTTCAAAAGGGAGAAAACATAATGATGCACTACATGTCTCGGTGGAATGTAGAGGGACAACCCTAGCACATGTTTTGGTAGACACTGGGTCATCTTTAAATGTCTTGCCGGAGAAAGCCTTGGATAGACTGGATTGTGAAGGCTTAACCCTGAAACCCAGCAATATCATTATCAGAGCCTTTGATGGTTCTAAGAGGATGGTCCATGGAGAAGTGGATATCCCGATCAAAGTAGGAACTGAAACCTTCAACTCCACATTCTATGTGATGGACATCCGTCCTTCCTATTCTTGCTTGTTGGGAAGACCTTGGATCCACAATGCTGGAGCCGTCACTTCTACCCTGCATCAAATGCTCAAGTACCCAGTCCAGGGGAAAATTATAACTGTTCATGACGAAGAGGAATACATGATCAGTCATCTAAATTCTCTCCGCTATGTAGAATTGGATGGCGAATTCATAGAGACCCCTTTCCAACACTTTGAAGAGGTTTCTGAGGAAATTGCGGCAACCAAGATAGTGTCCCATGTACCTGCAGTCACAAGACTTGTGCCTCGGATGTCGTCTCTCAAAGATGCAAAGGCTGTGATTGAAGAAGGAGGAAGCATAATCTGGGGGCAACTTTCCGACTTTCCTTTCAAATCAGATAAGTTCGACCTAGGGTTTACTTCTCCTAGTCAGAAGGTTGTGCGCCGCACCCGTGCTGGGGGGCCACCAGTGAAGATCACCCATCATGGAGTCAATGCTTTGGAGGATAGTGAAGAAGAGAGCAACTTGGAAGACTGGATTTTCCCTACTGTTGACGAAGGACTGTGCAACTGGGAGGCAAAAGACTTTGTTCCGATTACTTTCATAAATCAGTAATTTATCTTTCAAACATTTCTGTTGGTTTGTAATAATTCTCAAACAATTCGTACACTTTTAGCCTTGTGACTTACCCGAGGCACATAGGTCCATTTGTAAGGGTTTGATTTTTTCATCTTCATATGCCATTTTAATGAATCATGGACGTTTTCACATATAAACGTTTGTGTTCATTGTCTTTCCTTTTACATTTTATTTGTTTAAAGGTGGCTATCCCTTACACACACCCACACTCACAAATGCAGGTACCCTTCCATTCTGGATTCCATGGGTAACAATTCTGCTATGGCCTTCAGTGACTCTGAAGATCTGGTCTACCATGCTGAATACGAAGGTGAGGAAGATTGTGAGGTGCCGGGAGAATTGGATAGGCTACTACAACAGGAAGAAAAGGCTATTCTACCTCATGAGGAGCTGTTAGAGACAATCAACTTGGGTACTGAGGAAGACAGAAAAGAAGTCAGAGTGGGTGCCAACCTAGAGCCAAGTGTCAAGGAGCGCTTAGTTCAGTTGTTGAATGAATATGTTGAGATCTTCGCCTGGTCTTACGAAGACATGTCGGGACTCGATACATATATTGTGGTTCACCGTCTCCCTACAAGAGAAGACTGTCCACCTGTTAAGCAAAAGGTCGGCTGCATGAGGCCCGACATGTCTGAAAAGATCAAAGCCGAAGTTATGAAGCAATTCAATGCTGGATTTCTTGTTGTTACTTCCTATCCACAATGGGTTGCTAATATTGTGCCCGTGCCTTAAAAGGACAGCAAAGTGAGAATGTGCGTGGATTACAGAGACTTAAACAGGGCCAGCCCTAAAGACGACTTTCCACTTCCGCACATTGACATCTTGGTTGACAACACAGCTCATCACAAGGTATTTTCTTTCATGGACGGATTTTCAGGTTACAACCAGATCAAAATGGCACCTGAAGACATGGAGAAAACTACCTTTGTTACACAGTGGGGTACGTTCTGCTATAAAGTGATGCCATTCGGACTGAAGAATGCCGGGGCAACCTATCAACGCGCCATGGTAGCTTTGTTTCATGATATGATACATCATGAGATAGAGGTCTACGTAGATGACATGATAGCCCGATCACAAACGGAAGAAGAACACCTCGACCATTTGCAAAAGCTGTTTGTCAGGTTGAAGGAATACAAGCTCAGATTGAACCCTAACAAGTGCACTTTCGGAGTCAGGTCTGGTAAACTCTTGGGTTTCATTATCAGCAACAAGGGCATCGAGGTTGATCCTGCCAAAGTCAAAGCTATACAAGAAATTCCTGCTCCTCGCACTGAGAAGGAGGTCAGAGATTTCTTGGGACGCCTAAACAACATTGCTAGGTTCATTTCTCACCTAACATCTACCTGTGAACCAATCTTCAAGCTGTTGAAGAAAGATCAGGTGGTTAAATGGAACGATGACTGTTAAGTTGCTTTCGATAAAATAAAGGAGTATTTGCTAGAACCTCCTATCTTGATGCCTCCCGTCGAAGGAAGACCGCTAATCATGTATCTGATCGTCCTAGAGAATTCAATGGGGTGCGTACTGGGCCAACATGACGAGTCTGGCCGAAAAGAGAATGCCATTTATTACCTTAGCAAAAAGTTTACCGACTATGAGACCCGATACTCACTGCTCGAGAAAACTTGTTGTGCTTTGGTATGGGCTGCTCACCGGCTAAGGCAGTATATGTTGATTCATACCACTTTACTGATATCTAAGATGGATCCAATCAAGTACATCTTTGAGAAGCCTGCTTTATCTGAAAGGATAGCTAGATGGCAGATGATCCTGACATAATATGATATACAGTACACGACCCAAAAATTTATAAAGGGGAGTGTGCTAGCTGACCATCTGGCTCATCAAGCTGTCGAAGATTACCAATCCATGAAGTTTGACTTCCCTGACGAAGACATAATGACATTGGACAACATTGAAGATTTTAGACCATATGACAGACCTGAACAAGGATCTCGATGGACCCTGTACTTTGATGGTGCCTCCAATGCACTTGGCAACAATATCGGCGTGGTACTCATATCTCCAGAAGGTTGCCATACACCTTTCATCGCCAGACTTTGCTTTAACTGCACCAACAACATGGCCGATTATGAAGCTTGTATCTTTGGTCTCAAGGCTGCCATAGACTTGGGAATTAAATCTTTGATTGTGTTTGGGGACTCCGCTTTGGTCATCAGTCATATCAAAGGAGAGTTGGACACTAAACATCCAAACCTCATCCCTTACAAAGAACATGTCTTGACATTGTTACCACATTTCGAGCAGATTACCTTCGAGCACTTCTCGCTAGAAGAAAATCAGCTAGCAGATGCTCTAGCTACAATGTCATCCATGTTTAAACTTAACTGTGATAATGAGGCTCCCCAAATCACCATTGAACGGATGGACAAACCTGCACATTGTCACGAGATTAATATCGAAGAAGTAGTGGACCGACCTTGGTTTCATGAAGTCAAAAGGTATCTCGAGGCCCAAGAATATCCTGAAGGAGCTTCAGTCAACGACAAAAAGTTCTTGAGGAGATTCTCTGCCAAGTTCTTCCTAAGCAATGGTATCCTGTACAAGCGCAATCATGATTGCATTCTGCTCTATTGCGTGGACAAGATTGAAGATGAACAGATCATGGTTGAACTGCATAATGGTACCTTTGGCACTCACTCTAGCGGACATACAATGGATAAAAAGATTCTATGGGCAGGCTATTACTGGTCTACCATGGAAGCTGACTGCTATCATCATTCCCGTACTTGTCATAAATGTCAAATCTATGCGGACAAGGTACATATACCTCTAGTTCCTCTCAATGTCTTAACAGCTCCTTGGCCATTCACCATGTGGGGAATCGACATGATTGGAGAGATCAAGCCTACAACATCCAATGGACACCGCTTCATTATGGTGGCTATTGATTACTTTACCAAGTGGGTCGAAGCAGCTTCCTTCACATCCGTCACAAAGAATGTTGTTGCCCGCTTCATCAAACAGAACCTCATTTGCCGGTATGACATCCACGAAAGGATCATTATTGACAACGGTATAAACCTTAACAATACTATGATCACCGCCTTGTGTGAACAGTTCCAGATTCAACATCATAATTCATCTCCCTATCAGCCAAAAATGAACGGTGCTGTCGAAGCTGCGAACAAAAATATCAAGAAGATCATACAAAAGATGACAGTCACCTACAAGGACTGGCATGAGATGTTATTGTTTGCTCTCCACGGGTACCGTACCACGACGCGTACATCAACTGGGGCAACACCCTATTCTTTGGTATACGGCATGGAGGCTGTTTTACCTATCGAGGTTCAGATTCCCTCTTTAAGAATCATGAAAGATGCTGGTTTGAGTGAAGACGATTGGATTCAGACCCGGCTTGATAAGCTTAACTTGATTGATGAAAAGCGACTTACTGCTGTTTACCATGGTCAGACGTATCAAAAGCGGATGATCAAGCCTTTCAACAAGAAATTCAAACGCCAGATATATCAAGTCGGGGATCTTGTAATCAAGCGGGTCATTTTGCCGCAAAGTGATCCCAGGGGTAAATGGACTCCTACCTACGAAGGACCATTTGTGATCAAAAACATCTTTTCTGGTAGGGAAATGATATTAACCACCATGGACGGTGATGACCTGCCGCACCCTGCGAATACAGACATAGTCAAAAGATACTACACATAAATGACCCACTAGGTTGACACACCTAGGCAAAAAAAGGGCATCCCGGTGAATTGAAAACCCGAAAGGGCGGTTCAGGCAAAAGTTAGGGATAAAACAAAAAAATCTGTACACCCGGCAAGTTGAAAACCTGAAAGGGAGACTTAGGCAAAAAAGGGTTTTTTGGTGGATCGAAAACCCGAAAGGGCGGTCCAGGCAAAAGATAGGGAATTAAAGCGTATGACTATGTCTCGTCGGATCACTTTAAGTACAATCTCTTCACAGACAAGCTCCAGGCTTCTGATCAACTCAATCATCTTCGAACGAAGCAACGAATGGACAAGATATTCAGAGTTACGAAGGCTATAGCAGAATGGGAACCCCATGGAATTTTCACACATAGCCATCTTTCTTTGTATAAATGTTTCTCATTTTTTATGACAACGTTCTCTTACTAGGATGTCTGTCTCCTTTGTACAAAATACTTACACAAAGTTAATACAAAGATACTTCAAAGTGCAGAAAACTATTTTCCTTTTCTTCTTTTTTACACTTGTGTTTTATTTGAAAACGTCCAATGATTTTATTAATGAGCATATGCATTTGAATATAATCACTGCTTACAAATAAAAGAAATGGGAAAGAATAATTACTGACAGGTTGAAAGTATAGGAAAACACCTTTGGACTATTCCAAGAGAAATCCCCTACAATACATCATCTAGATCCCCAGCGGAGCTAAAACCTTGAAATACATATCCCCAGCGGAGCTAAATTTCAAAATCATCAGAGTTAAAACTTCAAACTCCTAATCCCCAGCGGAGTAAAAACTTTGAATTACAGACACTCAACGAAGATGAAACCTTCTTCCCCAGTCAAGTCAAAACTTCCAACTACCAATCCCCAGCGGGAACCATCCAGTTTTCCCCAAATTCGCCAGCAAGTTGTCTTGAAGCCTGGAAGTCAACCAGATAACAGTTAACTTTTATCCCCAACCTAGGATAACTCCCCAGTAGATTGGTATACAACCCAAAATCCTGATCTCCCCAGCAGTACAGATGCTCCCCCAGAGTCCTGAACTTACTCTCCAGCAGGAAGCCTTCTTCCCCACAGAGTTTTTACTCTCAACAGAATGAAGATTCTCATTCTTGATTCCCCAGTGAAGTTGCCAAAGTCTTCATCACTCCCCAGCATGAATTTGTCAGAATTTTTAATCCCCCGCAGATCGAAGATTCTCATTCTTGACTTCCCAGCATGAAGTCCCCAAGGATTCAAATTCCCCAAGAGATTGAAGATTCTCATTCTTAGTTCCCCGCAGAAATCATCAGAATTTTCCTTATTCCCCAGCTAAGTAAGGATTCCCATTGTGTAACCCCCAGTAGAAGTCATCAAAGTTCTCTAGATTTCCCAAGAAGATTTCTCAAACAGTTTGACATTACTCACACAACAGATTTTGTCAATACTCCAACTTCAAGACATGGAGGATTCTCACATCCCCACAGAAGTTGTCAAAGATTCTGAATCTCCAGCAGCGGTCATGGATTTATTTTCCCCGGAAGCAGTCAAGGATTTCATTATCCCAAGCTGTCAAGGATTTATTTTCCTCTGCAATACAGCAAATCAGCTTATATACGCATACATTACATTCATATATCATAAACATTGATAAAACACATTTTATTGCATCATACATGTCATGCAACATGACTCTGTGTTTCAGCTAACATTTTACCCTTTTCAGGATAAGATTAACAGCTATCTTTAACAAATACTCAAAGATTTCAGATACAGTACGGATACACTCCAGACACGAAAGTCATTATGTTACTCATTCAGATCTCTTATTCAGATACAATATGGATACACTCCAAACACGGAAGTCATTCTACTACTCATTCAGAATTCAAAGTCAAGATACAGTACGGATACGCTCCAGACACGGATGCCATTTTGTCACTCATTCAGACTTCAACAATCAGATACAGATTAGATACGCTCCATCCACGGTTTCCATTCTATTTCTCATTCAGATTCAACTATCAACTTCAAGTTCAGATACACTCCAGACACGGAAGTCATTCTGTCACTTATTCAGATCCCAGTCACAATTCAGATACACTCCAGACACGGAAGTCATTATACTACTCATATAGATCTCAACTTCAGATACAGTCCAGATACACTCCATACACGGATGCCATTCTGTCACTTATTCTGACTTTTCCCCAGCCCAGAGATGCTCCAGACACTGATGCCATTCTGTCGCTTATTCAAATTTCAGATTCAGATACAATACAGATACACTCCAGACACGAAAGTCATTATGTTATTCATTCAAGAATCAAATACGGTTACAGCTCAGATACGCTCTAGACACGGACGCCATTCCTCTGCTCATACAGATTCAGTCTCCAAATATAGTTCAGATACATTCCAGACACAGATACCATTTTGATACTCATTCTTTTGACTTGCAACTTACTACTCAACGTACATTCTTGGATGGCATCTTTAAGCCTATCTCCAACAAGATCCTCTCACATCTCCAAATGGCATCTTTAATCCCATTTCCTCAAGCTACATTTTGACGAGTGCAAATTTACGGGCACTCTAGTGTCCAATCATCTTTTACCTTCGAGTCACGAACGGTAAAACTCGCCAATCTAACTCTTCGGGTTCAAGAAGATTGAACAGGGGCAGCTGTTATACCCTAAAATTTTCCCTCTCATTTTATCAAGATTTTCCTCACGAGACTCTTTGGACTCAAGACCAGATTAGGGTTTGCT
This sequence comes from Vicia faba, assembly GCA_948472305.1. Taxonomy (NCBI): domain Eukaryota; kingdom Viridiplantae; phylum Streptophyta; class Magnoliopsida; order Fabales; family Fabaceae; genus Vicia; species Vicia faba. The sequence goes on along the minus strand of OX451735.1, from coordinate 520,722,982 downwards.
CAGCTCAAGGCATCTCCTTGCACTAATGACCTGAAATTAGGGTTTGAGTTTGCACAAGGATTTTTGGACCATCAATGCTTCATGTGACTTTCATACTTCATATTGGACCTCTAAGATTGCTCATACCAAGTTTCAAGCTTTGAATCATATTTTTGACCAGTCAATTGGACAATTGACCTAAAAATCAATTATATTGGGAAAAAAGTCAATTATGGCCAATTTATAGTCAAACCTCATAATTTTTTATCCACATCAACATTGTAGACTCATATGAACCATTTGATCAAGTTTGGACCACAACTCCTCAAGAAATTTGATCAGATCATCAAAAGGGCAAAATGGTCAAAATTATGGTTTTGATTGTAGAATTCTGATTTTTCACCTAGCCAATGGAAAATTTGGTTAAAGCACGGTTTCAAGGACTCAATGGTATCATCTTGACCTAATCACAAAGTTCAAAAGATCTCAAATGCATTGGATTGACAGATGAATTTTCCAGTCAACTGATCAAAAATCAACTGTACACTGAAAAATCAAACTTTGACTTTTTGGTCAAAATCAAGTGCCAAGGGTCATTTTTCATCAAGATGTGTCAAAACATGAAACATGTTCACCAAGAAACCTAATTTTGAAAATGAGGGTTTAAGTTTGAAAAAATTCATAACTTAGAATTTTTCTAAGTTATGAAAATTTCTTATTTTTTCTCAACTTTTCCCAACTTTTTCACCATGATGCAATTGGATTCAAAGAAAACTTCCAACATGAAAGTCGTAGTCCTCCACAAAATCTACAACTTTGATTCACAAAGTTTTCCCAAAAGATTCTTGGATTTCAAGTTATGATTTTGTGAATAAGGGTCCATGAAACTTTTAACTTAGTGAAATTTTGCCCTAGTTTAGGCATATTTTTGACCTAACTTCATGGAAACTTTTCACCTAGTTCCAATTGGAATCTCAAAATTCATTTCAAAGATGTATTGTAGAGCATGTTACAAGATTTCCAAAATGTCCAATAACTCTCCAAGATCATTTATGGTTATGGAGAATCGATGAAAAGAAAATGTCCATTTCTCACTTTTGTCCATGGCATTTTTCACATTGCTACAAATTACAAATCTGTCCTAAGCATGCTTGTACTTGTTTTACAGGTCTTAAACCTTTCCACACTCCTTAATTTAATGCAAATACAATGGATATTGGCTTTGTTATGAGCTATGGAACTTTGCACAATGAATTAATCCATTTATGGTATAAAGGTAACAATACCATTTCCATAAAGCTTGCTTTTTGGCAACTTTGTATTCCTTGAGCATTGAACCTTATATTTGGACACAAACAAGATCGGAAAACTTGAGGCAAAGTACACCAACTATGTTCAGGCCTTGATCTATCCTGTACAGGCTTTGAGCTTTGTCAACTCACTTTTGCTTCAAATGCAAGTAAGCTTGCAAAAAGTCTACAACTTGAAAATCTGATAAGAGCAAGTCTTTGTATCATTTCAAACAAGTTCAGCATATTGTAGCAAGCCAGAAACACAATTTGCCAAGCTCTCAAACACCTTAAAACACAAAATCACAAGTTCTTACCCAAACGGGGCATCATCTGCAGAACCATTTCCAAAAACCAAATTGGCTCGTGCGTTTTGCTTGAAACCACTTCAAACACATTCCCTACAACACACCTAAACTATCCGAGCCATTGTTCAGCAACTGTAACCTCATTTTCACACTTCACCATTTTCATTTTGAAGCTTTGCAGGTTGAGTTCTACAAGGACATTCAGGTAGGTTCAAGGCAAGCTAAGCATTGGGAAAGGTTGAGGGAACTTTAAGCAAGCTCACACGACCTTCAGGCCTCACTCAAAGTTGCTACATTGCCATATTCAGCTTCAAATGAACAAGGTATTTGTCAAGTTTCTATCTCTCTAATTAGACATCATTAGGCTTAGGTTTGTGAAGCAAACATGTAGTCCTTAAGTTCCTTGAGCTGTACATATGCATAGTTCTTATTTATACTAACTGAGCTAGGAGAATTTGGATGATGAAAATGCTGAAAAATCTAGGTTAGAATTTAGGGCCACTGAAATTCTCCCTGGTCTCTTAGAGTTAGGTCACAAAATGGATATGGCTGGAGTCCTGATTGAAAATGTTATAACTTTCATGTTGTAAATTTTTGATTTCATGCAAGCAGTAGAGAGAACAGGTTTGAACTGAACCAGGGCACGCGCGTGTTCAGAGGACAGGGACGAACTGGAGCTTGGGCCTGGGCCTGGCTTTTCTGGCTATTCACACCACCCTTTTTCTTTTTGCACCCCCTTGGCCCATTTGTTATATTTTTGTATATTTTTCATTTCTTTTATATTTTGACTTTATTTCTTTTTTCTAAACATTAAAAAATCTCAAAAATATTTTCTTAATTTTTTTGCATTTTATTTTATTATTTTTATTATTTTTTGGGCATAAAAATAGTTTATTAATAATAATATAACTCATTTTTCTAAATAAAACTTGTAAATAATACAAAAATATTATATATTTTTATTTTTATTATTTATACACTTAAATTAATATTTTCATACAATATTTAATTTTTTAACATTTTTGTATATATTATTATTATTTTTCTTAAACAAAAAGATTAAATAAATAATTAGAAAACATTATTTTCTTAAAACAAAAACTAGGGTTTCCACCCTTTCCAAAAATAATCATTTTTATTTTCTTATTTTTAAGACATAAATAAATTTATTTTCTCATTCATAAAATTAATACAAAAACATTTGTGCATATTTACATTTTTATTGTACATTTAAATAATTGTTCATTTATTTATTGTATCAATTCAATTGGGTTGTAATAGTAGATTAGGGTTTTATTTTGTGTAAATATCCCCCAATTCAAACTTGTATCCCCCTCCCCATAATAATGTTGTAATAGTCTAGATTTGCTTTACGCATTTTATCGCTTTAATATGCCATGATAGTAAATTAGGGTTTTGTATGCAAAGACAAAAATCAAACAAATAGCATGACTAAACACAAGACAAAAATGCATGAAAAATAACAACACAATGCACACAAGCACCCCTAGGGTTTCATCCACTTTGTTGCCTTAAAATGGCCACGGTATGCATGCTAGGTATCTTGGCAAAATCAAACAAAACAAAAGATCATAGTCCCTCGATGACGCTATCAAAATGTTGCCTAAAAACTAATGATCTTAGTCCCTAAAACTTGCTAAGATACTTGGCACCATTGTTATCATGGTCATACGATGACCCATGCCTGTCCCGTTTAACATCCAAAGATAGGGTTGTTTACCAAATACAATGGTAAAACAACAATGTCAAAGGGTTAAAAATGTGTAGGAATGACTTTTGAGTAGGTAGACAAGCTCCTAGTTACTTGATCAAATTTGCAACCATCCTTGCTATTTTCAAACACACATACATTTCAAAACAATTTCCAAACAAACTTTAAAACATTGAAACATTTTTCAAAAGACAAACATCTTTGTATACATTCTTCAAACAAGAATCATTACAAAGATTTCCTAAACGATGGCCTCTTTTCAAAATACTTTCAAAACCACACAAAGCACCATTTCAAACAATTTGAAAAGCAAAGCAAGTGATCTAAACAAGTAACTAAGAGCCCATGGAAAACCATGGATGAAAAGGGTGCTAGCACCTTCCCTTTTCATAATCTACCCCCCGAACTCAAGAAAACATCTCAAAGGTCTTTCCTGTGCTTTTTGACATTTCCTTTGGATAAAATAAAAAGTCGGTGGCGACTCTTGCTAAACCGAAACTTTTGCGAACACAAACGCAAAATCTCAAGTCAGTTCTCCCACCGTATCACATTGACCATTTTTGCAAAATTTCCAAAAGTCAAATGTGCTCAAAGATGCATTTTTTTGCCAAATGGGCCTAACTTTTTATGCTTGCACCTCACTCATAACATGGTCCATGACTCAAATATTCACCCACACATTGCTGTCTTCATTTTTCATTTTATTTTGATTTTTTTATTAATTAAAAATTGAATTAAATCAAATAAATGACAACTAATAGCAAAGATTTGTTTTGATCTGATTTTTGGACAGGATCACAAGCTAATTATGTTGACATATCAAAATCAAATCATATCAAGGTCGATTGGAGCAAGAATGGCATGATTAGGCCTAATTTGGAAACAAATCATACAATGAAAGAATGAGATCAAATCTTCAAAAATTGCAAAGATACATGTTATTTTTATAACCCTAACTAATTCAGGGATATATATGGAGTAAGACCAAGCACAAAAACAAGGGCTAGCAGTGGTGGAAAGCACAACGAAAAACTCAAATTTTTGGCAAAAGTTGGTGAATCGGATTTCAACATAGAGACCAATTCAGGCCCTTCCAAAGCTCATAAACGATTCTTGGACATCTCCTGGAACTAACAGGATCAATTGCACACCTCCTCACGCCCAGAATCAACCCCTGAACCCCACACGGTTTGCTTGCTTTTTCAAAATTGATTACGACAATTCTTGCATCATTAGCATAATTTAATGGCATATTTGTGATCATTGATGTATTTGTAACATGTCTGAATAATTTAATTGAAGTTTTGACACCTATATATGCATTTGCCATTGCTAGGGTTTTCGTGTTCATTTTAGGGTTTTTATCTACAGGTTAAATTAGGCCAAGAACATGGCACTATGATGATCGTGGCATCAAGACTAGTTGAATCCTGGCTTTTAAATTCATTTATCATGCGTTTTGGTGATTTTTGTAGTTCACAGGTTTACAGCCACGGCAAGTTACCCGTAGGTATAAGCTTGATACCTAATACGACAGAGGAGGAAGAAGATAACAATGTGTCTGAACCCCATTGGACCATTTGAATTTCGCGCTTTTTTCTAGCTAACCACGTTATTTCATATATTATATTTTGTTCTTATTGTATTAACAAATAAAAAATATAGCCCAGATGGCTAGGCGTGAAGGGTGTTGAGTGTGAGGACCTGGGTTCGATCCCAGGTCCCAGCCACTTTCTTTATTTTAATTCCTCCTTGCAGATCTTGTGCTTCTCTTGTCCAAACGCCTACCATGCGTCATCAATATCCAACCAGCGAATTCATGATCAACCAGATCCAACGCCTATCACTGAAGGATCATGGTGTACTCTCAGGTCAGCACCACATGGGATCAAGCGTTGACTGGGCTGACTGGCTTCATGGGCCTGGATATTTTCAACAATACACCCCCAGAACTGCTCAACAACACAGGCCCAAATTTCCTTCTTTCATATTTTTATTTATTTATTTATTTACTAATTATTTTCTCTTTTATCAAAATAACACATAAATCATTTTTTATTTATTAAATCAAAATCACAAAAACACAAAAAAAACCTTTTTCATAAAAAATATTTTATTTCCTTGAATTAATTAATTTAATTTAATTAGGGCAATTAAATCTTATGTTTGTAATTAAAATCAATTAGAAATTAGTGTTTAATTTTGTATATAATTAATATTTTCTTCAAAATAACTTAAATATTTTCTCAAATTAGATTTTTTAGGTTTTCTAATTGTCCTTGCATTTAATTCGTCGCGCGCATTTTAATTACTTTTTATTATTATTGTAATTGCTCTGGGGTTGTAATAGCTTTAATCAGGTTTTGATTCCGCATTTTATTTTACAGTCAAAAATAATTATGTATCTGCGAAGGACCTGTAATAGTTAAGATTTCTATTTATGCACTTTAAATTCCTGCAATTTTTAACTGTCTAGATGCAAGGCTAATAGGATTGTATGGAAAGAATACTTTAAAATTAATATGGTAGATAACCCTAATTGTGCAAAGACTAAATTAACTGAAACATAAACACATGCACATGTTCACTCTTAGGGTTTTCCTCACTCTGGTTGCCTTCGGTTAAACAGTCATGAAGCATGGGGTTTATTAGTGGTCATCCTCTAGCCCTGAAATATCTAACAATGACCCATTCGGATGTTGCCTCGAAAAAGATCTTTAAGGCTTTAGGAGGATTACTAAGACTCCCTAACATTGCTTTTGTGACCGTATCTATCCCTTTCGAATGTCCCTTAAAAACTCCAACGACGATGCTACTTATTCCTTAATAATGGGATAGCGTTGTCAAAAGGAAAACGAACAGACCTTTTTCGAGTAGGTAGATTAGTTCCTAGGTACTTGCTCAAACAAATAAACTTTTCACACAAACACTTTTTCAAAACAATTTTCAAAACAACTTCGTCACACCCTTGAGGACTGATACAAGGGTTATCACGAAGTAAAACTTTTTTTCAAAAACAAACACACACAAGCAATTTTAAAATGAGCAAGTACCTAAGAGCCCATGGAAAACCACGGATAGAAAGGGTGTTAACACCTTCCCTTTCTATAATCTACCCTCGTACTCAGAAACATCTCAAAAAAGGTTTTTTATGTTCTTTTTCCTTTTCCTTGTTGGATAAAATAAAAGTCGGTTGCGACTCTTGATTACTACGACATTTGCGAATACAAAATGCAAACCAGTATAACAGTCGGTTCTGCCACCATATCACACTGATACTTACGGGTTTGTCCCACCCCCGCCAAAGGTAAGGGCATCTTATACCTTGCAGATTTTGGTTAACAACACGGACAACTACATAGATTTGTAGTATGGAGACCATGATTTGGAAGATGTCAACCAAGCACCCCAAAGTACAACCCATACACATGCTACTGAAAATCCATTGGCTCTCAACCAATATAAAGCTCTTAAAGAAATATTAAAAGTTATGGAGGGTTACAATGCTTTCGATGATGACGCTCTTGAAATGGGTCTAGTTCTTGATGTGGTGATCCCGCCAAAATTCAAAGTACCTAACTTTAGAAAATACAAGGGACTCACATGTCCGAGAAATCTTCTATGCATGTATTGCAAAAAGATACATGCATTTGCTCAAGACCAGAAGTTGATGCTCCATTATTTCCAAGACAGTTTGAGTGGGGCACTCCTAGGTTGGTACATGCAGTTGGAGGGGGTTCATATCCAGACATGGGAAGATATTGCTAACGCTTTCTTGAGATAGTACAAGTATAAATTGGACATAGAGCCTAACTGCATGCAAATCCATAACTTGTCTAAGAAAAAGGAAGAGTATTTCTAGGAGTATGCTCAAAGGTGGAGAGAAATGGAAGCCCGAGTACAACCACCACTTATGGAGAAAGAATTAGTCAATATGTTCATGGGAACTTTACAAGGGTTTTACTATGAAAAGATGGTAGGAAGTGTCTCTTCCAGATTTTCTGATTCAGTGACTATTGGTGAAAGAATTGAAGCTAGCATAAAGAGTGGGAAGATACAAGGGAAATCATCTAGTACCGCTTATAGAAGACATGTTTCTAATTTCTCGAAAAAGAAGGAAGAAGAAATTAATGTTGTAGCCTCGCATCCAAGGGTATAACAACCATTAATAATTCCACGGGAAAAACAACAGAACAGGTTTGAAAGGTCGTCGAGAAAGTTTGATCCTCTCCCCATGCCGCACAGTTAGTTATTGCAACACTTAGTCAAGGTATCCTTGGTAGAGCTAAAACCTCTAGCTCTTCCAATTGGGGCACTCCCACCAAGGTACAATACCAATGCAAGATGCGAGTATCACGCAAATTCTCCTGAGTATACTATAGAGAAATGTTGCGCCTTTAAACATAAGGTATGAGATTTTTTGGACTCTCAGGATATCACTTTCGATAAACCAAACATAAAGACAAACCTCATGCCTCCACATGGTGGACCAGCAATAAATGCAATTTAAGTGGTCACTGACTTTGGGGAAATTAGACGAGTAAAGGCCCTAATAAACCTTTTAAAGGAATATCTGTTGGAGTGTGGGTTCCTCTTGGAACATAATGAATCTTTTGAGAAGACATTACAAAAATTGGTGGATCAGGGGATACTCTAATTTGGGTCATACCCTAAAGGAGAATATGTAGCTGCAATCGAGGGATGTCCAAAGAAGCCATTGGTAAATCATTTCCAAGGGCCGCACCTCAATAAGAAGACTCTTGTGATCCCGTGGGGAGAGTCAACAGAAACATCAGTAATGATACCAAAACAAACTATGAGGATACCAGTAGTTCCAAAGATTACGATGATAATTAAGGGGCCATCTCCTACCCCTTACGAAAGTAACAAAACAGTATCGTAGAGTTATTATTCTATTGTATATGTCAATGGTTTAAAGCAAGAATGTGAGCCATCGACAAGTAAAGGACCTACAATCTCAAATATAGAAGGAATAAGGGCATGACTCGCAGTGGTCGAATCTACGGTCCTAAACCACAAAAGAAGAATGAAGTTATGGTTAAAGATAAGATTGATGCTTTGGAGAAGGATAAAGGAAAAGAGGTGGTGGAGATGAGTCAAGAGCAAGAGCCTCCAAGCAAGAACTTTACCAACCAAGAGGCAGAAGAATTTTTGAAAATAGTCAATAGAAGTGATTATAGGATGGTGGATTAGCTTCACCAAACCCCAACCAATATTTCAATACTCTTGTTGCTTCTCAACTCAGAAGTGCATCAAGTCTCTCTAATGAAGTTTATGAGTTCTGCTTATGTCTCAGAAGAGATTACTGTATACTAATTTGACAACATTGTAGCAAATCTGACATCTGAATCATATCTGGGTTTTAATGATAGTGAGTTGCCTCCACAATGTAGATCTCATAATAAGGCGTTGCACATTTCCATTCAGATATGTACCACAAGTCTATCCAGGGTAACCACTGATATTGGTTATGTCCTCAATGTGTTATCAAAATATATCTTGAAGAAGTTAACACTCGATGATGTTGTGATAAGACCAAGTTCTACGATAGTCAAAGCATTTGACGGTTCCCAAAGTTCAGTATTTTGAGAAGTGGACCTTCCTGTCAAGATCGGGCTGCATATGTTTTATATCACTTCTCAAGTCATGGATATAGAACCATCGTATACATATTTACTAGGATGACCATGGATTCATGCAACAGGGGAATTCACTTCAACTTTACATCAGAAATTGAAGTTCCTCGTTGAAAGAAGATTGGTTATAATCGAGGGTGAAGAAGACATCTTTATAAGTCACATAGAGTCCTACATATATATTAGTGCGGATGAAGGCTACATGGCAACGCCATTTCAAGTCTTAGAGGTTGCTTTAATGGTAACCCTGTCGGTGGAAAAATCAAGAAATATACTGTGACTTCATGGAGAGATTTGCAAATAGCTGTGGAAAATGGTACCTCAAAAGGTTGGGGTAAACTCCCAGAAATACCCGAGAAGAAGAATCGTTTTTTTTTTGGGCTATGAATCATCAAAGGCTACCCTGAAAGGCAAAGCATGATTTCCTCCCATCCAGAACACCTTTGTCAACAAAGGAGTAGAGCATGGTGGACAATTGGTAATAATATCTAATAAGAGAAACATCAAAAGGGTATTTGATTTCATCCATGAATGCGCCCCAGGAAAAGAACTCAAGAATTGGACAATTATGGAGATTTCGGAGATCGTTTGTTTTCAAAGTAATTTTTCTTGTTTTTGAAAGAACCTATGTCAAGCCCGAGGTATAGAGGTAGCTTGTAAGGGTCCCCCAATTTGTTTCAGACAGTATTCATAATTAATAAAAGTTATAGTTCATATTCAACTAAGATCCATGTCTTTCTCTTGAACTTATCTCTTGTTTTAAAAAAACAGAAATACTTTTCTTCATATGCATTTTCCAAATTCACATACTAAAACTGCACCAAAACATGATAAATGTGCAGATCCATGCCTAAAATCACCAATAATTTTACTGTTGTTATTCGATATGATTTTGATGCACCCATCAACCAAGCAGAAGAGGAAGATGACGAAGATCTTATACTCTCTGAAAAATTGGCGAGGGAGATAGAGAAAAAAGATGACAATATACAACCATACCAATAATCAATTGAGACCATTAACCTTGGCATAGAGGAAGATTCGAAAGAGATCAAGCTAGGGGAAACATTGGAGAAAAGCGTCAAAGAAAGACTAATCAAGTTGTACAGGAATATATAGATATATTTGCCTGGTCTTATAGAGACATGCCAGGATTGGATACAGATATTGTGGTGCATAGACTACCTCTCAAAGAAGGTTGCTCTCTAGTTAGACATAAACTGAGAAGAACTCGTCCAGACATGTCAAGCAAGATTTGATAAAAGGACCTTAAACAATTTGATGCAGGGTTCTTAGCGATTATAGTTTATCCACCTTAGATAGCTAAAATCGTGTCCGTGACCAAGAAGGACGACAAATTACGCATGTGTGTAGATTATCAAGATCTAAACAAAGCAAGTCCCAAAGACGACTTCCCGTTACCTCACATACATGTTTTGGTGGATAATACAGCTCAAGCTTTAGTACTATCATTCATGGATGGTTTCTCATATTATAATCAAATCAAAATGGCACCCGAAGACATGGAAAAGACTACTTTCATGACACCTCGGGGAACTTTCTGTTATAAGGTAATACCTTTCGGTCTAAAGAATGCAGGGGCAACTTATCAACGAGCTATGGTCACACTATTCCATGATATGATTCACAAAGAAGTTGAGGTGTACGTAGATGATATGATTTCCAAATCTCATACAGAGGAGGATCATATCATACATTTACAAAAGCTATTCGAGCGTCTGCGGAAGTTCAAACTGAGATTGAAACCAAACAAATGTACATTTGGTGTTAGGTTAGGCAAGTTATTGGGTTTCATTGTAAGTTAGCATGGTATTGAGGTAGATCTTGACAAAGTGAAAGCCATACAAGAATTTATAGCTCCAAGAACAGAAAAGGAAGTTTGTGGTTTCCTAGGGCGATTGAACTACATTTCAAGATTCATATCGCACCTAACTGCTACGTGCAAACCTATATTCAAATTACTACGAAAAGATCAGACGGTGGTATGGAATAATGACTGTCAGACAGCCTTCGATACAATAAAGAAATATTTTCAAGAGCCACCAATCTTGATGCCATAAGTTTCCGAAATACCGCTCATCGTGTATCTAACAGTGCTTGAAGGGTTAATGGGGTGTGTATTGGGACAACATGACGAAACAGGTAGAAAAGAGCATGCGATCTACTACCTCAGCAAGAAATTCATCGTCTGTGAAACCATGTACTCACTTCTCAAGAAGACTTATTGTGCATTGGCCCGGGCTACTAAAAGATTGAGGCAGTACATGTTAACTCACACCACGTGGTTAATAGAAAGGATGGATCCTTTAAAGTATGTTTTCAAAAATCCAGCTCTTACAGGAAGGATTGCCAAATGGCAGATGTTACTATTCGAGTACGACATCTAATACATTACTCAAAAGTCCATCAAGGGTAGTGTACTAGCTTACCATCTAGCACATCAGCCATTACCAGAATATCAACCAATGAAGTTTGACTTTTTGAACGAAGATGTCATGGTTATAGGTGACTACGAGATACCAGGGCCCGATGAAGGATCTTAACCATGGGCAAGTTGTACACTCATGTTTGACGGGGCTTAAAGGCACTGGGGCACGACATTAGGGCAGTTTTGACCTCTCCGAAGAATTTTTACAAACCTTATATTGCAAGGTTATATTTTGAATGGACCAACAATATTACCGAATACGAAGCTTGTATCTTGGGTCTGGACGCTACTATAGATCTTAGAATCAAGCATATCAAAGTGTTTGGAGACTCAACACTGGTCATATACCAAGTCAACGGTGAATGAGACACTAAACATCCCAGATTGATTCCATACCAGGATCATGTTTTGAAACTAGATACAGAATTCATTGAGATTACCTTCAGTCATATGCCGTGAGAAAAAATCATATTCTAGATGCCCTAGCAACTTTATCAGCCATGTTCAAAGTAACTTGGCCGAATCACGAATTGCATATTACAATTAGACATTTTTAAGAACCTGCACATTGCCTTTCTATTGAAGAGGGACCGGATAACAAGCCTTGGTTCTATGACATCAAGAGGTATCTTGAGAAACAAGAATATCCAAAAAAATGCCTATGTCATTGACAAATGCACTCTGCGGACGCTAGCTTCAAAGTTATTTCTAAATGGTGGCATATTATACAAAAGAAATTATGATATGGTGTTACTCAGGTGTGTGGAGAAACAGGAAGTAGATACACTCATGAGAGAAATCCATGAAGGTGATTTTGGAACACATAAAAATGGACATGCCATGGCTAGAAAAATCCTATGAGCAGGTTATTATTGGTTGACAATGGAAGCCGATTGCTACCATTATACAAAGACATATCACAAATTCCAAATATATGCCGACAAAAATGCATGTGCCGCCGACTCCTCTGAATGTCATGAACTCTCCTTAGCCATTTTAGATGTGGGGAATTGATATGATAGGAATGATTGAACAGAAAGAATCTAACTGAAAGCCTCTGTCTCTTCTCGTGTCAGGTAACCTATAGTTTGGTTTTTGAGATTTCCTCCGAAACTCTGAATTCTGCACTTTTCGCACTGATTTTCCTGGTTTTATCCCTCTGAGCCTGAAAATAACAAAGTACACAACCAACGCATAAAACATAGAATAATGAACTAAAACACTTGACAAAGTAAAGAAACTATAACTAAAATCAACAGTAAAGAAAGGTGGAAAAAGCATTGATCAACCATGTCTTCAAACCATGTCTAGACCATGTCTTTAGAACATGTCTTTCAAACATGTCTTAGACCATGTCTTAGGCCATGTCTTCCAAATATGTCTTAGACCGTGTCTTCCGAACACGTCTTAGACCATGTCTTTTAGACCATGTCTTCAGACCATGTCTTATACCATGTCTTCTGAACATGTATTAGAATGTCTCTTAGACCATGTTTTTTGAACATGTCTTAGACCATGCCTTATGGATATGTCTTAGAACATGTTAACTGGCCAAGTCTTTCAAAGGTTCACAAACTATGAATGTATCTTGGTTTACAACAGACTAACTATACTTTTAGAAACTTCACAACTTCTGAAGTATCAGAATCTGGTAAAATATAACCTAGTTACAAAAACTTTCAGACAGTTTACAACTTCTTAACTGTCTTGTGATAGTGGAGCAAACATTTAAAAATCACACGTTGAAATTCTTTCAGATTGTTCACAACTTCTGAAACGAATGTTAAGTAACTCATCAACTTTGTTAATCTTCCAAACAATTCACAACTTCTGAAGCGACAAAGTCTGATTACCATATTTTCAGAAAGTTCACAACTTCTGAATAATAGGTATTGTCAACACACGATTTTCTTACTTTCATAAAGTTCACAACTTCTTGAATAGTGGGAGTATAAGAGCTTGATTTAACCATATTTTTACGAAGTTCACTCCTTCTGAACAATAGGTATTATCAACACGCGATTTCCCTACTTTTAGTCAGTTTACAACTTTTTGAACAGTAAGAGTATTAGAGCTTGATTTAACCATATTTTCAAGAATTTCACTACTTCTAACAATAGGTATATAAAAGTCTATTTCAACCTTTAACTTTTTCAGAACCCTCTGACCAAATCATAGTGTCAATTCATAATTCATTTTTAGACAGTTCACAACTTCTAAGGAATACATGTTCACAGATTCTTAGCTCATCAGAGCATTCTTCATGCATCTTGATCTTGATCTTGATCTTCTGGTTGGCAGATGATAATCTTCTGATAGCCAATTAACCTGTCTTATGAAAATCAGTAAACTTTTGCAAAGTTCCTGAATCAAACATCAAACAAATTGTTAGCAGTAAAAGCATTATATCATGTTTGGGTTTGAGATATGAGATTAAGTACTATCAAAATTATATACTCTTTCTCCCCCTTTATCCTAAATAAAAAAGGATTTTAAAAGACAAAAAGAAATTTTTCATTGAAAACCAAAAAGGATAAAGATGCAATTGTTTTAGAAATAAAAGAAAATTTATTCTTAACTTCTAATACAAAGTAAAAACTTAGCTTAAACCAAATAGAGATGTTTAGAAAAACTTCATGAAAATGAATATTGAGAAATGTTAGAACACTTTATACTTGAATAAGAATATGACTAAATGAAAATAAAATAACTTTTATTAATTGAAAGGGAAAGGGATACATACACAATATACTCAAGGGAAACACAAGTACAATAGACAGGACAAAATCAAGGACACAACACAAGCAACAACAATGGTGGCCACCCAACTAGATACACCCCAAGAACTTCACATCTTACATCCAAGAGAGAATTGGCAAGACCAACATGACGAACTTCTCCAATGATTCCAACCCTATAGAAAAGTGCAGATAAGACTCTTCCAAAATGGATAAAAGATTGATGTTAATTCCTGGAAGCATTAATCGAGCCCTTAAGATAGTTGAAGATGGTCTAGGACAGGTTGACCCTTACATGATGCACAAGGAAGTAGATGAAGAGTCTGTCGTCATAAGACAGAGAGTTCAAGTTCACATTCCTAGGTAGAAAGTTGGTTAGCAGCAGTTGAAACCAAACTTTAACGACGGGAAGGAGACTATGAGGATTTGTGGGTAAAAACGAAGTGGAGGTGTCATGAATGGTGAAGAGTTTCAACAAAGGAGAATTTGAACCGAAATTGATTAATAATGGTTCCTGTATGTGTATAGCATATTGTAATAACAATGGTTGATGGAGTAATGGTAATAGGGATATCGAAGACATTGGAATTAATAAAATCACCATAGAAACTAACGGAAACATAGTTCTAGAAATCTTTGACCATATTCAGATAGATTGGTTCATGCAGCATTCTAAAATAACTGGACCAAGCTTGCACAATTACACTTTGGGTTAAGTTGAGTTTATCACTTCTCAGATGAGGAATGTTGGACTGAGTTCTAGAATGACTTCGAGGAGATCCTCATAGCCATTAAAGGTTTTTGAAGACATGATGATAGAGAGATATATGCAAGGGTGAGAGACTTTAAGGGATGAAGGAATCCACAAGATATGAGTCGTTTAAATAGAGGGAAAGGAAACGTGACAAATAGAAGAAAAGAATTGTCTAGATAAATAACACACTCATTACTAACAAGATGATAAATGAACGAAAAAAAGGTGTAGATAATGACAAATTCCAAGACAAGCGATATGAATAGATAAGGATAATTTAAGAACAAAATTAAATAAGGCATGCAAACAATTTTCATTTCCAATGTAGTTGTTTACCCAATATATCAAACAATTGATTTAAGAGACTTAGTAACTGACACAATCAGACAACTGATAAAGTGTACACTCTTGAACACACATTTAATGCAGGAGTAAACCCTTCTGATTCTTAGGTACAACAATATATTTAAGATAAATAATATTTTGAACATGAATATTTCTGATAAATGAGAGCTATATTATATTAAAGTACAATAACTCATAAACTATGTACATTAGAGTTCTATACATTTGGAGGGCTCTACGTTGAGAACAAACTCTTGTTCACATATGTCATCATTTTCTGAGAAGTAATAGATTTCATTTGGAGTAGCCAGAATCCTAACTTTTCTTAGGAATTCTTAATCAGCAGATGTAGATCCTACTACAGATACCAAAACCAGAAGTGTTGCTTCAGAAGGTTTGATTGAATGTCTGATTCTGCCAGAGTTAGTCAAGTCACTTAGAATCAATACTCCAGTATGTAACTGTTGTAACACGGTGGGAGAACTGACTTGGTGTTTTGCATTTGATCGCAATCGTTATAGATAGAAAGAGTCACCACCGACTTTTCTTTTATCCAATAAGGAAAGGTTGAAAAGAACAGGAAAGACCTTTCGAGATTATTTCTTGAGTTCGGGGGGTAGGTTATGAAAAGGGAAGGTATTAGCACCATTTTCATCCGTAGTTATCTATGGGCTCTTAGTTGCTTACTAGATCACTTGTTGCCTCGGAAAAATAGTCATGACCCTCGAATATGGGCATTTTAGCCATAACCTAGCAAGTAACTAAGAGCCCATGGAAAACCATGGATGGAAAGGGTTCTAATACCTTCCCTTTTCATAATCTACCCCCCGAACTCAAGTAAACATCTCTAAAGGTCTTTCCTGTGCTTTTTCACCTTTCCTTTTGGATAAAAGAAAAGTCGGTGGCGAATCTTGCTAACTGCAACATTTGCAATAAAATGCAAAACAATCAAGTTAGTTCTCCCACCGCATCACAGTGTACAAAGGGGTTGAGTTTTTAGAAGTGTTTGGAAAAACGTTGGGAGGTGTTTGAGAGTTTTGGGAATTTTCATAAGAGTTCTCTTGTAATTCTTCAGGCGCCCTTAACATGTGTGGTGGAGGCTCATATTTATAGATGGTCTTGGCTGATGTTTTTGGAGGGAAAACAAAAAGATTAAACAAAAAAATCATGTTGTGTTTTTAGCTTTCGAGGGACGGTGTTTGTATGCCATTTTGGAGCAAGGAATAAGCCAGTGTTGCAGGACTACTGTGCAGCAATTTTGGAGTTTTATGGCTAGTGTATCAGACCTGAACCTGGAAGCGCATGGGACTTTATCAACAAGTACCTTTGGGCATCTCAACCTTTTTTCTTGACCCCCTAGCCCTATCCTTCGACCAGACTCTTCAACAATCATTTCTTTTTTCAAATCGAAGTGTCCTTCGAATGGCTCATGTGTGTATCCTTTGATGGGGCCCAAATAAGTGTATTTCGACAAGGCCCTTCATGGGTTCCTCTGAATGGTCCAAATACACGCTCCTGGGATGGGTCAGCAAAAAATTTCATTCGATTGGGACATTCAGACATGTCTGGCAAGTCCTTCGAATGTGCCACCATGGTACTTCTTTCATACGAGACAATGGCATAGTGTAGAATTTGAAGTAAGCTACTTCCAACAGAGATATTGCCCACTCAAACTTGCCTGCAAGGGGTCATATGGCCAAACAAAAGGGTGTATGTAGGAGGTCCCTGCTTTGTGAATTTATGCACACATGCAAGAGATTTTTGCTCAAACAAAGGTTTGTAAAAAGGGAACCACATTCCCAAACGAAAGGTGTGACCAAAAGCTTGTACTGAAGGATTCACATGCCCCAAATGAAGAATGCATGCAGAGGATGAAGGGTATAATTGAAGCTTGCAACACAGAGAAGGCCATATGCCCCAAACGAAGAAGGCCTGCAGGAGGCAAGATGTGTAATCAAAAGAGACAAGAAGAGAGGCTTTTGCCTCCTGAATTGAAGGACACCATCAGGAGGCTTTTTGCCTTGTGAATTGAAGTTAGTTAAAGATAAGTGTTGCCATGTCGAAGCTTGTAACAAGTTGTTTCAAAGGGTGACCTTGGCCTTGTGCATGCTAGCATGGTAAGGAATTCTGCCTTGTAAATCTTAGCTAACACGCAGGAAAGATGCTACATGGCCAAACGAAAGATTTGCACGAAGAGAGTAAAACGTTCAAATGAAGTCTAGTGCCCAAACAAAGCAGGAAATGAACTTGCCTAAATGAAGTCCAATGCCCCCAACGAAGCAGGAAATAAACTTTCCCAAAAGGAGTCCAGTGCCCAAACGAAGGATGCAACCAAAGCCTACATCGAAGGAGCCAAAGTGCCCAATCGAAGGATGTAAAATCGAAGAGAACTTGTTTTTCCTTCAATTTAGTCAAAAAGAGTAATTGTTAGAACATAGTTTGATTCTAAAACCCTTGATTAGAGTTTTGATGATGACAAAATACAAAGAATAATTAAATTCAAAGATATATACAAAGAACAAATATGCTCCTTAAAATTATGTTTTGTATATGCAGAAGTTCTGATGGAATCAGCATCAGAAGATCAGCAATATGTGCTACACGCTGAAGCTACCAGATTATATGCTGAAGTTTGATGACCAGAATCTGCGCCTAAACAAGTACACTCTGACTCTGATCAAAAACATCTTTACCAAGTCATCAACATTTTGAAGCGTCATCAGCAGTTTTGCTAAGAAGACTCTGAAGCGTTACTGATTATTCAAGACAAAATTAAATGCTAACGGCTTTCTTCAGACAAGATCTTCTTCAAAAGGAAAGTGTTTTATTATCATTAAACTTGCTTTATGGAAAACGTCTATGCCTTGCCTATATAAACAAGTCTGCTTGTGAAAGAAGCATGTACGTACACACACAACAATTTGCCAAGCCTTCCAAACCACACATATTCAAAGCTTTAGAAAATTCATTTTATTCCAAGCTTAATTTGTGTAACTATCACAGTTGTGATATATTGTTTTGTTAGAAAACAACAACACACTCTTGTTTAATCATTTGTAAAAGATTTCCTTGAGATTAACCGGTTTGTGGTTGTACTCAAGAAGACTTTAACAGTTGTTAAAGTAGCTGTTGTAATCGTTTGAAAATTAGTGGATTAAGACCTCGTTGGAGAGAGGCGAAATCACCTTGACGGATGTACTGGAGTAGTTTGAGATCAAACCAACCAGAATAAAAATACTGTGTCATTAAGATGTTTTTAATTTGATCAAAGTTTTTCAATTCAACCTCCCCTTCTTGTGTTTTTCACATCTTCAATTGTCATCAGAGTGCCTGATTCTGAGCTTTAACACTTAACCGTGTCAGTACAAGATCCAGCGTCAGAAAAACACAATGGTAGGACCAAGTCAAAACATCAGCAATGAAAACAATGAAGAAAGGGACAGATTCAGTGGCAAACCTCCAGTCTTTGATGGAGAGAACTTTGACTACTGGAAAGACAGAATTGAGAGTTTCTTTCTGGCCCATGATGCTGATCTGTGGGACATGGTGACTGATGGATACACACACCCAGTGGATGGACGTGGTCAGAAGATTGACAGGAAAATGATGTCTGATCAGCAAAAGCGTGAGTTCAGAAATCACCACAAGGCCAGAACAATTCTTCTCAGCGCCATCTCATATTCAGAATATGAGAAAATATCAAACAGAGAAACTGCTAAGAATATGTTTGATTCTCTGAGAATGATGCATGAAGGCAAAATTCAAGTCAAAGAAACCAAAGCCCTTGCGCTCATTCAGAAGTATGAGGCATTCAAGATGGAAGATAGTGAATCAATAGAAACTATGTTTTCAAGATTCCAAATTCTTGTTGCTGGTCTAAAAGTTCTTGATAAAGGGTATTCCACTGCTGATCGCGTTAAGAAGATCATCAGATGCTTGCCAAAACAATGGAGGCCAATGGTCACAGCGCTTAAGCTAGCCAAGGATCTCAACAAAATCTCTCTGGAGGAACTTGTCAGCTCCCTCAGAAGTCACGAGATAGAGCTAGAAGCAGATGAACCTCAAAAGCAAGGTAAGCCTTTAGCTTTAAAATCTAACAGAAAATCTAACTCCAAAGTTTTGCAGGTTGTGGAAGAAACCTCTGATGGATCCTCATCAGAAGAAGATGAACTGTCTCTCCTCTCCAGAAGGGTGAACCAACTATGGAAGCAGAGGCAAAGGAAGTTCAGGAATCCCAGAAGATCAGAAAATCAGAATGAATCTTCCTCTAGATACAGAAGGTCAGACTCCTCCTCTGGACACAGAAGATCTGATGGTTCTTCGGGATACAAAAATCCAAACAACAAAGACATCATATGTTATGAATGTAACGAGCAAGGGCACTACAAAAGTGATTGCCCAAAGCTTCAGAAGGAGAAGCCCAAGAAGAAGTTTATCAAAGAAAAGAAGAAAAGCCTCATGGCTACATGGGATGATTCTGACACATCTGAAGCTGACTCAGAATCAGATGATGAAAGAGAAAACATAGCTCTCATGGCAAACGTATCTGAAGACAGTGAATCTTCTGGTTCAGACTCAAAATCAGATACAGAAGAGGTATTCCCTGACTTTACTATAAACTTTACTAAGGTTGAACTAGCTGAAAGCCTTAATGAAATTCTGGAAAGGTATCGGCAGATCAGAGTCAAATTCAGAAACCTGAAAAGGAATCTTGCTTCTGACTCTGATAAGATTGAGAGTCTCAGATTGGAGAATTATGAGTTAAAAGATAAAATTTCAAAATTAGAAAACCATTTGCAAAACTCTTAGAAGGAAACAATCCCTGAAACTCCCAGAAATACTGATGAGATCATCAAAGAGTATGATCACAGCTTTCAAAAGTTTCTAGCTAAAAACATAGACAGAAGCAAAATGGCTTTAATGATCTATGGAGTTAGCAGAAATGGCAGAAAAGGGATAGGATATCAAGGTAAGGTTCCTACACCAAAAAATGCCATGGATTTAGTTATAAAACATACTCCACTTGATTCACACTTTATATATGGGCACACACATGACATAAAATATACAAGTAGTGATTACTCTATCAAACCAAAATTCAACCAGAGTTTTGGTAAAACTAACAAATCAGGACCCAAGAAAATGTGGGTACCTAAGGATAAAATAATACATGTGGCAGATATCTTTAGCAGCAAAGTAAAGACACCAGTCATGGTACCTGGACTCTGGATGCTCACGGCACATGACGGGAAGAAGGCATATGTTCCAAAGCCTGGAATTTAAGCCTGGAGGCCACGTAGGCTTTGGAGGCAATCAGAGGGGAAAGATCATTGGCTATGGAACAGTAGGTAATGGAAATCTTCCCTCTATAAGTAATCTTTTATTAGTTGATGGATTAATGAATAACCTGTTATCCATAAGTCAATTAAGTGATAACGGTTATGATATAATCTTCAATCAAAATTCATGAAAAGCTGTTAGTCAGAAAGATGGGACTATCCTATTTAATGGAAAGAGGAAAAACAACATTTATAAAATCAAACTTTCTGAACTGAAAAGTCAGAATATAAAATGTCTTTTGTCTTTTAACAACGAGCAATGGATCTGGCATAGAAGATTGAGACATGTTAGTATGAGAAGAATATCTCAGATTAACAAACTCAATCTGGTCAGAGACTTCCTAACTTGAAGTTCAATTCAGATGCTCTGTGTGAAGCATGTCAGAAAGGCAAGTTTGTAAAACCTGCTTTCAAATCCAAAAATGTTGTTTCCACCTCTAAGCCATTAGAACTTCTGCACATTGACTTATTTGGACCAGTAAAAACTGCTTCAGTCAGTGGCAAGAAGTATGGGTTAGTAATCGTAGATGACTATAGCAGATGGACATGGGTAAAGGTCTTAGGGCACAAGGACGAGTCACACTCTATGTTTGTTACCTTCTGCAACCAAGTTCAGAATGAAAAGGATCTTAGAATCGTCAAAGTCAGAATTGATCATGGTGGTGAATTTGAAAATAAAGATTTTGAATTATTCTTTAATGAAAAAGGCATTATGCATGATTTATCTTGTCCTAGAACTCCCCAGCAAAATGGAGTTATAGAACGAAAGAACAGAACATTGAAAGAAATGGCCAGAACCATGATCAAGGAGACTAACGTTGCTCAGATCTTCTGGGCAGAGGCAATAAACACAGTGTGTTACATTCAGAATAGAATCTCCATAAGACCTATTCTAGAAAAGACTCCATATGAATTGTGGAAGAACAGAAAGCCCAACATTTCTTATTTCCACCCATTTGGATGTACATGTTTTATTTTGAATACAAAAAATTATTTGAACAAGTTTGACTCTAAAGCACAAAAGTGTATTATGTTAGGATACTCTGAACACTCAAGAGGGTACAGAGTATACAATACATAAACACAGATTATTGAAGAGTCAATCAGTGTTCGGTTTGATGATAAGCTTGACTCTCAAAAGTCAAAGCAGAATGAAGTCCTTGCAGGTATGGAAGTTGAACTCACAGATACTGAAGACAACTCATCAGAGGCTCCCAACAGAGACACTCCCTCAACATCATAAAGAGTCACTGCAAGCAATCCAGCACCTTCTGTTGATCACCTCCAGAAAAGACCATCCAGAAGCAGCATTGATCACCCAGAAGAAACATTTTTAGGAAGGAAGGAAGATCCAATCAGAACAAGATCTACTTTCAGAAATTCTAAAGAGTCTCTCGTGGGACTAGTTTCTCTGATTGAACCAACAAAAATTGATGAAGCACTTCTGGACAATGATTGGATTCTGGCAATGCAAGAGGAGCTAAATCAATTCACAAGAAATGACGTATGGAATCTAGTTCCCAAACCAAAAGGATTCAACGTCATTGGCACAAAATGGGTGTTCAGAACCAAACTGAACGAACAAGGTGAAGTCATCACAAACAAAGCACGACTGGTAGCACAAGGTTATAGTCAGCAAGAGGGGATAGACTATACATAAACCTTTTCTCCAGTCGCCAGGTTAGAATCTATCAGACTTTTAATATCATTTGTTGTTAATAAAGGCATCACTCTGTATCAGATGGATGTCAAGAGTGGATTCTTAAATGGCTATATAGAAGAAGAGGTATATGTGTACCAACCCCCTGGCTTTGAAAGTTCCAAAAATCCAGAATATGTTTTCAAACTAAAGAAGTCACTCTATGGTCTGAAACAAGCTCCCAGAGCTTGGTATGAAAGACTAAGTAACTTCCTGTTGGAAAAGGAATTCACCAGAGGGAAAGTGGACACAACCTTGTTCTGTAAGACAGTTAAGAATGATATTTTAGTATGTCAGGTTTATGTTGATGACATCATATTTGGTTCCACTAAACCCTCTCTGGAAAGAGAGTTTGCTAAATGTATGCAGGCAGAGTTTGAGATGAGCCTAATGGGGGAACTAAAATTCTTTCTGGGCATTCAGATTAATCAAAGTCCTGAAGGAACCTACATTCATCAGATCAAATATGTCAGAGAACTTCTGAAGAAATTTGATCTCTCAGAATGTAAGCCATCAAGGATTCCAATGCATCCCACGTGCATTCTTGAAAAAGAAGAGGTAAGTAAAAAGGTAGAACATAAGGTCTACAGAGGTATGATTGGTTCTCTTCTCTATCTGACGGCCTCAAGGCCTGACATTCTATTCAGTGTTTGCATTTGTTCTACATTCCAATCAGATCCTAGAGAATCTCACTTAACAGCAGTTAAGCGAATTTTCTGTTAGAACATAGTTTGATTCTACAACCCTCAATTAGAGTTTTGATGATAACAAAATACAAGAATAAATAAATTGTAAGATTTATATATAAGACATATATGCTACTTAAAATTATGTTTTGTGTTTATAGACACTCTGATGGAATCAGCATCATAAGATCAGTATCAACATTAGCATCAGAAGATATGTCAGCATCAGAAGATCAAATAACATGTGCTACACGCTGAAGCCTGATGAACAGAATCTGCGCATAAAATACTCTGACTCTGATCAAGATCCTAACCAAGTCATCAGCACTCAAAAGCGTCAGCATAAAGGAAAGAACACTTTGATTATCATTAGCAGAACACTCTGAAGCGTTATTATGCATTCAAGACAGATTAATTACCAACGGCTTTATCCAAGACAAGATCTTCTCAAAAAGGAAAGAACGTTATTAGTATTGAAATGGCTTTATGGACAACAACGTATCTCTTCCTAGGCTATATAAGCAAGTCAGTGTGAGAAAAGAATAGGCTAATAATCTTCACGCATATACACGCCTACGAAAACGAACTCACTCATACAATTTGCTAAAGCTTTCAACCACGCCTACTCAAAAGCATTAGCAGTCTAGTTTCATTCTAAGCTTAATATTGTGTATTATCACAGTTGTGATATATAGTTTTATTAGAAAACATCAAACACACTTTTGCTCAATTATCTGTAAGAGAATTTCCTTGAGATAAACCGGTATGTGGTTAGACTCAAGAAGGCTTTAACAGTTGTTAAAGCAGTTGTGTAATCAGTTGATTATAGTGGATTAAGAACTCGTTGGAGAGAGGCGAAATCACCTTGACGGGTGGACTGGAGTAGTTTGAGATCAAATGAACAAGGATAAAAATACCGTGTTGTCTGCACCTTTGATTTAAGTTTTACAATTCAACCCCCCTTCTCGTGTTTTTCACATCTTCAATTGGCATCAGAGCGCCTGGTTCTGAGCTTATAACACTTAACCGTGTCAGTACAAGATCCAGCGTCAGAAAAACACAATGGCAGGACCACATCAAAACATCAGCAACGACAACAATGAATAAAGAGACAGATTCAGTGGCAAACCTCCAGTCTTTGATGGAGAGAACTTTGACTACTGGAAAGACAGAATTGAAAGTTTCTTTCTGGCCCATGATGTTGATCTGTGGGACATGGTGACTGATGGATACACGCACCCAGTGGATGGAAGTGGTCAGAAGATTGACAGGAAAGCAATGTCTGATCAGCAAAAGCGTGATTTCAGAAATCATCACAAGGCCAAAACACTTCTTCTCAGCGCCATCTCTTATTCTGAATATGAAAAGATATCAAACAGAGACACTGCAAAGAATATGTTTGACTCTCTGAGAATGACGCATGAAGGCAACATTCAAGTCAAAGAAACCAAAGCTCTTGCGCTCATTCAGAAGTACGAGGCATTCAAGATGGAAGAAAGTGAATCAATAGAAACGATGTTCTCAAGATTTCAAATTCTGGTTGCTGGTCTCAAAGTTCTTGACAAAGTGTATTCCACTGCTGGTCATGTTAAGAAGATCATCAAAAGCTTGCCAAAACAGCGGAGGCCAATGGTCACAACGCTTAAGCTAGCTAAGGATCTCAACAAAATCTCTCTGGAGGAACTTGTCAGCTCCCTCAGAAGTCACGAGATAGAGCTAGAAGCAGATGAACCTCAAAAGCAAGGTAAGCCATTAGATTTAAAATCTAACAGAAAATCTGACTACAATGTTTTGTAGGCTGTTGAAGAAACCTCTAATGGGTCCTCATCAGAAGAAGATGAACTGTCTCTCCTCTCCAGAAGGGTGAACCAATTATGGAAGCAGAGGCAAAAGAAGTTCAGGAATCCCAGAAGATCAGAGAATCAGAATGAATCCTTCTCCAGATACAGAAGGTCAGAATCCTCCTCTGGACACAGAAGATCTGAAGGCTCTTCAGGAAGCAGAAAGACAAACAACAAAGACATCATCTTCTATGAATGTAACGAGCAAGGGCACTACAAAAGTGATTGCCCAAAGCTTCAGAAGGAAAATCCCAAAAAGAAGTTTGGCAAGGAAAAGAAGAAAAGTCTCATGGCTACATGGGATGATTCTGACACATCTGAAGCTGACTCAGAATCAGATGATGAAAGAGCAAACATAGCTCTCATGGCAAACATAACAGAAGACAGTGAAGCCTCTGAGTCAGACTCTGAATCAGATACAGAAGAGGTATTTCCTGACTTTGCTATAAACTTTACTAAGGCTGAACTAGCTGAAAGCCTTAATGAAATTTTGGAAAGATATCAGCAGATCAGAGTCAAATTCAGAAACCTGAAAAGGAATCTTGCTTCTGACTCTGATAAGACTGAGAGTCTCAAATTGGAGAATTCTGAGTTAAAAGATAAAATTTCAAAATTAGAAAACCAATTGCAAAACTCTCAGAAGGAAACAATCCCTGAAACTCCCAGTAGTGCTGATGAGATCATCAAGGAGTATGATCACAGCTTTCAGAAGTTTCTAGCTAAAAACATAGATAGAAGCAAAATGGCTTCAATAATCTATGGAGTTAGCAGAAATGGGAGAAACGGAATAGGATACCAAGGTAAGGTACCTACACCAAAGAATGCCATGGATTTAGTTATAAAACGCACTTCACTTGATTCACACTTTATATATGGGCACACACATGACATCAAATATACAAGTAGTAATTATTCTGTCAAACCAAAATTCAACCAGAGTTTTGGTAAAACTAACAAATCAGGACCCAAGAAAATATGGGTACCTAAGGATAAAATAATACATGTGGCAGATATCTTTAGCAGCAAAGCAGAAACACAAGTCATGGTACCTGGACTCTGGCTGCTCACGACACATGACAGGAAGAAGGCATATGTTCCAAAGCCTGGAACTTAAGCCTGGAGGCCACGTAGGCTTTGGAGGCAATCAGAGAGGAAAAATCATTGGCTCTGGAACTGTAGGTAATGGAAATCTTCCCTCTATAAGTAATGTTTTATTAGTAGATGGATTAATGCATAACCTGTTATCCATAAGTAAATTAAGTGATAACGGTTATGATGTAATCTTTAATCAAAATTCATGCAAAGCTGTTAGTCAGAAAGATGGGACTATCCTATTTAATGGAAAGAGGAGAAACAACATTTATAAAATAAAACTTTCTGAACTAAAAAGTCAGAATGTAAAGTGTCTTATGTCTGTTAACAACGAGCAATGGATCTGGCACAGAAGATTGGGACATGTTAGTATGAGAAGAATATCTCAGATTAACAAACTCAATCTGGTCAGAGGACTTCCTAACCTGAAGTTCAATTCAGATGCTCTGTGTGAAGCATGTCAGAAAGGCAAGTTTGCAAAACCAGCTTTCAAATCTAAAAACGTTGTTTCCACCTCTAAGCCATTAGAACTTCTGCACATTGACTTATTTGGACCAGTTAAAACTGCTTCAGTCAGTGGCAAGAAGTATGGGTTAGTAATCGTAGATGACTATAGCAAATGGACATGGGTAAAGTTCTTAAGGCACAAGGACGAGTCACACTCTGGGTTTGTCACCTTTTGCAACCAAGTTTAGAATGAAAAGGATCTTAGAATCGTCAAAGTCAGAAGTGATCATGGTGGAGAGTTTGAAAACAAAGATTTTGAATCATTCTTTAATGACAAAGGCATTCTTCATGATTTCTCTTGTCCTAGGACTCCCCAGCAAAATGGAGTTGTAGAACGAAAGAACAGAACATTGCAAGAAATGGCCAGAACCATGATCAACGAGACTAACGTTGCTAAGATCTTTTGGGCAGAGGCAATAAACACAGCGTGTTACATTCAGAATAGAATCTCCATAAGACCTATTCTGGAAAAGACTCCGTATGAATTGTGGAAGAACAGAAAGCCCAACATTTCATATTTTCATCCATTTGGATGTACTTGCTTTATCTTGAATACTAAAAATTATTTGAACAAGTTTGACTCTAAAGCACAAAAGTGTATTATGTTATGATACTCTGAACGCTCAAGAGGGTACAGAGTATATAATACAGAAACACAGATTGTGGAAGAATCAATCAGTGTTCGCTTTGATGATACGCTTGACTCTCAAAAGTCAAATCAGAATAAAGTATTTGCAGGTATGGAAATTGAATTCACAGGTACTGAAGACAAGTCATCAGAAGCTCTTAACAGAGACACTCCCTCAACATCAGAAAGAGGCACTGCAAGTAATCCAGCACCTTCTATTGATCAACTTCAGAAAAGACCATCCAGAAGCAGCAAGGATCACCCAGAAGAAACAATCTTAGGAAGAAAGGAAGATCCAATCAGAACAAGAGCTAGCTTCAAAAACTCTAAAGAATCCCTCATGGGACTTGTTTCTCTAATTGAACCATCAACAATTGATGAAGCACTTCTGGACAATGACTGGATTCTAGCAATGCAAGAGGAGCTGAATCAATTTACAAGAAATAACGTATGGGATCTAGTTCCCAAACCAATAGGATTCAACGTCATTGGAACAAAATAGGTGTTCAGAACAAACTGAATGAACAAGGTGAAGTCATCAGAAACAAGGCACGATTGGTAGCACAAGGTTATAGTCAGCAAGAGGGGATAGACTATACAGAAACCATTGCTCCAGTCGCCAGGTTAGAATCTATCAGACTCTTAATTTCATTTGCTGTTAATAAAGGCATCACTTTGTATCAGATGGATGTTAAGAGTGCATTCTTAAATGGCTATATAGAAGAAGAGGTATATGTGCACCAACCCCCTGGGTTTGAAAGTTCCAAAAATCCAGAATATGTTTTCAAACTAAAGAAGTCACTCTATGGTCTGAAACAAGCTTCCAGAGCTTGGTATGAAAGACTAAGTAACTTCCTGTTAGAAAAGGAATTCACTAGAGGGAAAGTGGACACAACCTTATTCTGTAAGACAGTTAAGAATGACTTTTTTAGTATGTCAGATTTATGTTGATGATATCATATTTGGATCTACTAAACCTTCTCTGGGAAGAAAGTTTGCTAAGTGTATGCAGGCAGAATTTGAGATGAGCCTAATGGGGGAACTGAAATTCTTTCTGGGCATTCAGATCAATCAAACCCCAGAAGGAACTTACATTCATCGGAGCAAATATGTCAGAGAACTTCTGAAGAAATTTGATCTCTCAGAATGTAAGCCATCAAAGATTCCAATGCATCCCACGTGCATTCTAGAAAGAGAAGAGGTAAGTAAAATGGTAGAACAAAAGGTCTACAGAGGTATGATTGGTTCTCTTCTTTATCTGACAGCTTCAAGGCCTGACATTTTATTTAGTGTGTGCATTTGTGCTAGATTCCAATCAGATCCTAGAGAATCTCACTTAACAACAGTTAAGAGAATTTTCAAGTATCTGAAAGGTACTACTAATCTGAGTTTGTTTTATAGAAAATCAAGTGATTACAGCTTAGTAGGATACTGTGATGCTGATTTTGCTGGAGACAGAGTAGAACGTAAAAGTACTTCTAGAAGCTACCAGTTTCTGGGAGAAAATCTGATCTCATGGTCCAGCAAAAGACAATCCACAATTGCTCTATCAACAGCAGAAGCTGAATACATAGCAGCAGCTGGATGCAACACACAAATGCTCTGGATGAAAAGTTAACTTGAGGACTTCCAGATATTTGAGAGTAACATTCCTATCCTCTGTGACAATACTTCTGCTATTTGTCTCAGCAAAAATCCAATTTTACATTCTATGGCTAAGCATATAAAAATAAAACATCATTTTATTAGGGACTATATTCAGAAAGGGATTTTAAATTTTAAATTTATTAACACAGACCATCAATGGGCTGATATTTTTACAAAACCACTTTCTGAAGATAGGTTCAACTTTATTCTGAAACATCTCAGCATGAAGCTCTGCCCATAATGAAATTGTTTTGATTCTATATATTAACCTTCAGAACTTTGTTTATTTTCTGTGAACCACTGATCAATCTTCTTTCAGAACTTTAGAAGTGCAGATTGTATCGGAATCTATCCATGAAGATCTGGGCGCTTCAGTTCAAGGATAGAAATGTGTTGTTTACTCAAGAAAACAAGTGTCATCCAATCATCAGCTATTTTCTGAGGCTGAACACGCGTTCACGTTTCTGAAAAGGCAAAGCGCTGATTGGATGCATTAAGACACATGTCATGGGTAACCGTTCCAAATATCTTTCTGAATCCCCTAAAATCAGCTATCATTAAATGCTAATAATCATTATTAATTTCTCTCTCTTAACGTTTATGTTTTCAAAACCTTTTTAGAAATCTATTTAAACACACTTCACACCATTTACACTTTTTACCTTCACTTTCATTTTCTCGGAATATTTCTGATTTCAGTGTTCTTACTTTCTCAAGAAAACCTTTCAATCTTTTTCACAAAAACCTCGTGTGAACATGGCTTCTTCCAGCATTCCTTCTTCAGGTTCCCAGAAAACGGTTTCATCTGAACACTATGAAGTACCATTCAGAACGCTTCTAACTCCAATCAAGAATCTTGAAGTTCTGTCAGAATTAATAGTGGATTTCAACAGTCTCAAAGAAAATGGGTTTGATCTATTTGAAGAGGTTAAAGCTCAAGGTTGGGAAAAGTATTTTGACAGAATGGTGGGTCCAACATTTCCTATTCTGGTAAAGGAATTTTGGATTCACGCTTCTTCTTCAAATCATCAAGTTACGTCTTACATCATGGGGAAGAAGATTGTTATCACTAAAGAGCTCATTGCGCGCTTGATAGGCTACAATGGTGGTGGTATTCGTTGCATTGATATGGCAGAAAGGTGTGCAGATGCTGCCATAATTGCAAGGGAAATCTTTACTCTGGGGCTTCCCTCCAGCAAGATAAGGGATTTGAAAGACAAACACAGAATTTGGGCCAAGATCATTTTGGGCTGCTTCAATCACAGGAAGCCTACCAACTCTCCTGATTACATTAATATTGATCAGCAGTTTCTGATCTATTTCATCTCTCAGAAGGTCAAGATAAATCTGGCTCATCTTCTGTTCAACCATCTCAGAAAAAGTGTCAAAGAAACAAGATAAGAGGAGCGAACAAAAAGGGATTGGATACCCTTAGGAAGACTGATATCAGATATTCTGACAGAGAATAGGCTGATTGATCATTTGACAGAGGAACAAGAAATCAGCACTATGGAACCTACTGTTGGCAAGCAGCTGAATGCCAAAAATCTGAAGAAAATGAAGTTGATAGAGAACATTAAGAAGGAGCCCAGCATCACTCTTTTTGCTGAAATCTCCAGCAGAAGAGTCCCTCTGGACAACTTCCCTCTGCTCTCAGAAATTGAATCTAAACCAGAAATCATTCTGAGATATCTGGATGCTTGTAAAGCTGATGGTACAACACCAAATCTGAATATTCAAGATCTTCAGCAGAAGGCTCCAGAGGTTGTTCTGAAGAAGACAAAGAAAAGAAAAGCTGCTACAGAAGGATCATCTCAACAGACTCCCAAGAAGAGAGGTAATCCTTCTTCTGTCATTGTTTTAGATTCAACTGCTATATCAACATCTATCCCAATTCCAAATCCATCTGAAAACCCAACACCTCAAACTTTCGATGATTTTGACCTTGACTTTGACCCTTCTGAATCATTACCCCTCAGAAGATCTCGCTCCCAACCACAAAATCTAAATACTGAAGCCATACCAGAACAAGACCTTGAAAAAGTTCTTTCTGATATAGACCAACACACTTCTGCTCCCGAAACAACAAATCCAAATCCAAACACAGAAGCACAACCAGAAATACCCCTCTCACCAATACCAGAAATTCCACTCTCTCCAGAACCAGAAATCCCACAACCTTCATCTCCTCAACCAGATATTAATCTACTCTCTCCTCAACCTGAACAATCTCCACAACCTGAGACTCAAACCTCTGAGGCTCAACCCTCTGAATCCCCTGAACCACAACCTTTGGCCATTCAATTGCCCTGTGGTACCACTGTGAATATTCCTCAACTTCCCTCTTCACCCGAAATAACTCCACCAAATTCCCCATCAAGTCCAATAATAATTCCTGCCTCTCCCACTCCCTCACCAAAAGCCAAGTCAGAAGACCACAGCAAAACTGTCATTGATTTAACAGTCTTTGAACGTCTTGCTGCCATCAACCACAAAACTGCTATCCCTAAACCAAAACATCCAGATGTTGGTTCCAGCATATTGAACTTTGAAACAGAAATGCATAAGTGGATCAGTTCTCTGAAACAAGCAAGTCTGGAACTGGTTGATCCTGCTGTATCAGACTGCCTCTGGACAAAATTCAGAAAATGGGTATGCGCTGAAACCTTTAAGTTGCAAGACCAGAGCTATGGACATGCTCAACAGAACTTCAGCAATCTGCTGAAAGAAATTGAAGGTCCAGTTCTGAGCAAGCTGCTTAAGGAAGAAGTTCTCCATCTGGACATTGCTCCTTGGTCTGAACAGTGTCCAGCATCCAAAGTTCAACCTGCAGAAGAACAGATTATTCCAGCTGAAGAACAGGCTCAAGAAGAAGATATTGAAGAAAGCTCTGAGAAGCATCCTGTGTCTGAAGATCCTCAAGCTTCCTCTCTTGACAGGCAGACTCTGGAGGACTTGAAAAGATCTGATATGCTGATGAATGAAAGAATGGATAAGCAGGACACTAAGATTGATGCAATAGCGAACATGTTATCTCAGCAACAGGAAACCAGCACCCAAATCAAGAGCATGTTGGAAGATCTGTTCACACGACTTCCTCCTCTTTCTTAGAAATTTCCTTTTTGTTTTTATAACTTGTTTATCTGTAATATTTTTACAGGTTCTGAACTTATCATTGCTTCTATTTTTAATTTAAACGCATTTTAACTCTGATCATTTTTTTTACATCTGATTATTTGTTCTTTTTGATAACTGATAAAAAGGGGGAGAAAGAATGATATTTTTCAATAACGGATTACTGAGACATAAGTCTCAAACATTCTAACACTCTGATATATTTGAATTTCTTTCTTCTTAAAAGCTTACAGGTACAAAACTCTGATGAATCCGATGAACTCTGATACAGTAAAGTTCTAATGCTCAAAGTCTCATGGAAATAAAGGGAAGTAATCAACACAGGGGGAGTTTTTCTCTTCGTTGCTCTGATACCTTTTATTCCTTATCTTCTTATCTCTGATACCTTTTATTCTTTATTTTTTTATCTCTGATACCTTTGATTCTTTATCTTTAATCGCTGATACCTTTTATTCTTTAATTTTAATTGAAAAAATATGGTTTTTGTCATCATCAAAAAGGGGGAGATTGTTAGAACATAGTTTGATTCTACAACCCTCAATTAGAGTTTTGATGATAACAAAATACAAGAATAAATAAATTGTAAGATTTATATATAAGACATATATGCTACTTAAAATTATGTTTTGTGTTTACAGAAACTCTGATGGAATCAGCATCAGAAGATCAGTATCAACATTAGTATCAAAAGATATGTCAGCATCAGAAGATCAAATAACATGTGCTACACGCTGAAGCCTGATGAACAGAATCTGCGCATAAAATACTCTGACTCTGATCAAGATCCTAACCAAGTCATCAGCACTCAGAAGCGTCAGCATAAAGGAAAGAACACTCTGATTATCATTAGCAGAACACTCTGAAGCGTTACTATGCATTCAAGACAGATTAATTACCAACGGCTTTATCCAAGACAAGATCTTCTCAAAAAGGAAAGAACGTTATTAGTATTGAAATGGCTTTATGGACAACAACGTATCTCTTCCTAGGCTATATAAACAAGTCAGTGTGAGAAAAGAATAGGCTAATAATCTTCACGCATATACACGCCTACGAAAACGAACTCACTCATACAATTTGCTAAAGCTTTCAACCACGCCTACTCAAAAGCATTAGCAGACTAGTTTCATTCTAAGCTTAATATTGTGTATTATCACAGTTGTGATATATAGTTTTATTAGAAAACATCAAACACACTTTTGTTCAATTATCTGTAAGAGAATTTCCTTGAGATAAATCGGTATGTGGTTAGACTCAAGAAGGCTTTAACAGTTGTTAAAGCAGTTGTGTAATCAGTTGATTATAGTGGACTAAGACCTCGTTGGAGAGAGGCGAAATCACCTTGACGGGTGGACTGGAGTAGTTTGAGATCAAACGAACCAGGATAAAAATACCGTGCTGTCTGCACCTTTGATTTAAGTTTTACAATTCAACCCCCCTTCTTGTGTTTTTCACATCTTCATTTTCAAGTATCTGAAAGGTACTGCTAATCTGGGTTTGTTTTATAGAAAATCAAGTGATTACAGCTTAGTAGGATACTGTGATGCTGATTTTACTGGAGACAAAGTAGAACGTAAAAGCACTTCTAGAAGCTGCCAGTTTCTGGGAGAAAATCTGATCTCATGGTCCAACAAAAGACAATCCACAATAGCTCTATCAACAGCAGAAGTTGAATACATAGCAGCAGCTGGATATAGCATGCAAATGCTCTAGATGAAAAGTCAACTTGAGGACTTCAATATATTTGAGAGTAACATCCCTATCCTCTGTGACAATACTTCTTCTATTTGTCTCAGTAAAAATCCTATCTTGCATTCTAGGGCTAAGCATATAGAAATAAAACATCACTTTATTAGGGACTATACTTAGAAAGGGATTCTCAATTTAAAATTCATTGACACAGACCATCAATGGGCTGATGTCTTTACAAAACCTCTTTCTGAAGATAGGTTTAACTTCATTCTGAAACATCTCAGCATGAAGCTTTGCCCAGAATAAACTGTTTTATTTACATATCTTAATCTTCAGAATTTTTTGTTATTTTCTGTGAACTGCTGATCAACCTGCCTTCAGAATTTTAGAAGTACAGATTATAGCAGAATCTATCCATGAAGATCTGAGCGTTTCATTTCAAGGATAGAAGTGCGTTGTTCACGTAAGCAAACAATTGTCATCCATTCATCAGCTACCTTCTGAGGCTGAACACGCGTTCATTTTTCTGAAAGGTCAAAAGCGCTGATTGGATGCATTGAGACACATGTCATGGGTAACCGTTCCAATATCTTTCTGAATCCCCTAAAATCAGCTGTCATTAATGCTTATAATCATTACAATTTTTTTCTCTCTCTTGCAGTTTATGTTTTCAAAATCTATTTAAATGCATTTTTCACTCTTTACACTCTTTCACTTTCACTTTCTCTCAATCTAATTATTTTCTGCTTGTACTTTCAAAACCCCTTTCATTTTCTTCTCAAATTTTATGTGTAAACATGGCTTCCTCAAGCATCCCAAATACCAGTACTCAGAGAACAGAATCCATGGAACAATATGAAGAACCGTTCAGAACTCTTCTCACGCCCATTGACAACCTAGAGGTACTTTCAGAACTGATCGTGGATTTTGAAAGTCTTCAAGAGAATGGATTCAATCTGTCTGAAGAAGTAAAGGCTCAAGGATGGAACAGGTATTTTGACCGTCTTCTAGGTCCAACGTTTCCAATCCTTGTGAAGGAATTTTGGATTCATGCTTCATCCTCCAACCATCAAGTCACTTCGTATGTAATGGGGAAGAAGATAGTCATAACTGAAGACCTTATTGTAAGATTGATAGGTTACAATGGTGGTGGCGTAAGGTGTATAGACATGGATGAAAGATGTGCTGATGTTGCTTCAATTGCTAGAGAAATTTTCACTCTGGGTCTTCCCTCCAGCAAGATAAGGGATCTGAAGGATCATTACAGAATATGGGCCAAGATAATTCTGGGATGCATAAACCACAGGAAGCCAACCAGCTCTCCTGACTACATCAACATTGATCAGCAGTTTCTGATCTACTTCATCTCCCAGAAGACTAAGGTGAATCTGGCTCACTTGCTATTCAATCATCTGAGGACCAGTGTTAAGGAGACTAGAGAAGATGAGCTCACCAAAAGGGACTGGATACCCCTTGGAAGGCTCATATCAGATATTCTGACAGAGAGTAGGCTGATAGAGCATCTAACAGAAGCACAGGAAATCAGTTCTCTAGAGGAAACTGTCGGGAAGCCTTTGAATGCGAAGAATCTGAAAAAGATGAAGATTATTGAGAACATCAAGAAGGAACCCAGTGTTACTTCTTTTGCATCCATTACTTCCAGAAGAATCCCTCTGGATGATTTCCCCATGTTCTCAGAAATTGACTCCAAGCCTGAGATTATAGTCAGATATTTGGATGCATGCAAAGCAGATGGCACTTCACCAGGACTAAACATTCAGGACTTGCAATAGGAAGCTCCAGAAGTTGTACTGAAGAAGAACAAGAAAAGAAAGGCAGCAGCAGAAGGGTCATCCCAGCGGACTCCCAAAGCTGCTAAAAAGAGAGGTAATCCTTCTTCTGTAACTGTTTTAGAATCAGTATCTTTATCAACATCTGGCCCCTTACCTACCCATTCAGAAATTCCTACCCCTCAAATGTTTGATGATTTTGACATAGGTTTTGAACCCTCAGAAACTCTAAGTCCTAGAGAAACTCACTCCCTACCTATCAATCCAAATATTGAAACAACTCAACCAGAACTTGCAAAAGTTCTGTCAGATATTGAAACTTTTAACCAAAATATTTCTGCTCCCATACCAGAAAATCCAAACTCTAAAACCACTTCAGAAGCACCACAACCAAATATTCCCCTCTCTCCACAACCAGAAATACCACTACCTCCATCTCCTCAACCATAAATTCATCCACCATCTCCACAACCTGAACAATCACAACCAGAAGTTCAAACTTCTGAGGTCCAACCTTATGAATCCTGTGAACCAGAACCTCATAACGTTCAACCCAACCAAACTGTTGATTCTGATACCATTCCCATTCCTGGAATCACTGAACCTCTGGCCATCCATATGCCCCTGACCATTCTGGATATTCCCTAAATTCTCTCTTCACTAGAATCAACTCCACCAAATTCCCCAACTAGTCCAATAATTATACCAGACTCTCCCACTCCCTCACCAAAGAACAATCCAGATGACAACGCTAAAACTGTCATTAATTTAACTGTTTTTGAACGTCTTGCTGCCATAACCCATAAAACAGCCATTCCAAAACCAAAACAATCTGAACCCACACCAGATGTTGGGACTAGTTTATTGATGTTTGAAACAGAAATGCAGAAGTGGATAACTTCCATGAAGCAAGCTAGTCTTGAGATGATTAATCCTGCTACTTCAGATTATCTTTGGACAAGTTTCAGAAAATGGATAAGTTCTGAAACTCATAAGATGCAAGAACAGAGCTACGAACAAGTTCAACAGAATTTCAGTAATCTGCTAAAGGTAATTGAAGATCAAGTTCTGAGCCAACTGCTCAAGGAAGAAGTTCTCCCTCTGGACAATGCTCCCTGATCAGAACATCGTCCAGCAGACAAAGTTCAACCAGAGTCAGAAGGTCTCATTCTGACTGATACTCCAGAGCAGATGATCCCTGCAGAGGAACTGGTTCAAAAAGATCACGTTGCAGAATGCTCTGAGAAGCATCTAGTTACTGAAGATTCTCTAGGTTCCTCTTCTGATAAGCAAACTCTGGAAGAACTGAAGAGAGCGGATATGGTTATTCAGGAAAGGCTGGATAAACAGGATGATTCTATTAAGGAAATCAAGAGTATGTTAAGTAAACAAGAGGAAACCAACACCCAGATCAAGGGCTTGTTGGAAGCTTTGTTCACGCACCTTCCTCTTCCATCTTAGATTTTCCCTTGTTTTTAAAATATGTTTATCTATAATATTTGTTCTACATTGGTGCTGTTTTGAACTTCTTATCACTACTTCTTATGTTTAATATAAATCCTTTTTAGCTCTGATTATATGTTCTTTTTGATAGCTGACAAAAAGGGGGAGAAAGAATAAGATATTTTCAATAATGGATTACTGAGACATAAGTCTCAAACATTCTGATCTACTTAATTTCTTTCTTTTGAAAAGCTTGAACAGGTACAAAACTCTGATGAAAGACACAGTAAGATTATGATGCTCAAAGACTCATGGAATTAAAGGGAAGTAATCAACTCAGGGGGAGTTTTTCTTTTTAATTCTATACTTTTTATTCTTTATTTTTAATTGAAAAATCTGGTTTTTGTCATCATCAAAAAGGGGGAGATTGTTAGAACATAGTTTGATTCTACAACCCTTGATTAGAGTTTTGATGATAAAAAAATACAAAGAATAATTAAATTCAAAGATATATACAAAGAACAAATATGCTCCTTAAAATTATGTTTTGTATATGCAGAAGTTCTGATGGAATCAGCATCAGAAGATCAGCAATATGTGCTACACGCTGAAGCTACCAGATTATACGCTAAAGTTTGATGACCAGAATCTGCACCTAAACAAGTACACTCTGACTCTGATCAAAAATATCTTTACCAAGTCATCAACATTCTGAAGCGTCATCAGCAGTTTTGCTAAGAAGACTCTGAAGCGTTACTGATTATTCAAGACAGAATTAAATGCTAACGGCTTTCTTCAGACAAGATCTTCTTCCAAAGGAAAGTGTGTTATTATCATTAAACTTGCTTTACGGACAACGTCTATGCCTTGCCTATATAAACAAGTCTGCTTGTGAAAGAAGCACGTACGTACGCACACAACAATTTTCCAAGCCTTCCAAACCACGCATATTCAAAGCTTTAGCAAATTCATTTTATTCTAAGCTTAATTTGTGTAACTATCACAGTTGTGATATACTGCATTGTTAGAAAACAACAACACACTCTTGTTTAATTATTTGTTTAAAAGATTTTCTTGAGATTAACCAGTTTGTGGTTGTACTCAAGAAGACTTTAACAGTTGTTAAAGTAGCTGTTGTAATCGTTTGAAAATTATTGGATTAAGACCTCGTTGGAGAGAGGCGAAATCACCTTGACGGGTGGACTGGAGTAGTTTAAAATCAAACGAACCAGGATAAAAATACTGTGTCATTAAGCTGTTTTTAATTTGATCCAAGTTTTTCAATTCAACCTCCCCTTCTTGTGTTTTTCAGATCTTCAGTATTTTCATCTGTTTTGCCCTTTTTTAGCAATTTCCTCTTTAATCTTGATGCTGAAAAATCCAAATATATTTTTGTAAGCTTGAATTTTTTGGGAGCCCCTTGTGAGAAATGCCTTGAGAAATGAGAGGGAAAATTTTGGGGTGCAACAACTGTCTACCCCAATTTTGTCAGCCCCATTTTTAAAATATTCAAATTATTTTTATACTTGATTTCATAAATTTTTTGGGTATTCACACATTTGGTTTAACAATAATTTATTTTTGCTTATTTAAAATATATATTAATTTACTTTGAATTATTTGTATTTTTAAATAACAAAATATTTTCCCACCTTCATATGCTTCTATGTGCCTTTTGGTTTGCAAGTGAAAGGTTTTGAGTTCAAGTCTCATTAAACTATTTTTTGATTTTTTACTCTTTGGTGTATTTTTTAATAAAAACAATAAAAAAAAGTCACTTTCAATTATTTTATTATTATTATTATCGTTTTCTATTTTAAGAGTATTTTAAAATTATTTTTTAAAATCTTTGATTTTATATACTTAATAGTAGAGATGCTAAAAATAATTGAAATCTTTCAAAATTAATTTTTATTAATCACCAAATCAATCACAATATTGAAAAAAAATCACAAAAGTGTCTAGTTTCATAATCTTGTCCTCCAAGTTTCAATCAATTCTCAATTGGTATAAATCTTCCCAAAAAGTCACTTTTTTTAATAATTAAATTATTATTTTCGTATTTTTTTTATTAATAAATTTTAAAAAATAGTTTTTTCACTTTTTTCATTTTTTAATTAAAAAAAACTAAAAAATCATATAAAATATAAAAACAACAAAATCACATGTTTTTTTCACTTTCTGATTGGTCACATGTTGACAAAACTGAATTCTCATTGGTCAGAGTTTGTAGACTTGCTAACCAAGATAAAATCATAAACTTTGAGCTTTTCTTTGTGTGAACTATTTCCTTTTTGGAGTGTCTTTAACCTAGTTTAAAATCTATAAATAGGTCTCTTTTCATCCTAAATTTTTCATCAGGAATCATTTGGAGAATCAATAATCATTTGCAGATCAACAACTCACTAAAGCTCTCCTAAAAGATGTTGCTCTTCATATCAAAGAATAACAACAAAGAAACCCTGAAGTCTTCATCAACAATCTTATCAACAATTATTTTAGGGTTCTGAACAGAACACCTAAGTTTTTTTTTTACAATTGGAGGGCGAGTTTTCTAACACTATCACACTCAACCTCTCTCTCCGAATGCTTCCCGTCAGGTGTCACCTCTCTTTTTTCCTTTCTTTTCTTTGACGGTAGAGCTATTATTTTGGTTTTGATTCAGATTTTGATGGAGAAAGAAGATAGAAGGGGAAACATTGTGAACGTGAGAGAGAGAAAGAGAAGGTATGTTTGGTTGTTCTTCTAATATAAATTATTTATGTTTTTATTATAATATATATTGTTATTATAATATGTGTTGGTATTATAATATTAATTGTTATTATAATTGGTGGCCTTTGTAAATCAAATTGTAATGCTACTTAGAAACAGACGGCAGTACGGCTCCACTATTCTCCTGTTGTTGCTTTTTATTTATTTATTTATTTATTTTTACCAATTAGTTATTAATACTAATTTAATTATTTATTAGAATTAGGATTAATGATGGGCTTGAACCCTCCTCTTTTAATACCCCCCCCCCCCCCCCCCCCACGTATTTGGGTCAAGTTCAATTTCTGAACTTGGGCCCTTATTATTTATACTCCCTGGAATTACTACTTAACACTAAAATGCACCCCTGGCCTTTTTGAGTTCAAAATTACTTTGGGCCTAAATTTCTTTTTATATACACCACCAAACTCTAATTTTTATACCCCTTAAACTTAATTAACTAATTCTAATTATTTTGTTTTATTTATTTTCTTTATCTATGTAATTCATATAATATCTTTAACATTTTGCATTAAACATATTTATTTGCATAATTATTAGATTTTTACTAAAAAATATTTTAATATATTTTTAATAATTAGAAAATAATTATTTATTAACTAAAATATATTCTAAAAACACTAACTCTATTTTTCTAGTTACATTAAATCTTTTTCTCATTCAAACTTATTTTCACATATTGCATCCTATACTCTAAAATAGCTAACCCACCAAATACTGACAATTTTTCTACTAAAATATAAAAATTAAGATATTTTCAACTGTGCTGCTAATAATATTTGCAACATAGATTATTTGTTTATTAGGTATCCAAAATTTCTCGGGTGTTCTCTTGTTAGTTCCCCTAGAGTTTTTAACAACTTTAGGCTTAACAACAAAATAATTGTATTTGCAAAAATTAAACCTATAAGATTTTGCCAAAGGTTTTGCCTTAGGTTCAGAAACAAATTCCTCTTTTTCTTTTCCCTTCTCCACTACTACAAATAATGCTTGTAACGTCAAACATGAAAATGATATAATCTCGGTAACACAAGTGAGGTATGGAAGGAGCGACATGAAAACTCGCCCCTTTTCCTCTCGATTATTCAAAAATCGAGGGGTAAAGTAGCATTGGTCATGAGTTCGATCCCCGACTATCATATTTTTTTTGAATTTTAAAACTGCGTAACTTTTTTCTAGGATTTTAACAATAACTGAGGGGTAAAGTCCTGTTTACAAAAAAAATTGACCTATTTTTAATTGTTTTAATTTGCAAAGCACCAAATTTGTTGACAAATTATAAATTTTCCTCATCAACAATAACAACAAACAAAAACCAGTAGAATCCTTAAACATTAAATCTCAACAACAAAAACAACAACAATAACAATAACAACAATAAAAAACAATAAAATCCATGGATTCTTTAAATATTAAATCTCAACAACAACAGCAACAACAACAACAACGACAACAACAACAAAAAATAAACAAAATCAATAGATTTGTTAAATACTAAATTTCAACAACAACAATATTAATCATTAATAACGTCAATAAGTTACTTTCATGTTTTCCTAACTAGAGAAAAGACTAAACATTAAGAAACTAACATTGAAATATTTTTCTGCTCTTGCTTTCATTTTCATCGCTTTGAATATATTAAGTTTAAGTTTCAGCACTTTGCATCCAAGATGAATAGTTATGGCATTCACGTTTTGATTAGCTAGTGAGA
The DNA here is from genome assembly GCA_948472305.1 of Vicia faba. Taxonomy (NCBI): domain Eukaryota; kingdom Viridiplantae; phylum Streptophyta; class Magnoliopsida; order Fabales; family Fabaceae; genus Vicia; species Vicia faba. The sequence continues at coordinate 520,681,743 of OX451735.1, read as the reverse complement.
GTTTCACGCAGATCACTAATGTTTCATGTAGATTGATGAGTTGGCAATATATTGACCATTGTTACTTTATAAATGGACGACAAAGATCCATTACTTAATTTATCATCAAATATGTCATAAATAAATAAAAGTGCTACTTTACCCCTCGGTTTTCAACAAAACCGAGGTAATAGCTCATAAAAAATTTAAAAAAATTAAAAGGTGATAAAATATGTTTGCTGTGATTCGAAGACATGACCCTCTAGCTACTTTATCCCTTAATTTTCAGCAAAACTGAGGTAATAGGTCATAAAAAATTCTAAAAAATTAAAATATGTTAAAATGTAGTTGTTGAGATTCAAATGCGTGTCCTCTAAATACTTTATTCCTCGGTTTTCAGTAAAATCGAGGGAATATATGATATTTTTTCCAAAAAAAAAGTGGTGTGTCTTTGGTTTACACTTCGGGTTTTTTTATGTAAAGTGAAAGTTTCATCATAAAAAATGTTATTTGTTGTAGTGCTCTTTAGGCACAAACCCAATAGAGACAAAATGGGAGTAAAGAGTATTAGGTTGTCTTCCTTATCAAAATTAGATTCGTCATAGAAGTTATAACCAATACCATTGGTTCTATTTCTCCTCAAGCTATATATCATAGAAGCCATCATGCTTCTCCCTGTGCATCTCGCTAGGAACTTCTGGAAATGTTTGTCATATTTCAAAATGACATCATCAATACTCTCAGAAGTTTCTGGAAGAGTTCTCGTGCCTTTGAGGGTAGTGTTCTCATCTTTAAGGAAAAAAATTCTTAATTCAAAATGGAGATATCTTCCTTAAGCTTACTATTTTCAAAAGATGTGGATTCATGGGATTTTTTAAGTTCCTTGAATTCAATCTTGAGTAACTCATGTTTTTCCATAATTTCAACTAAAGAAGAAGAAAATTCAGAATGAGTAAGGTCAGAAAATACCTCTTTGGAGAATACTCGTTTTGTGTCTGATTCAACTTCATCTTCTGGAGGGATGTTTTCAGCAGAAGTTCTAACTTGAGCCATCAGCACCACGTTATCATATTCTTCTTCTGAGTTATCTTCTTAAGAGTCGGAATCATCCCAGGTTGCCATCAACCCTTTCTTCTTATACTTGTCCTTCTGCAGGAAAATCATTCATGTAGTGTCCTGACTTGTTTCACTCATAACAAGTGACTTCTTTGCCACTAGACTTCCTCTGATTAGAAGTAGACTCGAAGCGACCACCTGTCCTTCTAGTAATTATGAACACGTTGCCTTGATTTCTCTTCCAGAGACAGTTAACCCTTGTGGACAGCAGGGACAACTCATCTTCATCTTCATCATAATCTTATTTTATATCCTCAATCTCTTCAGCTTATAGAGCTTTGGACTTCTCAGAACTTCTGACAGACTTGAGCACAATAGATTTCCCTCTCTTATGAGGTTCATCCTGATCTAGCTTAATCTCGTGACTTCTTAGAGAACTCACCAGTTCTTCTAGAGAAGTGTTGTTCAGATCCTTTGTAAGCTCAAGTGCAGTTACCATATGCCTCCGTTTGAATGGCAAGCTTCTAATAATCTTTTCACATGTTCTACTGTTGATTAATGTTTGTTTAGAACTCTTAGTTCTGGAACTAAGGTTTGAAACCTTGAGAACATCGTCTCAACTGTTTCATCATCCTCCATCTTGAAGGCTTCATACTTCTGAATCAAGGCCAGGCCTTGGTTTTCTTGACTTGATCATTTCCTTCATGATTAATTTTGAAAGTCAAACATAGACTTAGTTGAGTCTCTATTTGTTATCTTCTCATACTCAGTGTAAGAAATGGCATTCAACAAGATAGTTCTTTCTTTATGATGATTCTTACAATTCATATTTTGTTGATCAGTCATAACTTTTCTTTCAAGCTTCTTTCCATTATCATCTATAGGATGTTCGTAGCCATCAACTAACATATCCCAAAGATCAACATCATGACGTAGAAAGAAACTTTCTAGTCTGTCTTTCCAGTACTCAAAAATTTCACCATAAAAAATGGGAGGTTTAGCATTATAGTTATCTTTATCAAAAACTAGAGCTGGTGGTGGTGGAGTGGGATCAACCATAAGGTTTCTAAAAAATCGTCTAGATCTTTATCTGACTTTGTGATACGGTGGGAGAACTGACTTGAGGTTTTGCGTTTGTATTCGCACTTGTTCGGTTTAGCAAGAGTCGCCACCGACTTTTTATTTTATCCTAAAGAAAAGGTTAAAAAGCACAGGAAAAACCTTTGAGATGTTTCGTGGGTTCGGGGATAGATTATGAAAAGGGAAGGTATTAGCACCCTTTTCATCCATGGTTATCCATGGGCTCTTAGTTACTTGTTTTAGATCACTTGCCTTGATTTTCAATTGTTTGAAATGGTGCTTTGTGTGTGTGGTTTTGAAAATGTTTTGAAAAAGATGCCTTGTCTAGGCAACCCTTGTAACAATTCTTTACTCGAATGTTTTACAAAAGGTGTTTGTCTTTTTGAAAATATGTTTCAAGGTTTTGAAATTTGTTTTGAAAGTTGTGTTTGTGAAGTGTGTTTTGAAAGTAGGCAAGTGTGTTTTGCAAGTTTGATCAAGTAACTAAGAGTTGTCTACCCCTAAATTTACTCAAAGATTTTTCTCATGTTTTAACCCTTTTAATAGTATTGTTCCACCATTGTATTTGGTGGGCAATCTTGTGTTAGGATGTTAACGGGACAGGCGCGGGTCATCGTATAGACCATGAATGCAATAGTGCCAAGTGTCTTTGGCAATTTTTTCTTTTAAGGGACTTGATCATTTTTAGGCAACTTCGAAAGCGTCATCAAGGGACTATGATCATTTGATTTGTTTTTGTTTTGCCAAAGAACTCAACATGCAACATGGCCCATTTTTGAAGGCAACAAGCGGGATTACCCTAGGGGTGCAAGTGTGAATAGTGTATTGATTGTCATGCATTTGTTTTGTATTAGGTTATCTAGTGGTTGATTTTGAATCTTCGCATACAAACCCTAATTACTATACAGTATATAGAAAGCGATAAATTGCGAGAATTTAAAGTCTAAGCTATTACAAATAAGTATTCGGGGATGGGGGTTCAAATATTTACAAATGGGGATGAGTCTTATCAGGATAGTAGTGTCCGAATAATATTTACAACCAAATCGAATTAATCGCATTCTCAAAGTAAAATGTAGCAATGTATAAGAATAAAATTAATGTATCAAAAGTATTTGTGAAAGTGTATGTGATTATTTACTCATGATGCAAATATGTATTTATTAAGTATTATTATCTTTTTTGTGTTTTTGTTAATGTTATATGAACAAAAGTTTAATTAAAAAAAGAAAAGAAAATTGTTTTAAATTTAATTATCCTATTATCTATGTATTTAGTTAATGTACAAAGGTTTATTAAACAAAGATTCTAAAAAAAGAAAATTATTTAATTTAGAAAAATCCTATTTTTATGTACTCTTAAATGTGATAAAAAAAGTATTAATAAACATTTTGCAAAAAAAAGAAATTAATGTATCATTTTTTATTTAAACAAAAATATTAGTATAAGTTGTTTATAAAAAATAAAGTGATAGAGAAAATAGTATTAATTTGAAATAAATAAAAATGGATAAAAGATTAAATGGGCCTTAGAGTTTATTCTTGGTCCAAAACAAAATTTGAAAAAACGAATCAGAGGGGGTGTAGGCCAGGATCTATTGGGCTTAGGCATTTGGATGGGGCAAGGCCCAGACGGTTTTGACAATTGTTTTAGGGTTTTCAATGTTTTGTTTCAGAAAGGGTTTACAGCGTTACAGAGGCGCCGCTTCCATTCGTTGTCTTCTTCGTCTCCTTGAGCCATGGTTTCTGAACAAACTTCCTCGCTGTCTATGGCCACCAGGCGCCACCGTCAATCTCCTCCTCCCTTCATGGATTACTCAGGCAGTGATGACACAAAGGTATGATTTTTGTCTTAACGCATTAGGGTTTCAAGTTTTATATGTTATTGATTTCCCTTCCTTTTTTAGAGAGCTCTGATTTTCTATGTTATTATTGTTGTGTGAGGTGTGAAAAGAGGGAGAAGAAATTTCTACCTTTATTCTTGTTTTTGAGAGGAAGCGAGGTGGGGACTGGAGGCGCTTTAGGCGGCCGGAGGCGGAGGGAGTATGATGTTGTGCTTGATGGAAATCTGGTATTTGTATTTTGCTTTTATGGTTTTATGATGAATACTGAAAACCTTTGTACAACTTCTTTTCCTCTGAAACTCCTTTGCTTCTTCTACTTGCTTGCCCTTTGCTTCTGTATGTTGAAATGTTTCTTTTAAAAACGCTTGTATGCTAATGAATTTGATGATTGGAAACTCTGAGATTGCCTTGATTTTTGTTTAGCCTATGATGAACCTTTATTCTGAGGCATTTTGTTGGTTATTTGGATACTTGGATGGATTGGATTTTGAACAAAGATTGAGTGTGATACAGGCTTCTGGTTGGGTTCTTCAAGGCTTTTTCTGGTTTTTGTATGTGGTTTATGCTGTATTGGTATAGGCTTTGTGTTTTGTATCTGGCTTGTGTTTGAAGCAGGTTAGGCTATGGCTTTGTTGGTTTTGATGTTTGTGGTTTGAAACAAGTCTACTGCCTTCAGGCTGGTGTTTTGGATTGAGGTGTTAGCAGGTTGCAGGCTTGTGTAGAGGTTACAGGTTTTGTTGTGATATGCTGGCTTTTGAAAACTTAAGGTTTTGGCTTCAGGCTTTTGACACAGTTTGGAGCTTGACAGGCTTCAGGACTTATGTTATGTTTGCTTTTGGTTTGAGGCTACAGGCTTGCTGTGATTTTTGCTATGTTACAACTTTGTGGTATCTTGTTTTTGTGATATTCTGCCTCCTCTTTTCTGTTCTTGTACTACTTTGTTATATCCTTGTCCTTAAGCCTGCTGTACTGTAAGCCTCTCTTCTCTCCCTCTCTTCTCTCCACGGAAAAGCATTTTTTATTGCTTAGACTGTACTATTCTGCTCTGAAAAAGTGTTGGCCTTGAAAATGATGAATGATATTTGAAATGTTGCTTGCATTATGGTTTTTCTCTGCATATCTCTTTTCCAGATTTCCTGCATATCTCTTGACAGCTTTTTGTACTTTCTTTGGACAGTTCTGCACTTGGTTAGGCATTGTGCAGTTCAGTTTGCCTTTGTGCATTGTTTGTTCAGTTTTAACTTTATAGTTTGTTTGGCATATTCTGGACAGTTTAGTTTGCCTTTCCAAGTAGCTTGTGCATTTGGTTCAATTATGCAGCTTTGTACATTTTTATATTTGCAAGCATATAAATTCTTTCCCTCTTTGTGAACCAAGAGTTTTCTTGTGATTTGTAGAGAGGGCGAACAAACTGATTCGGGCCAACACTTTTAATGATGAGTCTTAAATTAACTGTCTGCCTTTGATTTCATCTGTGTTGACTTCTTTTCTTTTCTTTGTTTTTGCAGATAAAAATTAATTGAGCAATGGGGAGCATCAGTAGAAGATGAAGACTTAGGAAACTTTAGGATAGCTTTATTTTATTTCTAATTATTTGTAATAACATTATTTGTAAATACTGTAAATGTATTCAAATAACATTTGTACTAATAATTGAAAATAAATAAAAGCTCTTTTGTCAATTAATCTCTTTTAATTCTTCTTCAATTGTTTATTTAATTATTTATATTTCTTAAATTATAATAACTGGAAAATATCCAATAATTTTAACTTAGAAATGATAAATAATCAATAAACATCCGGCGTTCCAAATAATCAAAAGTATTGCATAGTCAATCACAATAAATGCCCATATGTCATTTCCTTTTACTGATTAGACCAATACTTCAAACTCTCAATCAGCAGCCTCAGCCCATGCCCCAGATGTTTAGACCTTGAGAAACAAGCAGAAATCTTGAGCAAACGTCAAAGCAGTGTAACAGCCAATTAAGACACTGTGGATTCAAACTCTTCTGAAAATGCGCGTGCAAACCCTAATGTTGGATTTACTGTCAAAGAAGCGCCTGCCTGATCACACCCTGAGCCAAACTCAACCAAACCCTAGCCATCTGCTTGAACTGATTCAAAAGTTAATGGAAACCCTAATTTTGTCTGACTGGTGAGAAAAGTCTGTTTTGACCGATTCTTAGGCCAATCTGAAAAATCAGGAAAAGCCCAAAGCTGTGATTTCTTGTGGAAAAGAGAGGGTAAATTTTGGGGTACAACAGTTGCCCCTGTTCAATCTTCTTGAACCTGAAGAGTTAGATTGGCAAATTTTCCGTTCGCGACTCGAAGGTAAAAGGAGATTGGACACTAGAGTGCCAAAAAAATTTGCACTCGGTGATGTGATGGTAGAGGGAATGGGCTTAAAGATGCCATTTGGAGATGGGCTTAAAGATGCCATCTGGAGATGTGACAGGGGGATGGGCTTAGAGATGCCATCTGGAAATTACTGGTAGGAGGATGGGCTTAGAGATGCCATCTGGAAATGTTTGTTGAACTGTATGTCATTGGTGAGTGAGTATCAGAAAAGTATCCATGTTTGGAACATCTCTGAACTGGGGGTCTGAATAAGCAATAGATTGACATCCGTATCTGGAAGAATCTGTAAGCTGTCTTCAAAAGTTAAGTCTAAACAAGCGATAGATTAGCATCCATGTCTGGAGAATCCGTAAACTGTTTTCAAGAGTCTGAAGAATCTGAACAAGCGATAGGTTAACATTCGTGTCTGGAGAACCCGTAAACTGTTTTCAGAAGTATTGAAATTGAATAAGCAATAGAGAAGCATCCATGTTGGGAAGCGTCCGTAAACTGTTTTCAAAAGTTGAGTCTGAACAAGCGATAGATTAACATCCGTGTCTGGAGAATTCGTAAACTGTTTTCAGAAGTATGAAGAATCTGAACAAGCGATAGGTTAACATCCGTGTCTGGAGAACCCGTAAACTGTTTTCAGAGGTCTTTAAGTGAGAAGGAACCGGTGTAGGGTTTCCTGATGATGAGTCCGTGTAAAACTGCATCTGGGCTTTTGAGAAGGAACCAGTGTAGGGTTTCTTGATGATGAGTCCGTGTAAAACTGCATTTGAATGAATCTGGAATAAGTATCAGAATGTCGCCATGTCTGGGTCACATCTGAACTATCTCTGGGTGAATCTGGAATAAGTATCATAATGTCGCCATGTCTGGGTCACATCTGAACTATTTCTAGAAAGAATCTCGGATGATGAAGATCTTTGTCTGTTGACTGATCTTTCCTGAAAAGGTAAAGAGTTAGTTGTATGCAATGTCATGATGCATGATGCAATGTATGTTATATCAATGTTTATGATATGAATGTGATGAATGTGCATGTAAGCTGATGAGCTGTCTTGCTGAGGATAGATGAATCCTGGATGGCTGGAGATAAAAGAATCTTGACTGCTGCCGGGGAAAGTAATTCCTTGACTGCTGCAGGGGATTGAAAATCCTTTGATCGTTGAAAATGAGAAGTCTTGGGACCGCTGTTGGGGAATCAGGAGCTTGGGTTGTATGCCAATCTACTGGGGATTCCTGTCTTGAGGAGATCTTCACTGGGGAATATCTGAATATCCTGTGAGGAACTGAGAATGAGAGTCTTCATTCTGCTTGGGGATTGATAGTTGGAAATTTTAGCTCCGCTGGGGATTGCAAGAATCTTTTGATTGCTGCAGGTACTGATCTGGAATAAGTATCGGAATGTCGCCAAATCTGGGTCATATCTGAACTATCTCTAGAAGGAAAATCTGGAATAAGTTTCGGAATATCGCCAAATCTGGGTCACATCTGAACTATCTCTAGAAGGAAAATCTGGAATAAGTATCGGAATGTCGCCAAATTTGGGTCACATCTGAACTATCTCTAGAAGGGAATCTGGAATAAGTTTCGGAATGTCGCCAAATCTGGGTCACATCTGAACTATCTCTAGAAGGGAATCTGGAATAAGTATCGGAATGTCGCCAAATCTGGGTCACATCTGAACTATCTCTAGAAGGAAATCTGGAATAAGTATCGGAATTTCGCCACATCTGGGTCACATCTGAACTATCTCTAGAAGGGAATCTGGAATAAGTATCGGAATGTCGCCAAATCTGGGTCACATCTGAACTATCTCTAGAAGGGAATCTGGAATAAGTATCGGAATGTCGCCAAATTTGGGTCACATCTGAACTATCTCTAGAAGGAAATCTGGAATAAGTATCGGAATATCGCCAAATCTGGGTCACATCTGAACTATCTCTAGAAGGGAATCTGGAATAAGTTTTGGAATGTCGCCAAATCTGGGTCACATCTGAACTATCTCTAGAAGGGAATCTGGAATAAGTATCGGAATGTCGCCAAATCTGGGTCACATCTGAACTATCTCTAGAAGGAAATCTGGAATAAGTATCGGAATGTCGCCAAATCTGGGTCACATCTGAACTATCTCTAGAAGGGAATCTGGAATAAGTTTCGGAATGTCGCCAAATCTGGGTCACATCTGAACTATCTCTAGAAGGAAATTTGGAATAAGTATCGGAATGTCGCCAAATCTGGGTCACATCTGAACTATCTCTAGAAGGAAATCTGGAATAAGTATCGGAATGTTGCCAAATCTGGGTCACATCTGAACTATCTCTAGAAGGGAATCTGGAATAAGTATCGGAATGTCGCCAAATCTGGGTCACATCTGAACTATCTCTAGAAGGGAATCTGGAATAAGTATCGGAATTTCGCCAAATCTGGGTCACATCTGAACTATCTCTAGAAGGGAATCTGGAATAAGTTTCGGAATGTCACCAAATCTGGGTCGCATCTGAACTATCTCTAGAAGGGAATCTGGAATAAGTATCGGAATGTCACCAAATCTGGGTCACATCTGAACTATCTCTAGAAGGGAATCTGGAATAAGTATCGGAATGTCGCCAAATCTGGGTCACATCTGAACTATCTCTAGACGGAAATCTGATCTTGATTTTGTTAAGGGTCAGAAATTGGGAGTATACCAATCTTCTGAGGTAATGAGAATCTTCATTCTGTTAACGGTCAGAAACTGGGAGTATACCAATCTTCTGAGGTTTTAAGGATGAGAGTCTTCATTCTTGAGAGAAACAGATTTTTAGGAGCTTCAATTGTCCGTTATTCTGTTGGTGGTTGTAACTTCCAGCAGGTGATGAAGGAATTTTGATGACCTTGGTGATTGACATTCGAATTCCCCAAGTGATGATGACGGAGACTTGCCCCAAGTTTACTGAACTTTTGAGAGATTTGTTGAAATCTTGACTGGACTGTCCCAGGTTAACTGAACTTTGAAAGATCTGTTGAAACCTTGACTGGACTGCCCCAGGTTAACTGAACTTTGAAAGATCTGTTGAAACCTTGACTGGACTGCCCCAGGTTAACTGGATTTTGAAAGATCTGTTGAAACCTTGACTGGACTGCCCCAGGTTAACTGGATAGTGACATGTCATGCCCCCTTGTTGATAGGAGATTTTTGTAATGGAAGTGTCATCCTTTTTGAAGTGATTTTGTTCACTGAGAGAGCTTTTGTTCATCGGATATTCGTGGTGGGAATTTCTTCGCTGTCAAACAAATAACCATGTGCAAACAACGATATTCAAATAATGCAAAGTTTATGCTTGTCTCGAAGTTTTGAAAAATGCGTTTTTTAGCAGAAAACTTTTTATAAGACAAATTCAACACAAGATTTAGGGCAAAGCCTTACAGGAGTCAGGATACCTTTTGTAACAGTATGCTTTCGAACTAACCCATGCTTCAATTAGGACTTTTGGAGGGTTGTAACGTGGCTTGGTTCACGGTTTAAGAATCAAAGGATAAAGGCTCAAAGTATATTTTTACCCACCCGCTCTTCGTGATGTTCTTCAATCCTAAACTTAGTTAATTGTGCGTCAAACTCTATTTGAATTTGGAACGACGTTTTTGGTGATGGTTCACACAAGTTGGATTTGGAGGGCAATCATCCTCTTTTTTTTTTGCAACACTTTTCATGTTTTTGAGGATTTGTAATGACCTCTTTCTTTTGATTTGTTATCCCTAACTTTTGCCTGACTGTTCCCGTTTTTGAGATCACAGTCAGCGGGATGCCCCAGCTTTCTTAAGCTTCCTTTGTAGGTTTTAGCTTAGTGGGCTTTTCTCTTTTGAGAGATAATAACTGCCTATGAGATAAGGAACCGTCACTGTCCTTTGATTCCAAAGGAATATCTTTCTTTTTTGATGTCGTTCGTTGTATTACAAACTGAGAGTTTGCGACTTCAATGCGCATCTTTTTTTTTGAATTAACTTAGAGACTACCCTTCCCCAGCTTTAAATTAAAGGTTTCAATTTTTTTAGCACAGAAAACTCCTACTTCTTTGGCTCGAAGGGGTTGACTAGAGATTATCCTCCTTATAACTCCAGTGTTTGGGAATTGAAAGAAATGCCTGTACATCATCAGCAAAGTCTGTTCAAAAGCATATTGTATGAGATTATGGTATTGTTTCGTCATCCTCCCTCTAAAGGCTTACAGCTTTTTATCAGGAGTTAAATATCATAAGGAAAGCATAAGAGTAGTGAAAACAAATGGATGAATTCAAGACAAACATATGCAATGCATTAATGAAACAAAGTTTGACATTAATAGATAATTGTTTGAATAACAAAAGAAATTACAACTTTGAAAATTCAAATGAAACAAAGACATTCTCAATGATTTGGCATAGGAGGAGTGATCATGCTAGAGTCTCCGGAGGGTCTAACTCGATCTCCTTGGCATCGATCATGTCTTGGATCTTGTTCTTCAGAGGCCAACAGTTGTTTGTGTCATGTCCCGGACTGTCAGAGTGGTATGCACACTTTTCATTGGGATGATAGGTAGGAGCAGAAGTATTCGGGTTCCGGAGGGGAGCCCTCAATGTAATCAGATTCATCTTCAACAAGTGTTGCAGTGCTTGAGACAGCGGCATGTTGATGTTGGTGAACTGCCTCTTAGGTGCGACCTCCTTATGCTGATGCCCCTGTCTTTGTTTAGCAGGCGTAGGATTAGAGATCAAGATTGCTCCTACGTGTTGGTCATGACGACCCTTTTGACTGTTCGTAGCATTGGACTCTTTCTTTCCGTTGTAGGGAATTATCTGAGTATCTGAGGGTGTAGCTCCTTGGATCTTTCCACTTTTGATGCCAGCTTCAACCCTTTCTCCGGTCAGTATTAGCTCAGTGAACCCAATAAATGCCCATATGTCAATCACAATAAATGCCCATATGTCCTTTCCTTTTACTGATTAGACCAATACTTCAAACTCTCAATCAGCAGCCTCATCCCATGTCCCAGATGTTTAGACCTTGAGAAACAAGCAGAAATCTTGAGCAAACGTCAAAGCAGTGTAACAGCCAATTAAGACACTGTGGATTCAAACTCTTCTGAAAATGCGCGTGCAAACCCTAATGTTGGATTTACTGTCAAAGAAGCGCCTGCCTGATCACACCCTGAGCCAAACTCAACAAAACCCTAGCCATCTGCTTGAACTGATTCAAAAGTTAATGGAAACCCTAATTTTGTCTGACTGGTGAGAAAAGTCTGTTTTGACCGATTCTTAGGCCAATCTGAAAAATCAGGAAAAGCCCGAAGCTGTGATTTCTTGTGGAAAAGAGAGGGCAAATTTTGGGGTACAACAGACTTGATTAAGTGTTTGATAGAAATCAATACCAGAATCAGATCTCTGATGCCAATTGAAGGTGCGAGAACCACAAGAAAAAGGGGGTTTGAATTAGGTTGCACCAAATATAATTTTTTCGCAACACAAACACAAAGATAACAAGTGAATAAAAATGGATGAACACAATTATTCTTATCATGGTTCAGTTTTAACTAAGTTACTCTAGTCCACCCTGCAAGGTGACTTGGCTTATACACAAAGACTTAATCCACTATAATCAACCAGATTACAGACAACAACAATAAGTCTGATCAACTCTATTGGAACCCTCAATAAGTTTGTTGATACTTATTACAAACCACTATGACCGCAACCAAAGTCTTCTTGACAATTTAGACTACACATAGCCTCTCAAGGAACCTATCAACAACAGTTAATTACAAAGGTGTATATACAAAGATGCTCTACACAAGCATATTACATAATGTTTATCTACAATAACACAAAAATGTTAATAGCAAGATACGAACAACAACTCCTTGCTTATTTACAAAACTATACAAAACATTTCTCTGCAGAGTTTTTGTGCAGCAGTTTAGTGTAGTTTTGTTAAACTGATTCGTTGATTTCAAATTCTTCCAAGTACTTCTTTTATAGCTGAAAATAAGAGATCCGTTGAAGGATAGAATAGGAAACACAAATCTATTTGTATTGTTCCCAACGATCATGGTGAACTTTGTAGACAATAGTACAAAAAGGCTTATCCTTGCGCCACTCTAGAGAGTAGAGGTTACAATGTACTTTTGTACTTTTATACTCACCATCACACGCAGTCCCTTAGTCTTGATCTTCGTCTTCTATGTCTTTAGAGGCTTCTGATATGTTTCTTGATTAAGGATGTTAAAGAAGGATCAGAACTATGTATCTTCCAAAACCTAAGTCATTAGAACCTTATAGGGCTTGTTTAGAGAACTATTGCCTTCTCAGTCTTCAGCACTTGGTCTTCAGAAGAATGTCTTTAGATCTTCAAAACTCGTTCATAAGAACCTTGCCTTCAGCATCTTCAAAACTTGGAACACATAAGTAAAGCTTTAGAAGGCCTCCAAAGCTTTCTTGAATAAGTCCCGATCAGAAGCTCTTTTACTAACTATCCTTAGAAACGTTGCATAAGACGTATTCCTTAATCTTGAATTAACTTGTAACACGCCAAAGGTATTCTTCCAGAGTGTTAAGTTCAGAACCTGATGACTGATAAGTGCAAATTATAGTTATTTTTGTATATACTTTTTGTTGCACTTATCGACTTTTTGTTGTTAATATCGGTTAAATAAACCCAACTTTTATGTAAATACGTTTAGTTTGTGTTTATTTGTGTTTTTGTGTACATAGTATACCGTTTGATGTTTTTCCATTCATTTTGTAGATATTTGTTGCATCTTGGAGCATCAAGGAATAAAGTGTCGAAAGCACGGCTTCGGATGTGCGTTTTTGGAATAATTTACCAGTTTTTCCCAGGAGAGCCCCCTTAGTGTGTAGAAGGCTACTAAGCGCGAGTGCGCTCAACGTATTTTGTAGCGTGCTGCTTGTGTTTTGACATTTTGGCAGAGGCATTATTTTGAAGCCTGCTTAGTGCGGTTTAGGTCGACTTGATGTGTAAAATAAAGAAGTCGTGCTTAGCGCGCTAGGCCCGCTTAGCACGGTCTGTTGAGATTTGTTTTATAAAAACATATTTAGTTCATTTTTAGGTTATGATTTTGGGGAATTTTTTTCTCCCAACTCCATCAACCTTTAATTTTGTTAGGATTAGCTTAGATAACAACTATGGAGCTTGCATAGGGATGATCAGAGGTGGATTGCTCTTCGATTGGCGCTGACAAACCGGTAGATATATGGTTCATTTCTATTTTTCTTTGTGTATTCTCTATTGGTTGGGTTTGTATATGTATTTACTTGAACTTATGTATATTTGTCGCCCTTGGAATTATATAAAACTTGTTTTACAAATATGTGTTGATTGTTATCCTTAATTTTTGCTCTGTGCTAGGGATTTGAGTTGATATAGACAAATACTACTTGAATTCTTATCTAAGATGAATATCTAATAGTGTCTGAATTCTAGAGATAGATTTAGAATTATTACTCACTTAGGGTGTCTGTGATTAATTCCTCTGCGGTGTTTGTGTCACTCTGAGAGACCGTCGATGCAAGCGAGCACAGTTGACTTATGTGTTGTTGAGGTGGTTGAGAGATCTCTACTGAGGTGATGTAGTCGGCCTCTCAATTTGGGTTAGAAATGACTTAAATTGTGTTTGACACGTGATGACATTGATGAATATTGTAGGTTTAGTACAATAGGTCGATATGTTTAAGTCTGTGAGAAGTAGTATATATGCATGCTTGATAAGTTATTCCTTTTCCTTTTTATACATTTATTTTATGTTGATACTTTTCCTTTCAACCCATTTATCAGCAAACTCATTAACGAGAGATTTATTGAATGATATTTCAATTCACCAATCTCTATGGACAGGATACGATATAACTTAAATATCATCCGGTAAATTAATAATTTACTTTTTGCTTGCCATGTTACCGCTCCAGCAATGACGTCACACGCCTTCTTACCAATGTCAAAACCTGTATAGAAAAAGCCACACACTAGACAAAAATCGTTAGAGTATATAATTTTTCTCAAATATAACATGTATATTTATCGTCAAAATATAAAGCCAGGTGTAGAACCAACTTTGTTCTTACACATCCAATAGACAACATTCTTGGAGACATCACAAAAGGGGTAACAATATGCTCTAAGATAAGTAATTTCAGTTATCATGACACATACGTATCACAAGTTGAACCTAAAAATTCTAAAGATGTCTTGATGAGCATTTGGCTTATGGCCATGCAAGAAGAATTGAATCAATTTGAAATAAATGACGTTTCAGACCTTGTCCCTTATCTACAAAATCATCAAGTTATAGGCACAAGATGGGTTTTTAGAAATAAACTTGACGAACATGGTGTGATAACAAGGAATAAGGCCCTACTAGTGGCTCAAGGGTATAAACAAGAGGAAGGCATTGATTATAAGGAGACTTATGCTTCAGTTTCTCGACTCAAGGCTATACGCCTTTTACTAGCATATGCATGTTCCAAGAACTTCAAATCATATCAAATGAACATAAAAAGTGCGTTCTTTAACGGGTACATAAATGAAGAGGTGTATGTTTCACAACATCCAAGTTTTGAAAATCTTGAGTATCCTAATCATGTTTTTAAGCTAAAATGAGCTTTGTATGGTCTCAAACAAGCCCCTGGGGCATGGTATGAGTGACTTAGCAAGTTCTTGCTTGACTAAGGATATTCAAGAGGGAAGGTAGATACAACTCTATTTATTAAATGTAAAGGAAAGCATATTCTTCTTGTTCAAATTTATGTTGATGATATCATTTTTAGATCGACTAACATGTAACTTGTTATTGAGTTCTCAAAGCTTATGCAGGGAGAATTTGAAATGAGTTTCATGGGAGAGTTGAATTACTTTCTCGAACTCCAAATAAAACAACTCAAGGAAGGAACATTTGTGTGTCAAGCAAAGTATTGTCTCAATAAAGATGGATGATGCAAAGAAAATTGACACTCCCATGGAAATAAATGGCAACTTGGATAAAGATGAAAAAGGTAAGGATGTAGATGTCAATAAATATAGAGGTATGATTGGATCTCTTCTCTATCTTGGCATCTAGGCTTGATATTATATTTAGTGTCAACATGTGTGCCCAATATCAATCGACTCCCAAGGAATCACATTTAAAAATGGTTAAGCATATTCTTAGATACCTCATTGATACCTCTAAGTTTAGGCTTCGGTATTCCAAGGGAAGAAATACTAGTTTGGTTGGTTACTCCAATTCTGATTTTGCCGGTTACAAACCGGATATGAAAAGTACTAGTGGAACTTGTCACATGTTTTCAAAATCCTTGGTTATATGGCATAGTAAAAATCAAGTTTGTGTAGCTTTGTCAATAGCTGAGGCACATACATGGCAGCCGGTAGATGTTGTACCCAAATCTTGTGGCTTAAGCAACAATTACTTGATTTTAACATTAAACTTTCTTGTATTCCTATCATGTGTGAAAATACCAGTGCAATTAACCTAACCAAGAATTCGGTGCTACATTACCTCACTAAAGATATTAAGATATTCCACCATTTCCTTCACGATCACATTGAAAAAGGGAATATTATATTCGAGCATGTTGATAGTAAAAATTGACTTGTTGATATTTTTACAAAACCTCTTGCAATCGAACCGTTTTTCAATATACGTGGGGAATTGGGGATTATAGATATATCCCGTGTTTCTTAAATTACTTTTGTTGCATGCACTTTTATACATTTTCTATAACCTATGTTTGAGTATTTAACATCATGTGAGTGCATCTTCTTTTCCATCAAAATTAAGGTAATGTTGTTCTAAATTTCTCCTTGAAAGTAAGACTTTTCTTTTTGAATGATTGTTTATGTTCCAAATGCTTGATATGGTCAAAATGATAAAATCTATGAATGTTCATTTCCAAAAATTTCAATTGACAGTCAGTGTGTGTTTTTCAATTTACATGTTTATAGTGACTTCATGTATTAACTCTTTATAATTTAAAGTGTATATTCTTGGTGTACAAGCATGTTTTCTACTATAATTTTCTGGATTAGCACATGAATTAAATGTATGTGTGTTATCTTGCAAATGCAATTCTTATTGTAGTTGTGTCACAAGTTATGACAACATTTTCATCTTGGATTTAGTGGTGATATAATGTTCGCCAAGCTAGGCACATGCGTGTGCTGCGTCGAGAGTTCCATTGTGATGTGTTACGTAATTGTGGTGCTAGAGAAGCAACTCAAGAAGTTTTCTCTTCCGTAGCATTCATTATTATTCATGCATTACATTACTTGTTGGTAATGTGGTGTGCTAGTTATTTATCAATTTTGCGTCATTCCATATATATGGGGTATGTAAATGCATGCTCTTCTTTGAAAAAATGCCTCTATGTGATAATTGATAGTTGTGTTAAATTATGATACTTCTCACAACTTACTATCTTTCTTTTTTATGTTGTCAAAAGGGGAGATACATATGAGAGATGAAGTTGGGAAGCATAAAGTCAGGGGGAGCCTTCAATGAGGACATGAAATGCAACATCGCATGTTTTTCCATCACCAAAAAGGGGGAGTATGTGAGTGCAACTTTACCATTAGATATTTTGCATGATGTCAAAACTAGGAAAACTTACAATTTATGTATATTGGACGATATCTCTGAGTCATTTGGTTCCCCTTGCATTAGAGGTCTTAGAAAGCATTCAAAAGAAGTTTGAAATTGGCCAAAATCATGAAAAATCAGTTTATGCACAAAAATCAGTTGCATGTGTCAGCACATACGATTTTCAGGTCGGCACGTGTACTTCAATATTAAAGCCTATAGCTTTTATGTTGTATGTGTTAACACATAACTCATTTCGGGCTTGCACATACCGATGTTTCAATTTTATGTGTCGGCACATACGATTTCCAGACCGACACATGTGCTGCATTATTAAAGCCTATAGCTTTTGTTTCACATATATCCGCATATGACTGATTTCAGGTCGGCACATACTGAATTTTTAAGTTTATGTGCCAGCACATCCATGTTTCAGGTCGACACATCTTGTTGTTTAGGTCAAATTTTCTCAACTGTTTTAATTCTGAAGGGTCCCTTTTTCCACCAAATTTCCTCAACTATAAATACATCATGGATGCATCATTTTAACTTGATGAAAATATAATCACTTACCACCATTGCTCTTCATCTTCAACCTCCAACCTATGCATACAACAAACTAAACATAATCATTTGTGTTGGGGTACCGTCTAGATGAGGTCTGATAACGTCAAATTAGGTTTGTGTAACCAAGAATATTAGGTTGAGAATTATGGGGGTTTCATATGGAAAAACCTATGGTTTATCCTCCAAGATCTTTGGTATATTTATGGGTTTTGTTCAAGACTCCATAATAATGGATTCGGTCGAGTTAAAGCTTTGAATATTTGGTATCTTGCAAAGGACTAGCGTGAGACAGTGGATCATACTTGAAGCTCTTATGGTTAATAGTTCGCAATTGGATTCGATCAAGTGAAAGCTTTGGGTATTGAGTATCTTGCAAAGGAGTAGCGTGAGATGATGAATCAATTGGATCTATTGTGTTTTGGTCTTGCTCAAGATCAAAAGAAAAGAAGGGGTTGAGTCAATATCAAATGGTTAGGGTTTGCAAGGTTGCTCTTGGAACACTTCTTTTGTAATCAAATTTTTTCAAAGTAAGAAACTTATCTCAATTTAAAAACAGAATTAGGGGGATACGTACTATATGCAATTTGTTGAACTTGGTGTTTGATCGATCAATTCCTATAAACTTTGTCTTTGATTGTTAAAGTTTAAATCTCTTTGTTGATTAACTTATAATCAATTTGATTTTAACTATTTTCTAAAATCAACAAAGCTCAAAAGAAAATCTGAAAAATTGATTACGCGCCAAGTGTAGTTGTCAAACTCGCGGGTAGACTCGTAAACTCGTACGAGTTTACGAATCTAGGAAGAAAAAACGGGTAGAATCGCACATAGAATTTTTGTATAGACTCAAGTAGACTCACACAAACTCGTATAAACTCCCGAGTCTATGGCGAGTTTACGATTTTATAAGTTTTTCTGAATTTTTCTTATTCTTTGAAAAAAAACCAAAAAAGGGAGCAAATTCAAAAAAGAAATTATTATTTTTTGAAAGGAAAAACCCTTATTATATTGCTAGTATAAGAATTAAAGACATCTATCTCCTAGTCTATTCTTATGGTAATGTTTCTTCCTCCTTTCATCGATGGCATGGCCCGTTTGTTCGTCTCTTGTTGTGTTCGTGTTTGTTGTCGTAAAATAATATTCGTTATGTAAGTGTTCTCTTATATATTTCACTTAGATGCTTCTCTTGTATAAATATGATGCACCATTTTATTTCAATTAGATCCACTGATAGCCAATCATCATGTATCAATTTGCACATGACAAAATGGTGTAGAAGATTTATGATTTACGGCGGAACAAATATTTGTTTGTCTTGAAATAATGCATGTTCATGAGAATATATATATATATATATATATATATATATATATATATATATATATATATATATATATATATATATATATATATATATATATATATATATATATATATATATATATATATATATATATATATATATATATATATATATATATATATATATATATATATATATATATATATGTGTGTGTGTGTGTGTGTGTGTGTGTGTGTGTGTGTGTTTGTGTGTGTTTCATATATATAAGGTATTTCCAAGTTTATAAATATATGTGTGTTATATATGTGTCACTTATAGGTTTTTTAAAATCATTTTAAATTTTTCATAGACTCGTACGAGTTTGCGAGTCTAGTCTATGAGTCGAGTCTACGAACCATTTACGAGTCTGAGTAGACTCGCGAGTCTGAAAACCTTGGCGCCAAGTGTTTGATAAATTGTCAAGTTTGGTTTTAAACACAATTTCATTAGAAAAAGGTAGTTGTTGTGATTTGTGATAAACAATTAACTGATATATAATTGTGTTGTTTGTTTTTATCATTGTTAATTCTATACAGCTTTCGCATATCCAACATCCCAATAACAAGGTTCATTTAGATGACTTTTTCGATCTAAGCTAAAAATACTTCGCACAATATTGTCTTTCAAAATAAATTTTAATTACCTATTTTTGAAAGGTAATTTTTACTTGGGGATATATCCACCCTCCCTCTAGATAAGTGTCCATCGTCTAACATCATATTCCAATAATGTTTAGACGAAATTTCATTTTGTCTTTAAACTCTAGTTGATTGGAGATATATTTCGGCTGTTAAGACACCATCATATCCATAATTCAATCGAAAAGGTGTAGTATTTATAACCCCGTTAAGAGAGGTTTGACAAGCCCATAACATTTGGTCTAATGTCTTATGCCAATTTTTTGTCTTCTTTCCCACATGCTTTTTTTATTAATCCAATAACTACCTTATTCACGGCTTCGACTTGACCATCCACTTGGGTATAATAAGGTGTAGATGTTAGAAATTTAATCCCTACTTCAAAAGCATTTTTTACATTTTTCAACCAGTGAATACTAGCCCTTAATCAGTTGTAATGATTTCAGGGATTCCAAACCTATAAACGATATGTCTTTGGATGAAATCAATGACTGCCTCCTGGTCGACATTCACCAAATGTATTGCTTCAATCCATTTAGTAAAGTAATCAATTCCCATTAAGATATATCTTTGATTATTAGATGATGTTGGTCGAATTTTTCCAGCCAAATCTAAAGCCCAACCTCTGAAGGGCCAAGGTTTTACTATAGAATGCAATTCACTTGCAAGAACATGTTGAATTCCTGTATGAACTTGGCACTCTTGATATCCTATAGAAAACTCAATTCAATTTTTCAATATAGTAGGACAATACACCCCTTGCCGAAACATCAACCATTTCATTTTATGTCCAACTTGATGAGCATCACATGCTCTGCTATGGACATTTGACAAGGCTAAATATGCCTCAGTCTCGCTAAGAAATTTAAGAAAACTCTTTCAGGTGTCTTCTTAAATAATTCATTCCCTATAAGAGTATAACTTATAGAATGATACATGATTTTTCAATCTGTAGATACTGTTGGGTTCTGTAGATAATTAACTATTGGTTTTCACCAATTTATTTTTGTCAAGTTGTCAATAGCGAATATCTCAAAGTTCTCTAAATATTTATATCCCATTTTCGTTATTGCCAAATCAGATAGGGATAATCTCGTTACCATCACTATGCTTCAAACTTCAATTGATTCTTCCAGATTCTTTTTCGACACTTTGCATCCTGAAGCAATTTGAGCCAGATCATTGGCCTCCTGATTCTTGAGTCAAGGGATGTGTCCAATACATACAAATTCAAATTGTGGCAATTGTTGATTTGCTATCACAAAGTATGTTATCAAATTTTCTTTGACACATCTGTATCTTTAGTTATTTTTTTAACTACCAATTAAGAGTCTCCTCTTATTTCGACTTTAGTTTCCCCAATTCCAACAGAAATTCAAGGCCAACTCTCAAAGCCTCATATTCAACTTTTTTATTTGAGCAAGGGCCATCTATCTTGTACTTGAATTTTGTTGGAATTTTATTTGGAGAAATAATCAATACCCCAATACAAGTTCCATCTTTATGACTAGAACCAATGAAATATAACTTCCAAGGTTCAAGTTCTAAGTAGTTCTGGGGTGTTTTGACCATTGCATGGTCGACTATCAAATATGTGGCTACTTGCCCTTTAATTTCCTTCAAAGGCATCTAAGTTAAGGAATATTCAGTTAAGGCTAGTGCCCATTTTTCAATCCGACTGTGAAGAATTGGTTTAGATAGCATATGTTTGATACCATCAAAATAAGATGAAATATAAACACCAACTGGATTTATATAGTGCTTAAGTTTCATACAAGAAAAGTACAAGCAAAGGCACAACTTTTCAGTTAAGTTATACCTAGTTTTCGCATTGTTTAGAACTCGACTGATGTAATAAATGGGTCTTTCGACATCATTATCATCCACTTGGACTAACATACTTCCTATTGTCAAGTGCGCCGCAAAAATGTACAATCTCATAGCCTTATTTCTAACAGCCGAAGCCAATACAAGAGGATGCATCAAATATTCCATTATTTGGTCGAACGCTTTTGGATGCTCTGGTTGCCATTGAAAACCTTCGTCCTTCAAATGCAGTAATAGCGAGAATGTTTGTGTCTGGCCACTAAGGTTTGATATGAACCTCCTTAGGAAATTAATCTTCCCCTGCAAAGATTGGAGTTCTTTCTTACTCGAAGGAGGCTTTGCTTCCATGATAGCCTTTATTTTATTTTTATTGATTTCAATGCCCTTCTTATGAACAACGAAACCTAAAAAATCTCCTGTCTGCACACAAAATGCACCTTTAAGAGGCTTCACCTTAAGTCCATGTTTCCTCATACTTTCGAATGATTGTCGAAGATGGTCTAGATGACCATGTCTCGACACAGACTTAATGACTATATCGTCAATATAAATTTGCATAAACGTTTCAATATAGTCATGAAAAATAGATTTCCTTACCCTTTGGTAGGTTTTCCCCCAACATTTTTCAAACTGAATGGAATTACTACCCACTCATAGGTGCCTAAAGCTTCTAAGAAACACAATTCCATTTTCAGCACATCCTTATATGTAATGAAAATTTGGTTATATCCAGAATAACCATCAAGCATGCTTAAATATTCGAAACCCGCCACTGAGTCAACCAACATTTTGACGACATGCATAAGGTATTCATCCTTTAGGGTTGCGGCATTTAGATCTCTGAAATCTATGAAAACCCTTAAAATCCCATATTTTTTAATTATTGGAACTATGTTTGCAAGCCATTCGACATACCTTGTCATTCTAATAAACTTGCTTTTCAGGAGCCTTTCGATCTCTTGCTTTATTTTTGATATTATTTCTGAGGCGAACCATCTTGGTAACTGCTTGATTGGATTCTTCCCAGACTTTATTGGTATCTTTAATTCCACCAAAGCTCTGCTTAAACCTGACATTTCATTATAATCCCAAGAAAAAATATCTTTAAATTCTTTAAGTAAATTTATTACCTTGACTTTTAGGCCAGGGTCGATGTTGACATTGATATACGTTGGTGTGATACGGTGGGAGAACTGACTTGAGGTTTTGCGTTTGTTTTCGCAAATGTTTCGGTTGAGCAAGAGTCGCCACCGACTTTTTATTTTATCCTAAGGAAAGGTTAAAAAGCACAGCAAAAACCTTTGAGATGTTTTCTTGGGTTCGGGGAGTAGATTATAGAAAAGGAAGGTATTAGCACCCTTTCTATCCATGGTTATCCATGGGCTCTTAGTTACTTGCTTAGATCAACTTGCCTTTATTTTCAATTGTTTGAAATGGTGCTTTGTGTGTGGATTTTGAAAATGTTTTGAAAAGAGGCCAATGTGGTGGCAACCTTTGTAATGATCCATGTTGGGATGTATACAAAGGTGTATGTCTTTTGAAAATTTTTCAATGTTTTTGAAAGTTGTTTTGAAAGTGTGTTGTGATGTGTGGTTTTGAAAATAGGCAAGTGTTTTTGTTTTGCAAGTTGGCAAGTAACCAAGAGCTATCTACCCTAAATTTCTCAAAGATCTTTGCTATGTTTTAAACCTTTTAACAATTTTGTTCCACCATTGTATTTGGTGGACAATCTTGTGTTAGGATGTGAACGGGACGGGCGCGGGTCATTGTTTAGACCATGATTGCAATGGTGCCAAGTATCTTTGGGCAATTTTTCCTTTAAGGGACTTGATCATTTTTAGGCAACTTTTGAAAGCGTCATCGAGGGACTATGATCATTTGAATTTGTTTTGGTTTTGCCAAAGATACCTAACATGCAATATGGCCCATTATTGAAGGCAACAAGTGGAATACCCTAGGGGTGCAAGTGTGATTAGTGTTGTCCATTTTCATGCCTGTTGTTGTACCCCAAAATTTGCCCTCCCATATTCTTCAAGATTTGCAAAGAGCATGCTTCAAAATCTCCCCAAGGGTTGCACAGTTCAAGGGCCTTCTAACAGTCAAAAACTAGGGTTTTGGTTCTGACAAAGAAATTGAATTTTCCAAGGGTCCAATCAAGTCCCACATGCCTTCGAAACGTGGTCGTCGAGTATAGGACGTTTTAGTAAGTCCTTATGTCCATGACATGATCCAGTTGCCTCGAAACGATTGCCTCGGAATAAAAAAGGATCAATGGCATAAGGGTAGCTTCTAAGGTGTCCTACTGTTGCTCTGGTGACCACACTGTCCCTACAAACGAATTGACCCGAACACCTCCGACGGTGGTGCTACCTACCTCTCAATGGTGGGATGGCACTACTTTAAGGACATTTACACAGACGAATTCCTTAGGGTAGGTAGGCAACTCTAGATACTTGCTCTAATTTCAAAACAAATCAAAATACTTTTCGCACCGACACCTTTTCAAAAAGCTTTCGAAAGCAACTTTTCAAACACTCTTGAGGACTGATGCAAGAGTCGAACTGAAATTTTCAAAGAAACTTTTTAAAACAAACAGTTGAAAAGCAAACAAACCATTTTGAAAACACAATGAGCAAGTATCTAAGAGCCCATGGATAACCATGGATAGAAAGGGTGCTAACACCTTCCATTTCTATAATCTACCTCCCGAACCGAGAGCAATCTCTATAAGGAATTTTTCTGTGCTTTTGTCCTTTCCATTTGGATAAAATAAAAGACGGTGGCGACTCTTTCTTCCGCGACATTTCGCAAACCAGCGTTAAACAGTCAGTTCCAGATCCACCAATCACAGAACTGGCGACTCTGCTGGGGATACTTAAAGTGAGGTGTACCTTAGGACTAAGATCACTGTGTTTTCAATTGCTTTGACTTGTTTGCTTTAAATTGTGGGACTGTCTTGGGAGTTCTATAGATCCTAACCCGGATCTGGGGATACCTTCTTAGAAAGTAGCAACAAGGCTGTGAGGGAACTGTGCGGGGTATACCGACATGGTTGAAACAGTCTGCTACGTTGATGTGGCACTTTGGTGTGTACCGGTAACCCTTGAGTTCAGTCAAGGAGAGTACGGGGGCTCCGCATGGTGTCGTGAAGCATCAACTGACCTTAGGAACCTTAATTGAACTATCTTGGCCTCTTTAGGGTAGTGAGATAACTGACTTTGGTGCAGTCCGAGGTTGGTTGATACTCGATACTACACTCAATTGAGGGTTGCTTTCCTGGAATATTTTGGTCGCCAGTCCAGTGGCTAAATCGAAACGATGAACAATGAAAGCAATCCAGTGATATTGGGACCCTTAGAACTCGGTTACTTCTAATAGGACAGGTTGAACCAACAAACTGAAAGAGGGTAATACCTAGACCTCATGCTGGCCTAAACTCTAAGGGCTTCTCTTGTGTGACTTGTGTGCCTTCGTACTTGACTACTTGCATGCTTGTTATCTGACACATGAACTACTTGCAGGTTTTGTTTATAGTCCTTAATTGAGACTCATAACAGGGTGTACTAAGTTTCTTGCAGGTTTTGTTTATAATCCTTAATTGGGACTCATAACAGGGTTTACTAAGTTTCTTGCAGGTTTTGGTTTGCAGTCCTTAATTGGGACTCATAACGGGGTTTACTTACATCACTCCATGCATAGCATAACATCATACTATTGCATACATCCTGCATAAGGACTAACCCGTTTCAAGGATCTCAAGGGCTTGTGATGCAGGTCATGATGAATCAAACTGTATAGCAAGAGGCAACGGGGATTTATTTTCTCCTAGCCAGGTTGAGGACTTGAGTCAGAGGCTATGACCCACTTGATATGGTGAGCTTTGACTCTTGAAGAAGGTTCCCCTAGCCAAGTTTGTTTGGAAATCAAAACAAAGTTGATGACTTGAGCAGGGGCTATGACCCACTAGATATGGTGAGCCTTGACTCTTGAAGAAGAATTCTCAACAACATGGGTTTCCTTCAATCAAGCTACAAATTCAAATGCTAACAATTTTTTTGTTTACCCTGCGAGGCCCTTGAAAACATTGCATGCATATCATATATATCATTGCATTACAGGTACCCTTGTTACAGGTCACTTACCATCTACGCTGTTTATTTCAGCAATGGCTTCCCAAACAAGACAACCAGGACTTCCATGCTCAAGAGACTCGGTTCGGGGAAATCCTCCTGAATCTATCCAAGGGGCAGGAGGAGTTGAGAGCCCTTCTCATGGGGACCTTGGTCAGGAACAGTGCTGAAGATGAACGGCTGAAGCACCTGCAAGCTGAAAGGGATACAATGAAAACCCAGATGCTGGGGCAGATGACTATAATTCAAGGCTTAGCTCAAAGACAGGAAGAGCTCGGGGTTCTCGTCAACCAACTGCTTCGGGGTAATCAACTGGGGCAAACATCTAAAGTTGAAGGGCCAGTCATCGTTCAACCACCTTTGAAACAAGGAGATAAGGGGAGAGCTCCTCAAATGGCTTCAGGGTCACAAATTCAACATCAACCTCATCAGCTTCATCCAGACAAGCCCAAGAGGCAATTCACCCAGCTCAACATGTCGTTGTTTCAAGCTTTACAACGCCTGTTGAGATTGAATCTGATCACATTAAGGGCTCATCCCCGGAACCCCAACACAGCATCTCCTATCTATGATCCCAATAAAAGGTGTGCCTACCACTCCGCCAGTCCAGGACATGATACAAATGAGTGTTGGGCTCTGAAGAACAAGATCCAGGACCTGATTGATGAAGGAGCATTGGAGTTCACACAAGATGGTCAGGCTGAGTTTTTCTACCATCCCTCCAAGGCTCACCATTTGAAGTAACAAGCCCTGGGATGGAAAATTTTGTTCATTAGAATTTTTCAAGTTGTAATTTTCTTTTGTTCAAACATTTATTCATGTTAAACGTTGTTATTTCATTAATGCATCGCATATGTCTGTTTTGAAGCAATATATTCGTATTCACTATATGCAAATTATTTTCATATTTTTTCTGATGATCAACGCTCGATTAATAATTCTAAGCCTCTTGAGGGAGGATGACGAAAACGATACCACGATCCTTACAGTATGCTTTTGAACAGACCCCGCTGATGAGGTACAGGCATTGTTTCAATCCCTAAACACTGGAGTTATAAGGAAGATAATCCCTCGTCAACCCCTCTGAGCCAAAGAAGTAGGAGTTTTTTCTTTTTGAAAATTAAAACCCTTTATCATAACCTGGGGCAGGGTAGTTCTCTCAGTTGATCCAAGTGCATAACAAATGGCACCAAAGAGGTC
Source organism: Vicia faba (assembly GCA_948472305.1). Taxonomy (NCBI): domain Eukaryota; kingdom Viridiplantae; phylum Streptophyta; class Magnoliopsida; order Fabales; family Fabaceae; genus Vicia; species Vicia faba. The sequence goes on along the minus strand of OX451735.1, from coordinate 520,655,132 downwards.
CTTACAAAAAAAAAAAAAGACAGTGATGATTCCGAATAATCATAAGGATAGGCAGTCATTATATCTCAGAAATAAAAACCCAATAAGTCAAAACCTATGAAGGAGACTTACAAAACTGGGGCATCCCGCTGACTGTAATCACAAAAGAAACAGTTTAGGAAAAATTTAGGGGTAGCGAAATCAAAAAGAAAGAGGTCATACAAACCCTCGACAAAAACAAAAAATGACTGCCTATTCAGAATAAATCATCAATATCTGAACCATCATTGGAACATCAGGACAAAGACTCAAACAAGGTCTAACGCACGATCAACTGAGCTTAGGTTTGAAGAACATCACGAAGAACGGGTGGGTACAAATAATTTGAGCCTTTATCCTTTATTTCTTAAACCGTGAACCAGGCCACGTTATAACCCTTAAAAGTCCTAGCTGAAGCATGGGTTAGTTCGAAAGCATACTGTACGAAAGGTATCCTGACTCCTTAAGGCACGGTAAAATACGGAGTTGACATCACGTGTTACAAACATTCATTTGTTTTATGAAAAAGAATGCATTTTCAAAATCTTCAAGACAGACATAGGCTTTGCATTTTTGATATAACATTGTTTGCATATGACTATTTGTTTGAATAGCAGGGAAATTCGCACGATGAAAGCCTAGTGAACAAAGGCACTTCCAATCAAGGGGCATGACATGATCATGGTCTATCATTCGGGGCAGTTAAGTCAAGATTCAGAGAATCTCTCAACAAGGCCAACCAGCTTGGGACAAATCTCCGCCTGAGTCACTTGGGGCATTCCAGCAAAGAATCTTGCCTGATCAAACATCTTCTGGTGGCATGGCAAAACACTTCTAACAGGGGCAACTCCCTACATTCTGAGAGCGTGGACATAGTCAAAAAAATACTACGCACAATCAAAGACCCGCTAGGTTGACATACCTAGGCAAAAATAGGGGCTTCACGGAGAACCAAAAGGGTTCGGGCAAAATGAGGGATGAAATGAAAAATCTGTACACCCGGCAAGTCGAAAACCTGAAAAGGCAGCTTGGGCAAAAATGGGTATCCCGGTGGACTGAAAACCCGAAAGGGCGGTCTAGGCAAAAGTTAGGGATCAAAAGCGTACGACTATGTCCCGACATCTCGGCACTTGCCTATCAGAAGAGTTGTCAATCGGCAGTCATCAAGCACCTCCACAGGTCTTCCTCTCCCACCTCAGAAACAGGGGCAGTAATGAGTCGTCCAAACGGTCTAATGATTCTGTCCATCAAGGTACCAAGGTAAGTTCAGCCGAAGAACATAACCAGTATACCTTAATTCCCCAGAGAGTGAGCCAGCAAGTCAGTGCACTCTATACAAGCAAATATACAGTCAGCCTTAAGGAAGTTGGGTATCCTCCAGCAGATCTCAACATTCCCCAGCAATATGCACACATTCTTAACAAGCATCCCCGGCAGTCTTGGTCTAAAGATTGTTCCCCGACGGTTTATCAAACATTCAATGGAGTCACTTCCCCAATATAGTTCCAATTTTCCCCAAGAGAGTCCAATCCAGTTTCCCCAGGAAAGTTGAGGTCCATCTCCCCAAGCAGTAAGCTTATCCCCAGTAGATTCTGGAAGCTTATCCCCGTAGAGCACGAACGCGTCTCCCGGCTTTATTCAAAGAGTTATTTCCCTACCAGGATATAACTGGGTTATCCTCAGCCAAAAGCAACGGAAAGATCGTTCTCAACGAAGTCTTCTTATCCCCAGTGAAGTCTATTAACACTTCCAACACAACAATGGTATCCCCAGCGAAGTTACCATCAACATTTCAGCAAAGTACCTCTCTCCCCCACAGAGTATTGTTTCCCAGCAAGATTGTTAGAGTACTTTTCTCCCCGCCAAGGAATCCATTCGCCAAGTTTATTCCCCAACGGAGTTATCTTCTCCTACTTGCAACTATCATCCCCAGTGGAAACAGAAGCTCTACATCAGCCCAGGGTGTGACTTCCTGGCACCCGTCAAGGATTTACTTTCCTAGACGACAAACATACATTCATAAACATCGCATTTTCATACCTTCTAGCATGCATATACGCATCATATCTTACAAATCTCATTTATGTGGAGAACATCATCGCTTGATCCATATCATGCCTTACATATAACTGACCTTTACCTTTCAGGAAAGATCTAGTTAAGTTCTCAGCTACATTCTAAGACCTAGTCTGGTTCAGTTAAATCGACCCTAAGATTTTACTGTTTCTTATCCAGCCAAAGGCCTTTTCTGGTTCAGTCAGATCGACCCTAAGATCTCCCTGATTCTTATCCAGTTGAAGATTTCAAGACCTTGTCCGGTTCAGTTAAATCGACCCTAAGATTTTCCTGTTTCTTATCCAGTCAAAGGCCTTCTCTGGTTCAGTCAGATCGACCCTAAGATCTCCCTGTTTCTTATCCAGTTGAAGATTTCAAGACCTAGACCGGTTCAGTTAAATCGACCCTAAGATTTTTCTGTTTCTTACCCAGTCAAAGGCCTTCTCTGGTTCAGTCAGATCGACCCTAAGATCTCCCTGTTTCTTATCCAGTTGAAGATTTCAAGACCTTGTCCGGTTCAGTTAAATCGACCCTAAGATTTTCCTGTTTCTTATCCAGTCAAAGGCCTTCTCTAGTCCAGTTAAATCGATCCCTAAAAGATTTTTCTGATAAAGACTCAGTAGAAGACATCCAAGATTCTCTCAGCGTTACTGTTGAGGTTGAAGTCGTCCAAGATTCTCTCAGCGTTACTGTTGAGATTGAGGTCACCCAAGATTCTCTCAGCGTTACTGTTGAGGTTGAAGTCGTCCAAGATTCTCTCAGCGTTACTGTTGAGGTTGAAGTCGCCCAAGATTCTCTCAGCGCTACTGTTGAGATTGAGGTCACCCAAGATTCTCTCAGCGTTACTGTTGAGGTTGAAATCGTCCAAGGTTCTCTCAGCGTTCCTGTTGAGGTAGTAATCGTTCAAGGTTCTCTCACCGTCCCGTTGAGGTAGTAACCATCCCTGGTTCATTCATCGCCTTTTTGAAGCTCCAGATTCAATTCCTGTAACCAGTCAGGGCGCATCTACACAAAGAGTTCGAAAACCAGCTCTTGTAACAGGCCAGGTAATCATTTTCTTTTTCAGGTACGCAAGTTCTCGCTAAGGAATCTCTTACGCGATCGACGTTCTGATGGCATCTATAAGCCCATCCATCTATCCATCACCTCTCAGCATGGCATCTATAAGCCCATCATCCTATCCATCAATCTCCAAATGGCATCAATAAGCCCATTCCCCCATCACACTACTATGTGAGTGCAAATTTCTGGGCACTCTAGTGTTCAATCATATTCCACCTTCGGATTACGAAAGGCACGTCAGCCAATCTGCATCCTCAGGTCTAAGAAGATTGAACAGGGGCAACTGTTGTACCCCAAAATTTGCCCTCCCATATTCTTCAAGATTTGCAAAGAGCATGCTTCAAAATCTCCCCAAGGGTTGCACAGTTCAAGGGCCTTCTAACAGTCAAAAACTAGGGTTTTGGTTCTGACAAAGAAATTGAAGTTTCCAAGGGTCCAATCAAGTCCCACATGCCTTCGAAACGTGGTCGTCGAGTATAGGACGTTTTAGTAAGTCCTTATGTCCATGACATGATCCAGTTGCCTCGAAACGGTTGCCTCGGAATAAAAAAGGATCAATGGCATAAGGGTAGCTTCTAAGGTGTCCTACTGTTGCTCTGGTGACCACACTGTCCCTACAAACGAATTGACCCGAACACCTCCGACGGTGGTGCTACCTACCTCTCAATGGTGGGATGGCACTACTTTAAGGACATTTACACAGACGAATTCCTTAGGGTAGGTAGACAACTCTAGATACTTGCTCTAATTTCAAAACAAATCAAAATACTTTTCGCACCGACACCTTTTCAAAAAGCTTTCGAAAGCAACTTTTCAAACACTCTTGAGGACTGATACAAGAGTCGAACTGAAATTTTCAAAGAAACTTTTTAAAACCCACAGTTGAAAAGCAAACAAACCATTTTGAAAACACAATGAGCAAGTATCTAAGAGCCCATGGATAACCATGGATAGAAAGGGTGCTAACACCTTCCCTTTCTATAATCTACCTCCCGAACCGAGAGCAGTCTCTATAAGGAATTTTTCTGTGCTTTTGTCCTTTCCATTTGGAGAAAATAAAAGACGGTGGCGACTCTTGCTTCCGCGACATTTCGCGAACCAGCGTTAAACAGTCAGTTCCAGATCCACCGATCACACCTGTTTATCTTGAATTTAGGTCAAACTATTTGTTATTTTTGATTTGCATACAAAACCCTAATTCTATCATGGCATATTTAGAAAGCTTTTAAAGTGCGGAATTTAAAGGTCCTAAATTATTACAACACAATATATGGGATGGGGGGTACAAATGTTCAAATGGAGATATTTTAGCAAGAAATTAAACCTAAACTATTACATTCACATTAAATTTTTACAAGGTATTTAATTGCACAATAATTAAATAAAATAAAATAAATATGCAAGATGCAAAAAATGATTTTTATATGTATGTAAAAAAGTATTTTTCATGTGTCAAATAAACAAAAATAAAATGAATTAATTTTTGGTATTTTTATGTATTTAGGGCAAAACCCTAATTCACTAAATAAAAATGTACTTATTATATAATATATGCACTATTTACTAATTATGTGCAAAAAATAAATAAAAAGAAAGTATATTGTCAAAAAGTGATTTTTTAAGTTAAATATTAATAAAAAATAAAAATGTATTATTGTTACGTTTTTAACCTAAATATACTAATAAATATATAAGTATTTGTATTATTTATTAAATATATTAAATATGTACAAAAATTAAGTATTTAATATTTACAAAAAAAAAGTATATTTTTTATAAAATGTTTTCAAAAAGACAAAATAAAATAAATCAGAAAATAAATATATTTGTATTATTTTTAGTTATTTTAAATAAAAGTATATTTATGTTTATTTATATACAAAACTAAATAAAACCAAATAAATATCAAATAAAATGCAAAAAATGTGGGGAAAATAATTTTAATATTTTTTCATGCTTAAATAAAACTATAGAAACAAAATCAAAAGAAAAAAAATGAAAAATGACAAGTATATCTCAAAATGGGCCAGGGGGGTGCATGTGAAAAATGAAAGTGCAAAAAGGAAAAATATCACAGGCCCAGCCCAATAGAGGTTGTCTTCAACCTCCAGCACAAAAATGTCAAAAAAATGCGCGCCCTTCCCTCCTGGTTCAAACATCCTGATTCCTGGAATTTTAGCACAAACTTACAACATGAAAAATGTCACGCATCAAGCCACGATTCCATACATACCAAGAACTTGATCTAACTCTCAGAAATGAGAGATAATTTCTCCATCCCTAATTCTTAACCTAAGTTTTTGTCAATGTTCAGGTCTTAAATTCTCTCAGCATATGCAATATAAATGGAAAGTGAGGATATGTATAGCTTCAGGGCCATGAGTAGTGCATTTTTCATTCATAAAATTAAAGCTAACTCTTCCTAGATTGAGAGATAGAAGTCCATGAACTTACCTGTTCAGCTTGGATCGTGTCTGGCAATGGAGGTACTTTCAGTGCAATGTGAATCCTTGTACAGCTTGCTTGAAGGTCAGGGATGCTTCTCCAACCTTTAGCTTGCTTTGAAACCAAGTGAATCAAGCTATGGCAATCAACCTGCAAAACAGAAAAAGTGAAAATGGTGAAATTGGTTAGAGGTGTTACAGGTCGTGTCCAATTCTTGGGATAGCTTGTATATGTGGTATGGAGTGTGTATGAACTGGTTTTAGCAAAAATGCACGAGTGGATTGAGTTATGGAAGTCCAACTGCAGAGGTGACTCTGTTTTTTGCAGTAGGAGGGTGTTTTGATGAATGATGAGGTTTGGAAGGTGTTTTGGTCGTGCCTTAGCTCAGTTATGTTGTTTGGGATGTGTCTAACAAGTTTGTCTAAGCTAGTTCTTGCAGCAATGAGAGTTGGATCTCAATATGCCAAGTTTCTTCTAACTTAAGCAAAAAATGACAAGTTGGTTTACAAGCTCTCTTAGGCCCCTCAAGTATGCTGCACACTTGAGTCTTGATCAGTGTGTTATGTCCCTAAACTTGTGCCAAAAGGATTTGCCTTATACTTCAAAGATTGCAATCTTGACATAAAGTTCAACTTTTCAAAAATGGATAAATTGCTTTTTCCATTTATGGCTCAATCTTGTATGCAATGGTTAAACACACAAGATAAGGCTTAAACACAAAGGATTGGCATTAAATTTATGAGTGTAAATGAGATAAAAGACCTGTAATCTAGCTTAGAGCATGCTGAGTTCAAAAATGCAAAGTTATGGACATGGAAATGGCTCATGAACAAAGTGAGTTTTGCCCATATTGCCAAATTCGATTCTCCCTAACCACAAGGTTGTTTGATGAGTTCTTGGACATTTTGGAAAGCTTGGAATGTGTAATACAATCCATCTTTGTAATGAAAATTGAAATTCCAAGTGGAAGCATGTGAAAAGTGGCCATGAAGTTAGGCAAAAATCCTGCCTAGAATAGGTCAAAATTTTTCTAAGTTAAGAATGTTTGGCACCCTTGTTCCAAAAATCATAACTTGAGCTACAAGCCTCTCTTGAGGAAACTTTGTGAATCAAAGTTGTAGATTTTGCAATGGACTACAACTTTCATGTTTTGAGTTTTCCTTGAATCCAAATGTATCTTGATGAAAAAGTGGGACAAAGTTAGGAAAAAATTAGGGATTTTCATAACTTAGAAAAATTCTAAGTTATGAAAATTCTTCATTTTAAACCCTAATTTGTGATTTTTGATTTCTTGATGAACAATTTTCATGATTTGACATGTTTTGATGAAAAATGAATCTTGACACTTGATTTTGACCAAAAAGTCAAAGTTTGACTTTTCAGTATACAGTCAAATTTGGCTCAGTTGACTGGAAAATTCATCTGTCAATCTTGTGCATTTGGGATCTTTTGAACTTGTTGAACATGTCAAGTCAATTCCATTGGGTCCTTGAGTCCATATGTGAGCTTGGTTTGCCATTGGTTAGGTCAAACAGTCAAAATTGCCTTTGTGTAGTCAAAACCCTAAAAATGACCATTTTTCCCTTTTGGTGATCTGATCAAATTTCTTGTGGAATTGTGATCCAAACTTGATCAAATGGTCCATATGAGTTCATAATGTTGATGTGGGTCAAATTTCATGAGGTTTGACTGTCAATTGACCACAGTTGACTTTTTCCCCAATACAGCTGATTTCTAGGTCAATTGTCCAATTGGCTGGGCAAAGATTGGAATCAAGACTTAAAACTTGGTATGGATAAACTTGGGAGTCCAAAATGAAGCATGAAAGTCATCTTAGGCATTTTAGGTCAAAACATCTTTGTGCAAGCATAAACCCTAATTTGGGTCACTAGTGCAAGGAGAAGTCTTGAGCAGAGGAAATCCTAACTGGATCTTGAGCTCCAAGGGTCTTGTGGTGAGAAAATGTTGAGGAAATGGGAGGGCAAATTTTGGGGTACAACAGTTGCCCCTGTTCAATCTTCTTAGACCTGAAGAGTTAGATTGGCAAGTTTGCCTTTCGCGACTCGAAGGTAAAAGGAGATTGGACACTAGAGTGCCCGGAAATTTGCACTCGCATGCTGGAGTATCAGCAATGTGATGGCGGGAATGGGCTTATAGATGCCATTTGGAGAGATGGTGGATAGGGGGATGGGCTTATAGATGCCATCTGGAGACGTGACAGACCCTTGTCGGGAATGGGCTTATAGATGCCATTTGGAAGTGTTGATCGCGTAAGAGATTCCTTAGCGAGAACTTGCGTACTTTGAGAAAGGAAGATGTTTCTTGGCTTGTTACAGGTGTTGATCTTCATTCTCTTCATACAGATATGCCCTGGCTAGATACAGGTATCGAATCTACAATTGGTTGCTCACAGATGTGCCCTGGCTAGATACAGGAATCGAATCTGGAACTGTTGTCTACAGATGTGCCCTGGCTGGATACAGGTATCGAATCTGGAATTGTCATCTACAGATATGCCCTGGCTGGATACAGGTATCGAATCTGGAATTAGTTGCTCACATATGTGCCCTGGCTGGATACAGGTATCGAATCTGGAATTAGTTGCTCACAGATGTGCCCTGGCTAGATACAGGAATCGAATCTGGAACTGTTGAAGGTTGGTAGAGATAGCTTTCCTGGCTGGATACAGGCGTAAACCTCTGACCTGAGAATGAAAGATAATTTCCTGGCCTGTTACAGGGGTTGATCTTCAAATCTCTTCATGCAGATATGCCCTGGCTTGTTACAGGTGTTAATCTACAATCAGTCGCTCACAGATATGCCCTGGCTAGATACAGGAATCGAATCTGGAATTGCGATAGTTGAAAATAATCATCTTTTGATTGACCTTTTTTCCTGAAAAGGCAAAACATTAGTTGTATGCAATGTCATGACGATGTCATGATGCTCAAAATGAGGTAGTGTTGTATGCACTTTGTCATGTATGTAAGCAGGATGTATGAAATATGAAATGTCTATGAATGTATTTTCGTCTAAGAAAATAAATCCTTGACGACTGGTCGGGGAATCAAATCCTGGGCTGATGTTGAAGAGTAGAGTTCTTCGCTTCCGCAGGGGATGATGGTTGTGAGAATAAACCGGTAGGAGAAGATGACTCCATTGGGGAATAAACTTGCTGGAGAGATCAATCTGAGGGGAATTACTCTGTGGGAAGAGATACCTCGCTGAGGTTTTGATGAGAGCTCCGCTGGGGATTTCAATGATAGACTCCACCGGGGATTTCAACGATAAACTCCGCTGGGGATTCTGCTGATAAGTTATGTTGGGGGACTTTGATGAACTCCGTTGGGGATAGGAAGAACTTCGCTGAGGACGATCTTTCCGTGGTAATTAGCTGAGGATAACCCAGTTATACCCTGGTGGGGAAATAACCTTCGAATGAAACCGGGGTGGGACGTTCGTACTCTGCAGGGGATAAGCTTCCAGAATCTACTAGGGATAAGCTCCAAGACCTGTTGGGGATATGGATTCCACTCTCCTGGGGAAACTTTTCTGATTATACTGGGGTGTTGGTATTCCGCCGGGGAACAATCTTATATTAAGACTGCCGGGGATGCTTGTTGAGGAATGCCTATACTCCGCTGGGGAATGTTGAGATCTTCTGGGGATACCCAACTTCCTCAAGGCTGACAGTAGACTGATCCTGCTTGGAGAGTATTGCTGACTTGCTAAGGGAATATTGTGCCTTTTCAGGGCTGATAGGAAACCAACTCTACTTGGGGAAAGTATTGCTGAATCTTGCCTTACTCTGTGGGGAGTTGAGGTGACTTGGTTACGTTCTTCAGTCGAACCTACCTTGGTACCTTGGTGGTCAGAGCAACTAGACTACTTGGACAACTCTACATTGCCCCTGTTTCTGATGTCACCTGTAATTAGTCCTTTGTTTCGCATGCAGATATTCATGGTTAGCAATTAATGGCAAATGCATATATCAAAAATGAACATTGGACGTTCCTCGCAAAACAAAACAGAAAAAAGGAAAAACAATGGATAATTTGTCTGAAAAATTGCACTTGTATTGATTTTGAAATTTGTCCGTAAATAGGCGTTTTTGTACAAGAGGTTGACGTTCTAGTAAGAGAACGCCGCCGATCAAAATAGAGTTTATATAATTTTGTGAAAAGAAACAAAACATCTATGTGAAAAATAATCCCACTGGGTTCCAACTCTACTATCGCCTTTATGTCTTCAAGCGTCTCATCACTTTGCTGATTAGTTGAAGATGAAGTTGATTGATCGATGCCGTCTGAGCCCGATAGTTGATGTCGAATTCTGGATGCAAGGTGATCCAATGAGACATAGTATTACGCTCTATCCCTAACTTTTTCCTGGACCGCCCTTTCGGGTTTTTAGTCCACCGGGATACCCATTTTTGCCCAAGCCGCCTTTTCAGGTTTTCGACTTGCCGGGTGTACAGATTTTTTTCATTTGTCCCTTATTTTTGCCCGAACCCTTTTGGTTCGCCGAGAAGCCCTTATTTTTGCCTAGGTGTGTCAACCTAGCGGGTCTTTGATTCATGCGTAGTATCTTTTTACTATGTCTGCATTGGCAGGGTGAGGAAGGTCGTCACCATCCATGGTGGTTAGGATCATAGCTCCTCTTGAGAAGATGTGCTTAACCACAAATGGCCCTTCGTACGTAGGGGTCCATTTTCCCCTGGGATCACTTTGAGGAAGAATGATGCGCTTGATTACCAGGTCTCCGACTTGATAGTCTTGTCGTTTGACCTTCTTGTTAAATTCCCTGATCATCCGTTTTTGGTACGTCTGACCATGACAAATAGCAGTGAGTCTCTTTTCGTCAATTAGGTTTAACTGATCAAGCCGAGTCTTGATCCAGTCATCTTCTCTCAAGTCTGCATCCTTCATTATCCGGAGAGAGGGTATCTGGACTTCAATAGGCAAGACCGCCTCCATGCCATAGACCAAGGAAAAGAGAGTTGCCCCTGTTGACGTCCGTGCTGAGGTGCGGTAACCATGAAGAGCAAACGGTAACATTTCGTGCCAATCTTTATAGGTCATTGTCATCTTCTGCACAATCTTCTTGATATTCTTATTTGCCGCTTCTACAGCCCCATTCATCTTCGGCCGATAAGGAGAAGAGTTGTGGTGCTGTATCTTGAATTGCTCGCAGAGCTCAGTGATCATCTTGTTGTTAAGATTGGTACCATTATCCGTAATGATCCTCTCAGGTACGCCATATCGATAGATCAGGTTGTGCCGAATGAACCGTGCCACGACGCTCTTGGTTACGGTGGCGTAGGAAGCTGCTTCAACCCATTTTGTGAAGTAATCAATCGCGACTAGGATGAAGCGATGCCCGTTGGATGCCGTAGGTCGGATCTCGCCGATCATATCAATGCCCCACTTGCAAAAGGCCAAGGTGCCGTCAGGACATTCAGAGGAACCGGAGGAATATGCACCTTATCAGCATAGATCTGGCATTTATGACAAGTTCGCGAGTGCTGATAAAAGTCGGTTTCCATTATGGACCAGAAATACCCTGCCCGAAGGATTTTCTTTGCCATGGTATGTCCACTGGAATGTGTTCCGAATGTACCTTCATGCAGCTCCGCCATGATCTTTTCTGCTTCAGTCTTATCCACACAACGCAGTAAGGTTGAGTCATGGTTTCGGTTGTAGAGAATGCCATTGCTGAGGAAGAACTTTGCCGCAAACCTTCTCAGAAACTTCTTGTCATTAACCGATGTGCCTTCGGGGTATTCTTGAGCTTCAAGGTACCTCTTCACTTCATGATACCAGGGATTTTCAGTTACCTCTTCGGCCTCAAGATCGCAGCAATATGCAGGTTCATCCAATTTCCAGATAATGATCCGAGGCGCTTCGTTGTCCCATTTGACTTTGAACATAGAAGACATTGTAGCCAACGCGTCCGCTAACTGATTCTCCTCTCTTGGGAAGTGTTCAAAAGTTACCTCTTCGAAGTGGGGAAGCAATGTCAGTACATACTCCTTGTAAGGAATAAGATTTGGGTGTTTCGTATCCCACTCGCCTTTGACCTGATTGATCACAAGAGCGGAATCTCCAAAGACACTCAGAAACTTGATCCTTAAGTCAATTTCAGCTTGAAGACCCATGATACATGCCTCATACTCTGCCATGTTGTTGGTGCAGTTGAAACATAACCGGGTGGTAAGTGGAGTATGAGTGCCTTTAGGGGATATGATCACAGCGCCGATACCATTACCCAAAGCGTTCGAGGCTTCGTCAAAGTGCATAGACCATCGGGATCCTTCCTCAGGTCCTTCATCCGGTCCAGGTACTTCGCAATCAGTTACTACCATGATATCCTCGTCCGGAAATTCAAAGTTCAACGACTGGTAATCGTCCACCGGTTGGTGTGCCAAATGGTCTGCCAATACACTTCCCTTGATTGCTTTTTGAGTCGTGTACTGGATGTCATATTCCGTCAAGATCATTTGCCATCTTGCTATTCTTTCGGACAGAGCAGGCTTTTCGAATATGTACTTGATTGGATCCATTTTTGAAATCAACAGAGTAGTGTGAGTCAACATATACTGTCTCAGCCGGCGAGCAGCCCATACCAGAGCGCAGCAAGTTTTCTCGAGCAGTGAGTACCGAGTCTCACAGTCGGTAAACTTTTTGCTCAGGTAATAAATGGCGTGTTCTTTTCGGCCAGACTTGTCATGCTTCCCCAGCACACACCCCATTGAGTTGTCAAGTACTGTCAAGTATAAGATTAGACGTCTCCCTTCAACCGGTGGCATAAGAATGGGTGGTTCTTGGAGATACTCTTTGATCTTTTCGAAAGCAGCCTGACATTCATCGTTCCAACGTACTACTTGATCTTTCTTCAGCAGTTTGAAGATTGGTTCACAGGTAGCAGTTAGATGTGAGATGAATCGGGCAATGTAGTTCAACCGTCCTAGAAAGCCTCTGACTTCTTTCTCTGTCTTGGGAGTTGGCATCTCTTGTATGGATTTCACCTTGGCAGGATCCACTTGAATACCTTTGTCGCTTACAATGAAACCTAGTAGTTTTCCAGATCTTACCCCAAAGGTGCATTTGTTCGGGTTCAACCTCAGCTTGTACAACTTCAGACGGTCAAACAGCTTCCGTAGATGGTCAAGGTGTTCCTCCTCAGTTTGGGACCTTGCAATCATATCATCGACGTATACTTCTATTTCGTGATGGATCATGTCATGAAATAAAGAAACCATGGCACGTTGGTAGGTTGCCCCAGCATTTTTCAACCCAAAAGGCATGACCTTGTAGCAAAAGGTGCCCCACTGAGTGACAAAAGTGGTCTTCTCCATATCCTCAGGAGCCATCTTGATCTGATTATAACCGGAGAAATCGTCCATGAAGGAGAAAACTTTATGCTGAGCAGTATTGTCAACTAGAACGTCGATATGAGGCAGAGGGAAATCATCTTTGGGGCTGGCCCTATTCAAATCCCTGTAATCAACACACATTCGGACCTTACCATCCTTTTTCGGCACTGGAACCACGTTGGCAACCCACTGAGGGTAAGAAGTCACTGCTAGAAACCCGGTATCAAATTGTTTCATAACCTCAGCTTTGATTTTCTCGGACATCTCTGGACGCATATGGCGGACCTTCTGTTTTACTGGAGGGCAATCTTCCTTGGTAGGTAGGTGATGAACCACAATGTCGGTATCCAACCCAGGCATGTCTTCGTAAGACCAGGCAAAGATTTCCACATAGTCATGCAGCATCTGAATCAACCGTTGTTTCACACTGAGCTCTAGATTGGCACCAATCTTGACTTCCTTTCTGTCTGTCTCAGTACCCAGATTTACCGTTTCCACTGGCTCTTCATGTGGCTGAATGGCCCTCTCCTCCTGGAGTAGCAGTCTCGCAAGTTCACCAGGCACTTCGCAACCATCTTCACCTTCGTCTTCGGCTAAGTTGATCGGATTTTCGAAGTCATAACTGGCAGTAGCAGAGTCGTTACCAGTGAGATCCAGAGTGGATTGGAACCTCTATAAGTGAGTGTGTGTAAATATAGCTGTTTTGTAATATATGATAAAGAAAGAAAAGGAGCACAAGATTTTGAAATGCAACAAACGTCCAATGTTTTGATTAATGATATATGAAAATGTCATACAAAAGCCCTCACAAATGGAGCCGCGGTGCCCCGGGTAGGACACCGAGCCATAAAAGTTTCAACATATCATTTGTTACAAATTGAAAACAAAAGAGTTCATTACTGAGTGACAAAAGTAATAGGTGTAAAGTCTTTGGCAGTCCAGTTGCTTGGTCCACTGTCGGTTGTTGGGTAGATCCAGCTGTCAAATTCTGATTCCTCCATGCCGTCTTCAATAGCATTCACTCCTGGGTTGGTGATGAACACGGGAGGTTTTCCAATCCTTGCCTTGCGAACAGCCCTCTGAGCCTCTGCAGTGAAGCCCAAACTAAACTTGTCGGTCTTCGGAGTGAAGTCAGGGAGCCGGCCCCAGTTTGCACATTCACCCTTCTCAATCACAACCCGGGCATCCTTTAAGGAAGCCATCTTCAAAGGAGGGTCTTCAATCACAGTTTCAGCTGACGCCAATGTCTGAGGCACCTCTTCAAAGTGTTGAAAGGGGGTTTCAATGAATTCCCCATCCATCTCTATGTACCGGAACGAGTTAAGGTGGCTGACCATATATTCTTCCTCCCCTTGAACTGTAACAATCTTTCCTTGGACTGGGTACTTAAGCTTTTGATGCAGTGTGGAGGTCACAACTCCAGCCTTGTGGATCCATGGACGACCCAGCAAACAAGAGTAGGATGGACGGATGTCCATCACATAGAAAGTTGAATCAAAAACTTGAGAACCAACCCTGATTGGAATGTCAACTTCGCCATGTACCATTCTTTTCGAACCGTCGAAGGCTCGGACAACAATGTTACTAGGCTTAAGCTCCAAACCCTCACAATCTAACCTGTCTAAGGCTTTCTTGGGCAATACATTCAATGAAGAATCGGTGTCCACCAACACATGGGCAAGAGTAGTGCCCCTGCATTCAATAAAGACATGCAGGGCATCATTATGGTTCTTTCCTTTTGCAGTCAGATCGGTGTCAGAGAAGCCCAAACCATTATCGGCAGTCAAGTTGGCCACACAATCAGTAAATTGATCAGCAGACGTTTCTTGTGGCACATGGGCCGTCTTCAGAAAGGAGATCAGAGCCTTGGCGTGGGCCTCTGAACACAATAGCAGTGATAGCATAGAAATCTTTGATGGGGTGTGCCCCAACTGCTCGACAACATTGAAATCACTTTTCTTGATAATCTTGAGGATCTCCTCCATCTCTTGCTGGGAGGCTTCAACAGTGGTTGTCTTCGGTGCCTCCGTCAGGGCAGGCAAATCAGTAGCAATCCCTTTGCCCCGAGCGTCAGAGGACTCGGCAGCAGGGGTAGAAACAGGAACTTGATTAGGAAGTGGAACATGCACACTTGCAGGTGTGATGATAAGGGGTTTCTGAATAGCTGGTGGCGAAATGTCTGGTGAAAACAACCTACCACTGCGAGTAATCTAGGCAGGCCCGGTGATGTTACTGACACCGGTACTTGTATCAAACTCTTGCTTCACTCCAAGCACATAAACATCTGCCCCATAGTGCCACGGGACAACTTTGTCGGACGTATAGGGGAGGGGCCCCGGAACTGTGATGATGATAGGAGCAAACTTCTGAGTGGACATGATTTTGACAGGCTTCTTTGAAGGAGCCTTGGGAGGTTTGTTGAAAATAGTGACAATAGAAACTTCTTCGGCAGGGACAGCAGGAACGGAAATTTTCTCGAACAAGATTTCTTTGCTATCCATCAGGCTTTGGATACCTGATTTCAGCAAAGGACAGCTGAAAGGTGAAACAGCACATAGGAGGCAATCTTCACCACATCCCGGAAATAAACCGGCTAGCAACAGATTCCTTTTAACAGTCGATAACAGAGTAACAATCTCTTCCACGGAGGCTACATATCGATCTTCTTCCACAACATTCACTCCATGCTAGGGCATGGGAGCAGTCACAACATTGGGTCTTTCGAGCGCCTCAAACTGTATTTCCTTAGCATCAATAAGGTCTTGAACCTTATTCCTCAGAGCCCAGCAATCGTCCGTAGTATGCCCGGGGCGATCAGAGTGATAAGCGCAACGGGCGTTGGGGTTGTACTTTGGAGAAGCTGTGTTTACTACCTTCAGAGCTTCTTTGACAGTTACCAAATTGGTTGACAGTAGTTGCGGCAAAATCTGAGACAGGGTCATGCTAAGCCGAGTGTACTGCCTTTTGGGTCTCTCACCCCTTTGTTGATTATACTGCTGAGGAGCAGCAACAGGATTTGAAATTACCAATGCATTGACAACCGGGCGACGTTCCGGCTTAACTTGTCTTCTAGGACCGTAAACAGCACTAGCTTCCTTCTTGAAAGGTTTCTTTTCAATACTCGCAGCGGCACCTTTCTGTATCTTTCCTGACTTGATACCAGCTTCTATCCTCTCACCAGTCAAGATCAAATCTGTAAACCCAGCAGAAGAATTACCAATCAGGTGGTTAAAGAACGGACCAGACAAGGTCCCTAAGAACATGTCAACAAGTTCACGGTCAGTCAAAGGTGGCTGCACCCTGCCAGCCAAGTCTCTCCACTTTTGCGCATACTCCTTGAATCCTTCGCCTGTCCCCAGTGACATACCCTGAAGTTGGGTACGCGTAGGAGCGAGGTCAGAATTATATTGATACTGTTTATAAAATGCGGTGGCCAAGTCTTCCCAGTTTCGGATACTGGCTCCATCCAGCTGATAGAACCACTCGAGTTGAGCCCCATAAAGGCTATCCTGAAAGAAATGGATCCAAAGGTTCTTGTCTGCAGTATAAGGTTGGATCTTCCTTACATATGATCTGAGATGCATCTTCGGGCAGGATAGCCCGTCATATCTCGCAAAAGTTGGCACTTTGAATTTCGGGGGGATCACAATTCCAGCAACTAATCCCAAATCTTTGAAATCTAAGCCGGGAACTCTCTGCAGCTCCATAGCTGCCAACCTGACTTTCAAACCTTTGTACTTATCATCAGCGGGCGGGTATTGTTGATCAGAGTAGTCTTCGTCCTCTTCAGCCTCCTCTTCTTCAACCTCAGATTCGGAAGGTACTGCAGCCGCATTCCCTTTACTGGTTCCCTCTTCAGATGTAGGGGGAAATTCAAGCACTCTTCTGGCTTCACCCTCAAACCTTCTTCCTAGGGTAGCCACCCCGATTCTCTTCTTCTTCTTTTTCACTTGGTCTTTGTTCCCCAGCATGGCCTTTAGATCCTCCTGACCTTTAGCCAAGGTCATCAGGAGTTGTTGAAACTGAGAATTCTGAGACTGCAAGTCCTTGACCGTCTGTTCGAGATCCATCTTACTGAAATAAACAGCAGAAAGATAAGGAAACCTGGTGTGGAGACCTGCTTATGCGTATGATGAATGATATGCTTATGTATGCAATGCATTCAAGGATTTAGCAAATTCAAAATTGTTGCAAACAAAAAAAAAACGCACGTCATATTAATAAGAAGAAATTTGTCAGTACATAAATGCCCCATGGGCCAAATATTACAAAAAAACTTCTCAAGGTAAAAAGACATTGTGCATCCTCTTTGGTGCGATGTAGGTGTTGAGGGTCTCTTCCTCGTGGAGTCGGCGGGTAAGCTCCAAAACCATCTTCTCACTGGCATAGAAGCTGGCTTCAAAAGTGTTTCGTTCCTCCTTGAGTTGGATCCAACTCTTCTGCATCTCCTCCCACGATGTAGGCATGTCAGGATATAGGATGGTGTAGGGAACCTCTCCTTCCTTAACGGGCTCTTTAATCACAGGGAGAAAATGAGGATAAGGCATCATTAGACTTTGGGCTCGGGCTCGTACCCATTTGAGGTAAGGCTCAAGAGGGATGGAGTTCTTGTGCCCCAGTGTCTTGTTGTCAACCTTGTTAGGCATCCTCCAAGCTCTGATGAATCTTTGGCGAAGTCCTTGCGCATCGTTGTCGAAGTCAAAAACTAGGTCAGGAATCAACATGTCGTGAGGGCCATCCCTCCGTGCATATCCAAATTTTCTCAAGGCTAGACAAGGGTTGTAGGTAATGCCTCCCCTAATGCCAAGTAATGGAACATTAGGGAACTCTCCACAACGATCGACGATGATGACATTTTCTCTGGACCGAGAACACAAATGTACATCAGAGTGAGTAAGGGTCATCAACCGTTGTGACCACCTTAAGCCTTGGTCATTCTTCAAGACAGATTGTGGAAGGTGCGAAATAAACCACCTTGCAAGGAGAGGAGTACAGCACATGAGAACACCCCTCTTTCTCATTGTTCGTGTGTAAAATGAGTGAAGAATGTCCCCAAGCAATGTTGGTATTGGATTCCTGGATAAGAATATTTTGACGGCGTTGACATCTACAAATTGGTCCGGATTTGGGAACAAGACCAACCCATAGATAAGGAGTGCCACAATTTCTTCAAAGGCTTGTAGGTCCAATGAATTCCAACACTCTTGTGCCTTCTCAAACAAGAATTTTGCTAAGAAGCCTTTGACACCGCTTCTAGTTTCCCAATGCCCCTTGATGTCAGATGGCTGTAGTTGCAGTGCTTGAGCAACATCTTCAGGCTTTGGTTCCTTTTCCGTACCGTTGTAGGGTAGTTGATTAAGGATAGGAATTCTCAGGAGTTGAGAAAATTCCTCCAAAGTGGGCACCAACTGGTAGTCGGGGAAAGTGAAACAGTGGGGAAGAGGGTCAAAGAACTAGAACAGCACCTTCATCATGTCTTCTTCAATGTTGGTGTTGACTAGGCTGAGCAGTCTACCGTGTCTTTCACTGAAGGGAGAGCATTCCGGAATTCTTGATGTGAGCTCCTTAAGTTGAGGAGGGATTCTCACAAGGTTGACTTGGATGGTTTTCCTGCGTGGAATTTCCACCTATAAAACAAGAACAAAGATGAAGATCTAAACCCTTGAAATGGTTAGTGAATGCATATGATGTTTTATGATGTTCATGGTGTATGCACAAAACATATGTACAAGCAATTCACACCAAACCCTAGTTTCAGGCTTGCATGGGGTTTCATAGGTAAGTACCCTCTTGAGTGTAGTTGGCTTAAAAACCTGTCCTATAAATAGTAACCAGGTTCTAAGGAGCTCAATATCATTGGATTGTTTTCCATGTTCATTGTTTTGGTTTAGCCACTTAACTAGCGACCAAAATATTCCAAGAAAACAACCCTCAATGAGTGTAGTATCGAGTATCTACCAACTTTGGACTGCACCAAAGCCGGTCATCTCACTACCCCTAATGAAAGGCCAAGATGTTCAAGTAAGGTTCTAGGTCATTAATGCTTAGTGACATCACTCAGCGGCCCCGTACTCTATTTGATTGAACTCAAGGGTTACCGGTACTCACAAATATGTCGCACTAATATAGTTATTGCTTCAACCGTGTCGGTATACCCCACACAGTTTCCATAATGTATTGCTATCTATGAATGTTTCCCCAAATCCGGGTGTAGGATTGCAAACCCAAACAAGAGAGCCAAGATGTAAAGCAATCAAAGCAAACAATTAGTCATGCAAGAGGGTGATCTAAGCCCTAAGGTTACTCCACTTTAAAAGTTTCCCCAGCAGAGTTGCCAGTTCTGTGATACGGTGGGAGAACTGACTTGAGGTTTTGCGTTTGTTTTCGCAAATGTTTCGGTTGAGCAAGAGTCGCCACTGAATTTTTTTTTATCCTAAGGAAAGGTTAAAAAGCACAGCAAAAACCTTTGAGATGTTTTCTTGGGTTCGGGGAGTAGATTATAGAAAGAGAAGGTATTAGCACTCTTTCTATCCATGGTTATCCATGGGCTCTTAGTTACTTGCTTAGATCAACTTGCCTTTATTTTCAATTGTTTGAAATGGTGCTTTGTGTATGGATTTTGAAAATGTTTTGAAAAGAGGCCAATGTGGTGGCAACCTTTGTAATGATCCATGTTGGGATGTATACAAAGGTGTATGTCTTTTGAAAAGTTTTCAATGTTTTTGAAAGTTGTTTTGAAAGTGTGTTGTGATGTGTGGTTTTGAAAATAGGCAAGTGTTTTTGTTTTGCAAGTTGGCAAGTAACCAAGAGCTATCTACCCTAAATTTCTCAAAGATCTTTGCTATGTTTTAAACCTTTTAACAATTTTGTTCCATCATTGTATTTGGTGGACAATCTTGTGTTAGGATGTGAACGGGACGGGCGCGGGTCATTGTTTAGACCATGATTGCAATGGTGCCAAGTATCTTTGGGCAATTTTTCCTTTAAGGGACTTGATCATTTTTAGGCAACTTTCGAAAGCGTCATCGAGGGACTATGATCATTTGAATTTGTTTTGGTTTTGCCAAAGATACCTAACATGCAATATGGCCCATTATTGAAGGCAACAAGTGGAATACCCTAGGGGTGCAAGTGTGATTAGTGTTGTCCATTTTCATGCTTGTTTATCTTGAATTTAGGTCAAACTATTTGTTATTTTTGATTTGCATACAAAACCCTAATTCTATCATGGCATATTTAGAAAGCTTTTAAAGTGAGGAATTTAAAGGTCCTAAATTATTACAACACAATATATGGGATGGGGGTACAAATGTTCAAATGGGGATATTTTAGCAAGAAATTAAACCTAAACTATTACATTCACATTGAATTTTTACAAGGTATTTAATTGCACAATAATTAAATAAAATAAAATAAATATGCAAGATGCAAAAAATTATTTTTATATGTATGTAAAAAAGTATTTTTCATGTGTCAAATAAACAAAAATAAAATGAATTAATTTTTGGTATTTTTATGTATTTAGGGCAAAACCCTAATTCACTAAATAAAAATGTACTTATTATATAATATATGCACTATTTACTAATTATGTGCAAAAAATAAATAAAAAGAAAGTATATTGTCAAAAAGTGATTTTTTAAGTTAAATATTAATAAAAAATAAAAATGTATTATTTTTATGTTTTTAACCTAAATATACTAATAAATATATAAGTATTTGTATTATTTATTAAATATATTAAATATGTACAAAAATTAAGTATTTAATATTTACAAAAAAAGTATATTTTTTATAAAATGTTTTCAAAAAGACAAAATAAAATGAAATCGGAAAATAAATATATTTGTATTATTTTTAGTTATTTTAAATAAAAGTATATTTATGTTTATTTATATACAAAACTAAATAAAACCAAATAAATATCAAATAAAATGCAAAAAATGTGAGAAAAATAATTTTAATATTTTTTCATGCTTAAATAAAACTATAGAAACAAAATCAAAAGAAAAAAAAAATGAAAAATGACAAGTATATCTCAAAATGGGCCAGGGGGGTGCATGTGAAAAATGAAAGTGCAAAAAGGAAAAATATCACAGGCCCAGCCCAATAGAGGTTGTCTTCAACCTCCAGCACAAAAATGTCAAAAAAACGCACGCCCTTCCCTCCTGGTTCAAACATCCTGATTCCTGGACTTTTAGCACAAACTTACAACATGAAAAATGTCATGCATCAAGCCACGATTCCATACATACCAAGAACTTGATCTAACTCTCAGAAATGAGAGAGAATTTCTCCATCCCTAATTCTTAACCTAAGTTTTTGTCAATGTTCAGGTCTTAAATTCTCTCAGCATATGCAATATAAATGGAAAGTGAGGATATGTATAGCTTCAGGGCCATGAGTAGTGCATTTTTCATTCATAAACTTAAAGCTAACTCTTCCTAGATTGAGAGATAGAAGTCCATGAACTTACCTGTTCAGCTTGGATCGTGTCTGGCAATGGAGGTACTTTCAGTGCAATGTGAATCCTTGTACAGCTTGCTTGAAGGTCAGGGATGCTTCTCCAACCTTTAGCTTGCTTTGAAACCAAGTGAATCAAGCTATGGCAATCAACCTGCAAAACAGAAAAAGTTAAAATGGTGAAATTGGTTAGAGGTGTTACAGGTCGTGTCCAATGCTTGGGATAGCTTGTATATGTGGTATGGAGTGTGTATGAACTGGTTTTAGCAAAAATGCACGAGTAGATTGAGTTATGGAAGTCCAACTGCAGAGGTGACTCTGTTTTTTGCAGTAGGAGGGTATTTTGATGAATGATGAGGTTTGGAAGGTGTTTTGGTCGTGCCTTAGCTCAGTTATGTTGTTTGGGATGTGTCTAACAAGTTTGTCTAAGCTAGTTCTTGCAGCAATGAGAGTTGGATCTTAATATGCCAAGTTTCTTCTAACTTAAGCAAAAAATGACAAGTTGGTTTACAAGCTCTCCTAGGCCCCTCAAGTATGCTGCACACTTGAGTCTTGATCAGTGTGTTATGTCCCTAAACTTGTGCCAAAAGGATTTGCCTTATACTTCAAAGATTGCAATCTTGACATAAAGTTCAACTTTTCAAAAATGGATAAATTGCTTTTTCCATTTATGGCTCAATCTTGTATGCAATGGTTAAACACACAAGATAAGGCTTAAACACAAAGTATTGGCATTAAATTTATGAGTGTAAATGAGATAAAAGACCTGTAATCTAGCTTAGAGCATGCTGAGTTCAAAAATGCAAAGTTATGGACATGGAAATGGCTCATGAACAAAGTGAGTTTTGCCCATATTGCCAAATTCGATTCTCCCTAACCACAAGGTTGTTTGATGAGTTCTTGGACATTTTGGAAAGCTTGGAATGTGTGATACAATCCACCTTTGTAATGAAAATTGAAATTCCAAGTGGAAGCATGTGAAAAGTGGCCATGAAGTTAGGCAAAAATCCTGCCTAGAATAGGTCAAAATTTTTCTAAGTTAAGAATGTTTTGCACCCTTGTTCCAAAAATCATAACTTGAGCTACAAGCCTCTCTTGAGGAAACTTTGTGAATAAAAGTTGTAGATTTTTCAATGGACTACAACTTTCATGTTTTGAGTTTTCCTTGAATCCAAATGTATCTTGATGAAAAAGTGGGACAAAGTTAGGAAAAAATTAGGGATTTTCATAACTTAGAAAAATTCTAAGTTATGAAAATTCTTCATTTTAAACCCTAATTTGTGATTTTTGATTTCTTGATGAACAAGTTTCATGATTTGACATGTTTTGATGAAAAATGAATCTTGACACTTGATTTTGACCAAAAAGTCAAAGTTTGACTTTTCAGTATACAGTCAAATTTGGCTCAGTTGACTGGAAAATTCATCTGTCAATCTTGTGCATTTGGGATCTTTTGAACTTGTTGAACATGTCAAGCCAATTCCATTGGGTCCTTGAGTCCATATGTGAGCTTGGTTTGCCATTGGTTAGGTCAAACAGTCAAAAATTGCCTTTGTGCAGTCAAAACCCTAAAAATGACCATTTTGCCCTTTTGGTGATCTGATCAAATTTCTTGTGGAATTGTGATCCAAACTTGATCAAATGGTCAATATGAGTTCATAATGTTGATGTGGGTCAAATTTCATGAGGTTTGACTGTCAATTGACCACAGTTGACTTTTTCCCCAATACAGCTGATTTCTAGGTCAACTGTCCAATTGGCTGGGCAAAGATTGGAATCAAGACTTGAAACTTGGTATGGATAAACTTGGGAGTCCAACATGAAGCATGAAAGTCATCTTAGGCATTTTAGGTCAAAACATCTTTGTGCAAGCACAAACCCTAATTTGGGTCACCAGTGCAAGGAGAAGTCTTGAGCAGAGGAAACCCTAACTGGATCTTGAGCTCCAAGGGTCTTGTGGTGAGAAAATGTTGAGGAAATGGGAGGGCAAATTTTGGGGTACAACAGTTGGCCTTTTATCATCTCCTTCACCCAAGTTAATTTCTTCTGGTGGATCTTGGGGCTTTATCATTATTTCTCATGCGATTGGATCTTTTTCAAACCCCAAATACTGATCGTCATAAATGCAGTCGAGCCTTTGGAATTCACCCCCATCTTTCATGCCTTCTATCTACGAATTGTCTGGTGGTTTTGGCTCAGCCTTTATCCTTTGAGCCACATCAAATATTTTTATTTCATCGGCTTTGAAAACCATATGTTGGACTTCAACCTCTGAGGCCTTTTTTAATCTATTTTCGGCTACGTAAGTCGAAATTATTTACAGAGCACTAAATTCAAACATCATCGTCGAATTCACTTCTCTAGTCAGTTGGTTAAATTTTCACCCTCATATTCAACATCTCCCATTTTCGTGGTGAAAAATCGGGGATACCAAGCTATTGACTAACTTGACTCACAAACTTTAAGAAGTCTCCACTGAACTTTATTATTTCTAAGGAAAGGGGAAAAGATCAAAGTCCTATATTTATCATGTAATGAAAGAAGAAAAAACTAAAAGCAAAGCACAATGAAGAGATCTAAAGTGTGGGGGTGGTTATACAAAGGGAAGGTATTAGCACCTTATGTATCTATAGTACTCTATAGGAACTTTTTGTAATATCTGATTTTTGGTTAAAATGGTTTACTTGCAAAAGAGTGTGGAGATGAGAAAACAAATATATTTGTATCATATTTTTGATTTGGAAAGACTTGAAGTCTTATACCTACATACCAATGAAGGATCAAAACCTCGTAGTTCGGAGTAAAAATAATAAGATTTGTTGATTGATTTTAGATGAAGAGATAAGTTATCATCTTAAGGAGAATACTTAACTAATTCCACTACAAGTATGAGAAGATGGATCTTGCACCATCATGAGGGAAGGGCTCTTAACTTGCATATAAGATCAATAAGTTGTCACTAGCTCTCTTAAGTGGAAAGGATCACATTTACTTTAACATTACTATAGGGATAGGAATATTACATCTTAACTATAAAGATGACTCGTGTCTAATCTCTTTGAGAAAAGATTTTAAATTGAAAAGTCAAAATGGCAAAAAGGTTTGGGTGAGGTTGAATCTCTTTTAGTCTTTTGAAATTATTTAATATGTTTAAGTATACTAAAGCATTTTATTAAATAAAGAAAGTTTGAAAATATGATGACACAAAGTCAAGGTTTTTTTTATGAAAGAGGTTTAAGTTTGAAATTAGGGTTTAAGTATAAGGGTAAACACAAATAATTACTAAGATGATATGAAAAAGGAAAACACATAAAAATGAACCTAATATATACATATACACATGACTATTAAGTCAACAACACACCCCTTTTTCCTTGGATTTTGACACAAGTGTTAACACAAATAAAGTATAAATATCAACCATCATCACATGAACATTTATACTAATATCAAAGCAAATAAACATGTAAGCTTCATAGATTAGGGTTTCACACAATCAAAATATCAATCAAGACCTTAAAACAATAGTAAGGATCATCTAAGCATGGTTTAATACGGTGGGAGAACTGACTTGGGATGTTTTGCATTTAATCGCAATTATTGCGTTTAGCAAGAGTCGCCACCGAATTTTCTTTTATCCAATAAGGAAAGGGTGAAAATAATAGGAAAGACCTTTGAGATTATTTTCTTGAGTTCCGGAGGTAGATTATGAAAAGGGATGGTGTTAGCACCCTTTTCATCCAAAGTTATATATGGGCTCTTAGTTGCTTGCTAGATCACTTGATTTGTTTGAAAATGTGCTTTATGGTGGTTTTTGAAAGTATTTTTGAAAAGGCGCCTTCGTTTAGGAAAACATTATAATGGTTCTCATTTTGTAAGAACGTATACAAAGTGTTGGACTTTTGAAAATATTTCATGTTTTTTGAAAGTGTTTTGGTATGTATTTTGAAAGTGGGCAAGGATGTTTGTTTTGAAAATGAGCAAGCAACTAAGAACGTTTCTACCTACTCAAAAGTCTTTGTTCATTTCTTCCTTCCTTTGATATTTCCATCTCACCATTGATTGGTAAGAAGCCTTATATTTGGATGTAAATGGACGGGCGTGGGTCATCGTATAGTCATGATAGCAATGTTGTGAGATATCTTAGCATTTCTCTTTGAGGGACTAAGATCATTTGAAAGACAACTTTCGAAGCGTCATGGAGAGACTATGATCTTATATTTTTAATGGTTTTTGCTAAGACGTCTCACATGCATAACATGACCATTTTTTAGGCAACAAGTGGAGTTAACCCTAGAGGTGTAAGTGTGCAAGTGTGTTTGATTTGCATGCATTGTTTATCTTGAATTAGGGTTTTCTACTTGTTGATTTTATTCTTGCCATACAAACCCTAATTACTAACATTTATATTGAAAGCGGTAAATTGCAGAAATGTAAAATTCTACGTTATTACATCATTTGGGGATGGGGACACAATTTTATAAATGAGGAATGAAAGCAATAAAGTTCTAATTATACTATTACAATCATATTGAATATTGTAAGATAAAATATGCAAGAATATAAAAGTAATGTGAAAGGAAAAGAAAATTTTTTTTTTTGTTTATGAAAAGTCTTGATTTAATTAAACTAATAAAAGGAAAGAATTTAATTAATTAAAATCCCTAAATTATAATTTGATTTAATTAGAAAAGAAATTCAAAGAAAAAACTAAGTTAAAAATTAATTTAATCAAGAAAATAAATTTGTTAAGAAAAATGTTTTTTTTTTAGTCTTTAATAAAGAAAAAAAACCTAAAAGAGGCTACTTTGAATAAATCACGATTAATGAAAATAAAAATATTTTTGGTGAGATTTTTATATATTCATAAAAAAGACCTAATAAACTAGTAGTGTGCAAAAAATTAAGTCAAAAGGAGTTAACTTGGTGGATTAAATAAATTGTTGAAGTTTGTTAAAAATGTAAAATGAGTCAAGTGATAAAAATAAGGTTTTAGTCCTGTCAAGGCTTGAACTCAAGATATTCAGGTTGCTGGTTCATAAGAATACCACTAGGCTAGATGTATTTTCTAGTCAATCATGTGCTTGCATGATATTATATGAGAAGATTGCTTCCTGAAATCATAAAAATCACAAAAATAACACAAAATATGCAAAAGAGGGGTTTACTATGGTTCAAACTCGAGCCCTTAGGATAAGAAGTGACATGAAACATGCGTTGCTTGCCACTGTGGTGGCTATTACATCCGTTAGTGAAATAATAATCATTAACTATAAAATGAACTTAGATGTAAAAATTTGAAAATGGCCCAGCCCTCCTTCTTCTTCCTCTTGCACGCTAACCGTTACTGTGTAATAACAATATTTTTCATTTTTTTCAAAAAACTCCAACTTCCTCATTTCTCAACTAAATTCAAAAATTTAAAAATGAAACTTTCTTAGAATTTCGCAAGGATTTCAAATATGTAATTAGTTTTTATTTATTCCCACTATAACTCACGAATTTCTACATATACCAAACTGAAAACCTAAATGTCCAAAAAAATTAGTTTCAAAATACTCATCCTACAGTCAATTAAAATGAAATTTAAGGATATGGTAAGCTTCATAGACATGATATCTACATTTTATCTTTTGAAAGTAAGTGAAAATGATGCTTGAATCTAGATTTCAAAGTTGGAAAAACTTACCTCTTGATGCAAAAATTCAATGGCCTCTACACGACTTCCAGAAGCAATATGATGATTGCTTTAGCTTCCTAGGACCTTGGTGAGTATGTTGCAACTTTTACTTTGCCTTGAAAGTGTCTGGATTGATCTACTCAAGTCAAGTTACAATGGTGGATTTTGAAAATGGTGGATGATGAAAATGATGTTACAGTGAGGAGACATGGGTATGGATAGTTTCGATATGATATATATGAAGTGTTTAGATGATTTGTTTGGACAATAGTTGCAAGAGTGATGAGTTTCAAAGTTAAGGTTTCAAAAGCTTTAAAATGGTGTTTTTGGTCAATTCGGGTTTGAGAGTTATTAGAGGGTTTAAGGGCTTGTAAATTTGTGTCCTCAGTTGCATAAGAGTGTCTTGATATATAGGAAAAGGTTTGGAGACTTGAGATAAGCAGATTACCAAGATCACATGTTATGGCATTTTTGCTTGTTTTTGAAGTAAAGTGGAAAACCAAAATCCCAATGTGTGGTACAAGCTATGTAGAGTGGTTGAATCACTTTAAACATGCTTCTTATGAGTTTCTAGGTTGAGTGTGTGCAGATGAAGCCATTGAGAGGCTCAAGAAAGGGTTGACATTGTGAAAAAGCTTGCTTTACAAGAATGAATATGTTACTTTTTGCTATTTCAACCATAAATGGTATCAAGACTTGGACAAAACATCAAATCCTTGTTTAATACACTTAGGGTTTGTGTAATTACTTAATTATGGAGAGATTTAGAAGAAATATGGCCTGAAAAGTGAGATTGAATGATAAGGTTATGATATTTGATTATAAGTTCATCACAAAAATGACTTATAATTCAAGTATATCATGCCAACTTCAAGTCTTCCAATCTCCTAGCCCAAAAATGATCTCTTCAAGTTCTTGGACATTTTGAAAAGCTTGGAACATCCTCTACAAATTGGATGTTGGAAATTTTGGAAAATTTAATTTGGAACTAGGTGAAAAGTTACCTTGAAGTTAGGTCAAAATCCTGACTAAAATACTCAAAATTTCACTAAGTATTTTAGTTTCATAGACATGTCTCCATAAATTCATAACGTGAAATCCAAGTATTTATAGACAAATTTCTGCCCTACAATGTTTTAGATATCATTGAGATCTACAACTTTCATGTTGGAAGTTTCCCTTGAATCATCTTGCATCATGGTGGAAATTTGGCACAAAGTTATAAAAAAATATTAACTTTCCAACACTTAGAAAAATTTCAAAGTCCTAGAATTTTGAATTTTCAAAGATAACTTTGAATTTTCAATTTATTGATGAGAAAACTTCATATTTTTACATGTCTTGATGAAATATGATTTTTGAAACTTGATTTTGATCAAAAAGTCAAAGTTTGACTTTTCAGTGTACAATTGACTTTTCATCAATTGACTGAAATTCATTTGTCAATCCAATGATCTTGAAAGGTGATTTGAACCATGCAATTAGGTAAAGATTGTGCTTTTGAATCCTTGAGATCATGTCTTAAAATAATAATTCATTTCCTTGGTAAGTCAAGAACTGAGCATTCTCAATCAAAACCCTAATTTTGACCATTTTGCCCTTTTGGTGTTCTGATCAAATTTCTTTGAAGAATTGTGATCCAAACTTGATCAATTGACATATATGAGTTCATAATATTGATATGGATAAACAATTTTGAAGTTTGACTGCAAGTTGACCATAGTTGACTTTTTGTCCAATATAGCTGATTTTAGGTCATCTGATCAAATGACTGAGCAATTTTGTGATCCAAGACTTGAAACTTGACATGAGCAATCTTGATGGTTCCTAATGATCCATGAAAGTCATTTGAGGCCTTGAAAGTCCAATTGTCCTTGTGAAAACTCAAACCCTAATTTTGAGTTGTCAATGTTTGAGGAGGTGTCTTGAGCTGATCAAACCTTGTGTGGTCTTGAATCAATGGAGATCTTATGAGAGATTTCTTGAGAACTGAGAGGGGAAATTTTTGGGTACAACAGTTGTCCCTGTTCAATATTCTTAAACCTTATAAGCAAGTATGGCACTTTGTTGTTCGTGGCTTGAAGGTAGAAGATGACTGAACACTAGAGTGCCTAGAAATTTGCACTCGATGATGTGATGGTTGATTGTGTAGGGAATAGGCTTAAAGATGCCATTTGGAGAGATGATGGAAAGTTGTTGGAGATGGGATTATATATGCCATCCAGAGTGACTGTGAAAGGTATCAGGATAAATCTTTTGGTTGATTTATACTGAAATAATATATGTCCTTTGCCTGTTTTGAACTGGAAGAGATAAATCTAACCAGAAGAGGCCTTGGATTCGCCTGTTATTAACTGGAAGAAATGAATCTATCCAGAAGAGGAGTTTTGGTCGTCGATGTAGGGCTTCTTTATGAGACATATGAGGGGGAAGTCTGGTTTGGGCTGCTTCAGGACGAGCCCGTGTAAATCTGTGTCTGGAAATGTAGAGAAGGAACCTGGGTAGGCTTGCTTCATGATGAGTCAGTGTGAAACTATATCTGGAAATGTATGAGAAGGGACATGGGTAGGGTTTCTTTATGATGAGTCAATGTAAAACTTTATCTGGAAAAGAGAATGAACCTGGGTAGGGTTTCTTCATGATGAGTATGTGTAAAACTTCATCTAGGAATGAGAAGGAACCTGGGTAGAGTTGCTTCATGATGAGTCCGTGTAAAACTTCATTTGGGAATGAGAAAGAACTTGGATAGGGTTGCTTCATGATGAGTCCATGTAAAACTTCATCTGGGTGTATGAGAAGGAACCTGGGTAGGGTAACTTCATGATGATAAGGAATCCATGTAAGATTGATTCATGATGAGCCCGTGTAAAGCTGCATTTGGAAGTCAGAAGGAACTCGTGTAAGATTGCTTCATGATGAGAAGAAATCCATGTAAGATTGCTTCATGATGAGCCCGTGTAAAGCTACATCTGGTCACGTAGGTATTTGCTCTGTCTTGCTTCGGAAACTAATCTTGGACCTGTTGAAAATTGTTGATGATAGCCATCTGTTGATTGACCTTTTCCTAAAAAGGAAAAACATAGATGCATGAAATGTCATGATTTATTAAATGCATAGTGTAATGATGTTCTCAAAGTAAATGAGATTGTGCCGTATGCATTTGTCATGTATGTGATATGATGCATGAAATGCGAAATGTTGTTGGAATGCATTTCTGTCTTGGAAAATAAATCCTTGACAAAAGTTGGGGATCCTTGGGAAATGAAATCCTAGACCTCTATTGTGGATGAAGAGTAAGCTCCTCTTCGGACCTTGCTTTAGGATGTTTCTACTAGGGATTCTTGTTTTGTTGATTGAGGAGAAACTACGTTAGGGAATATTAGCTTTGCTTGAGAAGTCTCTGTGGAGAGTGTTGATTTCTGCTTGGGGGAAAAGAATTCAGGAGCCTCAGTTGTTTGTTGCTCTACTGGAGATTTATCTTGGGGAAGATTAAATTTACTGTTATCTGGTCGTATTACAGGCTTCACAGAAAATTTCTTGGGGAGAGTGAAGTTAGGTTGTTATCTGGTTGGATTCCCAGCTTCACAACAACTTGCTAGGGGTAAGGAAGTTAACTGTTATCTGGTTGGATTCTAGGCTTTGCAGTAACTTGCTAGAAAGGATGAAGTTGAACTGATATCTGGTCCGGTCCAGGCTTTGCAGTAACTTACTGGGGATTGTAGAAAAGTCTGTTGGGGAAGAGGAGTTGTGGTCCCTTGATTTGTAGCAATCGGAGAGGAAAACTCAAGCTGGAGAATTTGTAGTTTGTTGGGGAAATAAACCTTATCGCCAGTCTGTTAGGGAAAATTCTTCTTTTGGCAGAAATCCTCAAGGATTCTTGAGGTCGACTCAGTTGGGGAGAAGTTTTCAGAGATTGAAAACCTGGTTGGGATCATCCTATGAAAAGGACTTTGTGGGGGGATTTGTCATTTCCCCTAGTAGCAAGTGTTTGTGGCACTTCCAGGAAATGTTTGACTGTACGTAATCCTTTGTTGGGACTCACGTTCAATGCCCTGAGTGATTCAGATACAGACCTATTCCTGGTTACTCAGCACTTCTTGAGAGATTTTTTGGAATCTTGACTGGACTTCCCCAGATGTGCTAGATAATGATCATATTGTGCCCTATTCTTATAGGAGATCTGTTATGGGAAGCATTTTCCCACTTGAAGTGATTTTGTTCATTGAGAGGGTTTTGTTCATTGGATATTTGTCGTGTGAATTCCTCTACTGTCAAACAATTAGCCATATGCAAATAATGATATTCAAATAATGCAAAGTTTATACTTGTCTTGTATTTTTGAAAATGCGTTTTAGCATATAAAAAAATTTGTAGGAAAATTCAACTCAGGATTTAGAGTAAAGCCTTACAGGAGTCAGGATACCTTTTGTAACAGTATGCTTTCTAATTAACCCATGCTTCAATTAGGACTTTTGAAGGGTTGTAACGTGGCTTGGTTCACGGTTTAAGCAACAAAGTATAAAGGATCAAATTTTATTTGTACCCACCCGTTCTTCGTGATGTTCTTCAGTCCTAAACTCGGTTAATTATATGTTTGAACTCCAATGACATTTTGGTGATGGTTTAGACAAATTTAGTTTATCTAAAGGCAGTCATTTTTTACAACATTTTTCATGTTGTTGAGGATTTACAGTGACCTCTTTTTGATTTATTATCCTTGATTTTGCCTTACCGTTCTTGTTTTGAGATTACAGTCAGCGGGATGCCCCAATTTTTTTCTTAAGTCTCCTTCATAGGTTTTGACTTAGCGGGCTTTTCTTTTTTGAGAGACAATGACTACCTATGTGATAGGGAACCATCACTGTCTTTTGATTCCATAGGAATGTTTTTTACATCATTCGTTGTATTACGAAGTGAAAGTTTGCAATTGAACGCGCATTTGAATTAACTGAGAGACTACCCTGCCACGGGTTTTGATTAAAGGTTTCAATTTTTGTGAAAAATAAAACTTCTACTTCTTTGGCTCAAAGGGGTTGACAAGGGATTATCTTCCTTATAACTCCAGTGTTTAGAATTTGAAAGAATACTTGTACATCGTCAGCAAGGTCTATCCAAAAGCATATTGTATGGGATTAAGGCATTGTTTTCGTCATCCTCCCTCTAAAGGCTTGTAACTTTTAGCAAGAGTTGAGAGTAAAAAGCATAGTTTAAATATAGTGAAAATGAATGGATGAATTCAAGACAAACATATACAATGCATTAATGAAACATAGTTTAACATTAATAGATAATTATTTGAATAACAAAAGAAATTACAATTGAAAATTCAAAAATGAACTGGAACACTCAATGATTTGGCATGGGAGCGGTGATCATGTTGGGAGTCTCTGGAGGATCAAACTCGGTCTCCTTGGCGTCAATCATGTTTTGAATCTTGTATTTCAGCGCCCAACAATCGTTAGTATCATGCCCAGTACTGCCGGAATGATAAGCATATGTTACATTAGGATTGTAGTTAGGAGAAGAAGTTTCGGGGTTTGGATGAGGTCCTATCAACGTAATCAGGTTCATCCTTAACAAGTGTTGTAGTGCTTGAGACATCGGCATCTTGATGTTGGTAAACTATCTTTTGGGCTCGTCTGGCCTTCGTTGATTTCCCCTTTGTTGTTGCCACTGCGACCAAGGACCGGTGATCAGGACTTCCCCCACATGTTGGTTATGATTGCTCTTGTTAAGACTCTTTTGACCATACACATCATTGGACTCTTTCTTCCTATTGTATGGCTTTTTCTGAGCATCAGAGGGTGTAGCCCCTTGGATCTTTCCACTTTTGATGCCAGCTTCGACCCTTTCTCCAGTCAGTATTATCTCGGTGAACCTGGATGAGGAGCTTCCAATTAGGTGATTGAAGAAAGGTCTTATCAAAGTTCCCATGAAGATATCAATCAGCTCCCTATCAGTTAATGAGGATGCACCCTACCAGCCAGATCTCTCCACTTTTGGGCGTATTCTTTGAAGCCCTCATTGGAATGCATGGTCATGTTCTACAACTGGACACGAGTTAGTGCAAGATCAGCGTTGTATTGTCATTGCTTGTAAAAAGAAGCGGCTAAATCTTCCCAAGTACAAATGTGGGAACTCTCCAATTGATAGAACCACTCAAGTTGCGTCTCAGCTAAACTCTCTTGGAAGAAGTGGATCCAAAGCTTCTGATCAGTTGTGTATGGTTGAATCTTGTGGACATAAGACTTTAGATGCATCTTAGGACAAGAGACTCCATCATACGGGGAAAAGGTATGGGTTTTTAACTTTGGTGGGATGACCACTCCAGAAACCAAGCCTATGTCTCCTAAATCCAAACTAGGCACAACTTGGATCTCCACAGGTTTTAGTCTATCTTCAAGTTGTTTGTATTTTTCATCCGCTGGTGGATACTTCTCCTCAAAAGAGTCTTCGTCATCAATAGCTATATTAGCTCTAATGCTTCCAGCTTCCTCTTCTTGACTGTCTTTAGAAGAAGAATCTTCTCTTTGAGTGATCTGGGTATGCCCCTTGGACCTTCTTCTCACATTGAAGATGACAAACGTTTTATTCTTCTTGCTCTCTTTGGTAAAAAGTGTTTTCAGATCTTCCTGCCCCTTGGCCAAGTTCATGAGTGCTTGCTGGAGCTGAGCGTTTTGAGCTTAGAGATCTTTAACTGTTTGCTCTAGAGCCATCTCTTACTAAAATAAATAGTAAGCAGATGAGAAAGCTTGTACGGGAAAACCTGTTATGATGACATGCATGATATGTGGATGCAATGTTTTCAAGGATCTCGCGGGGTAAACACAAAAAGATGTTAGAATTTGAACATTGATCAACAGCTTTGATTGGAAAACTTTGTATCGGTGGATGTCCTTCTACGATAATCGAGCTCACCATGTTCATAGCCCTTGATTCAAGTTATACGTTGACCTTTGACGGTGTTTGATTAGAGAACGAATCCTTTTGCCCCTTGATAGGCGCCTGGCTCAACATGACCCTGCATCACAGGCCCTTGAGATCCTTGAAATAGTTATTGAGAATGCTATGGTATGATGTTATGTACAAGTAAGAAAGTTGTTATGTACACACAAAGCAGACAAGTCCTTAGGTTTAGGCTTGTATGGAGTTTAAAGGTAAGTACCCTCTTGAAGTTTAGTTGGCTCAACCTGTCCTAGTAATTGTAATCGGGTTCTAAGGGATCTCAATATCACTGATCTTTCTTATAGGGCATTGTTTCAGTGCAAGCCTCTTTAATGGCGACCAAAATATCCCGAGAAGTCTGATCTCAATGAGCGTAGTATCGAGTATCAACCAACTTTAGACTGCACCAAAGCCGGCTATCTCACTACTTCCTAGTGGCTAAGTTGGTCAAGTAAAGGTTCTAAAGTCAGTTAGTGCTTCATGACACCACACAACGGCCTCGTATTCTCCTTGACTACTCAATAGCTACCGGTACCAATAAATGTGTCACGCTAACATAGCTATTTCTTAGACCATGTCGGTATACCCCGAACAGTTTCCACAATGTATTGCTACTTACCTATAAGGTATCCCAGATTCGGGTAGAGGATCAAAGCCCAAATAAGGAACCAAAATGTAAAGCAAACAAGTCAAACAATGAAAGCGGATAAAGGTTATCTAGCCCTAAGGTAACCCCGATTTTAAGTAATCCACAGTAAAGTCGCCAGTTCTGTAATACGGTGGGAGAACTAACTTGGGATGTTTTACGTTTTATCGCAATTGTTGCGATTAGCAAGAGTCACCACCGAATTTTCTTTTATCCAATAAGGAAAGGGTGAAAAGAACAGGAAAGACCTTTGAGATTATTTTCTTGAGTTCAGGGGGTAGATTATGAAAAGGGAAGTTGTTAGAACCCTTTTCATCCATAGTTATCTATGGTCTCTTAGTTGCTTGCTAGATCACTTGCTTTGTTTAAAAATGTGCTTTGTGGTGGTTTTTGTAAGTATTTTTGAAAAGGCACCTCCGTTTAGGAAAATTTTATAATGGTTCTCGTTTTGTAAGAACGTATACAAAGTGTTGGACTTTTGAAAATATTTCTTGTTTTTGAAAGTGTTTGAAAGTGAGAAAGGATGTTTGTTTTGAAAATGAGCAAGCAACTAAGAACGTTTCTACCTACTCAAAAGTCTTTGTTCATTTTTTCCTTCCTATGATATTGCTATCTCACCATTGATTGTTAAGAAGCCTTATCTTTGGATGTAAAAGGACGGGCATAGGTCATCGTATAGTCATGATAGCAATGTTATGATATATATTATCATTTCTCTTTGAGGGACTTAGATCATTTTAAAGGCAACTTTTGAAGCGTCATCGAGGGACTATGATCTTGTATAATTTATGGTTTTTACTAAGACGTCTCACATGCATAACATGACCATTTTTTAGGCAATAAGTGGAGTTAACCCTAGAGGTGTAAGTGTGCAAGTGTGTTTGATTTGCATGCATTGTTTATCTTGAATTAGGGTTTGCTACTTGTTGATTTTAGTCTTGTCATACAAACCCTAATTACTAACATTTATATTGAAAGTGATAAATTGCGGAAATGTAAAATTCTATGCTATTACATCATTTAGGGATGGGGACACAATTTTACAAATGGGGGATAAAAGCAATAAAGTTCTAATTATACTATTACAATCATATTGAATGTTTCAAGATAAAATGTGCAAGAATATAAAAGCAATGTGAAAGGAAAAGAAAATTGTTTTTTTGTTTATGAAAAGTCTTGATTTAATTAAACTAATAAAAGGAAAGAATTTAATTAATTAAAATACATAAATTCTAATTTGATTTAATTAGAAAAGAAATTCAAAGCAAAAACTAAGTTAAAAATTAATTTAATCAAGAAAAGAAATTTGTTAAGAAAAAAGTTTTTTTTTTAGTCTTTAATAAAGAAAAAAAACCTAAAAGATGCTACTTTGAATAAATCACGAATAATTAAAATAAAAATATTTTTGTGAGATTTTTATATATTCATAAAATAGACCTAATAAACTAGTAGTGTGCAAAAAATTAGTTCAAAAGTAGTTAACTTGATGGGTTAAATAAGTTGTTGAAGTTTGTTAAAAATGTAAAATGAGTCAAGTTATGATAAAAATAAGGTTTTGGTTCTGCCAAGGCTTGAACTCAAGATATTTAGGTTGCTGGCTAGAAAGAATACCATTAGACTAGGTGTGTTTATTTGTCAATCATGTGCTTGCATGATATTATATGAGAAGATTGCTTCTGAAATCACAAAACTCACAAAAATAACAAAAAATATGCAAAAGGGGGGTTCATTATGGTTCAAATCCGCGCCCTTAGGATAAGAAGTGACATGAAACACGCGCTGCTTGCCACTGGGGTGGTTGTTACACCCGTTAGTGAAACAAAAATAATTAAATATAAAATGAACTTAGATGTAAAAATTTTAAAATGGCCAAGCCCTCCTTCTTCTTCCTCCTGCACGCTAACATTTACTGTAATAACAATATTTTCCATTTTTTTCAAAAAACTCTAACTTCCTCATTTCTCAACCAAATTCAAAAATGTAAAAATGAAACTTTCTTAGAATTTCGCAAGGATTTCAAATATATAATTAGTTTTTATTTAGTCCCACTATAACTCACGAATTTCTATCTGTACCAAACTGAAAACCTAAATGTCCAAAAAATTCAGTTTCAAAATTCTCATCCCATAGTCAATTAAAATGAAATTTAAGGATATGGTTAGCTTCATAGACATGATATCTACATTTTATATTTTGAAAGTAAGTGCAAATGATTCTTGAATCAAGATTTCAAAGTTAGAAAAACTTACCTCTTGATGCAAAAATTCAATGGCCTCTACACGACTTCCAGAAGCAATATGATGATTGCTTTAGCTTCCTATGACCTTGGTGAGTATGCTGCAACTTTTACTTTGCCTTGAAAGTGTCTGGATTGGTCTACTTAAGTCAAGTCGCAATGGTAGATTTTGAAAATGGTGGATGATGAAAATGATGTTACAGTGAGGAAATAGGGGTATGGATAGTTTCTATATGATATATATGAAGTGTTTAGATGATTTTTTTGGACAATAGTTGCAAGAATGATGTGTTTCGAAGTTAAGGTTTCAATAGCTTAAAAATGGTGATTTTTGGCCAATTCGGGTTTGAGAGTGTATGAGAGGATTTAAGGGCTTGTAAATTTGTGTTCTCAGTTGCATAAGAGTGTCTTGATATATAGGAAAAGGTCTGAAGACTTGACATGGTCAGATTACCAAGATCACATGTTATGGCATTTTTGCTTGTTTTTGAAGCAAAGTGGAAAACCAAAATCCCAATGTGTGGTACAAGCTATGTAGAGTGGTTGAATCACTTTAAACATGCTTCTTCTGAGTTACTAGGTTGAGTGTGTGCAGATGGAGACATTGAGAAGCTCAAGAAAGGGTTGACATTGTGAAAAAGCTTGCTTTACAAGAATGGATATGTCACTTTTTGTAATTTCAACCATAAATGGTATCAAGACTTGGACAAAACATCAAATCCTTGTGTAATACACTTAGGGTCTATGTAATTACTTAATTATGGAGAGATTTAGAAGCAACATGGCCTGAAAAGTGAGATTGAATGATAAGGTTATGAGATTTTATTATGAGTTCATCACAAAAATGACTTATAATTCAAGTTTATCATGCCAACTTCAAGTCTTCGAATCTCCTAGCTCAAAAATGATCTCTTCAAGTTCTTTGACATTTTGAAAAGCTTGGAACATCATCTACAACTTTTATATGGGAAATTTTTGAAAATTCAATTTGTAAATAGGTGAAAAGTTACCATGAAATTAGGTCAAAATCCTGACTAAAATACTCAAAATTTCACAACGTATTTTAGTTTCATGGACATGTCTTCATAAATTCATAACTTGAAATCCAAGCATTTCTAGAAAAAGTTCTACCCTACAATGTTTTAGATCTCATTGATATCTACAACTTTCATGTTGGAAGTTTCCCTTGAATCATCTTGCATCATGGTGGAAATTTGGCACAAAGTTATGAAAAGATGTTAACTTTCCAACACTTAGAAAAATTTCTAAGTCCTAGAATTTCGAATTTTTAAAGATAACTTTGACTTTTCAATTTATTGATGAAAAAACTTCATATTTTGACATGTCTTGATGAAATATGATTTTTGAAACTTGATTTTGATCAAAAAGTCAAAGTTTGACTTTTCAGTGTATAGTTGACTTTTCATCACTTGACTGAAATTCATGTGTCAATCCAATGATCTTGAGAGGTTATTTGAACCATGAAATTAGGTCAAGATTGTGAATTTGAATTCTTGAGATCATTTCTTAAACTAACAAGTCATTTCCTTGGTCAAAAGTCAAGAACTGAGCTTTCTCAATCAAAACCCTAATGTTGACCATTTTGCCTTTTTGGTGTTCTGATCAAATTTCTTTGGGGAATTGTGATCCAAACTTGATCAATTGACATATATGAGTTCATAATATTGATATGGATCAAAAATTATGAAGTTTAACTGCAGTTGACCACAATTGACTTTTTGTCCAATACAGCTGATTTTAGGTCATCTGATCAAATGACTGGGCAATTTTGTTATCCAAGACTTGAAACTTGACATGAGCAATCTTTAGGGTTCCTAATGATCCATGAAAATCATTTGAGTCCTTGAAAGTCCAATTTTCCTTGTAAAAACTCAAACCCTAATTTTGAGTTGTTAGTGTTTGAGGAGGTGTCTTGAGCTGATCAAACCATGTGTAGCCTTGAATCAATGGAGATCTTATGAGAGGTTTCTTGAGAAATGAGAGGGAAAGTTTTGGGGTACAACATATGGTAAGAACAAATCTTAAAAAATTCCATTCAAAGTAACAAGACATTATAAATCATGCTCATTTAGTTAATACTTGATCAAAGTATAAAAATAAAATCACAAGGAAGGAAGCAAATATATTAAAATATCATGGTGTTTAAGAGAGTCATTTAAGAAAAATATTCACAAAATTTTAAAAGAAAACACTAAGATTTAATTAAATAAAGAAACTATTTTTTGATTTTTTAATACTTATGTAAATAGAATAAAATAAAATCAAGACTTGATTAAATAAAAACAATAAAATATTTTGATGTTTTTGAATATTTAAATGATAAAACAAAAATCAAGAGAGAATTAAGGGAACAACTAAAACTAAAAATAAATAAATAAATAAATAAAATAATATAGAAAGACAATTAAAAGAACAAATGGTAAAAATTAAGATTTTGTAGCCAAGGGGTGCTGAACTCAGACTCTCATGCTTACCACTCAAATGTTCTACCACTAGGCTATACACTATGAACTATAAGTATACATAACCATTAAAATAAATAAGAAACAATTTGGTGAATGGTTTTGGAAAAAAATAAGATAAAAGGTTTGGGGCTAGGGGGATTCGAACCCCGGACCCTTCGCTTCACACAAAAACACACAAACCAGCGCACGACCACTAAGGCACCATGCCAATTCATTAATAAAACATGTTTAATTAAATATATTATAAAATATCATTTAAAATATGAAAATGGAGCCAACTCAACTTCATCCTCTTCCCCGTGACAACAACAACAACAATGGTGCAATTTCGTACTTCCTCGTTTCTCAATCAAATTCAAAAGTTTAAAAACCAAACTTGTTCAAAATTTCCCAAGGAGTTCAAAAATGTCCATATCATAAATTTATATTGATTGCAGCTCACGAACTTTTGATAAAACCATAAAACCGAAGTTTTTTCCAAGTTAAATTAAATTACAAACAAGCTCAACCAATGCCTATTTTCAAATGGCTTTCATTCATGGCAATTAAACAAGCAGAGTAGTATCAAGAAACGTTCAAAATGATGCTTGTATGAGAGACTTCAAAATCAAGAAAATTCACCTATTAGAACAAGGTCTAATGCCTTCTTCAAGCTCTTTTAGTGACAGAAAATGATCTCTCTAGCATGTAAGATTTCTCAGGAACACAATGCAACTTTTAGTTTACTTTGAAACTACTTAAATGTTTATGACCAAGTTCACTTATGATGATGAATGAGCACGGGTTGAGTGGAGTAATGGAGGTGTTATGGATGTGAAAATAGGTTATGGTTAGATTATAATGGATGTATGCAAGGTATTTGAAGTGAAAGTTTTAAGAATGCACGACAGAAATTGAAGTATGGTGTTTGAGGTTTTGAAGTTGCACCAATGGATTTTTCTTGTGCAATTCAAGGTATATCTGGTTCTGAGGCCTTGAAGGATATTTATAGAGGAAGCATTTTGTATTCGTAAGTGGATGAAATTGATTTTAGTTCACTTGCAATGCTGGTTTGGCCATTTGGTTACAAAATGCTTCAAAAAGCTTTATGGTCCCAATGTGATCAATGAAGTGATTCAAGGGGAATATGCATGTTTTTTTATGAGGAATGGGAAGTTGCTTCTCAGTTTAGAAGTGGAGTGTGTTCAGAGTTGACAATGTAGAGGCTCCAAGCAAGAGTTGTTGGAAAAGTGATCCTTTATACAAATGGATACCAAGCTTTATGCAATTTGTTCTAAAAATGGTATGGTGAAAGGGATACAAGCTCAATTCCTTGTGCAATGCATTAAGAGTTTGTGTAAATCATTGATTAAGTTGAGATTTGGAATCAAGAGGGCCTGTAAAGCAATATTTTTTGTTGGGTTTAGGTTTGACATGAACTTTGAACCAAAAACATGCCTTGTAAAACATATTCACCATGTCTAATTCATCTCTTTGAAACTCCTTGCTCAAGTAAAAGAAACTCATGCTCTTGGTGCCCTTGGAAATATGAGAGCATCCTCTACAACTTTCATTTTGATCACTTGGCTTGAACCAACTTGGATCAATAAGAAAAATGCCTCACAAAAATGGAGTTTCAAGCTGAAAAATACTTAGATAATGTTTCTAAGTCTTTGGTATTTTGACAACTTTGAGACCTCAACTTCAACACTTCATATCTCTCAATCCTTATGAGATTTTGAGTCAGTTCCTTCTACAATGTTGAATTATGTAGGATCATCTTCAGGTACATCTTTTGGGCATGAAAAATGATTGCTTGAGGAAGAAGTTACAAGCTTGGAAAGTCATGCACTTGAACATGGTATTTTTTACAGTGAAATTTTCAATATCTTCAACTTTACCCTTTTTGCAAGTTACCTCGAATTTTGTGATTTCAGTTGATCAAATTCAAATATAAATCAAATTTTCTTGAAATTTAACTTAAGGAGTCCATATTTGACTAAAAATATCAAAAGTAAAAGTTTGACTTTAAGCAGTTGACTTTTCCAGATGAATTCAAATCTTCCTATTTCAGTGAGACCATGTGATCATAATGCAATCTTCAACACATTGATATATCTTGAGGAATATGAGATAATGATATTGAATACCCTTGAGTGATGTGCATTGGAGATCAACCTTCAAAAACTTAATTTCCTATTTTCAACTGAGGGTACCAAAAACCCTAATTCTCTTCAAGCATTTGATGAATCCATGATGAAACCCTAATATGGTGAGATTGTGATGAATATAATAATCATGAGTGAATTAGAAATTTAAACCATTGAGGAATCCATATTTCTTTGATCAATCCATCACTTGTCCTTCTTGTTCCAACACACCTATTTTGTACAAGAGATAAACAAAACAAGGAAAACCCTTGCTCTTTTATGAGGTTAGTGATACCAAGATGAATGGCATGATCCCTTGATGTTATGCAATGGTGAAAAAAGAGGTGGGATATTAGGTCAAAAATTAGGTTACAACAGATGCCCCTATTTAAGTTTCTTCTATTTGAAGATATGAAGATTACAATCTTCGTCTCGATGGGATGGGAGATACTTAAATACAAAAAACACACAATTTTTGGTCGTAAGATGCCACAAAGATGCTTTATGATATGAATGCAAGACGCTGACTTATGCGAAGAATATTAATAAAATAACTAGGGAATACCCTAGTCCAACTTTAGAAGAAGGTCCAAATCCACTGGTGAAAAGAATGAACAATGCACTGGGAAGATACGACAACTCTGTTGGGGAAAGAAACTTGATTCCACTAGGGATAG
This sequence comes from Vicia faba, assembly GCA_948472305.1. Lineage (NCBI taxonomy): Eukaryota > Viridiplantae > Streptophyta > Magnoliopsida > Fabales > Fabaceae > Vicia > Vicia faba. The sequence continues at coordinate 520,612,915 of OX451735.1, read as the reverse complement.
ATTGTAACTCTACCGGAGAAAAGCCCAAAGAGGAGGAAGAGAAAAAAATATAACAACATCTTGATACGTGAGAGTAAAGAAATGGTAACACCGTCTCACAGATGAGAGTAAACAATCCTCCAAAATGGATTTCAGCTTCTTCTTTAACCGAGTGTTTCACTCAGAAAGGGTGATAAACCTCCCCACAATTCTGGCATAAGACAAGAACGAGTCTCAATTTCTTCTTTAACCAGGTCTTCCACCTGGAAAGGGTAACGGACAAACTCCTTTAAAAGGTAACCACTTATATAGGGACTTCACAACGAACTATCTCCATCATATCGAAGAGATCAACCATACATTGTAGTAAATAAGATTCACACCGAATTATCTCTATCATATCGAAGAGATCAACCATCCATTGGAGTAAATAAGATTTCACAACAAATCATCTTTATCACATCTAAGAGATCAATCATCTATTGGAGTAAATAATATTTCACAACAAATTATCTCTATCATATCGAAGAGATCAACCATCCATTGGAGTAAATAAGATTTCACAACAAACTATCTCTATCATATCGAAGAAATCAACCATCCATTAGAGTAAATAATATTTCACAATGAACTATCTCTATCATATCGAGGAGATCAACCATCCATTGGAGTAAATAAGATTTCACAACAAACTATCTTTATCATATCGAAGAGATCAACCACCCATTGGAGTAAATAAGATTTCACAACGAACTATCACTATCATATCGAAGGGATCAACCATCCATTGGAGTAATTAAGACTGATATATGGGGACATCTTCTCTGGCTATTAACAGACTGCTCAAACAAGATTGTTATTTTCCATCCAAAAGGGAATCCATGGACATACAAGCTTCTAAAATAAAGAGACCACCACTTGTTGTCGGATAATAATTTTGAGAGTATTGCAATAATTCTACTGGGAAAAAGATTCCACTTCTTAGGGAACTATAAACAGATTCTTTTTGAGGAGGTAAAGTTTTCACATGTACAAAATAAATTCACTCCCAATATATTTGTCAACGACAAGGTTCAATCCAAGAATAAGCTGGAGAGAGACAGTCAAACAAGACTCTTCCCAATAAGGAATAAACTCAACTGGGGGTTTATTCTATCTAGAGATGGATGGGAAATCTAAAGCAAAACCTTTCCACGAGGAACAAACTTAGTGGGGAATCAAAAGGAATATACACCTTTCTGCCTACAACTAACACTTTATTGGGTGGAGTAAGACCATAAATAGGGAAGGGGGTACACTACTCATGGATAAACACAACCAAAGTAAGTGGACTCAGGAACATCGAGAAACGTAAATGCATATGAATAATGTAATTATGAATGAACGAATGTCATGTATATACTGTCAAAATATACATAACAGATAAATATATGATCACGACAGGGGGACAAAACAACACCAGGGTATAACCAAGCACTCAGCAAATCCCAATAAGATAGAATTATCACTATAGATAAAACAAATGTCACTTGATGGAACAAATTCCTGCTACAAGGCTCAGATCTCTCTGGGGAAAGAAAAAATGCTTCTCGGGAATAAAACCCAAAGTTCAATCTTCTAATATCAATGATCCATTGAATTCTGCTTTAGCTAGAGAGTGAAAACCTTGTCAGTTGGAGATACTTAAATCAAGGCTTAGCTGGGGATCATTGGGGAACAGTGCCATCTCAAAACCTTTTGCAAAAGTAGATCATAAGAAGTATTCATTTACTTAGTTTCACACTTTGGGACTCAGCCATTTTTATTCGCTCTTTTCTTATTCCCTTGGAAAAAATAAACCATGCTGGAGACTTTCATTGTATGAGTTAATTCAATCAATGACTTGAGCTCAATTTTTCACCGCTACACCCATTATCTCCACATCCTAAATAAACCCATGGGTAGGGTAGAGAGTGAGAGAGAAAAATGCCTCCTCTAAAGGCTTATAAGCAAAGCCCTTAGGTGGACATGGCGTTATGTTCACAAAATTTGTATCAAAATTCCTTCGAATTAGATGATTAATTTCGGCCATGAAATAGCCTTGGTCCTCTTCAATATTTTCGACTATCCTGTCTCCCCTCCATATTGCAACCCACTGGTGGAGTGACAAAGGCACTTCCCCCACCCCATGAATCCACTCCCTTCCAAGAAGTGGATTATAGCTATCTTTTGAGACAATAACCATAGACAATGTTGGCCTAGTTATCGAATGAATTGTGATGTCTACCTTAATCACTCCTAAGGTGTGACCTGTTTTTCCTTCAAAATTCGACAGGACCATATTATGGGGTTGGAGGTCAGTGTCGAACTTACCAATATTTTTCAATAAAAAGTGAGGCATTAAATATACATCCACCCATCAATTAAAACCTTATTTATTCTCACATTTTTCATTTTTCCCCTGATAAATAAGGGCTTCAAATGATTCTTCGTGCCAGCATCTGGTCTTTTGAAAAATGTGTTTTATTCCTTGATACATCCATTATTCATAACGAAATATCACACTAGGTGGTGCTTATCCATTTCCTCTTCATCATAAACAATCTGCTCTGAAACTTTTGTAACACGACCATACTCGATAGGTAATATTAATACCACATTACAAATGACGTTGAAATCATTAGTCATCATCTCCTCTTCCTTCAAAGGTGGATCCATCTTAGCCTTTCCCTTGGAATTAACTTGAACTAGAGAAAACAATCATCTACCCGTTGGTTTCTTATCCTGCTCACTTACCTGTATTTGATAAGGTTTATTATTGTTTGACTCTACCATTTCCCTTTCAGCCTTCCTCTTTCTTTTGAATCTTCGCCATTGGGTCATTGGAATATGGTTTTTCCTTTGTAGTTTGTAGGACCATATGAGCACTTCTCAGAGACCTGCAATTTTTCACATATGATAGAGAAGACCCCCCTCCCCAGTTCGAAACTTCTCCACTTTTGATTACTAGAGCCTTCCTTTCCATTCATTAATGTTTCTTTTGAGGAAAACTCCCTCTTTTTGAAGTAAAATTGAGGCCTATTGCTCTTCTATCTCGCCTTCTATTGCTCCTATCGAGCTTTCTTAACTTCTTTCGCAACCTTTTTGTCAAACACGCGGCTACGACAAGCGTACATCATCACCTTAGAGTCTATGTCCTTGCACCGATATAGGAAATCAACCAGACCATCATCAGACCTTGGATATACAACATCCATCTTATTTCCATAACTCTCGCCAGTCTCTTCCTCCATGTAGTAAGTTATTTCAACCATGTTGACTTCAACAGGTTCAGTGTAATACACATATTCGACTTGAACAAGATCATCGTTAATCTTCATAGAAGCTTTTCTATTTTCAGTAAACTTAAAAAATTCATCCTTCAAAGCATTTTGAACCAAATCCCTAAAAAGGAACCATTGTGAATTTTTATGCCTCAACAAATTATGATATTTTCAAAAACTGCTCTTCTTTCTTTATTCCAATGGCGGAACCTTTACACCTTGTGGCACCAAGATCTGGCCATCTGCAACCAAGAGATCGAAGATCTCATCACCTTTGGTCACATTGAAAGTGTAGGTTTTCTTGGGGAACTTATCATTTATTTGGGTTTCAACAAAAAATTTCCTATTTGATGGCACAAGGATTTTACACACATATGAAGGACTTGGCTTTAGTTTGGCCACATCGACCTCACTCTCTTCGACATAACTATACTCGAGATCTAACCATTGGTCATTTTCATCTATGTCGACATAAGACACTCTCTCCCTTTTACTCATGTTTACTCTGGCTTTTTCATCCTTAATTCGCTCAACTAGTCAAACTATATCTGTTAATTGGTCCATATCCTTTAGGTATTGGGTATCCAACTTCTTTCTAATGGAAAAATCTAGGCCACCAGCACCCATTTTCGACTAATTCATGTTCAGTAACTTGGGTAAAGCACCTTGATTTCAAAATTAAAAACCTTTTTAGGTAATCATCGATTAACTTTGTAAACTTTCAATTTACACTCGATTATTCTTTAGGCTAATCTTGGACTCCCCATATAGAACTGTTCATGAAATAGTTTCTCTAAACGAGTACAATCATGAATGGGATATGCATTGAGTATTATGAACCATGTGAAATAACTTTTGGTTAGAGAAATGGGGAAATATCTCATCCTTAAATTCTCATTGTTAGAAATATGTCCTTCTTCTGTCAAGTATCGAGCAATGTGTTCGACCATGGACTCAGTGGCATCACCAGTAAACTTGGTGAATTTGGGTACTTTCCAACCCCTTGGGAGTTGTGTTTGAAATACATACTCCAACGATGGAGATGAATAGTTAGGCCTCTGAAGGCCAGTATTCATTCCATTTCGAGTCATTGTTCTTTTGATAATGACCTCTAAATTTTGTTCTTCTACCAAGGCATCTTGTCGAACCTGATAGACCACTTGGTCTGCATCTTGGTTTCGATTAACTACCATAGTTGGACGATGTTTGATACCTTGTGTATTGGTTATTTGATAATTTAGGGCATATATTGCTTCCTCTGGTTAATAGATTCTTCAATAACGACTCCCTCATTTCGAACAGGCCTATCTGGTTAAGGTTGTACGACTGCTCGAACCTGCACCTGGGGGCGCCAAAAAATCAACAATTCGCGTCATCTGAATCACTAATTGTTGGTTACTTTGAGTCCTAATTTTAATTAAAGGGATAAATAAGTTACCCACCTGTCGAGTAAGCAAGTTAACAATTTCATGGTTACCTTCATCCATTTGCTGCTAGGGATGTCAATGGGGCATGGAATATTCAGAGGATGTTTCCCCGCTCTCCGCCCTGCCCCCAAATTTATTCCCCATCCTCATCCCTAATCCTCTTCACAAGGCAATATTTTCCCCATAGATCCCGATGGAGATCCATGGAGATCGAATCTTAAGAAAATTTCTATGTTTTTCAATCAAAACTATGACACTAATTTTTTTCCTTTAAAAAAAACACATACATTTTGCATCTTTCTCTTTTTAAAAATAAAAATACATCTTGCATCAATAACAAAAAAAGTACTTGGTGTTACTAATATTTTATCTATAAAAAAAATACTAACATAACTTGTTGCTACCATGCTTTCACTAATTTACTACCATAGTACTACTGTTGTCCAACACAAGTGGTTGATTATGCGTGAGTGTGGAAAATCCATAACTACTAATTTATTAATTAAATGAAAAACATGTTACTAATGGAAGTAAATTGAGTTTGAAAAGTAATTACCATAAGCACAACGAGAAAAGGAGAGTGGTTAATGATGATGAGAATAGAGGAGATGATAAATGGAGGAGACAGAGATAATTGAGAAAAGAAAGGGATGAGACAGTGTGTATATTCTATGTATTGGATGCACTTTTATAGGGTTGGAAATAAAAAAGGATCCACTAATGACTCCTCATTTTCTAATACATTAATATTTTTTATGTATAATTATATAATTATATATTATATAATATATAAACTACAAAAGTTAAATAATATGGTCAGAGTCGAGGAATTTACAGGACGAAGGGTACTTTTCCAATCCCCGCCTGAAAGTGTCATCAGGGGAACTTTTCCCTCCATCTTCGTCCCCGCGGGGGAAAAATCCCCAACTTCAGTGCTCCGAACAGATACTCCCCACAGAGATCCCCATTAACAAATGCAAATTTACATACATATTTGCTGCCACAACACGTTCACCAAATTTGTGGTAAAAATGGGCATCACTTGGGAGGAAAATCCCATTCCCCATATTGACTAGTTCAACCAAGATTATTCATAACTGATCATGATCCTTTGAGTGGAGAATATATATTTGTTTCATTGTCAGTAAATGTCAAACTATTTGTATGCAGGCATGCCATCATCAAAGTTAGCATGCCATAAGATTGTTCCCGACCATTCACGGGTGTTACACCCCAAAATTTTCCCTCTCATTTTACTCAACACATGCCCATTGAGATCCTCAATTTGCTCAAGGTTGCCCAAGAGTTGACCAGACAAACTCTCTCCTAAGGCAATGTGTATCAAATTAGGGTTTCCATTTTCATCAGTACGGGTGTACTCCAAAGGCCTTAAATGCTTTCCATGGTCCTAATATGCTCTCAATATCATCCATGTCAAGTTTCATGCCTTGCACAAGAAGTTTGCTCAGTCAACTGCTCAGATGCCTGGAAATCAACTATATTAGGTCAAAAGACAATTGTGGCCCACATACAGTCAAACTTCAATATTTTTGGTCAACATCAACATTTTGAAGTGACTTTCATCATTTTATCAAGGGTTGATCATGATACCTCAAGGAATTCTCCTAATTCATCAAAACCCAAAAGTTGCTAAATTAGGGTTTCTCAGGAAAAAGTCAACCAAACTTTTACCAAGCGTAAATTCTTCATACTTTATCAGAAATTTTCCATCCAAGGCTCATTTTGAAGAGGATGCAATTCCCTAAAATTCATCTTCATCCCTCAAGTTAAAAATATGCACTCATCAAAAGATATGAATTTCTACATTATAGGTCCTTTTGAAAAGTCAACAAAAACACCTTTTGGGTCAAAGCTTCTTACATGAACATGGAAGACCCAATTGAGATGAAACTAAAAGGGGTCTTTAGGGGAAATCCTAAGCTTTCTAAAAAGTCCAAGAACACCTCTCTAGGGTTAAAATTGGAGGAGATATGCCTTGTCAAAGTTGACCCTTTTTGCAAAATTGCCAAAAGTCAAATGTGCTCAAAAATGCTTTTTTTTTACCAAATGGGCCTAGCATTTCATGATTGTATCTTGTTTGTAGCATGGTCCACGACCCAAATCAGCATCCACACATTATTTGATTCATTATTCATTTTATTTGTATTTTTTATTAATTAAAAGTTGAATTAAATCAAATAAAGTGCAAAAAATACAAAAGATTTATTTTGATCTGATTTTTTTGTAGGAATCCAATCCAATCAATCTATGATGACCAAATAAAATCGTGCAAAGGTGGATTGATTCAGATTGACATGATTTTTGATGAATTTGGGAAGATATGATGCAAAATAAAAACAAATCAAATCTTCATGATTTCAAGAGATTGGAATTGTTTTTGTTGCCCTAATCTATACTACTACATATACTGAGTAAGAACAAGGAAAATACATAAGGATTGCAGTCGTGAAGAACACTAGCACAAACTCAAAAATTGGACAAAAAGCGGTAGATCGATTTCCATTCTAGAGGGAAATTCAGAGCATTCCAAGGTTACCAATCACTTCATGGATATCTCCAGAACGTGTCTCAATCATTTGCAATCCTTTTCACGCCCAGAAATGCACGCTACAGACCCACGGTTTGCATCCCCTAGCTTGAATCGTATTTTACAATTTACGCATGATTAACCATTATTAAACATAACATTGTGTTTGTATGATCATTTGGAATGTTTTGGTTTACGTAATTTTTTGTTTTGATGCATATATCCATGACTGCCATTGCTAGGGTTTATTCTTGCGTTTTAGGGTTTTGTCATACAAGTTAAATTGGCCAATAAAAAGGGTACCATGAAGATCGTGACATCAAGACCAGTTGAATCATGGTCTTGAATCTCATTTATCATGCATTTTGATGATTTTCGAAACTCAGAGGTTATAGCCATGGTTATTTGTCCGTAGGTATAGGTTACATACCTAATACGACGGAAGAGGAAGAAGATGATGATGTGTTCCACCATCATTGGGCCATTTAAACTGGGCGCGCATTTTTTGTTTCAGTTTCATCCACGTTGTTTTATATATTATGTATTATTATTATTACATTATCAATTGAACAATGTAGCGCAGCTGGCAAGGACGTGTGTTGGAAAGGGGAGAGGACTTGGGTTCGATCCTAGGTCCCAGCAAATTTTATTTTCTTGTTTTCTTTCCACATATTCAAAGCACTACTTGTCCAAGCGTCCCATCATACGCCCCACTGATCTAGCCAATGGATCATTGTTGATCAGATCCAATGCTCCACCAAAGCAGGACTATGGTGTACTCTTAAGCTTGCACAATAGGGAATCTCACGCATGGGATAGGCTGAGGAGTTATTGGGCCTAAAGACAAATTTCAGCATACACCCCCGTTCTTCCATACAGACCCATTCTATCCTTTTTATCTTAATTTCTTTTTAATTATTTTCTAACTATTTTCTTTTTAAAATAACATCAAAATTATTTCTTTTTTTATTTAATCAAAATCACAAAAACACCAAAAAAACCTTTTTCATAAAAAATATTTTGTTTCCTTGAATTAATTAATTTAGTTAAATTAGGGCAATTAAAACTTATTTTTCATGATTAAAAATAATTAGACATTAGGGTTTAATTTTGTATATAATTAATTTTTTTCTTCAAAAAATAACTTAAATATTTTTTTCAATTAGGGTTTTTTGTCGCGCGCATTTTAATTACTTTTTATTATTAATGTAACTGTTGGTGGTTTGTAATAGTTTTAAATTAGGGTTTTATTTATTGCTCTTATTCCGCAGTTCTGGTTATGTAATCCCCATCCCCGAGGCCCTGTAATAGTTAGGATTTCTATTTCCGCACTTTAAATTCCTGCAATTTTAACTGTCTAGATGCATGGCTAATAGGATTGTATGGGAAGAATGCTTGAAAATTAAAACGGTAGATAACCTAAATGTGCAAAGACTAAATTAACTGAAACATAAACACATGCACATATTCACTCCCAGGGTTTACTCCAATCTGGTTGCCTTCGGTTAAACAGTCATGAAGCATAGGGTTTATTAGTGGTCATCCTCTAGCCCCGAAAGATCTAAAAATGACCCATTCAGATGTTGCCTCGGAAAAGATCTTTAAGGCTTTAGGAGGATTACTAAGATTCCCAACATTGCTTTTGTGACTGTATCGGTCCCTTCAAACGTCTCTTAAAACTCCAACGAAGGTGCTACCTATTCCTTAATAATGGTATAGCGTTGTCTAAAGGAAAACGAACAGACTTTTTCTAGTAGGTAGATTTGTTCTTAAGTACTTTCTCAAACAAACAAAAACTTTTTCACACCAACACTTTCCCAAACAAAGTTTTCAAAAACAACTTCGTAACACTCTTGAGGACAAAAACAAGGGTTGAAATAAAGTAAAACAAATCTTTTCAAAATAAGCACATACAAGCAATTTTCAAAATGAGCAAGTACCTAAGAGCCTGTGGAAAACCACAGATAGAGAGGATGCTAACGCCCTCCCTTTCTATAATCTACCCCCCTTACTCAAAAATATTCTTGAAAAAGGTTTTTTCTGTTCTTTTTCCTTTTCCCTGATTGGATAAAATAAAAGTCGGTGGGGACTCTTGCTTACCGCGACATTTGTGAACAAAAAACACAAACTTGTATTAACAGTTAGTTCTGCCACCGTATCACAGAACTGGTGACTCTGCTGGGGTATTAATAAAGTGGGATTTACCTTAGGATCTAGGTCATTTTTAAAATTTCTTTCTTGTTTGTTTTGCCTACTTTATCTTTAAGGGTTTTGCTTGGGTATTACTATAGATCCTACACCCGGATCTGGGGGCACTTGTTTAGGTAAACAGCAATAGATCGTGGAGAATATACGGCATATACCGATATGGTTTAAGCGATGGCTATGTTAGTGTGACACTTTGGTTGGTACCGGTATCCTTCGTGTGGAAACGAGGACAATACGGGGCCGTCGCGTGGTGTCATGAAGCACTAACGGACCTTAGAACCTTAGTTGAACAAACTTGGCCATTAGAAAGTAGTGAGATAGCCGGCCTTGGTATAGAGTTGAGGATTGGTTGATACTCGATGCTACGCTCATTGAGATAAGACTTTCGGGATATTTCGGCCGCAAGAAAAGACTGCTTGAGCTGAAACAATGCCCGATAAAGGATGGTCAGTGATATTGAGAATCATTAGAACCCGGTTACTTTTCTAAGACAAGTTGAAACCAACTAAACTTCAAGAGGGTACTTACCTTTAACCTCATGCAAGCCTTAAACCTAAGAACTTGGTGTGATTTGTCTGTGTTTGCTATACCTGTGATTTATCATGATATCATGCATCATAACATAGCATCCATTCTTATTGCACTAACCATTTCAAGGACCAAGGAAATTTATCTTTGTTCGGTTTTGCAGATCATGGCTTCCGTTCGTAGAAACACTATCTGAATCAGCTTTGTGAAGATACCTACCCAACTCAAAGAGCTAGTATCAAAGGTTTCCGAAACTTCTGAGTTCACTAAGAGACATGGTCGACTTCTCAACCTGGTTACTTCAAACTTTGATGAAAAGATGATGAGTGTACTCTTTCAGTTCTTTGATCCCAAGCACCACTGTTTCACATTTCCAGACTATCAGTTGGTGCATACCATGGAAGAATTATATCAGTTGTTGGATATACCCATCCTTGAACAATTTCCCTTCACGGGTCTGGAAGAGGTTCCTAAGACAGAAGTCATTGCCTTAGCTTTGCATCAGAAACAAGTCGACATCGTATCCAATTGGGAAACAAGAAGCGGAGTCAAGGGTTTTCTAGCCAAGTTTCTGATAGACAAGGCCCAGCTGTTTTGGGATGATATGGATTTTCAGGATTTTGAGGAGGTCTTGGCCCTTCTAATCCATGGTTTAGTACTATTCCCTAATCCAGACTCATTCATAGATGTAAATTCTATCAAGATCTTCCTGTCTCGCAACCCTGTTCCTACCTTGCTCGGATATATTTTGCACACTCTCCATACTCGTACCATGAAGAGAAGAGGGGTTTGTGATCGGTGGATCTGGAACTGACTGTTTAACGCTGGTTCGCGAAATGTCGCGGAAGCAAGAGTCGCCACCGTCTTTTATTTTCTCCAAATGGAAAGGACAAAAGCACAGAAAAATTCCTTATGAGATTATCTCTTGGTTCGGGAGGTAGATTATAGAAAGGGAAGGTGTTAGCACCCTTTCTATCCATGGTTATCCATGGGCTCTTAGATACTTGCTCATTTGTGTTTTCAAAATGGTTTGTTTGCTTTTCAATGTGGGTTTTAAAAAGTTTCTTTGAAAATTTCAGTTCGACTCTTGTATCTGTCCTCAAGAGTGTTTGAAAAGTTGCTTTCAAAAGCTTTTTGAAAATGTGTCGGTGTGAAAAGTATTTTTGATTTGTTTTTGAAATTAGAGCAAGTATCTAGAGTCGTCTACCTACCCTAAGGAATTCGTCTGTGTAGATGTCCTTTAAAGTAGTGCCATCCCACCATTGAGAGGTAGGTAGCACCACCGTTGGAGGTGTTCGGGTCAATTCGAGGTTCGGGACATGGTGATCACCAGAGCAATGGGAAGACACCTTAGAAGCTACCCTCATGCCGGGTTCCCGGATCATGAGGACTTACTAAGATATCCTCTACTCGACGATCACCTTTCGAGGCAAGGCAACAGTGAGGCGTACCCTAGGGGTGGTGTGTGATTTGTGTGTCAGATTCATTTATTTTTGTCTTGTCATGTCATGGGTGATCTACGCGTTTGTTTTTATTTTGTCATTCATTCTTGCATGCGATTTAATTAGCAGTTAAAAAGTTGCAGAAATTAAAGTTCCTAAACTATTACAAAGGCGCGGGTCCACATCGCCAAATTAAAATCCAGGACCCGATTTGACAGAAAAATTAAGAAATAAAGGAAAGTGCGAGAAGTTAAATTTACACGGCTTTGGGAGAATTACATCAATATTTAAAAGAAATAAAAATAAAATGCGCGAATTGGATTAAAATTGAAAGCGAGGGCGTTGGACCCTTTTTAATGAAATTAAATTATGATTATTAAATTAATGAAATTAAAAAGAAAAAGAAATTATTTTTTGGAGTTTTTTGTATTTATGATTTTTTATGAGAGTTTAATGAAATTAAAACCTAATTCTAGTTTTTATTTATTTATTAAGAAAATATGAAAATTACCTAAAATTAAACCTAATTAATTAATGCAATTTGATTTATAAAAATAATAGTAAATAATTAATTATTAGTGAAAAGAAAAGAAAAAAGATAAAAATAATTAAAACCTAATTCTACAAGTTTTTAATTTATTAAGAAAAGATATAAAAATTAACCCTAAATTTAAATCTAATTAATTAGTGAGATTTATTTACAAAAATATTAATTAAATAAATATTATTTTGATTTTTGTGACTTTTCTGATTTTTTGTATTATTTTTATAGTTTATGAAAATAAATTGGTTTAAAGAATTAAATTAAAAAAAACTAATTAAAACAAAAATAGAAAAATATGAGAAAAGAATAAGAAAGGCAAACCATGGGAGGTCTGTCCCCAAATTGGAGGTGAGATTGTAGCATTTTAGGCCCATCTTTGGTGGCCTTCGTTGACTTTTCCTGGAAGCGTGTCACTTCTTTGACTCATGCCCATGGTATTCACCAGATCTAGGCCTTCAGATTGTCTCCATTGGCCAAGTGGCAGGGTTGGATCAGGGGTTGTATGGTGGAACCCTGGAAGCGAACTACACTCAAGCGCGATTAGCAAAATAATATGGAAAGGGATGGGGACCTGGGATTCGAACCCAGGTCCCAGGGATTACCATACACATGCCTTGCCAACTGCTCCAACTACGCTTTTTGTTTATAATGTAACTAATGAATAATATGAAATAAAACAAGAATTAGTGGACAGATTAGCGCGAAAATTCAAATACTCCAATCATTGCCTTACACATCACCGTCTTCTTCCTCGTTTTGCTTTTTTCCTGAAACATAAAAAAGGTTAGCGGGGGTTTTAAACCCCCCCAAAATGCCATCTTTTCAATAATAGCGAATAGCCCATGTGGTCACATAAATTAGGCGCGAGGGGTGTGTTGTATTCGTCCCAGCTCCCTGATTTCAACCATGGCATTGAGGTTCTCTAATTTTACAGTATTTAGAAACGCCTAATTTGAAAGTCCTGTAACCCTAGCGGCCTTTAATGGTGATTCTTCATACAACGCGTAAAAACTCAATTAAAGCACACAGTTAGCTTTAGAATCAATCAATGAGTACAAATCAAGAATCAAAATGCATGGATATGGCCTGAATAATAAAACACGATTATGCAAAAAGAAGAACACAGTCTGACTTATAATTACCAATTCTTGATGTTTCAAGCTATGATTTTGATCCAGGCACCTTCCTTGATGTCTCAGCAAGACAATGGAACAATTATTTTGGCTTGAATCGCACTAGAACCTAGTTTTCAGTTTTGGAATTTCTTGTCAAAAACTCAAACTTGGTTATGGATGTATGGCGCAGCTTGGAGGTCTTGGACACTAGGGTTTTCATCAGTATATATGTGTGAATGATTAGGGTTCAAAATTTGGTCCAAAGAATCAATGAATTGATGAGAAAATATTTGATTTTCATACCATAAGTTTTCAATCTTTTTCATGCTATTTTGGTTCCAATCATGTCCAATCACATGGATTCTTTCTAAATCAGATCATGCACGAAATCTTGAGACTATTTCATGCACAAAAAGATTTAAAAACTTAGGTTTGGTATTTTTCATGTATTTTAATTAATTAAATGAATTATTAGCAATTAAAAATCCAAATAAATAAATAAAAATGATGAAAAACTTCCCTTTGGGCCAAATGGTCGTGCACATGTTTTGGATGATGATTCTTGGAAGAAAATGTGGCCCATTAGCATTTTTAAGACATTTGAAGCAATGTTGACTTTTCAAAATATCCAAAAATTTCCCAACTTCCACAAGGCATATCTTGCTTAATTTTTAATCTTTGCTCATGTTCCTGGACATTTTGGAAATGTATTTGAGTCCTCTAACCAATGTATTTGGTCCCATGTCATTTTGATTTACCAATCTCAAGTTATGGCCTTTGACTTAAAGTCCCTTTTTGTTGACTTTTGAAAATGACCTATAATGTTGAAATTGATAACTTTTTGTGAGGGCATTTCTTGGACTTGAAGTGTGAATAGGAGTTGTAGGAAATGCCTTTCTCTTCAGAATGAGCTTTGGATGGGATTTTTCTGATAATCCATGTGAAAGTTATGCCTTGGTCAAGTTACAGTTGACTTTTTCAACTGTCCAAATATGGAAACTTTTGCATCTTGAGACATTTTGAGCCAAGCTTTGAGAATAATGATCAAGCATTGATCAAATGATGTTTGTGGCTTCAAAATGAGATGTTGACCAAAAATTTGAACTTTTGACTGCCAAATGACCATTTTGCCCCTACAGTTGATTGTAGTGCAATTAGGGTTTTTGACTGTGCAACTTTGTGCTGTAAGTCTTGAAACTTGGTATGAGGATGCTTGACCATGTTTGTAGGCATGTGGGACTTGATTGGACCCTTGGAAACTTCATTTTCTTTGTCAGAACCAAAACCCTAGTTTTTGACTATTAGGAGGCCCTTGAACTGTGCAACCCTTGGGGAGATTTTGAAGTTTTGACTTGGAAAATTTTGAAGAATATGGGAGGGCAAATTTTGGGGTACAACAGTTGCCCCTGTTCAATCTTCTTAGACCTGAGGATGTAGATTGGCTGACGTGCCTTTCGTAATCTGAAGGTGGAAGATGATTGAACACTAGAGTGCCCAGAAATTTGCGCTCACATAGTAGTGTGATGATGGGAATGGGCTTATAGATGCCATTTGGAGATCGCTGGATAGAATGATGGGCTTATAGATGCCATGCTAAGAGATGATGGAAGGTGGATGGGCTTATAGATGCCATCTGGATGTTGATCGCGTAAGAGATTCCTTAGCGAGGACTTGTGTACCTGAAAAAGAAAATGATTACCTGACCTGTTACAGGAGCTGGTCTTCAAATTCTTTGTATAGATGTGTCCTGACTGGTTACAGGAGCTGGATCTGGAGCTTCAAACAGTGATGAATGAACCAGGGGTGGTTACTACCTCAACAGGAACGGTGAGAGAACCTTAGGCGACTTCAACCTCAACAGTAATCATGAGAGAATCTTGGACGACTTCAACCTCAACAGTATCATTGAGAGAAACTTGGACGACTTCAACCTCAACAGTAACGCTGAGAGAATCTGGGGACGATTACTACCTCCGCAGTAACGGGGAGAGAACCATAGGCAACTTCAACCTCAACAGTATCATTGAGAGAATCTTGGACGACTTCAACCTCAACAGTAATCATTGAGAGAATCTCGGGCGACTTCAACCTCAATAGTAATCATTGAGAGAATCTTGGGCGACTTCAACCTCAACAGTAATCATTGAGAGAATCTTAGGCGACTTCAACCTCAACAGTAATCATTGAGAGAATCTTGGGCGACTTCAACCTCAACAGTAATCATTGAGAGAATCTGGGGACGATTACTACCTCCACAGTATCGGGGAGAGAACCATAGGCGACTACAACCTCAACAGTATCATTGAGAGAATCTTGGGCGACTTCAACCTCAACAATAATCATTGAGAGAATCTGGGGACGATTACTACCTCCGCAGTATCGGGGAGAGAACCATAGGCGACTACAACCTCAACAGTATCATTGAGAGAATCTTGGATATCTTCTACTGAGTCTTTATCAGGAAAATCTGTTAGGGGTCGATTTAGCTGGACTAGAGAAGGCCTTTGACTGGATAAGAAACAGGAAAATCTTAGGGTCGATTTAACTGAACCGGTCTAGGTCTTGAAATCTTCCACTGGATAAGAAACAGGGAGATCTTAGGGTCGATCTGACTGAACCAGAGAAGGCCTTTGACTGGATAAGAAACAGAAAAATCTTAGGGTCGATTTAACTGAACCGGTCTAGGTCTTGAAATCTTCAACTGGATAAGAAACAGGGAGATCTTAGGGTCGATCTGACTGAACCAGAGAAGGCCTTTGACTGGATAAGAAACAGAAAAATCTTAGGGTCAATTTAACTGAACCGGTCTAGGTCTTGAAATCTTCAACTGGATAAGAAACAGGGAGATCTTAGGGTCGATCTGACTGAACCAGAGAAGGCCTTTGACTGGATAAGAAACAGAAAAATCTTAGGGTCGATTTAACTGAACCGGTCTAGGTCTTGAAATCTTCAACTGGATAAGAAACAGGGAGATCTTAGGGTCGATCTGACTGAACTAGAGAAGGCCTTTGACTGGATAAGAAACAGAGAAATCTTAGGGTCGATTTAACTGAACCGGTCTAGGTCTTGATGTCTTCAACTGGATAAGAAACAGGGAGATCTTAGGGTCGATCTGACTGAACCAGAGAAGGCCTTTGACAGGATAAGAAACAGAGAAATCTTAGGGTCGATTTAACTGAACCGGTCTAGGTCTTGAAATGTCTTCAACTGGATAAGAAACAGGGAGATCTTAGGGTCGATCTGACTGAACCAGAGAAGGCCTTTGATTGGATAAGAAACAGAGAAATCTTAGGGTCGATTTAACTGAACCGGTCAAGGTCTTGAAATCTAGCTGAGAACTTAACTGAATCTTTCCTGAAAGGTAAAGGTCAGTCATATGCAATGCATGATATGGATCAAGCAATGATGTTCTCAATGTAAATGATATTTGTAAGATATGATGCGTATATGCATGCTATAATGTATGGAAATGTGATGTTTATGTATGTTTTTGTCTAGGAGATTAAATCCTTGACGGGTGCCGGGAAGTCATATCCTGGGCTGATGGTGAAGAATAGATCTTTGCTTCCGCTGGGGATGATAGTTGCAAGAATACCGGTAGGAGAAGATAACTCCTTTGGGGAATAAACTTGGCGAATGGAATATTCTGCGGGGAGAAAAGTACTCTAACGATCTTGCTGGGTAGCAATACTCTATGGGGAGAGAGATACTTTGCTGGAATGTTGAAGATAACTTGCTGGGGATACCATTGTTGTGTTGGAAGTGTTGATAGACTTCGCTGGGGATAAGAAGACTTCGTCGAGGATGCTCTTTCCGTTGCTTTTGGCTGAGGATAACCCAGTTATATCCTGGTAGGGAAATAACTCTTTGAATGAAGTCGGGAGACGCGTTCGTGCTCTGCGAGGGTAAGCTTCCAGAATCTGCTGGGGATAAGCTTATTGCTGGGGAGATGATTCCAACTTTCCTGGGGAACTAGATTGGACTCTCTTGGGGAAGTTTTGAACTGTATCGGGGAAGTGACTCCACTGAATGTCGGATATACCGCCGGGGAACAATCTTTAGGTCGAGATTGCCGGGGATGCTTGTTAAGAATGCATGTGCTGCTGAGGAATGTTGAGACCTGCTGGAGGGTACCCAACTTTCCTTAAGTTTGATAGTAGCTTTGCTTGAGGAGAATGTACTGACTTGCTGGCTCACTCTCTGGGGAATTAAGATATCTAGTTATGTTCTTTAGCTGAACCTACCTTGGTACCTTGGAGGATAGAACAATTAGATTGCTTTGACAACTCTTTATTACCCCTGTTTCTAATGTTACCCGTAATTAATCCTTTGTTTCGTATGCAAATATTCATGAGTTAGCAAATTATTGTCAATGCATATATCACAAATTGAACCTTGGACGTTCTTCGCAAGACAAAACAGAAAAGGAAAAACAATTGGCAATTTTAACTGAAAAGTGATTTTTGTATTGATTTTGAATTTGCCTGAAAATAGGCGTTTATGTACAAGAGGCTGACGTCCTAGTAAGAGAACACCGCCGAACAAAAGAGTTTATACAAATTTGTACAAGAGAAAATAAAACAGCTGTGTGAAATGAATGATCCCACTGGGTTTCAACTCTGCTATTGCCTTTATATCTCCGAGCGTCTCATCACTTGATGACCTTGGTTGAAGATGAAGCTGACTGATCGATGCCGTCTGAACTTGATGCAGATACCGGATTCTGGATGCAAAGTGATCCAATGAGACATAGTATTACGCTTTATCCCTAACTTTTGCCTGAACCGCCCTTTCGGGTTTTCAGTCCACCGGGATACCCATTTTTGCCCAAGCCGCCTTTTCAGGTTTTCGACTTGCCGGGTGTACAGATTTTTTCATTTCATCCCTTCATTTTTCCCGAACCCTTTTGGTTCGCCGAGAAGCCCTAATTTTTGCCTAGGCATATCAGCCTAGCAGGTCTTTTTTTCATGCGTAGTATCTTTTTACTATGTCTGCATTGGCGGGGTGAGGAAGGTCGTCACCATCCATGTTGGTTAGAATCATGGCTCCTCCTGAGAACACATGTTTAACCAAAAATGGCCCTTCGTACGTAGGGGTCCATTTGCCCCTTGGATCACTCTGAGGAAGTATGATTCGCTTGATTACCAGATCCCCAACTTGATACTCCTGTGGTCTGACCTTTTTGTTAAATGCCCTGATCATCCGTTTTTGATACGTTTGACCATGACATATAGCAGTGAGTCTCTTTTCGTCAATTAGATTTAATTGATCAATTCGTGTCTGGATCCAATCATCTTCGCTTAGATCTGCATCCTTCATTATCCGGAGAGAGGGTATTTGCACTTCGATCGGTAAGACTGCCTCCATACCGTAGACCAAGGAGAAAGGAGTTGCCCCAGTTGACGTCCTGGCTGAGGTACGGTACCCATGGAGAGCGAACGGTAACATCTCGTGCCAATCTTTATAAGTCACAGTCATCTTCTGCACGATTTTCTTAATGTTTTTATTCGCTGCTTCTACAGCCCCATTCATCTTCGGTCTGTAAGGAGAAGAGTTGTGGTGCTGTATCTTAAACTGCTCGCAGAGCTCAGTGATCATCTTGTTATTCAGATTGGTACCGTTGTCTGTAATAATCCTTTCTGGGACGCCGTATCGACAGATCAGATTATGCCGAATGAACCGTGCCACAACAGTCTTGGTTACCGTAGCATAGGAAGCTGCTTCGACCCACTTCGTGAAGTAGTCAATCGCTACCAGGATGAAGCGATGCCCGTTGGATGCCGTAGGTTTAATCTCACCGATCATGTCTATGCCCCACATTGCAAACGGCCAAGGCGCAATCAGGACATTCAGAGGAACTGGAGGAACATACACCTTGTCTGCATAAATCTGGCATTTATGACACGTCCGAGAGTGTTGGTAGCAGTCAGCTTCCATTGTGGACCAGAAATATCCTGCCTGAAGGATCTTCTTAGCCATAGTGTGTCCACTGGAATGTGTACCAAAGGTCCCTTCATGTAGCTCTTCCATGATCCTTTCTGCTTCAGTCTTGTCCACACAACGCAGTAAGGTCGAATCATGGTTTCGCTTGTACAAGATGTCGTTGCTAAGGAAGAACTTCGCTGCGAACCTTCTCAGAAACTTTTTATCGTTGACAGATGCGCCTTCAGGGTATTCCTGAGCTTCCAGATATCTCTTCACCTCACGGTACCAAGGCTTCTCAGTTACCAACTCAGTCTCGAGATCACAACAGTATGCCGGTTCGTTCAGTTTCCAGATGATGATCCGGGGAGCCTCATTGTCCCATTTGACCTTGAACATAGAAGACATTGTAGCTAACGCGTCCGCCAGCTGATTCTCCTCTCTCGGAAAGTGTTCAAAGGTTATCTCTGTGAAGTGGGGGATCAAGGTCAACGCACATTCTCTGTAAGGAATAAGATTCGGATGTTTCGTATCCCACTCTCCTTTGATCTGATTGATCACGAGAGCGAAATCTCCGAAGAGACTCAGAAACTTGATCCTTAGGTCGATCGCAGCTTGAAGACCCATGATGCATGCCTCATACTCTGCCATGTTGTTGGTACAGTTGAAACATAGCCGGGCAGTAAGTGGAGTATGAGTGCCTTGAGGGGATATTATCACAGCTCTGATACCATTACCCAAAGCGTTGGAGGCTCCGTCAAAGTGCATAGACCATCGGGATCCTTCCTCAGGTCCTTCATCCGGTCCAGGTACCTCACAATCAGTCATAATCATGATACTCTCGTCTGGGAACTCGAAGTTCATTGACTGATAGTCGTCTACGGCCTGATGTGCCAAGTGGTCTGCCAATACACTTCCCTTGATGGCTTTCTGGGTCGTGTACTGAATGTCGTATTCCGTCAAGATCATTTTCCATCTTGCTATTCTCCCAGACAGAGCAGGCTTTTCGAATATGTACTTTATAGGATCCATCTTTGAGATCAACAAGGTAGTGTGAGTCAGCATATACTGTCTCAGCCGGCGAGCAGCCCATACCAAAGCGCATCAAGTTTTCTCGAGCAGTGAGTATCGGGTCTCACAGTCGGTAAAATTTTTGCTAAGGTAATAAATGGCATGCTCTTTTCAGCCAGACTCGTCATGCTGCCCCAGCACGCACCCCATTGAGTTGTCAAGCACTGTCAGGTATAGTATCAGGGGTCTCCCTTCAACCGGTGGCATAAGGATGGGTGGTTCTTGGAGATACTCTTTGATTCTGTCAAAAGCATCTTGACATTCATCATTCCAACGTACTACCTGATCTTTCTTCAGCAGCTTGAAGATTGGCTCACAGGTAGCAGTCAGGTGTGAGATGAATCGAGCAATGTAATTCAGGCGTCCTAAAAAGCCTATGACCTCTTTCTCTGTCTTAGGAACTGGCATCTCTTGAATATCTTTAACCTTGGCAGGGTCCACTTGAATACCCTTATCACTTACAACGAAGCCTAGCAACTTTCCAGATCTAACCCCGAAGGTGCACTTGTTCGGATTCAACCTCAGCTTGTACAGTTTCAAACGGTCAAACAACTTCTGCAAATGATCAAGGTGCTCTTCCTCAGTCTGGGACCTTGCAATCATGTCGTCAACATATACTTCTATCTCATGATGGATCATGTCATGAAATAAAGCAACCATGGCACGTTGGTAGGTTGCCCCAGCATTCTTCAGTCCAAAAGGCATGACCTTGTAGCAGAAGGTGCCCCACTGAGTAATAAAGGTAGTCTTTTCCATGTCTTCAGGTGCCATCTTGATCTGATTGTAGCCTGAAAAGCCATCCATGAAAGAGAACACCTTATACTGAGCTGTATTATCAACAAGGACATCAATGTGAGGTAGGGGAAAGTCATCCTTGGGGCTGGCCCTGTTCAGATCCCTGTAGTCGACACACATTCTTACCTTTCCGTCCTTCTTTGGTACCGGCACCACATTAGCAACCCACTGCGGGTAAGAAGTCACTGCAAGGAACCCAGCATCAAACTGTTTCATAACCTCGGCTTTGATCTTCTCAGACATCTCTGGACGCATACGGCGGACCTTTTGCTTAACCGGAGGGCAGTCTTCCTTGGTAGTCAAGTGATGGACCACAATATCGGTATCCAACCCGGGCATGTCTTCGTAGGACCAGGAAAAGATCTCCATATAATCATGTAGCATCTGAGTCAACCGTTGCTTCACGCTGAGCTCTAGGTTGGCGCCAATTTTTACCTCCTTTCTGTCTACCTCAGTACCCAGGTTTATTGTTTCCACTGGCTCTTCGTGTGGTTGAATTGCCCTCTCTTCCTGGAGTAACAGTCTTGCAAGCTCGCCAGGCACTTCGCAATCATCTTCACCTTCGTCTTCGGCTAAGTTGATCAGATTTTCGAAGTCATAACTGGCAGTAGCAGAGTCGTTACCAGTGAGATCCAGAGTGGATTGAAACCTGTATGAGTGAGTGTGTGTAAATACAGCTGTTTTGAAATATGTAAAGGAAGGAAAGAAAGAAAAGGAGCATAAGATTTGAAATGCGAGAAAACGTCCAAGATCTTTATTCATGATATATGAAATGACAATTTATATGCCCTCACAAATGAAACCACGGTGTCCCGGGTAAGACACCGGGCCATAGAGTTTTAATTGTTTATTACAAATAACCAAAACATAGGAATTCATTACTCAGTAACAAGAGAAACAGGTAGATTGTCCTTAGCACTCCAATTGTTAGGTCCACTGTCGGTTGCCAGGTAAATCCAGCTATCAAACTCAGCTTCATCCACTTCATCTTCGTCCCCAATAGCATTCACTCCATGAGCAGGCAGGGGAGCTGTCACTAAATTAGGCTTCTCAGATGCCTCAAATTGTACCTCCTTGGCGTCAATAAGGTCCTGCAGCTTGTTCCTTAAGGCCCAACAGTCATCAGTGGAATGCCCCGGGCTGTCGGAATGGTATGCACAGCGGGCATTTGGGTTGTATTTGGGGGAGGCAGTGTTCACAACTTTTGGGGCCTCTCTGACAGTCACTAGGTTGGTGGACAGCAACTGCGGCAAGATTTGTGATAGAGTCATACTTAAGCGGGTGAACTCTCTCCGGGGTCTTTCAGCCCTTTAAGGATTGGTTTGCCGAGGAGCGGCAGCAGGCTTGGCAATCATCACCGCGTTGACAGATTGGGGGCGCTCAGATTTCTCTTGTCTTCTAGACCCATATACAGCACTGGCCTCCTTCTTGAAGGGTTTCTTCTCAGAACTTGTAGATGCACCCTTTGGAATCTTACCAGACTTCATCCCAGCCTCTATTCTCTCTCCAGTCAGAATAAGATCAGTAAACCCTGCAGACGAATTACCAATAAGATGGTTGAAAAATGGCCCAGATAGGGTCACCAAGAACATGTCTACCAACTCCCGATCAGTCAACGGAGGTTGCACCCTGCCAGCCAGGTCCCTCCACTTCTGTGTGTACTCTTTAAAACCTTCACTTGAACCTAACGACATACCCTGGAGTTGGGTACGTGTAGGGGCAAGGTCGGCATTATATTGATACTGCTTATAGAAAGCAGTAGCCAACTCCTCCCAGTTACGAACCTTGGTCCCATCCAGCTGATAGAACCATTCGAGATGAGTCCCTGAAAGACTCTCCTGGAAGAAGTGGATCCACAAGTTCTTATCCACTAAGTACGGTTGAATCTTCTGCACATACGATCTGAGGTGTAGCTTGGGACAAGACGCCCCGTCATACTTAGTAAAAGATGGTGCTTTGAACTTATGAGGAATGATCACACCAGTAGACAAACCCAAATCTCCAAAATCCAGCCCATGCACTTGTTGGATCTCCATAGCATTCAACCTGTCTTCCAACTGCTTGTAACGGTCTTCAGCCGGAGGATACTGTTCCTCATCAAAATCAGTCTCGTTGTCGGAGACTACCGGACTAGGACCTTTTTCCCCTTGGGGGGTACCCTTGCCTATAGAAGAACCAGCCTCTTCATTCTGCAGAGTGTTTCCAAACCTTCGGCCTGAGTTGAAAAGAACAGTTCTTCTCTTCTTCTTCTTTTCCTTCTTCAGGAGCAGAGCCTTCAGCTCTTCTTGGCCCTGAGCCAAACCCATGATTAGTTCCTGAAATTGCGCATTCTGCGCCTGAAGAGCCTTGATAGACATTTCAGTTGATGATGAGTCAGGATTCATGATGCTGAAATAAACAGCGAAGAACGGTAAGCAACCTGAAAAGAAGAAAACCTGCTATGCACATGATGAATGATATGTGTTTATGCAATGCATTCAAGGGTTCGAAAGTTCAAATTTGTTGTAGACAAAAAAGAACACACGTTATCATTAAGGAAATAATTGTTTGGTACATCAGAGCCTCATGGGCAAAAGTTACAAAGCAAATCAATCCCAAAAGACACTACGCATCCCCTTTGGAGCTATGTAGGTGTTGAGATTCCTCTCCTTATGCAATAGGCGGGTGAGCTCCAAGGCCTTCTTTTCACTAGCATGTAGACTGGTCTCAAGAGAATTTCGTTCTTCCTTAAGCTGGATCCAGCTCTTCTGCATCTCTTCCCAGGATGTGGGCATGTCAGGATGCTGAATGGTGTAGGACACTTCTCCTTCCAAGACTGGTTCTTTGATTACTGGGAGCATATGAGGATATGGCATCACTAACTTCTGGGAGCGGGCTCGTACCCACTTGAGATAAGGTTCCAACGGGATGGAGTTCCTGTGCCCCAGGGTCTTACTGTCTATCCTACTTGGCATCCTCCAAGCTCTGATAAATCTCTGGCGAAGTCCTTGTGCATCGTTGTCGAAGTCAAAAACTATGTCAGGAATTAACATATCATGAGGGCCATCCCTCCGAGCATAACCAAACTGTCTCCAAGCCAGGCATGGGTTGTAAGTAATACCTCCCCTGATTCCAAGTAAAGGAACATTAGGGTACTCCACGCAACGATCAATGATAGTGACATCCTCTCTAGACCGAGGGCACCAATGTATATCTGCATGTGTAAGAGTCATCAGCCGTTGTGACCATCTCAAACCCCACTCATTCTTCGGCACTGATTGTGGAAGGTGAGAAATAAACCATCTTCCCAGGAGAGGAGTGCAACACATAAGGACACCTCTTTTTCTCATGGTTCGAGTGTAACATGAGTGAAGGATGTCCCCCAGCAACGTAGGTATAGGATTCCTGGACATGAAGATTTGGACAGCACTGATATCTATAAGCTGATCTGGATTAGGGAACAACACCAAACCATAGACAAGGAGGGCCACAACTTCTTCAAAAGCTTGTAAGTCAAGGGAGTTCCAACATTCATGGGCCTTTTCAAACAGAAACCTGGCTAAGAACCCTTTGATACCACTTCTAACTTCCCAATGTCCCTTGAGGTCAGATGACTGTAGGTGCAAGGCTTTAGCAATCTCTTCAAGCTTGGGTTCCTTTTCCATACCGTTGTAGGGTAGTTGATCAAGGATAGGGATCTTCAGGAGCCGGGAGAACTCCTCCAATGTAGGTACCAGCTGATAATCCAAGAAGGTGAAACAGTGATGAAGAGGGTCAAAGAACTGGAACAGGACCTTTATCATATCTTCCTCAATGTTGGTATTGACCAAGCTGATGAGCCTTCCATGTATTTCACTGAATGAAGAGCTCTCGGGAATCCTGGATATAAGCTCCTTAAGCTGAGGAGGGACCCTTACAAGACTGATTTGAATTGTCTTTCTGCGAACAGTTTCCATGTCCTACAAAACAAGAACAAAGATGAAGATTCGAACCCCTGAAATGGTTAGTCAATGCATATGATGCTGGATGATGTCATGATGCTATGATTAAACACACCACAGATATTTACAAAGACAAACATGTAAGGCACACAAGGCACACAAGACAAGCCCTAAGAGTTTAAGGCCAGCATGGGGTCTGGGTAGTACCCTCTTGAAGTTGGTGGGTTCAAACCTGTCCTATCAGAAGTAACCGGGTTCTAAGGGTCCCAATATCACGGGATTGCTTTCATTGTTCATCGTTTCGATTTAGCCACTGAACTGGCGACCGAAATATTACAGGAAAGCAACCCTCAATTGAGTGTAGTATCGAGTATCAACCAACCTCGGACTGCACCAAAGTCAGTTATCTCACTACCCTAAAGAGGCCAAGATAGTTCAATTAAGGTTCCTAAGGTCAGTTGATGCTTCACGACACCACGCGGAGGCCCCGTACTCTCCTTGACTGAACTCAAGGGTTACCGGTACACACCAAAGTGCCACATCAACGTAGCAGACTGTTTCAACCATGTCGGTATACCCCACACAGTTCCCTCACAGCCTTGTTGCTACTTTCTAAGAAGGTATCCCCCAGATCCGGGTTAGGATCTATAGAACTCCCAAGACAGTCCCACAATAATAAAGCAAGCAAAGAAGTACAATTGAAAACACAGTTATGAACTAACCCTAAGGTACACCTCACTTTATAAAGATAGTCCCCAGCAGAGTCGCCAGTTCTGTGATCGGTGGATCTGGAACTGACTGTTTAACGCTGGTTCGCGAAATGTCGCGGAAGCAAGAGTCGCCACCGTCTTTTATTTTCTCCAAATGGAAAGGACAAAAGCACAAAAAAATTCCTTATGAGATTATCTCTTGGTTCGGGAGGTAGATTATAGAAAGGGAAGGTGTTAGCACCCTTTCTATCCATGGTTATCCATGGGCTCTTAGATACTTGCTCATTTGTGTTTTCAAAATGGTTTGTTTGCTTTTCAATGTGGGTTTTAAAAAGTTTCTTTGAAAATTTCAGTTCGACTCTTGTATCTGTCCTCAAGAGTGTTTGAAAAGTTGCTTTCGAAAGCTTTTTGAAAATGTGTCGGTGTGAAAAGTATTTTTGATTTGTTTTTGAAATTAGAGCAAGTATCTAGAGTCGTCTACCTACCCTAAGGAATTCGTCTGTGTAGATGTCCTTTAAAGTAGTGTCATCCCACCATTGAGAGGTAGGTAGCACCACCGTTGGAGGTGTTCGGGTCAATTCGAGGTTCGGGACATGGTGATCACCAGAGCAATGGCAAGACACCTTAGAAGCTACCCTCATGCCAGGTTCCCGGATCATGAGGACTTACTCAGACATCCTCTACTCGACGATCATCTTTCGAGGCAAGGAAACAGTGAGGCGTACCCTAGGGGTGGTGTGTGATTTGTGTGTCAGATTCATTTATTTTTGTCTTGTCATGTCATGGGTGATCTACGCGTTTGTTTTTATTTTGTCATTCATTCTTGCATGCGATTTAATTAGCAGTTAAAAAGTTGCGGAAATTAAAGTTCCTAAACTATTACAAAGGCGCGGGTCCACATCGCCAAATTAAAATCCAGGACCCGATTTGACAGAAAAATAAAGAAATAAAGGAAAGTGCGAGAAGTTAAATTTACACGCCTTTGGGAGAATTACATCAATATTTAAAAGAAATAAAAATAAAATGCGCGAATTGGATTAAAATTGAAAGCGAGGGCGTTGGACCCTTTTTAATGAAATTAAATTATGATTATTAAATTAATGAAATTAAAAAGAAAAAGAAATTATTTTTTGGAGTTTTTTGTATTTATGATTTTTTATGAGTTTAATGAAATTAAAACCTAATTCTAGTTTTTTTTTATTTATTAAGAAAATATGAAAATTACCTAAAATTAAACCTAATTAATTAATGCAATTTGATTTATAAAAATAATAGTAAATAATTAATTATTAGTGAAAAGAAAAGAAAAAAGATAAAAATAATTAAAACCTAATTCTACAAGTTTTTAATTTATTAAGAAAAGATATAAAAATTAACCCTAAATTTAAATCTAATTAATTAGTGAGATTTATTTACAAAAATATTAATTAAATAAATATTATTTTGATTTTTGTGACTTTTCTGATTTTTTGTATTATTTTTATAGTTTATGAAAATAAATTGGTTTAAAGAATTAAATTAAAAAAAACTAATTAAAACAAAAATAGAAAAATATGAGAAAAGAATAAGAAAGGCAAACCATGGGGGGTCTGTCCCCAAATTGGAGGTGAGATTGTAGCATTTTAGGCCCATCTTTGGAGGCCTTCGTTGACTTTTCCTGGAAGCGTGTCACTTCTTTGACTCATGCCCATGGTATTCACCAGATCTAGGCCTTCAGATTGTCTCCATTGGCCAAGTGGCATGGTTGGATCAGGGGTTGTATGGTGGAACCCTGGAAGCGAACTACACTCAAGCGCAATTAGCAAAATAATATGGAAAGGGATGGGGACCTGGGATTCGAACCCAGGTCCCAGGGATTACCATACACATGCCTTGCCAACTGCTCCAACTACGTTTTTTGTTTATAATGTAACTAATGAATAATATGAAATAAAACAAGAATTAGTGGACAGATTAGCGCGAAAATTCAAATACTCCAATCATTGCCTTACACATCACCGTCTTCTTCCTCGTTTTGCTTTTTTCCTGAAACATAAAAAAGGTTAGCGGGGGTTTTAAACCCCCCCAAAATGCCATCTTTTCAATAATAGCGAATAGCCCATGTGGTCACATAAATTAGGCGCGAGGGGTGTGCTGTATTCGTCCCAGCTCCCTGATTTCAACCATGGCATTGAGGTTCTCTAATTTTACAGTATTTAGAAACGCCTAATTTGAAAGTCCTGTAACCCTAGCGGTCTTTAATGGTGATTCTTCATACAACGCGTAAAAACTCAATTAAAGCACACAATTAGCTTTAGAATCAATCAATGAGTACAAATCAAGAATCAAAATGCATGGATATGGCCTGAATAATAAAACACGATTATGCAAAAAGAAGAACACAGTCTGACTTATAATTACCAATTCTTGATGTTTCAAGCTATGATTTTGATCCAGGCACCTTCCTTGATGTCTCAGCAAGACAATGGAACAATTATTTTGGCTTGAATCGCACTAGAACCTAGTTTTCAGTTTTGGAATTTCTTGTCAAAAACTCAAACTTGGTTATGGATGTATGGCGCAGCTTGGAGGTCTTGGACACTAGGGTTTTCATCAGTATATATGTGTGAATGATTAGGGTTCAAAATTTGGTCCAAAGAATCAATGAATTGATGAGAAAATATTTGATTTTCATACCATAAGTTTTCAATCTTTTTCATGCTATTTTGGTTCCAATCATTTCCAATCACATGGATTCTTTCTAAATCAGATCATGCACGAAATCTTGAGACTATTTCATGCACAAAAAGATTTAAAAACTTAGGTTTGGTATTTTTCATGTATTTTAATTAATTAAATGAATTATTAGCAATTAAAAATCCAAATAAATAAATAAAAATGATGAAAAACTTCCCTTTGGGCCAAATGGTCGTGCATATGTTTTGGATGATGATTCTTGGAAGAAAATGTGGCCCATTAGCATTTTTAAGACATTTGAAGCAATGTTGACTTTTCAAAATATCCAAAACTTTCCCAACTTCCACAAGGCATATCTTGCTCAAATCTTAAGCTTTGCTCATGTTCTTGGACATTTTGGAAAGGTCTTTGAGTCCTCTAACCAATGTCTTTGGTCCCATGTCATTTTGGTTTACCAATTTCAAGTTATGGCCTTTGACTTAAAGTCTCTTTTTGTTGACTTTTGAAAATGACCTATAATGTTGAAATTGATAACTTTTTGTGAGGGCATTTCTTGGACTTGAAGTGTGAAGAGGAGTTGTAGGAAATGTCTTTATCTTCAGAATGAGCTTTGGATGGGATTTTTCTGATAATCCATGTGAAAGTTATGCCTTGTTCAAGTTACAGTTGACTTTTTCAACTGTCCAAATATGGAAACTTTTGCATCTTGAGACTTTTTGAGCCAAGCTTTGAGAATCATGATCAAGCATTGATCAAATGATGTTTGTGGCTTCAAAATGAGATGTTGACCAAAAATTTGAACTTTTGACTGCCAAATGACCATTTTGCCCCTACAGTTGATTGTAGTGCAATTAGGGTTTTTGACTGTGCAACTTTGTGTTGTAAGTCTTGAAACTTGGTATGAGGATGCTTGACCATGTTTGTAGGCATGTGGGACTTGATTGGACCCTTGGAAACTTCATTTTCTTTGTTAGAACCAAAACCCTAGTTTTTGACTGTTAGGAGGCCCTTGAACTGTGCAACCCTTGGGGAGATTTTGAAGTTTTGACTTGGAAAATTTTGAAGAATATGGGAGGGAAAATTTTGAAGAATATGGGAGGGAAAATTTTGGGGTACAACAGGGTTCTTATGTGCTGCATGACATTGCTGTCGAGGTGGTTTATTTCTCACCTCCCTAAGTCCGTATTGAAGAATGAAGAAGGTGTGGGTTGGTCACAAAGGATAATATCACTCGTTCACATGGATATTCTCTGGTGTTCCTGAGCTATGGAAAACACTGCTATTATTGACCGCTGCGGGGAGTACCCTAATGTCCCGTTACTTGGCATCATAGGAGGTATAACCTACAATCCTTGTTTAGCTCTGCGACAATTTGGTCACGCTCGAAGAGATGGTCCCCGTGAGTTACTTATCGAGGGAATTGTATTCAACTATGAGGATGATGTTCAAGAATATCGTCGAAGGTTCATACGAGCTTGGAGCATGGTAAACAGATCTGGCGCCAAGGCTTTGGGGCCAAAGGCTTCCATTCCTATGGAAACTTACCTCCAATGGGTACAAGCTCACGCCCAGAAACTTATGATGCCCTATATGGAAGTTTTACCAGTGATTGTGGAACCCACTATTGAAGGGGGTATTCCTTACACGATTCTCTATCCTGATATGCCCACTGATCTTGGAGAATTACAGAGGTCTTGGATTCAGTCGAAGAAAGAGCGAGATACTTACAGGGATCAGTTATATGCCCGGGAGAGGAATGTTTTAGAGCTCACAAAGCAGCTCCATGAGGAAAGAGTACTCAATGTTTATCTCGTCACGAAGAAGAAGCATCCATGGGAATTTTGATTTTTTCTAGTTTTAGATTTGTTTTTAATTGTAACGCCTAAAAGGCATTTTAACTTTGAATTCAACTAATAAAATCTTTGTCTCATTTTGGTTCACAAATTTAAATTTCCCAAAGTCTTTGAAATCATTACATACGCATCCCATTTATAGCATTGCATGTACAAGTACCATTACAGGTTTCTCATCTTCTTCGTTGTTTATTTCAGCAGAAATGTCTTCCGAACAAAGCATCAAGGACCTTCAGGCACAAAACGCCCAGTTCCAGCAAATGTTCATAAATCTGGAAAAAGGGATGGAGGATCTGAAAGCCCCATCCTGAAAGAGAAAAAGAAAAAGAAGAAGGTTGCCGGTATTCTGAATATGGGCAGAAGGTTTAGAGGGACATTGAAGCAACAAGTTGATCTGACCTCTTCATCCAAGGAAGGGGAGAATCAAGAAGAAGAGGCAAGGGAGAAGGATCTCAGTCCTGAAGATTCTGACAATGATACCGACTACAATGATGAGCAGTATCCTCCCACTGAGGATAGATACAAGCAGTTGGAAGATCGCTTGAGTGCTATGGAAGTCCAGAGGATACCTGGGATGGATTTCGAAGAATTGGGATTGGTCTTGGGAGTGGTCATCCCGCAGAAGTTCAAAGCTCCAATTTTTGCAAAGTATGATTGGGTGTCCTGCCCAAAACTCCATCTCCGCTCTTATGTCAGAAAGATCCAGCCCCACACCGCTGATAGAAATTTGTGGGTTCATTTCTTTCAATATAGTCTGTCAGGGACTCAGCTTGAATGGTTCTACCAACTGGAGAGAGCCAATGTTCGTAACTGGGAAGACCTTGGTGTTGAATTTTATAAGCAATATCAGTACAATGCAGACCTCGCTCCCACCCATACACAACTCCAAAATATGTCTATGGGTTCGAGCGAGGGCTTTAAAGACTTTGCCCAGAAATGGAGGGACCTAGATGGAAGGGTACAACCTCCTCTGAATGATCGGGAAATGGTAGACATGTTCATGGGCACTCTGATAGACCTGTTCTTTAATCTACTAAATGGTAGTTCCTCATCCAGTTTCACAGATATGGTCCTGACTGGAGAAAGGATTGAAAGTGGTATTAAGAGTGGGAAGATCCAGATGGCTGAATCTTCTAATGCTGATAAGAAGCTATTTGCAGGTAAGAGGGAAGCCAATGTTGTGTATGGCCAGAAGGGTCGTAACAAGACAGATTACCACCAATCTGCAGAGTCACTACTGGTCTCTAATCCTACCCCGCGCAACGGCATCAACAGGGGAATCAGCATAAGGAGGTCGCACCTAAAAGACAATTCACCAAGATCAAAATGTCAGTAGCACAAGCGTTACAACACATGCTGAAGGAAGGGTTGATTACATTAAAGGCTCCTCTGCAAAATCCCAATACTTATGCTCCTAGTTACCACCCCGACGAAAGGTGCGCATACCATTTTGATAGTCCTGGACATGATACAAATGGCTGTTGGGCTCTGAAGAACAAAATTCAGGATATGATTGATGCTAAAGAGATTGAATTCGACCCTCCAGAGACTCCCAACGTGATCACTGCTCCCCTGCCAAAACATGGCTAGGATCGAAAGCATTTTTGTTCATTTGAATTCTCAAGCTGTATTTTCTTTGTTTATTCGAACAATTATTGTCATGTCAAAACTTTGTTATTTCATTAATGCATTATACATGTTTGTCTTGAATTAATCTGTTTTCACTATGCTTAAACTTCTCTATACTTCCTTTTTGTGATATTCAACTCTCGATTAAAAAACTCTAAGCCTTAGAGGGATGATGGCGAAAATGATACCACAATCTCTACAATATGCTTTTGAACAGACCCCGCTGATGATGTACATGCGTTGTTTCAAATTCTAAACAGTGTAGTTATAAGGAAGATAATCCCTAGTCAACCCCTTCGAGCCAAAGAAGTAGGAGTTTTTCTTTTCACACAAATTAAAACCCTTAATCATAACCTGGGGCAGGGTAGTTTTCTCAGTTAATTTAGAGGCGCATTCAGTCACAATTTGTCGCTTCTTACATAATGAATGGCATCAAAGACGTCCTTCTAAAACAAAAGACGGTGATGGTTTTGTATAATCGTCAAGACAGGAAGTCATTATCTCTCGAAATAAAAGCCCATTAAGTCAAAACCTATGAAGGAGACTTAAGAGAAAAATTGGGGCATCCCGCTGACTGTAATCACAAAAAGAAACAGTTCAGGAAAAAAAGGGACAATAAAATCAAAAAGAAAGAGGTCTTACAAATCCTCAACAGAAAGAAGATTTCAAAAATGACTGCCTATTAAAGATAAACTTTCAGTATCTGAACCATCACCAGAATGTCAAGGACAGTACTCCAGGACCCAACTGGGATTCTAAACGCACAATTAGCTGAGCATAGGAATGAAGGACATCACAGAGAACGGGAGGGTACAAATAAATTTTGATCCTTTATCCTTTGTTTCTTAAACCATGAACCAGGCCACATTATAACCCTTAAAAGTCCTAGCTGAAGCATGGGTTAGTTTGAGAGCATACTGTTACAAAGTTATCCTGACTCCTGTAGGATTTGTTACGAATCTTGAGTTAATATCACATTCTTGCAAATTTCGTTTTACTACACAAAACACATTTTTAAAAAATTTTAAGACAGACATGAGTTTTGAATTCTTTAAATGACATTGTTTGCATATGACTAATTGTTTGACAGCAGAGAAATCCGCACAATGGATATTCAATGAACAAACATCCTCTCAATGAACAGAATCACCTCAGCGGGAAAGACACTTCCAATAACAGGTCTTCCATAAGCAAGGGGCATGACATGATGTCTAAACACACTTGGGGCAGTCTCTCCAAAAGTACCAAATAACCAGGGGCAGATCTCCATCTGAATCGCTTAGGGCATTATGCACGCATTCCAGCAATGAATCATGTGCCATCAAGAAAACATTTTTGACAGTACTACAACACAACACTATGGACAGTGACAACTCTCTACATCCTGAAAGCATGGACATAGTCAGAAAATACTACGTATGAAAAAAAGACCCGCTAGGTTGACACACCTAGGAAAAAATAATGGAATCTCGGCGAACCAAAAGGGTTCGGGCAAAAGTTAGGGATATACATTAAAAAAAATTTGTACACCCAACAATTCGAAAACCTAAAAAGGCGGCTTGAGCAAAAAAGGTATCCCGGTGGACTGAAAACCTGAAAGGGAGGTCTAGGCTAAAGTTAAGGATTTAAAATGTACGACTATGTCCCGTCACCTGTCTATCAGTGGAAGACTTATACCTTGATCAGCATTCATCAAGAGCACCAGAATTGAGAAACAGTTCAGATAGGATCCGGATACGGGTGTCATTCTGCTCTTTATTCAAGATTTTCATACATCGAGAAACGGTTCAGATACGATCCAGATACGGATGTTATTCTGCTACTTATTCAAGATTTTCATACATCAAGAAACAGTTCATATACGATCTAGATAAGGATGTCATTCTACTACTTATTCAAGATTTTCATACATCGAGAAATGGTTCAGATACGATCCAGATACGGGTGTCATTCTGCTACTTATTCAAGATTTTCATACATCGAGAAACGGTTCAGATACGATCCAGATAGGGATGTCATTCTGCTACTTATTCAAGCTTTTCATACATCGAGAAACGGTTCAGATACGATCCAGATACGGATGTTATTCTGCTACTTATTCAAGATTTTCATACATCGAGAAACGGTTCAGATACGATCCGGTTACGGGTGTTATTCTGCTACTTATTCAAGATTTTCATACATCGAGAAATGGTTCAGATACGATCCAGATACGAGTGTCATTCTGCTACTTATTCAAGATTTTCATACATCAAGAAATGGTTCAGATACGATCCAGATACGGATGTCATTCTGCTACTTATTCAAGATTTTCATACATCGAGAAACAGTTCAGATACGATCCAGATACGGATGTCATTCTGCTACTTATTCAAGATTTTCATACATCGAGAAATGGTTCAGATACGATCCATATATGGATGTCATTCTGCTACTTATTCAAGATTTTCATACATCGAGAAACGGTTCAGATACGATCCAGATACGGGTGTCATTCTTCTACTTATTCAAGATTTTCATACATCGAGAAATGGTTCAGATACGATCCAGATACGAATGTCATTCTTCTACTTATTCAAGATTTTCATACATCGATAAACGGTTCAGATACAATCCAGATACGGATGTCATTCTGCTACTTATTCAAGATTTTCATACATCGAGAAACGGTTCAGATACGATCCAGATACGGATGTCATTCTGCTACTTATTCAAGATTTTCATACATTGATAAACAGTTCATGTATGATCCAGAGACGGATGTTATCCTGGTACTTATTCCAGATTTCTCTTCTAGAAACTGTTCAGGTACGATCCAGAGACAGATGTCATCCTGATACTCACTCTAGATTCTCCTCTAAATACAGTTCATATATGATCCAGTAACGGATGTTAGTCTGACACTTATCCAACACATGTTTCAAATACAGTTCAGATACGATCCAGAGACAGATGTTATTTTGACACTCATTCAACACATGTTTCAAGTACATTTCAGATACGATCCAGAGACAGATGTCAGTCTGACACTTATCCAACACATGTTTAAAATACAGTTCAGATACGATCCAGAGACGGATGTCATTCTGACACTCATTCGAGACATGTTTCAAGTACAATTCAGATATGATCCAGAGACGGATGTCATTCTGACACTTATCCAACACATGTTTCAAATACAGTTCAGATACGATCCAGAGACGGATGTTATTCTGACACTCATTCGACACATGTTTCAAGTAAATTTCAGATACGATCCAAAGATGGATGCCATCCTGACACTCATTAAATACATGTTCAAGTACAAGCACGACATAGATCCATCCACAAAATCTCCGCATGTACTTTTTCCAGCATGGTGCAAGGGGCAGAGACAGTTGGAAGTGAAGTCACTATGACATACAAGCCAGTGATACCTATATTCCCCATAGAGCCGAGACAACCAAGGTCCGACCTCTGTATCCCCAAGCAGGAACTCCTTCCCCAGCAGGCTCTTTCAGAAAGCTAATGTTTGTATTCCCCAGTCGAGTTTTATAACTATGAGCAGTTTATAAAGCCATCTCCCCAGCAAAGTTCCTGCAGAGAGCCGACGTCTATGTTCCCCAGCCGATTTTTGTAATCGCAAGCGGTTCATATAGTTTTCTCCTGAGCAGAGTTTATTTCTATGGACACAGAAACTCAATCCCCGACAGAGTTTATTCCTTCAGATACAGAAGTTCACCTTCCAACAGAGTTATTCCCCGCAAAGTTATTCTCAAGCAGAGTCTCCCCCGGCAGAATATTCACAAACAAGGAGCGAATCTACAGCATAGTCATCTCTGTTCACCATCCCCGAC
The DNA here is from genome assembly GCA_948472305.1 of Vicia faba. Taxonomy (NCBI): domain Eukaryota; kingdom Viridiplantae; phylum Streptophyta; class Magnoliopsida; order Fabales; family Fabaceae; genus Vicia; species Vicia faba. The sequence continues at coordinate 520,577,410 of OX451735.1, read as the reverse complement.
GGAAGTAGAAGGATCAAAATCCTCTACCACAGTCAGGAATTCAATTTCCAGTACTCCCCAACAGCAGACAGGAATTTATTTTCCCAAACTCGGACGTGTCACAATATCATTTCATGTTCATACATCATGACGTGTGCACATATATCGCATACAATATAATCTCATTTATTTTGAGAACATCGTCATACAATGAATTTCATGCATCACATATAATTAATCATGTACCTTTTCAGGAAAGATGGTTATCATCAACAATTTCCAGCAGGTCCAAGATTAGCTCCTGAAACTAAACAGAGTAATTATTTGCGTGACTAAAGACAGCCCTCCACGGGTTTGTCACGAAACAGTCTTACACGGGTTTCTCCTAAATGCAGCTTCACACGGGTTTATCTTGAAAAATTCCCCCACGGGCCCTTTCTCATACATTTCTAAATAAATTTTCACACGAACTTATCCCGAAGTAACCTTACTCAGGTTCCTCTTGAAGTTTCACATGAACTTAGCCCAAAGTAACCTTACCCAGGTTCCCTCTGAAGTTTTACCCAAGCTCCTCACGAAGCAACCTTACCTGGGTTCCTTCTCGGTTCAGATGCAGTTTTACCCAAACTCCTCACGAAGCAACCTTACCCAGGTTCCTTCTTAGTTTAGATACAGTTTTACCCAAACTCCTCACGAAGCAACCTTACCCAGGTTCCTTCTTAGTTCATATGTTGTTTTACCCAAACTCCCCACGAAGCAACCTTACCCAGGTTCTTTCCCATAAGCCATACTATCCAGCCTTTCATCTTGAAGCAACCCTAAAATCCAGGTTCCTTCTATCTTATCTCTAGACAACAGTTTACCACGTTGTAAGACTTGGACACGATCAGATATGATCGATTTTACGCTTCCCCAGTAAGTCGTTATGCAACCTGGACCCTGACCAGTTATACAACTTACTTCCACCTCATCAATCAGGAGTTAAATCCCCAAAAGAGTAATGGAAAATCGAAGCTCTTATACTCTACTGCCCTAGACATAAGTCAACATGCCCCGACGAAGTCCTCCTCAACGGCTAATACGGGAATTCTCGCAAAGGAATATCTTATGCGACCAATATTTTCTCTGGATGGCATCTTTAAGCCTACCCCGACAACTCTCCGTCGCTTTCCAAATGGCATCTGTAAGCCCAATCCTGATACCACCGATCGACACTCACTTCATACGAGTGCAAATTTCTGGGCACTCTAGTGTTCAATCATCTTCCACCTTCAGATCATGAAAGGCAGACAAGCCAATCTACATCCTCAGGTTTAAGAAGATTGAACAGGGGCAGTTGTTGCACCCCAAAATTTTCCCTCTCATTTTACTTAGCACATGCCCATTGAGATCCTCAATTTGCTCAAGGTTTCCCAAGAGTTGACCAGACAAACTCTCTCTAAAGGAAATGTGTCTAAAATTAGGGTTTCCATTTTCATCAGGATGGTGTACTCCAAAGGCCTCAAATGCTTTCCATGGTCCTAATATGCTCTTAAGATCATCCATGTCAAGTTTCATGCCTTGCACAAGAAGTTTGCTCAGTCAACTGCTCAGATGCCTGAAAATTAACTATATTAGGTCAAAAGTCAAATGTGGCCCACATACAGTCAAACTTCAAGATTTTTGGTCAACATCAACATTTTGAAGTGAATTTCATCATTTGATCAAGGTTTGATCAAGATAACTCAAGGAATGCTCCTAATTCATCAAAACCCAAAAGTTGCTAAATTAGGGTTTCTTAGGAAAAAGTCAACCAAACTTTGACTAAGCATAACTTCTTCATACTTTATCATAAATTTTCCATCCAAGGCTCATTTTGAAGAGGATGCAATTCCCTACAATTCATCTTCATCCCTCAAGTTCAAAATATGCACTCATCAAAAGATGTGAATTTCTACATTATAGGTACTTTTGAAAAGTAAACAAAAACACCTTTTGGGTCAAAGTTTCTTACATGAACATGGAAGACCCAATTGAGATGAAACAAAAATGGGTGTTTAGGGGACATCCTAATATTTATAAAAAGTCCAATAACACCTCTCTAGGGTTAAAATTGGAGGATATATTCCTTGTCAAAGTTGACCTTTTTTGCAAAATTGTCAAAAGTCAAATGTGCTCAAAAATGCATTTTTTACCAAATAGGCCTAGCATTTCATGATTGTATCTTGTTTGTAGCATGGTCCACGACCCAAATAAGCATCCACACATTATTTTTTTCATTATTCATTTTATTTGTATTTTTTATTAACTAAAAGTTGAATTAAATCAAATAAAATGCAAAAAATACAAAAGATTTATTTTGATCTGATTTTTTGGTAGGAATCAAATCCAATCAATCTATGATGACCAAATAAAATCATGCAAAGGTGGATTGATTCAGATTGACATGATTTTTGATGAATTTGGGAAGATATTATGCAAAAGGAAAACAAATCAAATCTTCATGATTTCAAGAGATTGGAATTTTTTTGTTGCCCTAATCTATACTACTACATATACTGAGTAAGAACAAGCAAAATACATAAGGATTGCAGTTGTGAAGAACACTAGAACAAACTCAAAAATTGGACAAAAAGCGGTGGGTCGATTTCCATTCTAGAGGGTAATTCAGAGCATTCCAAGGTTACCAATCACTTCCTGGACATCTCTAGAACGTGTCTTAATCATTTGCAAGCCTTTTCACGCCCAGAAACGCACGCTACAGACCCACGGTTTGCATCCCCTAGCTTGAATCGTATTTTATAATTTACGCATGATTAATAATTATTGAACATAGCATTGTGTTTGTATGATCATTTGGAATGTTTTGGTTTACGTAATTTTGTGTTTTGATGCATATATCCATGACTGCCATTGCTAGGGTTTGTTCTTGCGTTTTAGGGTTTTGTCATACAGGTTAAATTGGCCAATAAAAAGGGTACCATGAAGACCGTGACATCAAGACCAGTTGAATCATGGTCTTGAATCTCATTTATCATGCGTTTTGATGATTTTCGAAACTCACAGGTTATAGCCATGGTTATTTGTCTGTAGGTATATGTTACATACCTAATACGACGGAAGAGGAAGAAGATGATGATGTGTTCAACCATCATTGGGCCATTCAAACTAGGCGCGCATTTTTTGGTTTCAGTTTCATCCATGTTGTTTTATATATTATGTATTATTATTATTACGTTATCAATTGAACAATGTAGCGCAGCTGGCAAGGACGTGTGTTGGAAATGGGAGAGGACCTGGGTTCGATCCCAGGTCCCAACAAATTTTATTTTCTTGTTTTCTTTCCACATATTCAATGCACTACTTATCCAAGCGTCCCATCATACGCCCCACTGATCCAGCCAATGGATCATTGTTGATCAAATCCAACGCTCCACCAAAGCAGGACTATGGTGTACTCTCAAGCTTGCACAATAGGGAATCTCACGCATGGGATGGGCTGAGGAGTTATTGGGCCTAAAGAAAATTTTCAGCACACACCCCCATTGTTCCATACAGGCTCATTCTATCCTTTTTATCTTAATTTCTTTTTAATTATTTTCTAACTATTTTCTTTTTAAAATAACATCAAAATTATTTCTTTTTTTTATTGAATCAAAATCACAAAAACACCAAAAAAACCTTTTTCATACAAAATATTTTGTTTCCTTGAATTAATTAATTTAGTTAAATTAGGGCAATTAAATCTTATTTTTCATGATTAAAAATAATTAGACATTAGGGTTTAATTTTGTATATAATTAATTTTTTCTTCAAAAAATAACTTAAATTTTTTTCAATTAGGGTTTTTTGTCGCGCGCATTTTAATTACTTTTTATTATTAATGTAACTGTTGATGGTTTGTAATAGTTTTAAATTAGGATTTTATTTATTGCTCTTATTCCTCGGTTCTGGTTATGTAATCCCCATCCCCGAGGCCCTGTAATAGTTAGGATTTCTATTTCCGCACTTTAAATTCCTACAATTTTTAACTGTCTAGATGCATGGCTAATAGGATTGTATGGGAAGAATGCTTGAAAATTAAAACGATAGATAACCTAAATGTGCAAAGACTAAATTAACTGAAACATAAACACATGCACATATTCACTCCTAGGGTTTACTCCACTCTGGTTGCCTTTGGTTAAATAGTCTTGAAGCATAGGTGTTGTACCCCAAAATTTGCCCTCCCATATTCTTCAAGGTTTGCTAAGATCATGCTTCAAAATCTCCCAAAGGTTGCACAGTTCAATGGCCTCCTAACAGTCAAAAATTAGGGTTTTGGTTCTGGCAAACAAATTGAAGTTTCCAAGGGTCCAAACAAGTCCCACATGCCTACAAACATGGTCAAGCATCCATATGCTAAGTTTCAAGACTCACAGCATAAAATTACACAGTAAAAAACCCTAATTGCTCAACAGTCAACTGCAGGGGCAAAATGGTCATTTGACAGTCAAAAGTCAAAATTTTTTGTCAACATCTTATTTTGAAGCCACAAACATCATTTGATCAATTCTTGATCATGATTCTCAAAGCATGGCTCAAAAAGTCTCAAGATGCAAAAGTTTCTATTTTTGGACAGCTGGAAAAGTCAACTGCAAATTGACCAAGGTATAACTTCCATATGGTATATTAGAAAAATTCCATCCAAAGCTCATTTTGAAGAGAATGACATTTCCTACAACTCATCTTCACACTTCAAGTCCAAGAAATGCTCTCACAAAAAGTTATCAATCTCAACATTATAGGTCATTTTCAAAAGTCAACAAAAAGGCACTTTAAATCAAAGACCATAACTTGAGATTTGTAAGTAAAAATGACATGGGACCAAAGACATTGGTTAGAGGACTTCAAGACCTTTCCAAAATGTCCAAGAACATGATCAAAGCTTAAAAATTGAGCAAGATATGCCTTGTGGAAGTTGGGATATTTTTGGGAATTTTGAAAAGTCAACTTTGCTTCAAATGCCTCAAAATTGCTAATGGGCCTCAATTTTTTCCATGAATCATCACCCAAAGACCATGCACGACCCATTGACCCAAAGGAGAGTTATTTTCTTATTTTTAATTAATTAATTGAGTTTTTAATCCTATTAATTCATTTAATTAAAATTAAATATAAGAAAAATATTAAAACATGTTTTCCAAATCTTTTTGTGCAGCATATTCTCTCATTAAGGCCTAAATATTTCGTGTACCACATCAAAGGGACCAAATCTTCCAAATAGGCAAGTTCCATGGCAAAGAGATTTGGAAAAAGATGCTTGAAAATCAAATATTGAATCATTGAATACATGGATTTTGGGCCAGTTTTTCTAACCTAATTCATTCACCTATATGTGCATATTGCAAACCTAATGCTAAGAACAAGAAAGTTGCGCAAGAACTGAGAGAACAAAACTTGCACTTTTCACAAAAAAAGTTGAAACTGAAAACATAGTTGCAGTATGATTCAAAGCTCAATAAGCATTCCAAACGATTGCTGGGACCTTCCTGAACGTGACTCAATACTTTTCCAGTCTCCGCACTCAAGAAATTGGTAGAATAACATCACCCTGTTCATAAACTTTCTCATATTCGTATTTGCATTTTCATACGTTATTCATGACTTTTAATGTGTGATTTATACTAACATGATGATTCTAAAGCTAATGGTGCCATCCAATTGAATTATAAGCGTCTGTACAGAAATCCACCATGAATACGTATTAGGGTTTCAAAAGTTTGAAAAGAGGGTTTCACTCATCTGGAAAAATTGGACAATAAGACCTATGCCAATGAAGTCAGGACCTTCAAACGAGTAGAACCCATACCTCGCGCCCTTTTTCTTTTTTACTATGCTCTATTCGCTATTTTTGTAGGTACCATTTAGTGGGGGTTTAAAACCCCCGCTATCTATGTTTTATTTGCAGGAAATATGAAGAAGAAGGAGGACGTGTCCCCTGATGACTGGCACGTTTGAATTTTGGCGCGGTGGACATCACTAAGTGTTGTTTTGTGTTATGTTATTCGCTTGCCAATTCCAATACAACGCGCGCGCATAGCTCAGACGGTTGGACATACATTGGGTAAACGCTGGGACCTGGGTTCGATTCCCAGGTCCCCCACTCCTTCATATATTTTTTCTTAACGTGCTTCTGTGCAGCTTCCATTCCAAGGACCATCATGAAGCCTCACGCCAGTGCCTGCCACATGTCCCTGAAGGTCAATCCAATGGCCATCACCTGCAGCTCACCATGGACCTCAGTCAACCTTGCCACACGTAACCACCAAAAGTCAAGCAAGGCCTGGATTTCAGTGGGCCAAAATGCTTCCCATAAACCTCCTCAATTGGGTCAACCACCCCCCATGTTTGCATTTTCTTTTTCTCTTTTTGTTCTTTTCTTTTATTTACTTTAATTGTTTTAATTAATTCTCATAATACAAAAAATACAAAAAAATCAAAAAAGTCAAAATAAAAATATGTTTATATAATTTTAATTCTTTAAATAGTTTTGTAAATAAATTCCAATGATCAAATTAGTTTAATTTTAGGTTTTTAACTTTAATGTTTTTTTCTTAAATAACTAAAATACATAAAAATTAGGTTTTTTAGCATTTTACTTTTTTTCTCAATAATTAAATTTTTCTTCTTATTATTATTAACCATTAATTAATTTTGTGAATAAACTTGTAATTAATTAATTAGGGTTAAATTAGGTTAAACTTAAACAATTTTTTTAATAATTAAAAACAAACTTAGAACTAGGCTTTTATTTTAATTTCTAATTTCAATTAATCTTCTTTATCTCATAAAATACCAAAAAACATAAAAATAATTTCTTAACTTCTTTAATCATTAATTAATTTATTAATTTCAATTTAATTTCTTTAAAGGGTCCAACGCCCTTGCACCTTCGATTATAATTTCTTTTCGCGCGTTTGCTTCTATTTTCCTTTTTAAATTTATGTAATTGCCCCAAGGCCTTGTAATAGTAATTAGGACATTTACTTTCTGCACTTTTATTCAAAATCGGGTCTTTGTTAATTTGGCGATGTATAGACCCGCGCCTTGTAATAGCGTAGGACCTTTATTTTCCGCATTTTTATTTCCGCACCTTTAAATTGTTAATCACATGAAAGAATGTATGCCCAAATAAAATCAAAGCGTAGATCACCCAATGCATGACAAGACAAATAATAATTGAAAAAGACACACAATTCACACACCGCTCCTAGGGTACGCCTCTCTGTTGCCTTGCCCCTTCGAAACGTGGTCGTCAAGTATAGGACGTCTTAGTGAGTCCTTATGTTCCATTGATCTAGTCGCCTCGAAACGGTTGCCTCGAAACAAGTTGCCTCAGAATAGTTGCCTCGGAATAAAAAGATCAATGGCATAAGGGTAGCTTCTAAGGTGTCTTACTGTTGCTCGGTGACCACACTGTCCCTTAATTCGAATTGACCCGAACACCTCCAACGGTGGTGCTACCTACCTCTCAATGGTGGGATGGCGCTACCTTAAGGACATTTACACAGCCAAATTCCTTAGGGTAGGTAGATGACTCGTAGATACTTGCTCTAATTCAAAACAAATCAAAAAAACTTCTTTTCACACCGACACTTTGCAAAAAGCTTTCAAAAACAATTTTTCAAACACTCTTGAGGACCGATACAAGAGTCGATCTGAAACTTTCAAGGAAACTTTTTCAAACCCACTCACCTTGAAAAGCAAACAAACAATTTTGAAAACACAAATGAGCAAGTATCTAAGAGCCCATGGATAACCATGGATAGAAAGGGTGCTAACACCTTCCCTTTCTATAAATCTACCTCCCGAACCGAGAACTAATCTCAATAAGGAATTTTTCTGTGCTTTTGTCCTTTCCGTTTGGAGAAAATAAAAGACGGTGGCGACTCTTGCTTACCGCGACATTTCGCGAACCAGCGTTAAATAGTCAGTTCCAGATCCACCGATCACAATAGGGTTTATTAGTGGTCATCCTCTAGCCCCGAAAGTTCTAAAAATGACCCATTCGGATGTTGCCTTGGAAAAGATCTTTAAGGCTTTAGGAGGATTACTAAGATTCCCTAACATTGCTTTTGTGACTATATTTGTCCCTTCAAAGTCCCTTAAAACTCCAATGACGGTGCTACCTATTCCTTAATAATGGGATAGCGCTGTCTAAAGGAAAATGAACAGACTTTTTCGAGTAGGTAGATTAATTCTGAAGTACTTGCTCAAACAAACAAAAACTTTTTCACATCAACACTTTCCCAAACAAAGTTTTCAGAAACAACTTCGTAACACTCTTGAGGACAGAAACAAGGGTTAAAATAAAGTAAAACAAAACTTTTCAAAACAAGCACACACAAGCAATTTTCAAAATGAGAAAGTATCTAAGAGCCCGTGGAAAACCACTGATAGAAAGGGTGCTAACACCTTCCATTTCTATAATCTACCCCCCGTACTCAGAAATATTATCGAAAAAGGTTTTTTCTGTTCTTTTTCCTTTTCCCTAATTAGATAAAATAAAAGTCGGTGGCGACTCTTGCTTACTGCGACATTTGCAAACAAAAAACACAAACCTGTATTAACAGTCGGTTCTGCCACCGTATCACAATGGGCATTGTGAAACTAGACATGTAGGGCCTAAATTCACTAGCCACTGTTGGTCTAGGAGTCACATGGTGACTCTAGGTTATTGGTGGGAATAATATTGGCCCACTTTATGCCATTAAAGGTATTGTAGACGTACTAGCCGTTTAAACCATTTTTCCAATAGAATTCGCAATGACTGTGCCTTCTCCCACCGTATTAGAAGGTTGTTCTCCATTGTTATTATTCCTAGGGTTCACCATTCTTCTAACGTTTCTCCTAAATGGTCTTCTAATGTTTTCTTTGGTTATCCTTCCGCTCTTCAATCTCATGAACACTCATAATTTTGAGAAGTTTTATGGATGAAGAACATGCAAATTTTTAGAAAAAATGTAAACTTTTAGCACAAGGTCCCACTGGGTGTGCCAACTTTTTTACGGTGAAATTTGGTAAACAAGCACTAGTCCTTCAAAAGGTTACTTGTAGGATCGACTAGATTGATCCTAGGACATATGTGCATAAATTTTATTGAATTTTTATGTGGTTTTCTATATAAAAGCAAAGATTTTGATGTGATCGAAATTCTTAAAGTAAATGAAGTATGAATGTAAATGCTAGAAAGTGTAAAGGTTTTTGACAAAACATAAATGTTGAACAAAAACTTAATGTAAAATACTTTGAATTGATAAAAGGGGTTGTTTGAATTCATACATTATACTCAGTTACTCTTTTCTCACTTTGCTCATATACTTTGAGTATATTGAGTTTTCTGTATTAATGTCAACACACGAAAAATCTAATACTAGAACTCCCATTTATACTAAAATAGAAATAATTGTAGAAAACAGTCTTTTCCTCAGGGAATGACACATTCTTTCCTACATGCACTTCGCCTTCAGCCTGCTTCCACATGTCCCTCAGAAATAGATAAGGCCAAAAAGTAGTTGCTTAGCCTCGTCTCATGTTTCAACTTCTTTAGTTGAAATAATAATCAAATAATTCCAAAAATAACTAAGTCCGAACATTGTTGTACACTTAGGAAACGTAGTATCTTTCTTAACCATTGTATGTCGAAAATCCTTCCCAACTTTCTTGTTGAAAAATTTGTAGACTTAGTTATATTTCTTTAAGTATTTCTGCAATCCTTTCTTAATACCTTAAGCTCTAGGATGCATCGAAATGTCAGCTAACATCCCTACAAAGTTTATGTACCTTTATATTTTCGTATCCAAGGAAGAAGTTAGCGATGTCCTCGTAAGGGGACTAAAAGGTCTCCAAATTTCAATATACTTCATCTCCAAAATCTTGGTCGGATTAGAGGCAAAGTATCAAAAGATAGATAAGGCAACCCTAACTTTAGTGATGGCATCCAGGAAGATAAAACATTATTTCTTGGCACATGAAACAATTGTTAGAACAACCTACCACTGAAATAGGTGCTCCGTATACCATATCTAGCTAGGCGGTTGGGAAGTGGTCCATTAAAATGTCTAAATTTGATGTTTCTTATGAGTCGAGATAAGCCTTAAAGGCATAATTGTTTGCATATTTTATAGCAAACATGACCCCAAACACACCAGAGTCGGCTCATACCTTGATAGTATTTACAAATGGATCATCTAAGAGTTGCAAAAATGGAACTAGACTCATTCTAGAAAGCAAAGTCGGTTTGAAAATTGAATTATCTCTATGCTTCGAGTTTCCTACCACCAATAATTAGACAGGGTATGAAGCAATTATTATTGGGCTAACCTTGGACACTGAGGTGGGAGAAGAGAACATCAGGCTAAGGACATACTCCTAGCTTGTGGTCTCACAAATTAAAGGAGAAGCCCAAACCAAAGAACCATTGCTGCACCGGTATGTCATTTTGGTTAGAGAAAATTTGGCAAAGTTCAAAATGTCAAAGATATTGAACGTTCTAAAAGACAGGAACACCTAAGATGATGTCTTGTCTAAGTTGGCTGACACCATACCATTCAGGGTAAATCATTCCTTAGTCCAAGAATCTCTAAAAAATTAAGCATAGAGAACCCAGGAATTGGGACATTGGCGATAAATAACGATGGACATCTATCCTGGATAACACCCATTAGAGTATACATCAACCAAAGAATATTACCTACTTACCCATGTGATTCCCCCTCGTAAAGAGAAGAGCTTGTTCTTAATCCTTGATTGAAGGGGAGTTGTACAGAAGGGATTGCCAACCCCCATGCTAAAGTGTTTGGAAAAAGAAAAGGTTGCTTACACTCTCGTCAAGGTGCATGAGGGACTAGTCGAGCATCACTCAGATGCTCAAGCGCTAGTCAAAAAAGTTCTCATAAATGCATACTATTAGCCTACCATGGTCCAGGATGATAAGAAGTATGTAAGAAGTTATGACTAAGGCCAGCGACATTGAAACATCCATAATGCTCCCTCATCTTAACTGCACGTGTTAACATCACCTTGAGATTTCTCACAATGAGGAACGTATATTGTTAGCCCATTTCCTTTGGTGCTAGGACAACTCAAGTTCTTAATCATGGAAGTATATTACTTCACAAAATGGATTATAGCACAAGCACTAAAAAAGAACACATCGGCCAACATATCAAAGTTCTTCAAGAGGAACGTCTTGGCCATGCACGGGGTTCTTCAGGCCATCATGATACACAATGAGACACAATTCATGAAAAAGAATTTTAAGAAGATTTTAGAGAACTTTAAGGTCAAGCAACATTTCACGTCAGTGGAACACCCCTAGACCAAAGAGCGGGTCGAATCAGAAAATTGAGTAGTCCTAAGAGGGTTAAAGTGAAGATAGTAGAAAAGGGAAATTGGACATATGAGCTCCCACAAGCCCTACTGTTGTACCCCAAAATTTGTCCTCTTTTCATACACGCGTATTATTGGTTTTATGGTTATGGAATAAAGGTATATTTATCAAGCTTCTTCAGGTTACAAGTGACATTTATTTCGTCAATGGATATTCTCAGAGTATTTTCCGTGCTGAAGATCGGTTCGCCGTTTTGCAACGATTCGGGGTTCAAAGATTCACAAATCCAACCCGGCGCGTCATATTCAGGTGTTCTTTCGCCAAGATATCTCTGATAACGTATTCTCAAATTCAGGTTCGGATTAAGAGTCAATTCTTTAAAGAAGGTATCCAAATGTGTGAGTTTTCTCGAAGAAATATGGTGAAAAAGTGTGCTGAAAGTGCAGTTTTTACACGCTAAAAAATTCATAACTTGAACATCGTGGCTCGTCTTGAACCCGTTCCAGTGGCCAAAATTCTGCCTTGACGTCATCTATGTCTTCATCTCTTACGGCTGGAAGCCAATTTCGATCAGAAGGTCTTCAAAAATACGGATTTATCAAGTATTTTCGTACAGAAAATTTGTGACAGAAATTTATTTGCGTCATGTTCAGAAAATCATAACATGGTCGATTTTCATCGTATCGAGCTGGTTCCAGCGCCCAAATTTCACAAATTGAGTTGGCTACGTTTTCACAGGAGGTATCGAGTTCGAACGGTATACAAAAGGCCTTCATTTTTTGCTTAGAGTGCGTGTGACGCGCCGAAAATCCTGAATGTTGAATATTATTTCATCTGTGCCGAAACTTCGAAAATTCATAACTCGGTCAATTTTTATCGGATTGGACCCATCTTTTTACACAAGGTCACTGACTCAGAGATCTACAACTTGTCTTCAAAAGTCCAGACCGAATTATGTTCCGATCAATACCAGTTTTTTATTGAAGAACGTGTCAGAGTCAACACTGGAGCCCAAAATAAGTTTGTCTGAGTTGAAACTTCAAAAATTCATAACTAATTCACCGTTTATCCGATTGAGCTCATTTTCGGACAGGAGTTAGTTCTCTATGTCGGCTACATTTTGTTTTCACATTTCAACTTCAAAAATTGCACTTAAGCCCCTGCGATTTAGCCTGGAACATAATGAACTCAAGTGAACATTGGAGGCTCAATTGCACATTCAAAGCCCATTTTTTCTCTCTCTAATTTCTATTATATAATCCCATTCTTTTCACACAAACAAAGAGGAGGAGAAAAAAAAGCTTTTGCCACAATGCTGTCAAAATATCAAATTCTTTCAAGAACCCTAAAATCTTGAAATCCTTATTACAAATCTCCATCTCACTACAAATAAGTCATCCCTGTTACAAACCAACATCTCACTACTTCTTTAGTAAGGGTAAGACTGACTTGATCTCCATGATCAAAAGCGCATAAAAACATTCATATCACTACTTCTCCAGTAAGGGTAAGACTGATTTGATCTCCATGATCAAAAGGATATAATCATTCATACATGCCATATCAGTTTTAACATTAAATTTTTTCATATATTGACTTTATTTGTATTTCATAATATATAGTAATTTATTTAATGTGTTCATGAGATTCAACACTGCAGATTTAGATAGGATCCCATGCAAGTTTATTACAGAACGTTGAGACCAAAACACAAATGGTCAAAATAGAACAACTTACACATGATACCAATATGTGGCGAGGCAGACATCCTGAGAAGGTTAAGGAACATTGAGGCCAAAACACAAATGGCCAAAACAGAACAGCCAACACATGACACCAATACATGGCGAGGCAGACATTCTGAGAAGATTAAGGGCGTGGGTTCAACAACCACCCCTATTGGTTTTGATTTTCTTCCTTTCTATTTATCCGTTTACCTATTTTTATTATTTCTGTTTAAAACCTTTTTTTCATAAAACTTAACATTTTTCAGAAACCTTTGATTTTTTATAATAAACTCGAATAATTAATTTTAGGTTTTAATTTAATTTTAGGTAACTTTAATTGTTTTGTAAATAAATTAAAATTAATTAGAACAATTAGGATTTTGTTTCTAACTTAATTCTATTTTCCTTTTTTTTTTAAAATAACAAAACACAAAAATAGGCCATTTAATTATTTTTTTAAAACTAATTTAATTACTAATTAATTTTGTATTTAATTTTAAAAAAACCTAATTTCTTTTCTTTTAAAAATAATAAAAACAACAAAAAACAATTTTCTCTTTTAATTAGGTTAGGAGGGTCAAAACCCTAGTTTCTCGTCGATCTAATTTTTTAATCGTGCGCTTTATTATTATTTTGCCTAATTATTGTATCTGCTCCCGATTTGTAATAATTTAATTAGGACATTTATTTATTTCTACCGCTTTTTCAAAGGGTTTGTTTTTTACTATGTAAATACCCGAAGCCTTGTAATAGCTTAGTTTAAATTCTGCACTTTAATTTCTGCAAATATTTAACTGTTAGATGTATGAATAATTAGGGTTTGCATGACAAGAATGTATGGCTAAATTTAAAACAGTTAGATCATCCTAAATGTGCAAAGATAAATAAACTGAAATTGAATCATTCGCACATGCGCACTCCTAGGGTACACTCCCACTTGGTTGCCTTCGGTAAATGGTCATTGAGTATAGGTTGCTTTAGTGGTCGTCCTTTTGTCTAAACAAAGATCAAAGTCCCGATTCGGAAAAGTTGCCTCAGATAATTGATCTAAGACTTTAGGGTTACCACTAAGACGTCCTAACGTTGCTTTAGTGACTGTATGTCCCTTTCGAATTGACCCTCAAACTCCAACGACGATGCTACCTACTCACTAATAGTGGGATAGCATTGTCTAAAGGAAACAAACATAGAATGATTCATTTTTCGAGTAGGTAGATTAGTTCTTAAGTACTTGCTCAATCAAAATAAATTTTTTTTCACACTTACACTCTTTTACAAATAAGTTTTCAAAAACACTTTATTACACTCTTGAAGACAGAAGCAAGAGTTAAATCGAAGTTAAAACAAAAACTTTTCAAAACCCACAAACACAAAGAAAACAATTTTGGAAAATGATGAGCAAGTACCTAAGAGCCCGTATAACTACGGATAGAAAGGGTGTTAATACCTTCCCTTTCTATAATCTACCCCCGTACTCAGAAATATCTCGAAAAAGGAATTTTTCTGTGCTTTTTTTGTTTCCTTGTTGGATAAAATAAAAGACGGTGGCGACTCTTGCTTACCGCGACATTTTGCAAACACAAACGCAAAATGTAAACCAGCAAATTCCTTAAAAAAGGGAAACACGTCCCGGTTCTGGCCACCGTATCACACCTACGAACTATGACCCATTCGAATATCGACAAAACTCCCTTCCATCTAACCTATGAGACCAAAGTCGTTATCCCCATCAAAGTGGGAGAGCTAAGCTTGAAGATGTCGTACCTCTTATCAGAAGGAGACAATGCCAAAGCAATTAGTGAAGAGGTTGATCTCTTAGAGGAGAAAAGGACCGCAACCACCCCCATGAGTTTCGTCATTAAACAAGGAGAAACAACTAAATACAACAAGTAAGTTCGACCATAAGAGTTTAAACTAGAAGATTTTGTGTTGACGCGATTTGACGTTGGAGGAAATAACTCAGGAGATGGGAAACCTGCTGCTAACTAGTAGGGACCATATATAATCAACACCTGCATGGAAAATGGGGCATACATTCTAGAAACTATGACTAGTGAGTCCATTATGAGGACGACGAACGTTGTAAAACTCAAACTATATTACAACTAAGTATTTCAAAGTTTGTCCAAAGATTGTAATTACACACACTCCTATGTAAAAATTTGAAATGAATAATATAAAGCTCCTTGTTGGAATTGTGTTGATTTTCATTAAAAGGAAACAGGAAGTAAAGGCTACTATGACACACCAAGCCATAGTTGGCACACCCTTTCTCAGTAGCTAGCCACTTTAGAGCATAGGCGGTAGACAAGAGGACCCAAACTTTAGTCTGGCATGGTCATTGCCATCATCAAAGCTTATACCATTTTCCAACAAAGGGATAAGTAAGGACTAACAAGCCACAAAGGCAAACAAAGTGATGAAACAAAATCATTGGTGAACAAAGCGATGAAACAAAGTCACAGGCGAACATAGCGATGAAACAAAATCACGGGAAAATAAAGTAGTGACACAAAATCGTAGGCGAACAAAGAGATAAAACAAAATCGCAGGTGGATAAGAAGTAAATAAATAATAAAATACACACGGCAATGCAACAAGCCAAGCAAAGAAGGAACTAACAAATTAGTAGAAATTAAAGTATTGTTCAAGAAAAAGTACAAATGCCTTAACGACAATAAATACTACAAAGTTATATTCCCTTTCAAGAGAGCAAGAAGATGTGTCAGGATCTAGAAAATTTCTATATCTCTCTCTGAAGACAAATCCTCACCTCACACAACCAATTATTTGAGCCCTTCATTTCACATACAAGCCTAAATGGAAGAATTTAGGACTGATATCTTTGATAAGGTTCATGATCTGGTTCCTCAGAGACTCCTATCATATAACTTCATTTCACATGCTGCTAAGTTGGATACTCTCTAAACCTATGTGGATACATTTCTACAAAATCTGAAAATTTTCTCTGTTGAGTCTATAGCTTCTTCCAATCAGAAGCAAAAGCAATTAGAGGCTAAACTCTCTTCTATTTATACTAATCAAGAGGCTATGGGTGGTCAGCTTTAGGCGATGGTCGCTTATTAGAGATCTCTAGTCAATAAGTAGGAAGAGATGGATGAATAGTTGAAGTCAGTGGTTGCAAGACAGAATGACATGGGTTCTGACATCAAAGTCATCCTAGAGCTTATGAAGAAACCTTAGGCTTTAGGACTAAGAACCTTATGTTGTTGTTTTTTTCTTGTCTTCAAAAACATTTTGCATCTGAAACTAATTTTCCTTGGTTTAGTGATATTTATCTTCAGACTTTTTTTTCTTATTCCTTTACTTTTTTTGTTTTAGCTAATCAGTTCCGATCCACATAGTAGACCGACTAATCTGGTTTTGTGGTTCAGAAGAACGACTCACTGGTCAAATCTTATTTCCACCAAGAATTAAACTCGGGTAGTATCTGAACTATTCATCCTTAGTGGAAGCTCATTTTCCACTAGTGTCCAAGTACTTGATTTTTACTTTTTGTTTGTTGATGACAAAAAGGAAAATAAGATAATAAGTATTTAAGCACCTAAATATGATAGTTAGGAATTAATTACTTGCTTAAATTCTGAAGAATTATTTTTATACTTAAAAGTTCAATTTAATTAACATGGATAAAACTTAAGGTCCTTACGAACCTCACCTTTTAGATCAAGGTAATTAAAACTGGACCAGAGATTAAACGATATTAATAAGAATTTGAGGTTTAAAGGTTTGACCGGAGTCGAACCGTGATTCGACCGGTTTTAGGAAAATATAGTTTTAAACGTTTATAAATGGTATATAAATTCATATAAAAATATAATGCAAAATAAATACAAAAATATCATTATTTTATAATAATTCTTTTAATATGAAATTTGATTTGGGTAAAAATTAAAAATTTATTTGATTATAATATCCATAGAAAATACATTAGTTGTGTTTCATTTATAAAATTGAAAAAGAAAATTTTGTTGGTACGTTTTACTCTTTTATTGTTTGAGATATTAATTTCTTATAATAGATTATATAAATAATTTATTATACTTTGATGAATTGAAAGGATTTAAGCCCAATTCATATAATATAATGCTAATCCTAAAATAGATAACAGAAACATGTAGCCGCCAGCCACTCCTCTTCATTGCATAATTTTGTTTTTCCTGCTGATGTGAAACATCTTCTTTTCCTACATTACTCTTTTCTAGTTTGATTTCTTTTTCTATAATACATTGCTTCTTCTCTTCTTTTTTATGTGGTTTGTGTGCTTACGAACGTTGGAAGCTGCAGTTTTAATGGAACAAACAAAATCGAATCATTCTAATTTGTTAAAAGCTGTCCAACTTAAGGAGCCGCCTAGACCGAGGGTTTACCCGGTTTTTACTGATTTTACACCGATTTTCCGGTTTTTTCTCCGGTTCTTAGATAGAGTGGTTTGTATACTTAGTTAGATCTGATTGAATCGGTTGGTCCGGTCTAACTTTTATATATTGGTTTGGATTATTAGATTCAGATGGAGCTTACAAACCTCAGACTTTGGAGTCAATTTGTTAATTAAATCAACAACTATTGTTCTTAAATACTTGTGTTTGTCATCATTAAAAAGGGAGAGATTGTTGGAATAAAATTGGTTTGTACCATATCCCTAAAATTTTAATGATAACAAAGTATTTAAAGAACAATTGAGTATACTAATATATCTTCAAGTGTGCAGGATCATAAACTAAAATTTATTATATAAATTAAGTTTTGGAACTAAAATTGAACATTAAAGAAAAACTTGAAGATAAAAAATATGAAGGATAACTTTGAAGGAGGTCAATTTCTTAAGGCTAGAATTTGAAGAAAGTTAACCTCTGAAGATTCAGACTATGAAGACTCAGACTCTGAAGCTCGTCAACAGAAAGATCAAGAAGACTATGAAAGGTCACTATCAGACTCAGACGTCATTTTGTCTTCTTCTGATCACGTGCAAAACCAAACAAAAATCTACACAGACAGCAGGGATGGAACAAATAACTTCTTTTGAAGCAAAGGAGATTCAAATGTCTTTTGCAGAATATTAACCATATCAAATAACATTTCAACGTCTCTGGTCAAATTTTATCCAAGACTCACTTATACAAGAAGTTCTCTTCATCGACTCTTTTATGTCTCTCTATATAAGGAGTTGAGGACTTGAAAAAAATATAACAAACCTTTAACATTTAAAAGAGTTGTTATTTTATCAAATCAAAAGCACAAATTTAACTTATAAATTTATAATTTCTTAACACTTGTATAACTTAGAAATTTTTAAATCTTAAGAGTCTTTCTCTGTTATATTTTGTCTACACCTCTGATTGTATATCAAATGTAATTCTCAAACAATCTCTTATCTGTAAGTTAGATTATTAGAAGTTTCTTACTTATGTTTTTGAGCATCTAAAATTTATTTCTTGTGTGCTTGAGTATTAAAAATTGCTTATTTGTATACTTGAGCATTGAAAATATTGGAAATGTAATTTAGTTAATGACTATAATTCCCAATGCTTATTCTTTATTAGGGCCTTTTGGCATTTCTAATTTTAGTATAAATATGCTACCTAGGCTATCAATATTGTAACTCATTCATTCCTCTTTTGAATATACAATAGTAGTCCTCTTTGTTATCATTCATTGTTCATTCTTCTTCTCCCTTTCATTACCTTGCACCAACAAATTAGTACCTAGAGCACTTGGTTCTATTTTTCCTGGGAAACACGAGTGTTTGTGAGTTGTGTGTTTCATTTTGGTTCATTGATTTTCTGTTGAAATCTTGAACAAAATCTGAACAGAATCTGATTCTGTGGGTTGGGAAACAGTGTGTTTGAAGATCTGAAAATCCGTGAAAGGTTTAAAATGAGTGGAGACAGTAGTTTGAACACCAAACTTCCAATTTTTAATGACAAAAAGTGGAACAAATGGATGATACAAATGCGTGTGATGTTTGGTGCACAAGATGTTCTGGAACTGGTTACAGATGGTTATGTACCAGCTGCAGCAGATGCAACTGAAGAACAGAGAACTACTGAGAGGATGATGAGGAAGAGGGACCAGAAAGCTCTGTTCTATATCCATCAGTGTGTGGATGAAAGTTTGTTCGAGAAGATTGCTGACTCAACAACGTCTAAAGGGGCGTGAGATTTACTGGTGAGATGTTACGGTGGTGACGCATCAGTAAAGAAGGCGAAGCTTCAATCCCTACGAAAGCAATATGAGAACCTGAACATGAAGAGCAGTGAGAAAGTTTCTGAATATATCTCCAGAGTGATTCTGATCACTAACGAGATGAAGGCGTGTGGAGAAACTCTGTAAGAACAGGTAATCATAGAGAAGATTATGAGGTCGCTTACTCCTCAATTTGATTACATTGTTGTTTCTATTGAACATTCTAAAGATCTGGGAACTATGAGAATAGAAGAATTACAAAGCAACTTAGAAGCACAGGAGTTACGTCTGTCTGAGAGAACTTCTGAGAGGGAAGCTGAGCAAGCTCTGAAGGCTTCTTTTGTCAAGAAAGACCAGAAGCAGAATAGACGTGGTGATAGATTCTAGAAGTCAGAAGCCTCAACTTCTGATGATAAGAAATATCATAAAGGAAAGGAGAGGTATGACAAAAGGAATGTTCAATGTTACTCTTGTAAACAATTTGGCCATTTTGCCAGAGATTGTAGGTCAAACAAGGAAAGGAAATCAAAAGAAGCATATATGGCTAAGAGAAACTCTGATGATGAACCTATACTACTAATGGCTTCTGATTCTGATGGAAAATGCTCAAAAGATTGGTGGTATATGGACACTAGTTGTTCAAATCATTTAACTGGAAACAAACAATGGCTGACAAACTTTGACTCCAGAAGGAGAACAAAGATCATATGTGCTGACGATAAGTATCTTAATGCAGAAGGTATGGGAGATGTCAGAGTTAGAGTGAAGAATGGGAAAGACATTCTGATTAAAGACATTTGGTATGTTCCTGGTATTAGAAGCAATCTGATGAGCGTAGGTCAGTTGATTGAGAAAGGTTTCTCAGTTGTTATGAAAAACAATCTTCTGACGTTGTATTATTCCAATCAAAAGTTAATTATAAAGTCTGAACAAGGAGGCAACAAAATATTCAAGGTGAATGTAGAAACAGCTGAAGCAACGTGCCTTAGTGCAGAAGGCGCTGAAGGTAACAGTAAGCTGTGGCATAAGAGGTTAGGGCATTTGAATTATAGAAGCTTAGGGCATCTATGTTCTAAGAAGCTTATACATGGTATTTCGAAGATTGTGAAGCCTGAGAAGTCATGTGAGATATGCATGAAAGGCAAGCAACCTAGATTTTCATTTACATCAGAAGTAGCCCCCAGAGCGAAGCATACTCTGGGAGTAGTACATTCTGATATGTGTGGACCATTTCCAGTACCTTCACTTGGAGGAAACAATTATTTTGTGTCTTTTGTGGATGAGTTCACAAGAATGACATGGGTAACACTCATCAAGTTCAAGCATGAAGTGTTTACTGAGTTCCAGAAATTCAAGGTGAAGGCTGAGAAGTAGAGTGATCAGAAGTTAAAAATTATGAGAACAAATGGTGGAGGTGAGTATAACTCTACATTGTTTCAGAAGTTCTGTGAGGAGAGTGGAATAGAACATGAGGTTACTGCTCTATATACTCCTCAACACAACGGTCTTGCTGGAAGAAGAAATAGAACTTTGCTTGATATGACCAGAAGCATGCTGAAAGAGAAAAAGCTACCTCACGTGTTATGGGGAGAAGTTGTTGCCACATTAGCATATATTATGAACATGTGTCCAACGAAGAAACTGAAGGAAGTTGTTCCTTTAGAGAAATGGACTGGAGATAAGTAGAGTGTCAGTCATCTGAAGGTGTTTGGCTCTGTTTGTTACAAACACGTTCCAGAAGCTAGAAGACAAAAACTGGATGATATAAGCAAAGTAATGTTACTGGTGGGATACCACAGTACAAGTGCGTATAAGCTTTATTGTCCAGAAACTAATAAAGTTGAAGTCAGCAGAGACGTTGTGGTGAAAGAGTCTGAAGCATGGGATTGGAACAAATCTCAAACAGATTCTGGTGCAGTGCCAACACCAGAGTTATCCTCTGAAAATGTTTTAGAAATTTCAGAAGATGAATCTGATTCTGAAGATCCTGAAGATTCTAAATATGAGTAAGAAGAAGATTCTGGAAATGGATCTGATTCTGATCCAGATGCTGATGATGATCCAGAAACTGGTGGTGATCATAGTTCTAGAAGGGAAAACTCTGGAGGTGGTAACTCTGAAAGTAGTAGTTCTGTTGCAGCTTCAGAACAAGCTCAAAGACCACATAGAATCAGACAAAAACCCAGAAGGTTTGCAGATTTTGACATGCTGCAGGATAATGACGTTGACTCTGAAGGAGAAGTCGTTCAGTGTGCCATGTTAGTAGATTCTAAACCAGTAGGCATTGAAGAAGCTCTCAAGAAGAAAGAATGGCTTAATGCCATGAAAGAAGAACTTGAGGCAATAGAAAGGAACAAAACATGGAAATTGACTAAACTTCCAGATAAGAAAAAAGCCATCAGCGTCAGATGGGTTTTTAAGTTGAAACTTAAGTTAGATGGTTCAATTGGCAAGCACAAAGCTAGACTAGTAGCTAGAGGTTTTCTTCAGAAACCTGGTTTAGATTACTTTGAGGTGTTTGCGCCTGTAGCTAGGCATGAAACAATCATACTGGTGATTGCTTTAGCTGCAAACAGAAATTGGCCTTTAATGCATCTGGATGTAAAGTCAGCATTTCTGAACGGTCCATTACAGGAAGAAGTGTACGTGTCACAACCTCCTGGATTTGTGAAAAAGAATCAGGAAGGGATGGTATACATGTTAAATAAAGCTCTGTATGGACTGAAGCAAGCGCCCAGAGCTTGGAATTTGAAAATTGATTCATTTTTCAAGAAGCAGGGGTTTCAGAAGTGTGAGATGGAATATGGAGTTTATATACAACACTCTGATAGCAATATGATTCTGGTGTGTCTCTATGTTGATGACATCTTTCTAACAGGTAGCTGCCCAGAAGATATAAAGAAGTTCAAGGAAGTTCTGATGAATGAGTTCGAGATGACAGATCTAGGAAAAATGACATATTTCCTAGGGATGGAGATTTTGTACTCGAAGAAGGGTATCATTTTGCATCAGTTAAAATATGAACAAGAACTTCTGAAGAGATTTAAGTTGCAGAATTACAAAGTTGTTGTGACACCATCAGAAACCAATCAAAAATTGGATTCTGACTCTGATGGTGATTCTGTTGATTCTACAACCTTCAAACAGCTGGTTGGCTCTCTAAGGTATTTATGTAATACTAGACCTGACATTTGTTATGTAGTTGGATTGGTCAGCAGATTCATGAGTAATCCCAAGTGGTCTCATTTCCAAGCTGCTATCAGAATTCTGAGATATATCAAGGAAACTCTGAGACATGGAGTGTTGTTTCCTCCTGAAAGAAAGACAAAAACAGAACTAGTAAGTTATTCTGATTCTGACTGGTGCAGAGACAGAGTGGACAGGAGAAGTACTTTTGGATACTTGTTTAAATTTCTGGGAGGTCTCATTTCCTGGAGTTCCAAGAAACAGCCTGTCGTGGCTCTGTCAAAATGTGAAGCTGAGTATATCGCAAGTGCTGTAGCTGCTTGTCAAGCAGTTTGGCTTCTGAATCTCCTGCATGACATGAAGGTTGAAGTTGAGGAACCTCTGAAGCTGATGATTGATAATAAGTCTGCAATTGATCTTGTCAAGAATCCAGTGTTACATGAAAGAAGCAAGCACATTGAGACGAAGTATCACTTTCTCAGAAGTCAAGTTCAGAAAGGAGTGTTAGAAGTTCTGCATTGTAGCACTCAGAAACAGCTTGCAGATCTTCTGACAAAGGCAATTAAAACAGATCAATTTCTTCATTTGAGAGATGAAATTGGTGTTGTTAGTTTCTGATGAAATATCTAAATTAAGGGATGATATTGGAAATGTAATTTAGTTAATGACTACAATTCTCAAGGCTTATTCTTTATTAGAGCCTTTTGGCATTTTTAATTTTAGTATAAATATGTTACCTAGGCTATCAATATTGCAACTCATTCATTCCTCTTTTGAATATACAATAGTAGTCCTCTTTGTTATCATTCATTGTTCATTCTTCTTCTCCATTTCATTACTTTGCACCAACAGAAAATCTCATGATTGAATAGTGGTTATAATTAATCTCCTTGAAAATATAAAGAGGCTGAATTACTCCTGTTATATGAGAAATCAAAATAAATTATTTGTGTATTTATTTTTGTCACTCTCTAACTCTAAACTTATTTTAATCTGCTGCAAACATCAACCTTAAATAAGATTCTAAACCTTCTACGATATTAAAAACTCAAGAACTCAAGAGTTTTTAACTCTATTAAAAATATTCAAGACCTTGTACAATATTTAAAATATTGAACTTAAACAAACATTTAACTAATGAAAAACTCGAACAAAATATTAAAATAAGCTAAAAAAAAAAACAACTTAACCTATAAGCAACCACATCAAGAGTAAAATATTAAAATCAGCTTTATGTGTTATTTTTAGAGCTTGTTTCACTTTTCGTTGTAGATTTTTCTTCTCCCATTCATTTTGTCACAGATTTGCAGAATATCAAAGCATGTGTTTCCTCTGTTCTCAATGATAGACTCAGCGGCACATTCAATTCCCAAGTCATCAAAACTAGTAGTAGCTCTCTCTCTCTCTCTCCTTTTCTTCTGCAAGTAAAAGACAAAGCCAACGACAAAAAGAAAACAAATCACATTTGAATAATCTTACAAGTATGTTTATTTTTAAGAATATATTTGAAAATTTGGTTTAAAATATTATATACAATTAATTATGTTAGCAAGCTTTAAAAGTCGAAAGAACATGCTTATTAATATTGATGTTGTTATGGATGGAATAATGGGGTTTATTTATTTATTTATTTTTAAAATATAGATAAATTAGTTTTTAATAAGGTTTTGACATTATCATAAAATAAATAAATATTTAATTGAATATTGATTCGGTTAATATTTAAAGACATATAATTCAAAAAAATAATAATTTGGTGAGAATTTAAATACTCTATTAGTCGAGGTATGTGAAGAGAAAATCAATCATTTTATCTATCTTATTGATAAAAAAAGATTTGAGTAGTATCAAAATTATGTAAGGGATTTTGGTTTTTTATTTGTTTCTCATAAGTTATAATTATTAGACGAGAACTATATGAAATTAAGGTAATTAAAAAATATTTTTGTTAAAAGAAATTTTCAAAATTAAAATTGTTGAAGTTATACTTAAGATTACTATGTTACTCCAAAAAAAATTTAATGATTCAACATTGATAAAAATGTAGAATTATATTTTAGATATTATATAATAGGATAATTTGTATTGGGAAAAACTCAAGTCTTATATTTGTTAAAGATAGTGTCTATAAAGACTTTATATAGAGTGACACTCTTAATTCTATAATGATATCACGAGTCTATTAATTCAGGTCATTCATCATTTATATATACGCACCAAGTCTAAAAAGTGTTCGGTGCAAAGGGGTGTACTGAGAAAACAAGTCTCACATATCGATAATTCAGACCACACACCGTTTATATCAATGCACCAAGTCTAATAATATTGAGCGTGAGGGGGTGCATTGAGAAAAATTCATTAAAGATGGTGCCATAAAGAGTTTTTATAGAGTGACATCTCTTACTGTTTTGGAGTGGACCGACACTTGCCCCACCGTTGGGAGGTCCAATTTGGTGCCTCTGCCTATGGCCCAATAGCTTTAGGCCCATGTCAGATTGTCGTTGAGGATTTCCCCCACGTACCCGTTAGAGAACGTATCCCTTAGTCAGCGTCAACCACCACTTGCCATCCGAGAATAATGGGTCCACTATTCCTATATTCTCGAAGAGCTTTACCAGAGAGGGAACCACGTGCTGGACTCTATTATCCACGTAAACCATGGAATTCCTTGTTATTGGGCCCAAATCACTTGGTCCAATACATGGATATTGATCCAGCGCTGGGGGCTATAAATACTCTCTCACATGAGAGAGTCAGGTATTCATTCATTCTACCTCATTTTGTTACTTGCACTCTAATTGTCTAGACTCTTACTTTGTCATCGGAGTATCTTGCAGGTACCCCCCCCCCCCCCCCCCCACTTCACATTCAACCACTTCTTAACTTGAAGTTCGTGGGCCTTGACGATCCCTTCTGATCAGGTGCGATCAGTGGCGCCTTCTACGGGAAACAACTTCCTTGTCTTTCACTCAAGACCAAATCAACTCTTTCTTAATCTTCCGATTGTCATGGCCGACCAAACTATCAATAATGACCAGAACGTTCATTTCGCCAACACCGGCAACAACAACACTGGCAACAATAACGCGGACAACAACAACAACGTTGCCTCCCCCGAGCAAGACCCCTGGGACGGGATGATCGCATCTTCCTCCACCAGCTCGCAACCACGCGATGACGCCCGCCATCCTCGGCATAATTACTAGCCAGTTGTGTATCTCGAGATCCCCGTTCCCGAAAACACTGGTACCGCGACCAGAGCTCTGTTCGTAGCGATCAACCAGACGAATTACATGATCTTCGCACAGGGTGAGCGCTTGATGATGTTGGAACAGACCCTCCAGGCTCTCAGAAAGCACCGAAGACCTGATTCTCAAACTCCTCCTCCCCGACGGAACGAGGACCGCTCCCAATCTCCCCCGCAGAGACACAGACGAGACGATTCTCAGAGCCCAACTCCCCGTCATAATGGGTGAGATTCTGCATTGGAGAGGATCTATCCTGAAACTGTCAAGAAGTGCGGTCACCCCCTCCCCCCATCCCCTGTACAAAGAACGACGATCCCCTGAATAAAAAAGAAATTGGGGTGAGGAAGAGAAGAAGTCTCGGCCGAGGAACCCTCCCCGTGACCAAGACCGACACAAAGACCGTTGCTACTACCGGTCCCCCTCTCACTCCCCAGAAAGAAGCGACGAAGACGACCCCCGCGGTCTGTTGTCCCAGACCATCATGGAGGCCCCTATTCCTAAATGGATGGAGAAGCCTCCCCTTCTAAAGAAATACGACAACATTGCTGACTTCGTCGACCATATCGACGACTTTGAGGCCACGCTTCACTATCACAATATCGGGGGCCCCATTAAGTGCAAGTTGTTCCCCACGACACCGAGAAAAATTCCCATGGACTGGTATAAGAGCCTACCCCCGGGTCGATCACCTCATGGAGGAATCTGAAGAACCAATTCATCAGCAGCTTCACTGCGTCTCGTCGGCACCCGAAGACTATGGTTTCCCTCGAGGCAATCATCCATAGGAGCGATGAGACCCTAAGAGAATACATTGATCGGTTCAATCGTGAGGCCATTCAGGTCCCCTACACTGATCACATGAAGAGATACTTGTTCGAGAGGGGACTCCACACGGGCACTGAATTTAGAAAGGCCGTTGATATTGAGCCCTCCTAGGTCTTTTGATGCACTCCTCGAAAAATCCTTGGCATACATGGACTACGAGGAAAAAGAGGCCGCCAACAATGCCTGCGATTCGAGAAACCACAAACCAACTAACTCCTCGCGGCACAATGACGCGGGCTCTTCTCGATGAACAGGGGAGAAGAGAAGGGAGGAGAAACCTCGGGACCCCCGATATCATAGTGGACCAGCCGGGCGGTTCATGGAATACACCCTGCTGACCACTTCCCGTGAGCGTATCCTTGCAGAATGCTCCAATGCTGAGTTCTAGGACGGAGGGGTCAGACGTCCTCGACTCACACCTTCGAAGCCCGTGGCCGACATAACAAAGTATTGTCAGTACCACCAGAGCCATGGTCACATGACCGAAGACTGCGTCCACCTGAAGGATGCCATCAAGACTTATCAAGGCAGGGAGACTCGGGCAGTCCAAGAGGAATGAAGCCCCTCGTCGGGACACCCTTAAGGTTAAAGAAATTGGGGAGGATGTCCAACCATCCGATGACTCTAGTCCTATCTAAGTAACCTTCTTTGTCTCAAGGCCCGAGGACTTCCACATCCCTTATAGTCTTGAAGATGGCGAGCCTTTGTTCACCCACAGCAGATAAGAGAAGTTTCCATCCGCCATGGTCATATCTGGCGGGGGATTCACTGACATCTCAGTGAATTCAGCAAAAAGGAAACTCAATGAGCTGGTGGATGCAACCCCGATCCAGGCTGTAACCCTTGAAAGATTCAAGGGAAAATCTAAGCCGACCATCTTCTATCTCGAGGAGCTGCCCGATGGAGCCCCCAAGTCCAACACTCCTTTGCTGGTGAGGGAGAAGATGGACAACTTTGATATAGATCGCATCCTGGTCAACAATGGTGTTATAGAAAGAAAGCTTCTAATCAATTCTATGTTTTGATGATAAAAATTATATGTAATATTATATGTGTGCATGTCAAGTATTAAAAAATGCAGGTGTATCTAATGAAACATCAAAAGTTCTACTCGGACCAAATCAGAAGCATTCTAGCAAGTTAAATAAATCTCATCATCAAAAGCAACATTGACCAAAAACTCTAGAAACTATCAGTATATAAAATCATGTGATCAGAAACATATTCAAAAGATACATTCAGAAGCATAAGATGAGAAATCACTATTCTCGAGGCAAACACAAGGATTACTTATCTCATACGTTATCGTGGAAACATGGAAAGAAGTAAACACACCCTCCAAAAGTAAAAATCATTATATCTATGAGGAAACATGTATTGAGGAATGGTCTCAATGTGCCTAGCTAGCCCAACGACACTTTTCACATTGTCTATAAAAGAATCTCCAAACTGTTTGAAAGATAACAAGAACAACAATAACAAAAATCGTGCTACAATATTTCACCCACACACTCAAATTCTCAATCAGTTACAAAATTCGTTTACACTGAGTTATTGCTTAAATGTGTAACTTCATTAGATAGAAAAATTAGTGTTTATCAGCTTTATAAATGCATATTTTTGTAAACACAAAACACTGTTCTACGTGTAATTTTGTATATTTCCTTAAGTGACTTTCTAGTCTGTATACTTGTGAGGGATAAGAGGTCTTTCTAGACTCCTAGAGGTTATTGGGTAATCTTTTGAGATTAGTGAATTAAGTCCTTGTTGAAGGCGAAATCACCTTGGCGGATGGACAACAGGTAGCCTTAGTTTTAATGTGAGCTTGTATCAAAATAACTGTGTTATTTTTATTTGGTTTTCTTTTACAATAACTACTTATCATTGTGTTCTAGTGATAAAAACAAGTATTTTTTAAAGAAAATTTTAGAAAACCCAATTCAACCCTCTTACTTGTGTTTTCTCTAACCTTCATTGGTATCAGAGCCTGGTTCTGTCATTGGTTTTCAAATCAAACACATAATCGGGTAGAGAGATTCAGGGAGTTAGAGAAACTTCTTTTAAAAATAACATCTACTAACATAAATGAAAAGGACAATTATAAAGCTAAACCACTTGTTTTCGATTGTGAAAATTTTGACTACTGGAAATATTTGTTAGAAAGCTACTTTCTTAGTTATGATTTGGATCTCTGGGATCTAGTTATAGACGAGTATACACCACCTGTAACAAAAGAAGGAAATCCAGTTCCTAGAAGCGAGATGAAAGAAGAACAGAAGCAAGTGCTCAAAAAACATCACAAATCCAGAACCATTCTTCTGAACGCCATCTCATACAACGAGTACGTGAAGATCACAAATAGATAATCTTAAAAAGATATTTTTGATTCTCTTAGAATGACACATGAAGGAAACTCAAAAGTAAAAGAAACAAAAGCCTTGTCCTTAGTCTAGAAATATGAAGCTTTCATGATGGAAGATGATGAGAACATAGAAACCATGTTCTCTAGATTTAAAACACTTGTAGCTGGATTAAAAGTTCTGAACAAAGGCTATACAACTGATGATCAGGTTAAGAAGATCGTCAGAAGTCTTCCAAAGAAATGGAGACCAATGGCCATTGCTCTAAAACGTGCTAAAGATCTGGACAATATAAGTCTTTAAGAACTAATCAGCTCTCTCAGGAGCCATGAAATAGAACTGGAGGAAGATGAACCTCAAAAGCAAGGAAAAAACAATAGCACTCAAATCCAGATCAGAAAGATTGAATCCAACTAAGAACAAAGCATTCCAAGCTGAAGAAGAACTCACAGAAAGGTCTAAGGACGAAGATTCTGATGATGAGGACGAGCTT
Organism: Vicia faba; assembly: GCA_948472305.1. Classification (NCBI taxonomy): domain Eukaryota; kingdom Viridiplantae; phylum Streptophyta; class Magnoliopsida; order Fabales; family Fabaceae; genus Vicia; species Vicia faba. Next base: position 520,548,032 of record OX451735.1, on the reverse strand, counting down.
TCTCTTCTCTCCGGAAGAATCAAACAACTCTAGAAGAAAATACAAAATATTTCTAGAAGATTCAGAAAGAACGATGATTGTCCAGACTCTTTCTCTCGAGGAAAATGTAGCAGGGAAGTGACGTGCTATGAATGCAAGGAATCTGGACATTATATAAATGCTTGTTCAAAATTAAACAAGGAGAATTCCAGAAGAGCAATACAAAAATAACTCCCTCAGAAGCAAAAAGAAGGGTCTTATAGCAACATGGGATGACTCTGATACATCAGACTCAGAGTCAGAAGATGAGCATGCAAATCTAGCACTCATAGCCACAACTTCTGAAGAATACTCATCCGACATAGAGTTTGACTCTGAAGAGGTATTTTTTGATTTCACACATTCTAAATTAGAGTATTGTTTATCTTAAACCTTAGAAATGTATCAAAAGCTTCGAAACAAACTCAAAAACCTGCAAAAGGTTCATGAGATTGGAATCAAAGAATACAACAAGTTAGAAAAGCAAGTTTCTGTTCACAAAGAAAATAATTTAAAATTAAACAATGAAATAATCGTGCTTAAAGCTCATAGCCAAGAAGGAAATGTGATTTTAGAAACATCCACACTAGAGAATACTATAAGTAAGTATGATGATGTGTTTCAATAATTTCTGAAAAACAACATAGACAGAAGCAAAATGGCTTCTATGATATATGGCGTCGGTTAAAATGGGAAGAGGGTAATTGGTTATACTTCTAATAAATATCAGAATCCTCTGAAAATAGACAAACCTATACCTCCCTTCACATATCATCACACAAAGTCACATACACAAAAATTCAATGATGCACGAAAACCAAGGCTCCACAAGAACTTTGGTAAGACTAATATTAAAGGACCCAAAAATATCTGGGTACCAAAAGATAAGATTGTTTATGTTGCAGATCTCTTAAACAGCAAAGTCCAAACACCAATCATGGTATCTGGACTCTGGATGCTCGCGTCACATGATGGGAAGAAAGCATATGCTCCAAGAATTTGAGCTTAAAGATGTTAGATTTGCGGGTTTTGGAGGGAACCAAAAAGGAAAAATTAAGGGATCAAGAACTATTAGTAATGGAACTTTTCCCTCTATCTCAAGCATTATGTATGTTGAAGGACTAATGCATAACTTATTATCTACAGGTCAATTAAGTGATAACGGTTATGATATAGTCTTTAATAAAAAAGGATGTAAAGTTGTTAGTCAAAAAGATGGCTCAGTCCTGTTCTCTGGTAAAAGGAAAAACAAAATTTACAAAATTAAACTTTTGATTTAAAAAATCAAAATTTTAAATGTCTTATGTTTGTTGACAAAGAGAAATGGGTATGGAACAAACGCTTAAGTCATGTTAGCTTGAGAAAAATCTCTCAGCTCAACAAACTTAAGTTAGTCAGAGGTTTACCAAAGTTGGAGTTTTCTTCATATGCTCTCTGTGAACCATGTCAGAAAGGAAAGTTTTCTAAAACTTGTTTTAAATCTAAGAATGTTGTCGCTACCTCAAAACCTTTAGAACTTCTACACATTGACTTATTTGGACCAGTTAAAACTGCATTTGTAAATGGCAAGAAATATGGACTTGTCATTATAAATGACTATAGTTGCAGGACATGGGTTAAATTCCTAAGGCATAAAAATGAGTCTCATTCTATGTTCTCTAGTTTCTGCGCAAAAGTACGAAATGAATTTGACTGTAAAATCATTAAAGTTAGAAGCAATCATTGTGGAGAATTTGAAAATAAAGATTTTGAAAACCTGTTTAGCACTCACGGCATTTCTCATGATTTTTCGTCTCCTAGAACTCCTCAACAAAATGGAGTTGTAGAAAGGAAAAATGGAACTTTACAGGAAATGACCAGAACCATGATAAATGAAACTAATGTTGCAAAGCACTTTTGGGCATAAGCTATAAATATAACATGTTATATTCAGAATAAAATCTCTATAAGACCTATTTTGGAGAAGACTCCTTATGAAATGTTTAAAGGAAGAAAACCAAACATTTCCTACTTTTATCCTTTTGGATGTGATTGTTTTATCTTGAACACTAAAAAAAATCTGAACAAGTTCGATTCTAAAGCATAAAAGTGTATTATGTTAGGGTACTCTGAACGCTCAAAAGGGTACAGAGTATACAATACAGAAACACGTATCATAGAGGAATCCATACATGTTAGATTTGATAATAAGCTTGACCCTAAAAAGTCAAAGCTAAGTGAACAAACTACAGATGTAGAAATAAGACTTGCAGGTTCTGGAGAAATACGAAATACAAGTAACAAGGATGATGAACCATCAGATCCATCTGAAAACTCAACTATTCAGAAACGACATAAACTGAGACAAGATCACTCTAAAGAAATCATTCTGGGAAACAAGACATAACCTATCAGAATAAGATCCACCTTCAAGCAACCTGAGGAAACCCTTATAGGATTAGTTTCTCTAATTGAACCAATATCAATTACAGAAGCACTTCATCATAATGAGTGGATCCTGGCAATGCCAGAAGAACTTAATCAATTCTCTATAAATGATGTATGGGATTTGCTACCCAAACCCAAAGGAGTTCAAGTTATAGGCACAAAGTAGGTTTTCAGAAACAAGCTAAACGAGAAAGGTAAAGTTGTCAGAAATAAGGAACAATCGGTTGCTCAAGGGTTCTGTCAACAAGAAGGTATTGACTATAATGAAACCTTTACTCCAGTTTCCAGGTTAGAGTCTATCTGTCTACTGATTACATTTGTTGTTCATAACAATATCGCGTTATATCAAATGGATGTTAAAAGTGCATTTCTAAACGGGTATATTTATGAAGAAGTCTATGTCCATCATCCTCATGGTTTTAAAAGCCTAACATCTCCAGAGCATGTCTTTAAATTAATTAAATCTTTATATGGACTCAAACAAGATCCTAGAGCATGGTATGAAAGATTAAGTTCCTTCTTACTGGACAATGGATTTTCAAGAGGACAAGTGGACACAACACTCTTTTGTAAATAATGGAAACAATCTTATAATATGTCAAATATATGTTTATGACATTATATTTGGTTATGCTAATCCATCTATCTATCAAGAATTTTTCTAAGTTAATGCAGGCAGAATTTGAAATTAGCTTAATGCAAGAACTAAAGTACTTTTTTGGGATTCAAATTATTCAATCACCAGAAGCTAAATATATTCATCAAGGAAAATACACCAAGGAAATTCTAAAAAAGTTTGATATATCAGAAAGTAAACCTGCTAAGACCCCTATGCATCCTACATGCATTCTGGAAAAGATGAAAAAGGTAAAAAGGTTTTTCAGAAGCTATATCATGGTATGATTGGCTCTCTTATCTATCTTACAGCCTCACAGTCAGATATTCTATATAGTGTTTGCTTATGTGCTCGCTTTCAGTCAGATCCTAAGGAAACTAACCTAACTGCAGTTAAGAGAATCCTCAAATATCTAAAGGGTACATCTAATCTTGGCCTGATGTATGTGAAAACATCAGAGCAAAACTTGTCTGGATTTTGTGATGCAGATTATGCAGGCGATAGGATAGAACGTGAGAGTACTTCTGGAAACTGTTAGTTTCTAGGAAGAAACCTCATTTCCTAGTCAAGCAACAGATAATCAACCATTGCACTCTCAACTGTAGAAGTTGAATATAAATCAGCATCACTCTATAGCACCCAGATGCTCTGGATGAAAAGTCAGCTTGAGGACTTCCAGATTTATCAAGACAACATACCAATCTTATATTGTCATACCCCAAATTTACCCTATTGATTTCTAACAAAATTAGTCTTTATTATATTTTAGTGTTATTATTGTTGTCAAATTATTGTAGGGTTTAAGTTTATAAAGGGGGTGTATTATTTCATGATGGACCATCAAAATTTGACGCCTCAGTAAATTGGTTCTTACAATTAAGAAGGGAGGTGTATTTGTTGGATATATTTCAGCCCATTTAGAATTTAATGAATAAATAGAAAGAGGGGTGTGTTGATTACATAAGGGGTTTATTTTTAATTAGGCTGGCCCATTGCGTTTTGTCTGGCCCATATTTAATAAGAGGAGAGGGTGTGTGAGCTTGCAGAGGCTGATCAATTGGGCCTCTTAAGAGAAATTGGGGATATTTTATTGTTGTGTTGGTCCAATTCAAATGAAAATAATAGGAGAGGGGCATTGTTATAAAGATGGGGTGCATTTTGGAAGAAGAATTGCCCAATAACTGTTCAGTTATTGGCCCATTTCAAACATTTGATTGAGAACTTGTTTTGGTTTTACAATTATTCTAAACCTGTATTTATTTTACAATTATATTATAATTATTAACTTTTATTTAATCAATATTATTTCTATAATTATATTAAACCAAAACCATTAACCAAAATTCAAAATTAAGAAAATTAGGGTTGAAACCCTATTTTGTTCCCTGTGGCGCCCTGCTCCTCATCCACTACCAAAGCCTAAAACCTAATGAACAATTACTGTATAGATTAAAAAAAACACATATTTTGTGAAGAGAAAACCGAATCCAGAAATAAAACTGAAGCAAATATAATCAGTATCAATCCAAATCAATTACATAACAAATTATCCAAGTTTTTTTAATATATAATCATCTAATTCTAAACAAAATCAACTAGAGAATCAAATCTAAAATTTGTATACAATCTTCAATCAATCACTAAAAAATAACGCTAATTGCTAACAAACCTTCCTAATTCATTCTAAACCTAACACTATAAAATCCTAATTTCTAAGAGAAAGAAGGGAGAGGAGAAAATTTTGGAGAAGAAGACTCTAAACAGAGGAGACAAAGAAGTTCTACGCCTGTGAAAATACCGTTCTTGCTTGAGATATGGGGTTTCAATTTCTGAAACCCTAAGATCTGTCCTACAAGCCATCGTCTCCACCACGTACCTGCAAACAGAAAGAAAAGAGATTAGAAGAGGATACAAAGGAGAAATTAGGGGAGGAAAATTATACGACCGGTTTCACTGCAGGAGAGGTAATCTAAAACACTTAACTTTGGGTTATTAATTGTTGTCGTGATTGTTGAATGCTTGTATGATTGATGTTTAATTGTTGCATTTCATGAAGTTTTGGGTTTCTAGGGTTAGGGTTATTAGGTTTGGGGTTAGGGTTCATCCAGTTTGGGGTTAAGGTTCATCAGGTTTAGGGTTTCTGGGTTTTGGTTGATTAGGGTTCTTCACGAACCCTTAAGGTTCTTGGGGTTACGTCATACATTAATAGGGTTCTTCTTAGGGTTCTAAGTTTCTGCATTTGTCACGGTGGTTGATACTGAAGGTTTGAATATAAGCAGTGGTATTTCTAGAGGGAGATCATAGCCTCTCTCTCTAGAAATATAAAAGGTTTTGTTTGTTTGGGAGTAGAGAGAGAGAAGAGAAGAAAATGAGGCCTGACATTAGGCCTGAACTTTTATAACATTCTCGTAGATCCTGTGCTTACGCTCCCATGATCTATGCCATGTGCTTCCCATTAAAACCCTTGGATCTGCATCAAATAATCTCAAACATGCATGCCCATCATAACATATTGTGTTATCCCTCAAACTGGCCAACAGATCCAACAATGTTTTGGGCCTAAACCCTTGATATTTACACCCTCTGTTTACTTTGTTTTGAATAACCCATACCCCCTAGTGCTATTGGGCCCAATTCAATATCTGGACTTGGGCCCTTGCTGAACATACCCCCATTTTTACTCCTTTGTTCAATAGCACACCTCCCTCATGTGCATGGGCCTGAATCCAATATCTAGATTCAGGACCCTACTTTTTGCACCCCTAATTTTACTCACCCCAAACAAAATACACCCCTTGCGTTTTAATTAATTTTTATACTTTAATTTTATATTTTTATATTATAATTAATATTTTATATTTAAAATATTTATAAATTATGAAATTATTTCATTATTATTATAAAATTCAAATATTTATTTTTTCTAATCCATCCAAATATTTTTAATTGCATTAAAATTATTTCTCTTCATATGTTAAAAAGATTTTTTGTATATTAACATATTTAAAAAATACTTAACCAACATCAAATCATTTTCTTTACTAACTTAATTTAAAATTCAAGATTATTTTCAAAAAGGATTATGAAAATATTTTTAATCGACTGCGAACTTCGTCTAACAACTCCTTATTCACACACCTAGAATTGGTTCAAGGGGAATTCGAAATATCTTCGTAATCCGTAAAAAACACCAACCAACTCTGAACTACAAATTTGGGACTCTAATTCTCATAAGAGGATACGTAGGCTTACGACTAAAATCATGGCGAGTTCCCCTAATAAAAATTAAAACCCTACTTCCTAATTATAAATCTAAACCTTGGTATCCTTGTGAACAAGGTATATAAGGGGTGTCTAACACCTTTCCTTCATCTAAAAAAGAGTTAACAACTTAGAATCTCTTACCAAATTAGGGTTATCCGTTATATTCCCTTCCCTAGGATAAAAATTAAGGGTGGAGACTCTCAATTTAAAACCCGTTACAACAACTGGCGACTCTGCTGGGGACTCAAGCCTAGGGTTTAGAAGCTTTTTCTTTTGGTTTTAGGGTTTTTCTTGTTTTTGGGTTTTTATACTTGCTTATTTAATTATTTAATTATTTTTCTTTATTATATTATTTATTATATTTATTCATCTGTTGGCGGGATTTTATTATTTCAAAAAATTATTTTCAAAAAATCCTTAAAAAATAAGGTTCGTCTATTGGCCAAGAGTATACATCATCCCTATGAGTTTTTGTGAACACTTCGCCTAGAGTCAGTGGAATTCCAAAAAAGAAATACGTCTCAAGAGACATCCTCTTGGGGGGTAGGGCTTTGGAATGAAACCTATGACTCTTTGTATAACCCTTAAATCAAAATCTCATGGTGAGACCTTTCATGATCTAGAGACGAAAGTTTTAGTCTGCAACGAGGCTCCATTTAAGGGAGGCCCTTGTGCCTTTCCCTCTAGTGCTATCCATGACACCCTTAAGGAAACCACCTTATGGGGAGGGTATAATATACATAGACCAAAACTAAGAGCCTACCAACTAAGGATACATTTCATGGAATCCTGTTACTATGCCACACAATCGTGTATTCATATATTTTGTATTTCATATATTCATTACCTTCAATTTCTTTTTGTCTGTCTTATTCACAAGACCAAAAAAATAATCAAAGGTTTTTGGTGAAGTATCCTAAAAATGAATGCCAGAGGGAAACAACTTGTCTGTATCAATACCGTCAAGCCAGATATAACGAAGATCAAGACTATCAAGGGGAAACTGTTTGAAAGAGCTTTAAAGATGTTTACTCTCTATTATGGGGATAACCTTGAGATGACAAAAATGGATGTACAATTGGACACTATCTCGGCCTTGGTTCAGTTCTACGATCCTCCATTGAGGTGCTTTACCTTCCAAGACTTTCAGCTAGCGCCAACTTTGTAAGAATTTGATAGACTCTTGAATTTCTCTAAAGGAAAAGCTTATGTGGGAATTGGGCAGACTATTGACATTAAAGACTTAGAAAATGGTTTAGGGATCCCTTATCCTTAATTGTCACTTAATTACAAAAAAGAAGGTGATGTACAAGGGATTAAGAGATACTATTTGGAAACTAAAGATCTTTATTTTACCGATAATAAAGAATGGGAGTCTTGTGTTGATTGTTTATGGTTGCTTGTATTTGGTGTAATCTTATTTCCACGAACTTTGGACTATATTGATCCTGTAGCTATTAGTGTATTTTGGGGCGTAAAAGCTTTGAATATGGACCCAACTCCCGCTTTACTTGCTGATGTTTATTATGCACTTCACACTAGGTATGAAAAAGGGAGAGGTGCTCTAAATTGTTGCATTTCACTCATATATTCTTGGTTTATGACTCATCTCTATTAGGAAGATTACATGGTTCTGAATCTGACAAGATACTAGGGGCCTGAAAAATTAAGGTCTCTTACTGCTAATTATGTGTTGTGGTATGCGAGAAAGCTAGACATCAGAGATATCATTTATAGTTGTGGAGACTTTCTGAATGTTCCATTGATTGGATCCCGTGGTTGCATCAACTACAACCCTACCTTGGCTTTGCAACAACTAGGGTACCCTTGGGAGGATAAACCCTCAGATGAACAACTTCGACAATTGATCATTCATGACATGGGCAAAAATGACCAAAAATTGCTCAACAAGATCATCCGAGCTTGGAGTAGGGTTAATAAAAGAAAGGCCGAAAGGAGGAATGCTATGGAGAAAGAACCTTACACTCGATGGGTTTTGGATAGGGTACGAGTTGTTAAGTTACCATTTAACATTGATCCTGAATACAAGCCAGATGTCCCAGATTCTCCGCCTATGTCCTTGGGACAAATAGAAAACTTGAAGAAGACTTTGAATCAAGCTCAAAAAGAGAAAGAAGAATTGGAGCTTAACCTCCATAACTTAGCTAAGGAGAAAATACAGATGAAACACATACTTGAATCAAAAGATGAATAGATTCAGAAAGTTCGTGAGGTATTGGAAAAGGAGATTCTTAAGCGGAAGCGTTCAACTGAAGGGTTGTTAAGTGCCACTTTCAACTTGGATTCCTACAACCAACGGTTGGAGGATGCCTCTAGTGAGACCGGGAAACTAAGTAGGTGGTATGAAAAGGCGATGCAAGACAAAAAGGTAACAGAATAAGATTTGAGGGCTCAAATCCAAAGCTTGGCGCAAGCTTCTTTAGATCAAGAAGAACAAATGAAGTATCTTACCATAAGGCTCCAAGATTTCCAAAGAATCGGAGGTAGGCGAACGCCTCAAGAGGATGATGACAAAAAGATTTCTTGCACAAAAGACTGATGAGTACGGACAAGTGTGTCTTGAGTTAAAAGGCCTCCGAAAGGATTTCCTAATACAATGAAAACTCTATGCGGAGATGAGGGATGAAAAGTTATACTGGGAAGAGAAATATGTAAATATTTCTAAAGAAAGAAAATATAATCATAAGATAATTCCTGACCTCTACCGAGAATACCGATTCTACAAAGACAAGCATGCAAGACTCGCCTTCTTAGCCAACAATCTTATCGGCGACATACCTAGGAGTTTGAGAGATGCAAAAAATGTGATGGTCCCTCTTCCGAAAGACGTCAAAGATTTCCTCAAACTTTGTAGGATAATGGTCGATGGGTTCAGAGCAGAAATCCACAGACGCACTTAGAAGACTTTTTGTTTCCCTTTGATGATTTCTTTCAGCAAGTTTTAATGTTTTAAGTTTGAATTTTTTTCAATATCTGAATTATATTCTTTTTAAAGACAAATACTATTTCAATAAAGGCATTTGTTTTCGTATCTCGTTTGTGTATTCATTTTTAGATGCTCACCAATAAAAAGCAGAACCTAAAGAAAAAATATAAATACCAAGGAAATAATATATGGAAAATCCAAGTGAATAAGACATTCAAAAACAAAACTCTTAGCATATTATTACGCACCCATGCATTCACAAACATCACATCATGTCACATGGCATAATAAAACTCATTAATTTTCAAAATCATTCTCCATTTAAACCATTGTTAGAAGAGCTAAAAAAGCACTGCCTCTCCGACCACCATACCAGTCAAGATACCATCAACAGAAAGTGATGAGACGGATCGAATAGAACCAAGCGACATTCAAGGAGGATTTTGAGCAAGTCAAGGGAAACATCGAATCAATGAAAGGAGACATGAGTCAAGTCCTGCTAGCCTTGAAAAATATCATTGAAAGGCAGGAACAGATCCATAGGGAGGCCTTTGAGGAAGTAGCCCAGACTATTGGTGCATCAAGCGGTCACCAACCAAGAAGAGAACCGGAGGCAGGACCCCAAAAGTATACCATGGCTCAACAAGAAGTCAAGAAAATAGATACTGAAGGGTTTGCCCTGCTTCCACCAAAGGTAGGGGCATCTCATACCTTGAAAATTACGGACAACAACGCGGACAACTACGTAAACCTGTAGTATGGAGACCTTGACTTAGAAGATGTCAATCAAGCACCTCAAAGAACAACCCATACTCATGCTACTGAAAATACATTGGGGCTCAACCAGTACAAAGACCTTGAAGAAAGTTTAAAATCTATAAAGGGTTACAGTGATTTCGATGTTGATGCTCTCGAAATGGGTCTTGTCCCAGATGTGGTGATCCCTCTAAAATTTAAAGTACCTGACTTTGGAAAATATAAGGGGCTCATATATCTATGGAAACATCTACGCATGTATTTCAGAAAGATGCATACCTATACTCAAGATCAGAAGCTGATGATCCATCGTTTCCAAGACAGTTTAAGTGGGGCATCTCTAGATTGCTACATGCAATTGGAGAGAGTTCATATCCAGATATGGGTAGACCTTGCCAATGCTTTCCTAAGACAATACAAGTACAACTTGGACATGGCACTTAACTGCATGCAACTCCAAAACTTGTCTCAGAAGAAGGAAGAGTCTTTCGAGGAGTATTCTCAAAGGTGGAGATAAATGGAAGCCCGTGTACAACCACCACTCCTGGAGAAAGAATTAGTCGATATGTTCATGGGTACTTTACAAGGGTTGTATTACGATAAGATGGTAGGAAGCGTCTCTTCAGGATTTTCCAATTTGGTAACTATTGGTGAAAGAATTAAAGTTGGCATAAAGAGAGGGAAGATACAAGGGGCATCATCTGGTACCCCTTATAATGCAAAACGACATGTTCCTAACTTCTCGAAAAAAGAAGGAAGGAGAAATTAATGTTGTAGCATCACATCCAATGGCACAACAACCATTAATAATTCAACGAGAACAACAACAAAATAGGTTTGATAGGCCTCCAAGAAGATTTGATCCTCTATCCATGCCACACAGCCAATTCTTACAACACTTGATCAAGGCATATTTGGTAGAGCTAAAACCTCTAGCTCCTTGAATTGGGGCACTCCCACTAAGGTACGATGTGAATGCTAGGTGCGAATATCATGGCAATTCTATAGGGAATACCATATAAAAATGTTGGGCCTTCAGACATAAGATTCAATATTTGTTGGAATCTCAGGATATTACTTTTGACAATCTGAATATCAATAAAAATCCCATGCCTCCGCATGGTGGTCCAGCTGTAAACACAATTGAAGTGGTCGCTAAATTTGGGGCAGCCAGAAAAGTGAAGGTCGTGATAAACCTTTTGAAAGAATATTTGTTAGAGTGTGGGTTCCTCTTGGAACATAATGAATCTTTTGAGAAGACATTACAGAAATTGGTGGATAAGGGGATAGTACAATTTGGGTAATACCCTAAAATGGAATATATAGCTGCGATTGATGGAAATGCAAAGAAGCTATTGGTAATCCCATGTCAAGGGCCGAACCTTAATAAGAAGACTCTTGTAATTCCATGGGGAGAGACAACAGAAGCACCAGTGATGATACCAAGACAGACTTTGAGGATTCTAGTGGTGCCTAAGACTATGATGGTAATTAGGGGCCATCTTCTACCCCTTATAAAAGTAACAAAGTAGTACCTTAGATTTATAATCCTACGGTCTACGTTAATGGTTTAAAGCATAAATGTGAGTTATCATAGAGTCAAGGACCTACAATCACAAATGTAGATGGAACAGGGGGCATGACTCACAATGGTCGAATCTACGATCCCGAATGACAAAAGAAGAATGATGCTATAATTAAGGATATGGGGAAAGATACGGTGGAGGAAACTCAAGAACAACAACCTCTAAGCAAGAATCTTATTGACTAAGAGGCGGAAAAATTCTTGAAAATAATCAAGAGAAGTGACTATATGGTGGTAGATCAGCTACACCAAACCTCGACCAAGATTTCAATACTCTCGTTTCTCCTCAACTCAGAAGCGCGTCAAGACTCTCTAATAAAGGTTTTAAGTTATGCTCATGTTGCAGAAGAGATTATAGTTATTCAGTTTGACAATGTGGTAGCAAATCTGACATCTGGATCATATCTAGGTTTTAATGATAATGAGTTGCCTTCACAATGTAGAGCTCACAACAAGGCGTTGCATATTTCTGTTCAGATAGGTGCTACAAGTATATCCAGGGTACTCACTGATACGGGTTCCGCCCTCAATGTTTTACAAAATTCTAATTTGATGAAGTTAACATTAAAAATTGTTGTTATAAGGCCAAGTTTTATGATAGTCAAAGCATTCAATGGTTCTCAAAGTACAATTCTTGGAGAAGTGGATCTTCCTGTCAGGATCAGTGTGCATATGTTTTATATCACTTTTCAAGTCATGGATATAGAACCAGCATATGCATGTTTACTCGGTCGGCCTTGGATCCATGCAGCATGGGCTGTTACTTCAACCCTTCATCAGAAATTGAAGTTCTTCATTAAAGAAAGATTGGTTATAATCAATGGTGAACATGACATCTTTGTAAGTCACATAGAGTCATACAGATATATCAATGCTGATGAAGATTGTATAGAAACATCGTTTCAAGTCTTAGAGGTTGCTTTAATGGTAACCTAATCAATGGATAAGATCAATAAACCTACCGTAACTTCGTGGAGAAATTTGTAAACAGTTGTTGAAGATGGTACCTCAAAAGGTTAGGGTAAACTTGTAGAGATACCTGAGAAAAAGAATTGTTTTGGTTTAGGCTTTGAATCATCAAAGGCTACCCTGAAAGGCAAAGCATGGTTTCCACTTATCCATGAGATTTTCATCTACAAAGGAACATAGCATGGCGGACAAGTGGAAATGATATCTAACAAAAGCAACACCAAGAGAGCATCTGACTTCATTCGTGAATGTACTCCAGGCGAAGACCTCAAAAATTGGGCAGCCGTGGTGATTCCAGAGATCTTTTTCTTTCCAAAGTAATTTTTTCTTGTTTTAGAAAGAACCTATGTCAATCCCGAGGCATAGGGGTAGCTTGTAAAGGTCCCCGATTTGTTTCAAACAATATCACATTTAATAAGAGTTATATTTCGCATTCAATTAAGATCTTTGTCTTTCTCTTACATTTATTTCCTATGTTTTAAAAATGGAAATACATTTCTTCATATGCATTTTCAAATTCACATACTAAAACTGCACCAAAATATGATAAATATGCAGATTCATGCCTAAAAACATCGATAATGTTATTTTTGCTATTCGATATAATTTTGATGAACTCATCAACCAAGCGGAAGAGGGAGATGATAAAGATCTTGAACTCTCTGAAAAATTGGCAAGGGAGATAGAGAAAAAAGCTGACAATATACAATCATACCAAGAATCAATTGAGACCATTAACCTTGGCACAAAGGAGGATACCAAAGAGATCAAGCTAGGGGCAACATTGGAGGAAAGCGTCAAAGAAAGACTGATCAAGTTGTTCCATGGATATGTGGATATATTTGCATGGTCCTACAGAGATATGCCAGGATTGAATACAAATATTGTGGTGTATAGACTACCTATCAAGGAAGGTTTTTCTCCAGTTAGACAGAAGCTCAGAAGAACTCGTCCTGACATATTGTAATATGGTTGGAGAATTGACTTGGGTGTTTTGTGTTTTACCGCAAATGTTGCGGATAGCAAGAGTCGCCACCAACTTTTCTTTTATCCAATATCATTGGATGTGAGGGACAAGCGTGAGTTATCGTACAGTCATAGAAGACAACTTCTAAGATGTTTTAGCAATTATCGTAAGGGACTAAGATCGTTTATCGAAAGCAATATTGAAGGGTCATCGAGGGACTACGGTCTTTTAATCGAGGGTCTTTGCTAAAACATCCCATGTTCGAGGGACATGACTGTTTATATCTGAGGCAACAAGTGAGATTAAACCTAGTGGTGCATATGTGAAAAGTTTGTAGATTTCAATTATTTTTATCTTGAATTAGGGCTTTTCTAAGTTTGATTTTAAGTCTTGTTATGCAAACCCTAATTACTAACAAAAATAAGGAAAGCAATAAATTACGGAATTCAAATGTCCTACACTATTACAACGCTTTGGGAATGGGGGATACAAGTTTGTGAATGAGGGGAGGAAAGCAATAAAGCCTAATTATCTATTACAAACTATTGAATATGAATAATAATAATAAAATGTACAAAATGTAATGATGAAGAAGAAAGAAAAGAAATTGTTTTTGTGGTTTTTGATGGAAAAGGTTTTATAATTATTTTAATTACCAGAGAAGTTAGTTAATTATTTTAAACAAAAACCTAAAATTTAAGTTAATTAAAATAAAATCTAAGTCTAATTTAATTGTCTAGAAAATAATTTTTATTAATGTTAATTTAGAAAGAAAAATGTTTTATAATGTAAAAAAGAGTAATAAAATCTAATTTAATTAACAAAAATGAATTAAAATATTTTTAATTTAATTATTTAAGAAAATATATTTTTGTATTTTTGGTTAAATAAAAATAAATAAATGAATAATAATAAAGAAAATAAAAAATATTGACTTAGGGGTTGGAAAGTAAAAGGGGTGTGAAAAAAAAAACATTTTTGTTAATCCCATAATAAGTTTTTTTGAATCTGAAAAATTAAAAAAAAAATTAAAAAAAGAAAATGGGCCTGCATTGTTATGAGTGATTTAGGGGTATATGAAAGAAATTAAGTCAAGGCATAGGAACAAAAGTCCAGCGCCTATATGTGATCCAGTGTGGCTGACTTTTGAGGGTACATCATAGGCTTGCAGTTTTGAGTGCTGGATGAGACCTTGTGATTATCATGTGGCGGTGGTGAGAGGCATAGCGTGCATTTCCTAGATTGGCCTAGAAATGATCTCAAAGAAGCAAAGTTGTGAAAATTAAAAAGGTACCGCTGGGGCTCGAACCTAGGTCCCTATAGATCAATCACTTAGCGCATACTTCTTTACCACCATGGTGGCTGTTACATTCGGTGGTAAAACAAGTTGCAATAAATTTAATATAAAGTCAGTTCTGAACAAGGCTTCATCTTCTTCCTCGCGCCAGAACAACAACACCATTGTTTTGAATTTTGAACTTGCTCATTTCTCAACCATTTTTAAAAATGTAAACATGAAAGTTGTTCCATTTTTCACCACGAATTCAACCATATAAATAAATTAAGCTTACTCTCAAAGATAAACATGAATTTATGTTGGTACCAAAATAAACCCTAATTTTTCAGAAAGTTCAACTTCAAAATTTGCATCACTCAGACAACATAAAGGAAAACTAAAGGCACGGTTAGCTTCAGGGCAACGATGTCTACATTTTTCATTCACAAAGTAACCATTAATGATGCTTGTATAAGGAGTTCAAAGTTGAGAAAACTTACCTCAAAACTGGAAATCGTGTTTGAAGTTTGAGCACTCCTGGAGGTGTTGTGATGATCTGGATAGATTCACTGGACTCTTAGGAAGCTATTGCAATGCTTACTTTAAGCTGAAAGTGTCTGAATCTTTCTGGAGAAGTCAAGTTGCAGAGTTGAGTTTTGAAAATGGTGGATAGTGATGGAGGGATTACATAAGTGGTTCAAGTGTTTGGATCACTTCTATATGGTGTATAGATGATGTTTGATAGATTAAGATGGAAAACGCACGAGTGGATTTTGAATTTGGTGTTCAAAGTCAGAATTGGCATGCAATGGAGGTTTTGATGTAAATTCTGGTTTTAGGGAGTATGAGAGTGTTTCAGGGCTTATGAATGCGTGTTAAGGCTTGTAAAGAACCTCTCTATTGATAGAGAAAAGGTTTTAGAGGCTCAAGTAATCAGAAACCAAAGATCACACGTTATGGTTAAGTGACTTGATTTTGAAGCAAACTTGAAATACATAGTTTCAATGCATAGTATAAGGACTTGTAGGGTGGTTAACAGGCTTGTAGATGTGTTGCTTCTGGCTTTGAGATTGTGTATGCTTATAAGAAACAAGTGCAAGGTTCAAAGAGAATGGACTTTGTGATTAAAGACTTTTCTAAAATGGAAGTCTTGGCTTTCTTCCCTAAATGGAAAATCAATTTGGACAAAGCTTGAATCACTTGGACAATGGATTAATCAGTTGTGTAAACATTAAATTATTGAGTGTTTTTCAAGTTAGAAGGCCTTCAAAGAAAGATTATGCAGCTTGGTTGAAGATTGGATCATAAGGTTTGTTCTAGAATGGCCTGAAAGCTTAAGTGGGCTCAATCTAAGACATCTCATAGGCGTCAACCACTGACCATGACCAGGACTGCCTGCATCTGTTGGGAAATGCCACCCTCTTGCCCTTCTGATCCGGCTCCGATCTAAGATGCCCGTCGAGCATCTTCTCAGTCTGCCCGACCCCAGCGTCATGCAGACCACCAGGAACTTATCAGAGAGATGCCCACAACAAGCCTCCTCCCCGGAACCAACAGCTAGTTACAGGCACATCTGCCTGGTTTGACCAAGTCTTGGCAGTTACCTGATTTTCTGGACCCGCATATCTAGGCAGGAAATCAGGAACCAATGGCCACGCTCTAGAGGCAGTATATAAACCCTCAGACCTATGAGGGTCAAATATCACATTTTTCACACTCAATAGTACCTTCTTGCTCCCACACTTACTTGATTGTTGGAGTACCTTGCAGGTACAACCCCCTCTCTTCTCTGCCCGACTGAAGATCACCCTCCGGCCACTCTCCAGGTTCTGATTAACCACAAGATCAATTGAGCCATCTATGGGAATCTTCTATCCCCATCTTTCTTCCCTCGGAACCTAAGATCAAAGCAACTCTTCTTTCAAGATTCATCTCTCATATCATGGCCGACCATAATGATATTTACCTATCCGGAAAGACCATCATTTCCCCTGCTCGCAAGACTGATGGAAGCCAGGAACACCCTTGCCTTGAGAACAACCTGGGCCTCCGTGAAGGAAAAATTGCATCCCATGATTCCGCTGATGCCCGACATGGTGATGACCAACTCTTGGACGAAGGACGTTCCAAGAATCCTGCTGAGGAACTACCAAAAATCTTGCAACCGGTTTCTATCCCTCTCAATGCCGACCCGGCTATGGCAGCACTACTCACTGACTTAAATCATACCAACGCCCTCATCCTTCAACAAAATAAGAGGATATGGGCCTTGGAGAACATGCGTTCAAGATCTCCTCCCCGGAGAGCCTGAAGACGAAGTTCCCCCAGCGTATCACCACCCAGGCGTGGTCCACCGCCCAAAAGAGAAAGGCGCGACGTTTCTTTCTTCAAGAAGCGCAATCGCAAACCTCCTGCCCAAGATTAAAACTCCCCTTTGTTCATGAAGAGGAGGGAAAATAGGAAGATCGACCGTGCTCGATTTCCCTCTCCCGAGCCAAAGCAAAAATGAAGGAGCCCCTCCCCTCGACGGGACCGCAACGACCAACGGGGGAGAAAATATCACTCTCCTTCTCCATCTCCCATCAATAGTGAAGATGACGAGCCCCATGGCCCACTATCGAGGGAGATCACCGAAGCTCAACTCCCTGTTGTCCTAGAGAAGCTGCCCACTCTAGGGACCTACGACGACACGACAAATCCTGACGAGCACATCGAGAACATCGATGCGCTCCTCGACTATAAAGGGGTCAGAGGCGCCATCAAATGCAGACTCTTCCCGACCACTCTCAGGAAGAGGGAGATGGCATGGTATAAAAGTTTTCCCGACGAATCCATCACCTCGTGGAAACAGGTCGAGAAGATGTTTTCAAGGCATTTCACTGCCTCCTGCCGACATCCTAAATCAAAAGATTCACTCGAAGAGATCATACAAGGCAGAGACAAATCTCTGCAAGCATACATTGAGCGCTCCAACAAAGAAGCGGTCCAGGTCCCAACAACTGACAACATGAAGAAATACTTGCTCGAGCGTGGGCTCTGTCCCCGCAGCAACTTTGCCAAGGCTGTATGCATAGAAACACCAGCCATGCTCGATTCCCTTCTCCTAAAGGCCCAGGTTTACATACAGTACAAGGAGAAGGAGGCGGCCAACAGCGCCCGAGAATCCAGGCACAGGGAGAGTGCCAAACACTCAAAGAATGATAAACCCTCAACATCCCGTCGGGGGGAGAAGAAACGGGAGGATAGGTCCCGTGATCCTAAAGACTATAAGGGGCCAGCCGGTCGTTTCCATGACTACACCCCCTGACAACCTCGAGGGAGCGTATTCTTTCTGAATGCGCTAATTCTGAGTTCAAGCAAGTCGGGGTGTGTTTCCCCCGACAAACACCGTCAAAGCCAGGAACCGACAAAAGCAAGTACTACAGGTTCCACAAGAGTCACGACCATAACACAGAGGATTGCATTCACCTCAAGGATGCAATCGAAATACTAATCAGAGACGGGCACCTTAAGAAGTATAGGAAAAAAGAGGCCGCCCGTGACGAAGCACTAGAGACAAAGAATGTCGAAGAAGTGGAGAAATCCCCTGACTTCCACATCATTCCGGTCGCCTTGAGCATCTCATGGCCGGAAGACTTCTACTTTTCGGACATGGAGGACATCCCCCTGAACTTCTCCACCCATCGTCCGTGGGAATCCTTCGCCGCAACCATGGTCATTTTCGGCGGAGGGTTCAACAAGCATACAGTCGGATCGGTGAAGAGAAGGTTTGATCAACTCATCGAGGCCAACTCTTAGATGGACGCCATGCTCAACAAGTTTCGAGGAGGATCTCACCCCTCGCATTCTACAGGGAAGATTTACTGGGAGGAGCCCCAAATTCGAGTATCGCGCTACTCGTGAGAGCTCGGATGGATAACTTTGACGTGCGTCACATTTTGGTCGACCAGGGCAGTTCGGTAGACATCATGTACGCCCAACTGTTCAACACTCTGCAACTGAATGAGAGCCACCCAACCCCCTACGTGGGTTCTGATCTTCAAGGTTTCAATGGGGCCAACACGAAGCCATTGGGGTATGTGGAGCTGATCGTCACTTTTGGGAAGGGGATAATGGCCAGAGCCATCAAGACCCAATTCTTGGTGGTGGACTGCCCATCTCCCTACCAATGCATCTTCGAGAGACCCACTCTCTCTGAGCTCATCGTGGTCCCCTCCATCGTTCATCTCAAGATGAAATCCTACACGACCGAAGGTTTAGTTGCCACTCTTCACGGGGACGTCCAAGCAGCCAAGAGGTGCTTCGAAGCTTCTGCGAAGGGCCTGAGCTCGATCAACACCTAACCTCGAACGACCCCTGGATTCATGCTACCCTCCGACTCCAAGGAATCCAGGCCACTGCTGAGGGTCGACACCATTGACCTCGACAGTCGTTTCTCCATGGAGGATAGTGTCGAGCAAAGGAAGAAGGGAAATGAGCCTATGGTCGAAGACGAAGGGTCAACCTCCTCTGCTGGCTACAACAAACTCTCAAGTCACGCACGGCCTATCTCCGACAGATACTTCGAGCTGGTTCCCCTTGGAGAAGACCCCTCCATGGGAGTAAAGATCAGAGCGGACCTCCCCGACCTGGCGAAAAGGCAACTCAAAGCTTGCCTGCGGGAGAATGCTGATCTCTTTTCCTGGAGTGCGACTGAGATGCCCGATTTAGACCCTGAGGTCGCATGCCATAACCTGACCATTGATCCCCCCATCAAGGCGGTCGTGCAACGCAGAAGAAAGTAGTCGACTGAGAAGTCACAACTGCTGAATTAACTATAAAAGACCTCCTAGAGGCACATTTTATTTCTAAAGCCCAGTATAGGACCTCTCTCTCCAATGTAGTCCTCGTTAAAAAATCTAATGGAAAATGGCTAATATGCACTGGCTATATGGATCTCAACCGGGCTTTCCCGAAAGGTGCTTACCCCCTTCCCAATATTGACAAACTAGTCGACAATTCGGCCGATTTTAAACTGTTATCTTTCATGGAAGCATACTCTAGTTATAACCATATTCCCATGGCAAAGACGGACAAAAAATATACCGCTTTCATGACCGAGTCGGGCAATTATTACAAAAATGTAATGCCCTTCGGCCTAAAAAACGCGGGCGCTACCTACCAGCGCATGATGAACAAAGTCTTTTGCAACGAAATAGGCGAAATGCTTGAAGTCTATATGGATGACATGATCGTCAAGTCCACCGAAGAGCTCAACCATGCCTCCCATTTGGAAAAGGTGTTTGAGCAAGCCCGAAAATTCCAGATGCGATTCAATCTGGAAAAATGCACCTTCAGCGTACGGGCAGGAAAGTTCCTTGGGTTCTATCTGACAACGAGGCATCAAGACGAACCCTGACAAATGTCGGGCCTTCTCCGAATTTTCGACACCCACCTCAAAGAAATCCATCCAGATCTTAAATAACATGCTCACTTATCTTTCTCGATTTGTGGTAAAATCTGCCCAGCACGCGCTCCCCTTATTCAAACTCTTGCGCAAGGAAGCCACCTTCGAGTGGACGCCTGAATGCGAGTGAGCCCTCACCCATTTGAAAAGAGCATTCTCACAGCCGCCCGTCTTGTCCCAGCCCGGGAAAGACGAAGTCCTCTACCCTTATCTAGTTGTCGCCTCCGATGCAATAAGCGCGACACTAATAAGGGAAACCCCAGAGGGACAAAGGCCAATTTATTTCACGAGCAAGGCCCTGCAGGGCCCGGAAGCAAGGTACCAAAAAATCGAGAAAAGGACCCTAGTCGAAGTTTCCCCCGCCCTGTCTTTTCCGACCTCCTACAATCAAGCCGAATACGAGGCATTCCTCGCAGGCTTACTGCTAGCCAGGGACCTAGGAGCTGAGAAAGTAAAAATCTTCACCAATTCTCAGTCGGTCGCCTCGCAAGTCTGAGGCAAATATCAGGTAAAAAATGACCAACTCACAGAATATTATTCCCTGGTTCAGGAGGCAAATAAGAAATTCAGGTTTGTGGATGTCTAAAATGTTCCTCGCGAGCATAATGTCTGTGCAGACGTTTTATCCAAATTGGCGAGCACAAAGAAGAAGGGAGGAACTAAATTTGTAATACAAGAGGTACTTCCTCGGCCGAGCACCCATAAACCATCTGCCACCTGTGATACGGTGGCAGAACCGACTGTTAATACTGGTTTGCATTTTTTGTTTGCAAAATGTCGTGGTAAGCAAGAGTCGCCACCGACTTTTATTTCATCCAATCATGGAAAAGGAAAAAGACAGAAAAAAAACCTTTTTCGAGATGTTTCTGAGTATAGGGGGTAGATTATAGAAAGGGAAGGTGTTAGCACTCTTTCCATCCATGGTTTTCCATGGGCTCTTAGGTACTTGCTCATCTTTTTAAATTGCTTGTGTATATGCTTTGTTTTGAAAAGTTTTGTTTTACTTCGTTTTAACCCTTGTTTCTGTCCTCAAGAGTGTTACGAAGTTATTTTTGAAAACTTTGTCTGAAAAGTGTTTGGTGTGAAAAAGTTTGTTTGTTTTGAGCAAGTACCTAACAGTTATCTACCTACTCGAAAAAAGTCTATTTGTTTCCTCCTATCCTTTAGACCGTGTTATCCTACTATTAGTGAGTAGGTAACCCTAATCGTTGGATGTTTGAGGGACTATCGAAAGGGACGTAATGGTCATTGAAGGCAACATGTAGGGATACCTTAGCAGTTCGAAGGGACTGTCATCATATATTCGTAGGCAACATCGAGGGACAAGATCATTTCTCATAGGCAACTCGAGGAACGTTAAGGGACTATGATCTTTATGATGACTTTTAGATTGAAGGTCTTTTGCTAAGATATCCCTACGTTCGAGGGACATGACCATTGTTTTCCGAGGCAACCAAGTGAGGAGTACCCTAGGAGTGAATATGTGCATATGCTTTGTTTCAGTTATTTAATCTTTACACATTAGGTGATCTACCGTTTTAATTTTCCAGACATTCTTGCCATACAATCCTATTATCCATACATCTAGACAGTTAAAGATTGCGGAAATTAAAAGCGGAAAAGTAAATCTAATTATTACAAGGCTTCGGGGAATGGGGATTACATAACCAAAACTTGGGGGGAAATTAAACAGTAAATAAAACCCTATTTTAAAAGACTATTACAACCTCAGAGCAATTGCATAATTAGAAGGAAAAAAATGTGAGAAAAGATAAATCTACGCTATTACATTGATAATGCGATCTATAATTTTTTTCTAGAAATTAAAATGTAAAAGAATAAATAAAAAGAAATTAAGGAAAAATTAAAACCTAAAATTCTAAGTTAATGTTTTTTGGTGTTTTTTTGTAGAAAATAATTTTAAGTTAATTAAAAAACCTAATTCTAACTAATTTTAATAAAAAAAATTAATTAACTTAATTTATTAATAAATGAAAAAAAGCCAAAAATTCAGTTACTAACTAAAACAAAACCTAATCCTAATTTGTTAAAAAAAAGGTTAATTAAAGGGTTAATTACAAAGAAAACTAAAACCCAATTGTTTTCCTAATTTGCAGAAAAAAAGTTAATTAATTAAATTAAAGAGTTAATAAAAAAAGAGTTAATAATAATTAAAATAAATTTAAAACCTAAATTAATTAGGGTTTATAAATAAGGTTAAGTTTGCCAATTAATAGGGTTTTTGATTTAAATAAAATTAGAGTTTATATGAATTTAGGGTTTTTAAGGAAGATATTAAAGAGAAAGAAATGATGTACAAAGGGTTAAAAATAAGTAAAATTATACATATTGTCAGGGGTGGGTGTTGACCCAAAAATTAATTTAAAACCTAAAATTAAAAACTTAAAATTAATTATTCGAGTTTATTATGAAAAATCAAAGGTTTCTGAAAAATGTTAAGTTTTATGAAAAAGATTTTAAACAGAAAGAATAAAAATAGGTAAAAGGATAAATAGAAAGAAAGAAAACCAAAACCAATAGGGGTGGTTGTTGAACCCATGCTATTAGCCTCCTCAGGATGGCTGCCTTGCCATGAGTCATGCATTGGTCGTTGTTCTATTTTGGCCTCAGTGTTTTGTAATAATCCTGCATGAGATCCTGTCTAAATCTGCAGTATTGAATCTCATGAACACATTAAATAAATTACTATATCGTGAAATACAAATAAGGCAAATATATGAAATTTTGTAATATTAAAACCGATATGGCATGTTTGAATGATTACACCCTTTTGATCATGGAGATCAAACTAGCGTTACCCTTACTGGAGAAGTAGTGAGATGTGGATTTGTAACAAGGATGACTTGTTTGTAGTGAGATGAGGATTTGTAACAAGGATGCCTTATTTGTAGTGAGATGGGGGTTTGTAATAAGGATTTAAAGGTTTTAGGGTTCTTGAAAGAATTTGATATTCTGACAGGGTTGTGGCAAAGGTATTTTTTCTCCTTTTGTTATTTGTGTGAAATAATGAGATTATATAATGGAAATTAGAGTAAAGATATGAGCTTTGAATGTGCAATTGTGCCTCCAATGTTCACTTGAGTCCGTCATGTTCCAGGCTAAATCGTAGGGGCTTAAGTGCAATTTTTGAAGTTGAAATGTGAAAACAAAATGTATCCGACATCGAGAACTAACTCCTGTCCGAAAATAGACTCAATCAGATAAACGGTGAATTAGTTATGAATTTTTGAAGTTTTAGCTCAGACAATCTTATTTTGGGCTCCAGTGTCAACTCTGACACGTTTTTCAATAAAAAACTGGTATTGATTGGAGCATAACCCGGTCTCAACTTTGGAAGCAAAGTTGTAGATGTCTGAGTCAGTGACCTTGCGTAAAAAGATGGGCCCGACCCGATAAAAATTGACCGAGTTATGAATTTTTGAAGTTTCGACCCAGCTGAAATAATATTTAGCATTTAGGATTTTTGGTGCGTCACACGCACTCTGAGCAAAAAAAAAAGGCCTTTTGGATACCGTTCGAACTCAGTACCTCCTGTGAAAGCTTAGCCAACTCAATTTTTGAGATTTTGGAGCCAGAACCAGCTCGATACGATGAAAATCGACCAAGTTATGATTTTCTGAACATGACGCAAATAAACTTCTGTCACAAATTTTCTATACGAAAATACTTGATAAATCCGCATTTTTAAGATCTTCTGATCAAAATTGGCTTCTATCCGTGAGAGATGAAAACATAGATGATGTTAAGACGGAATTTTGGCCACCAGAACGGGTTCAAAACATGCCACGATATTCAAGTTATGAATTTTTTAGTGCGTAAAATTTGTACTTTCAGCATACTTTTTCACCATATTTCTTCGAGAAAACTCACACATTCGGAGACCTTCTTTAAAGAATTGACTCTTGAGCCGAACTTGAATTTGATAATACGTTATCAGAGATATCTTGGCGAAAGAACACCTGAATATGACGCGTCGGGTTGGACTTGTGAATCTTTGAACCCCGAATCATTGCAAAACGGCGAACCGATCTTCAGCACAGAAAATATTCTGAGAACATCCATTGGCGAAATAAACGTCACTTGTAACCTGAAGAAGCTTGATAAATATACCTTTATTCCATAACCATAAAACTAATAATATGCGTGTATGAAAAGAGGGTAAATTTTGGGGTACAACAACTGCCCTTGTTCAATCTTCTTAAACCTGAAGATTTAGATTGGCTTGTCTGCCTTTCGTGATCTGAAGGTGGAAGATGATTGAACACCAGAGTACCCAGAAATTTGCACTCGTCTGTAATGATGCTTGACTATGTAGGTAGTATCGGGAATGGGCTTACAGATGCCATTTGGAGGAGATGACGGAAGGTCACCGGAGATGGGCTTAAAGATGCCATATGGAAGATATGACGGAGAATCGTCAGAGATGGACTTAAAGATGCCATCTAGAGGATGTTGATTTCCCAAGATATTCCTTTGATGAGAATTCCTGTTCCTATCGTTGAGGAGGAATTTGCTGAGTAATGTTGGTCTCTGTCTTGGGAGAAATAGAATTTTAGGAGCTTCAGTTGTCCATTAATCTACTGGGGAATTAACTTCGACTTGAGGAAGCGGAAGTAAACTGCGTATCTGGTTGGAGTATATGCTGCACCGTGATTTACTGGGGAAATGTGAAACCAATCATGTTTGATCGGGTCCCGGTCTTACAATGTTGTGGACTGCTGTATGGAGATAAGAGAAAAGAAACCTGGATGGTAAGGTTATGAGAAGGAACCTGGATAGTAGGATTACTTCGAAATGAAAGCCTGAATAGTAGGGCTGTGAGAAGGAACCTGGATAGTAGGGTTACTTAAAAATGAAAGCCTGGATAGTAGGGATGTGAGAAGGAACCTGGATAGTAGGGTTACTTCGAAATGAAAGCCTGGATAGTAGGGCTGTGAGAAGGAACCTGGGTAGTAGGGTTACTTCGAGATGAAAGCCTGGATAGTAGGGCTGTGAGAAGGAACCTGGATAGTAGGGTTACTTCGGTATGAAAGCCTGGATAGTAGGGATATGAGAAGGAACCTAGATAGTAGGGTTACTTCGATATGAAAGCCTGGATAGTAGGGTTGTGAGAAGGAACCTGGATAGTAAGGTTACTTCGATATGAAAGCCTGGATAGTAGGGTTGTGAAAAGGAACCTGGATATTAGGGTTACTTGGGGATGAGTTCATGTAAAACTTCAGGAGGAACCTGGGTAAGGTTACTTTGTGATAAGTTCGTATAAAACTTCATTCGGAAATGTATGAGAAAAGACCCGTGTAAGATTTTTCAGGATAAACCTGTGTGAAGCTGCATTTAAGAGAAACCCGTGTAAGATTGCTTCATGACGAACCCGTGTAAAGTTGCATTTGATCGTGCAGATAATTACGATGTTTAGTTTCAGGAGCTAATCTTGAACTTGCTGGAAGTTGTTGATGATAACCATCTTTCCTGAAAAGGTACATGATTAATCATATATGATGCATGAAATTCATTGTATAATGATGTTCTCAAAATAAATGAGACTATGTTGTATGCAATGTGTATGCGCACATCATGATATATGAACATGAAATGCTATTGTGGCATGTCCGAGTTTGGGAAAATAAATCCCTGACTACTGTTGGAGAGTAACAGAAATTGAGTTCCTGACCGTCGTAGAAAAACGGGTTCTTCTACTTCTGCTGGAGATGGTGAACCAGAGACGACTATGCCAGGGATTTGCCCCTTGTTTACGGGTATTCTACTAAGGAGAGACTCTGCTTGAGAACAACTCTGCGGGGAATAATTCCGTTGGAGAGAGAAGCTTCCATAGCTGAAGGGATAAACTCTGTCGGGGATTGAGCTTCTGTATTCAGAGAAATAAACTCTGTTTGGGAGAAAACTTTATGAACCGCTTGCGATTATAAAATTCGGCTGGGGAATATAGACGTCGACTCTCCGAAAGAGCTTGGCTGGGGAAAGTAACTCCTGTTTGGGGAAGCAGAGATTAAAAATTTGGTTGCCTCTACTCTGTGGGGAGTGTAGATGTTACTGGGACGCATGCTAAGGATACGACAATGAATTTGTATCAAGACTTTTCTGCCTCTGTACCTGCTGGAGAAAGTGCCTGCGGAGGCCTTGTGGATTGAGTGTTATCCCAACTTATGAAGTGCTTGGTAACTTCTGATTGAAATGATAAGTCTTCTACTGATAGGAAAGTGACGAGATGATGGGACATAATCGTGCGCTTTAATCCATAACTTTTTCCTGGACTGTCTTTTAAGATTTTCAGTCCACCGTGTGATACGGTGACAAAACCAGACGGTTTTTAGGAAAATGCTGGTTTGCATTTTGCGTTTGTATTCGCAAAATGTCGCGGTAAGCAAGAGTCGCCACCGACTTTTATTTTATCCAACTGGAAAGGAAAAAAGCACAAGAAAATTCCTTTTTCGAGATTTTGAGTACGGGGGGTAGATCATAGAAAGGGAAGGTATTAGCACCCTTTCTATCCATAGTTTTCTAAGGGCTCTTAGGTACTTGCTCATCATTTTAAAAATTGATTCCATGTTTGTGTGTTTTGAAATTTTTTTATTTTACTTCATTTTAACCCTTGCTTCTGTCTTCAAGAGTGTTACGAAGTTGTTTTGAAAACTTTGTTTGAAAAGAGTGTAAGTGTGAAAAAGTTTGATTTTGAGCAAGTATCTACTAGCATCTACCTACTCGAAAAAAAGCATGTTTCTGTTCTTGTTTCCTTTAGACAACACTATCCTACTTATAAAAGAGTAGGTAGCACCATCGTTGGAGTTGTAAGGGTCAATTCGAAAGGGACGTACGATCACTAAAGCAATGTTAGGACATCTTAGTAATAGCCCTAGTGTCTTAAGATCATATTCGAGGCAACATTTTCGAATGGGACATTTGATCTTTGTTTAGACAAGAGGGCAACCACTAAGACACCCTATACTTAATGATCGTTTACCGAAG
The DNA here is from genome assembly GCA_948472305.1 of Vicia faba. NCBI lineage: Eukaryota > Viridiplantae > Streptophyta > Magnoliopsida > Fabales > Fabaceae > Vicia > Vicia faba. Next base: position 520,520,756 of record OX451735.1, on the reverse strand, counting down.
GCAACCGAAGTGAGAGTATACCCTAGGAGTGTGCATGTGCGAGTGATTTGATTTCAGTTATTATCTTTGCACATTTAGGGTTTGCTAACCATTTTAAAATTAACATACATTCTTGTCATGCAATCCTATCATCATACATCTAATCATTTAATATTTGCGAAAATTAAAATGCGAGAAATAAAACTACGCTATTACAAGGCTTCGGGGAGGGGGATTAATTACATAGCCAAAACCCCGTAAAACGATAAATAAAAGAAAAATCCTAATTAAACTATTAAATACCATGAGCAGTTACATTAATATCGTAAAATAATAAATGCGTGCGATGAATCGAGAATCAGAAAAAATTAGGGTTTTAACCCCGTCTAAACCTAAGTAAAAGAAAAATCATTTTTTGTTGTTTTTGATTATTTTGAGAAAAATAAGGTTTTAATTAAATAAATACAAACCTAATTACTAATTAATTCAAATTAAGAAAAATAATTAATTTTGACCTATTTTTGCATTTTTGTTATTTTAAGAAAAGAAAATAAAAATTAAATCAAACAAACCCTAATTTTCTAATTTATTTTATGTTATTTACAAAAAGGTTAAAATTACCCTAAAATTAAATTAAACTAATTATTAAATTAAATTTGATAAAAATAAAACCTAAATCTAAATTGTTGAAAATTGATTTTATGAGTTTTTTTGTAAAAAAAAAAGAATTAATTTTATGTTAGAAAATAATTAATCAAAATAAATTAAATAAAGAAATAGAAAAGAAAAATAAAGAAATGGGCCTGATGTTAGTAGCAATGGATGAGGTGTCAATAGCAATTTTGAGCCCAAAAATCCTTGGCCCACGTTGACTTTTCAGATCCTGTGCATTGGCTTGACTAGAGTGCATCATGGACCTCCCAAGGATGGTCCTTGGATCTAGTTGATTGGAGATCTGTTGGTTGAAGGATGATGGCATATGGTGGTCCCTTTGCACGCATGTGTACCTGATAATGCAAGAAACAAAATCATGAAATAATATGGGGACCTGGGGATCAAACCCAGGCCCTTTGGCAATCTCCCTCGCCCACTGACCAACTGAGCTAGCGCGTTGTGTTGTACAAGGGACACCAAACAAACATTATATTGGAAAAGCCAATTAATATAATGAAAACGCGCGAATTTTTGAATGAGCCAGTCAGAGGGTGCCACGCCACCCTTCTTCTTCCTCCCTCCATTGGCAAAAGTCCAATACTTTTACCTACGGTTTTCTGGGCATAGGTACAACCCTGTGATTTTCCAAAACTCTATGCAAGCATGATAAATGCATAACAATGGTACCAATCAACTCGTGACAGCCTCACGAGCATCATGGTACCACTTTCCATGGAAAATTGTACCTATAACAAAAAACCCCAAAAAACGAGCCAAGAACCCTAACTATGGCAAATCTCTGTATGGTTAACAAAAATGCAATTAATTATTATCATTAGCTTGCAAATGTCTCAAAGATTCAGAATATATCCATAACATATGCTAATAATGCCAGAATTATGAATTGCAATTTCAAAAAAGTAGGGATGCTATGAGGTGCTTACAGTGCGTATCTGGGCATGAAAACGCTTGCTAATGATTGTGATAGAGTCCTTAGATGCCCAGCAAGCGAATGGTATGCTTGGAATGGCTTGAAGAAGCCTGGAAATTGGAATTTGATTCACCACTTTTGTTGATTTTTTGCAAGTTTTCTTTCATTTTCTCACGCCTCCAATCCTTGTTCTTTTGCTTTGGGTTTATTCAATATATATCATAAAGTGCATTAGGGTTACAAGTTTGCATCAAATCCTTGCAATTATGAAGATTTGATCATTGATTCACCCTTGCATCAAATATTTCCAAAACAAGAAAAATTCAATCTTTTTCTGTCCAAATGACCCTTGCACGATTTGATTCTCTTCCCAGCTATATATGAGACCTAAACATGCATAAAATCTCAAGCCTTGATTAGTTTTGATATTTTCATGATTTTATTTTGATTTAAATTAAATTAATTGAAATAAAAATCAAAATAAATGACAAAAATAAAATAAAGACAAGTGGGAAGGATCATTGGTCGTGGATCATGTTACAAACTCAATGCAAGCACAAAAAGTTGGGCCCATTTGACAAAATTTGCAATTTTGGCCACTTTTGACTTTTGGCAATTTTGCAAAAAAGGTCAACTTCACCAATGCATAACTCCTTCAATTTTGGCCCTAGAGATGTGTTCTTTGACTTTTTAGAAATCTCAAGATGTCCTCTAAGCAACCCTTTTGTCTCATCTCAATTGAGTCTTCCATGTTCATGTATGAAGCTTTGACATAAAACGTGTTTTTGTTGACTTTCCAAAATGACCTATAATGTCCAAATTTATATCTTCTTATGAGTGCATATTTTGAACTTGGGAGATGAATATGGATTATAGGGAATTGCATCCTCTTCAAAATGAGCTTTGGATGGGTTATTTCTGATAAAGTATGAAAAAGTTATGCTTGGTCAAAGTTGAGTTGACTTTTCCTGCAAAACCCTAATTTAGTAACTTTTGGGTTTTGATGAATTGTGAGCAATCCTTGAGGAATCATGATAAACCCTTGATCAAATGATGAATAATACTTCAAAATGAGAATGTTGACCAAAAATCTTGAAGTTTGACTGCATGTGGGCCACAATTGACTTTTGCCCTAGCACAGTCGATTTTCAGGCCTTTGAGCAATTAACTGAGCAAACTTTCTCTGTAAGGCTTGAAACTTGACATGGATGATCTTGAGAAAATATTATTACAATAGTGAGAATTTGGTACCCTTTTGATTCAAACATCTTGATGCAACTTGAAACCCTAATTTGAGGTAGACTGCCTTAGGAGAGAATTTGTCTGGTCAACTCTTGGACTTCCTTGAGCAATTTGAGGATCTCACTTGAAATGTATTGAGAAATATGAAAGGGAAAATTTTGGGGTACAATAGCTGCCTCTGTTCAATCTTCTTAAACCTGAGGATGTAGATTGGCTTGTCTGCCTTTCGTGATTCGAAGGTTGAAGATGATTGAACACTAGAGTGCCCAGAAATTTGCACTCGCATGAAGTGGTACTGGCCTTGTGATATCGGGAATGGGCTTATAGATGCCATTTGGAGGTCTATGTCGGAAGATGGGCTTAAAGATGCCATCCGAAGAAGTGTCGGTCGCATAAGAGATTCCTTTGCGAGAGCCCGTATACCTATTGTTGAGGAGGACTTCACTGGGGATGCTGGTCTCTGTCTTGAGAGAAATAGAGTTTTAGGAACTTCAGTTGTCCGTTACTCTACTGGGGAATCATCTCTTAGTCGAGGAGGTGAAAAATGAACTGCTATCTGGTCGTGCTCCAGGCTTTACAGTGATTTTCTGAGGAAAATAAGACTGACTGCTATCTGGTCGTGCTCTAGGTTTTACAGTGACTTACTGGGGGATGATATTTAAACTTGCTATCTGGTTGTTCTCCAGGATTTGAAAATTCTCAATTCTTATCTGGTCGTACTCCAGGCTTCAGAAGGAATTAAGTTGTTATCCGATCACATCCAGGCTTCAACTTGAATTTAAGGCATACTAATATCCGGTCGATTCCGGGCTTCTTAGTAATTGGCCAGGTAAATTGCTATTTGGTCGAAATCCAAGCTTCACAGTGTCTTATACTGTTATCTGGTCGATTCCAGGCTTCAGTCCTTTGCCGCTATCTAGTCGTCATCCAGGCTTCACAACTTCCTACTTCTTATCTGGTCGTGTTCCAGGCTTCAGAAGAAATCAAGTGGTTATCCAGTCGCATCTGGGCTTCCATTTGATTTTTAGGCCTACTAATATCCGATCGATTTCCGAGCTTCATAGTAATTGGCCGGGTAGATTGCTATTTGGTCGAAATCCAAGCTTCGCAGTGTCCCCTACTGTTATCTGGTCGTAGTCACTGGGTTCAATGTCTTTTACCTTTATATGGTCGTAATCTAGGCTTCACAATGTCTTATACCATTATCTGGTCGAATCCAGGATTCATGGTGTTTTGTACTGTTATTTGGTCGTAATCCAGACTTCACAGTAACTCGCATTGCTATCTGGTCGTTCTCTAGGCTTCACAATAACTTGCCGGGGATTCAACTATTTTCCGGTTGATTTACGGGCTTCATAGCTTGAATTTAAGATAAACCACTATCTGGTCGATTCCAGGCTTCGCAATATTTTGGTACTGTTATCTGGTCGTTCTCCAGGCTTCACAGTATGATGGAGAAATCAAGATATTATCCGGTCGGATCCGGGCTTCATAGCTTGAATTGGAATATAAATCTTAGCATCGATTTGACTGAACCCGAGAAAAACTTGTGAGAATTTGATTGTATCTTTCCCTGAAAGGCAAAGAGTTAGTCGTATGTAATGTCATGATGTATGACACATATCGGGTAATGATGCTCTCAAAATAAATGAGATTGTGTTGTATGATGCTTATGCATATGCCATGAATATGCAATGTTCTCGTGATGTTTTCTAGCTGAGGAAAATAAATCCATGACTGCTGCTGGAGAATACAAAGAGTTAAGTTCTTAGTTCTCGCTGAGGATAGCGATCGAAGATGATTTGAGAATAAATTGGCGGGAGAATAACTCGGCTGGAGAATAAACTGGCGAGAAAATGACTGTGGGGAAGAGAGATACTCTGCCAGAAGATATGCTGATTTGGAGAAATAACCTCGACTGGGAATGAGTTACCGTTGCTGGCGATAATGAACCTGGTTGGGGATTGAGTTTTTGCCTGTGGAAGAAATAAACTCCACTGGGGATAGTCTTCCATTGTTAGTGATAGATGAACTCTGCTTGGGGAGAATTAACACCACTATTTTTGGGTATTTCTTACTCTGCGGGGAGTATATGTACTTTTAGTCACATTCTCAGGCTGGCTATGTCCCTGTACCTGGTGGGTGGAGCAACTGTAAGGTTTGGACATTTCTTGTTTGCCCCTGTTCCTGGAGTTACGAGTAATTGTCTTTTGTCTCGCATGTAAATATTTATGAGCAACAATCATTTTCAAATGCATATATAAAAAATGAACCATTGGACGTTTTTGCAAAACAAAATAGAAAAAGAAAAACAAATTTGAAATTTCTTTGCGAAAACAAATTGTATTGATTCTTGAAGTTGGCCCGTAATAGGTGTTTTTGTACAAGAGGCTGACGTCCTAGTAAGAGAACGTCGCCGAACGAACAAAATTTATACAATTTGTGTAAAAGAAAAAAAAACAGCTATGTGAAACAATCCCACTGGGTTCCAACTCTGCTATTGCCTTTATATCTTCGAGCGTCTCATCACTTTGATACTTGGTTGAAGGTAGATCAGATTGATTGGCGCCGTCCGAGCTTGATAGTCGATACTAAAGTCTGGTTACAAGATGATCCAATGAGACATAGTGTTACGCTTTAATCCCTAATTTTTGCCTGGACCGCCCTTTCGGGTTTTCGGTCCACCAGGATACCCTTTTTTGCCCAAGCCGCCTTTTCAGGTTTTCGACTTGCCGGGTGTACATATTTTTTCATTTTCATCCCTTACTTTTTCCCGAACCCTTTTGGTTCACCGGGAAGCCCTTATTTTTGCCAAGGCCAGTCAACCTAGCGGGTCTTTGATTATGCGTAGTATTTTTTCACTATGTCTGCATTGACGGGGTGAGGAAGGTCGTCACCATCCATGGTGGTTAGAATCATAGCTCCTCCTGAGAAAATGTTCTTAACCACAAATGGCCCTTCGTACGTAGGGGTCCATTTGCCCCTGGGATCACCTTGGGGCAATATGATGCGTTTGATAACTAGATCCCCGACTTAATACTCTTGTCGTCTAACTTTCTCGTTAAATGCCTTGATCATTCGTTTTTGATACGTCTTACCATGACAAATAGCAGTAAGTCTTTTTTCGTTGATTAGATTCAGCTGATCAAGTTGGGTCTGGATCCAATTGTCCTTGCTCAAACCTGCATCCTTCATAATCCATAGAGAGGGTATATGGACTTCAATGGGTAGGACCGCCTCCATGACATATACCAGAGAATAGGGTGTTGCCCTTGTTGACGTCCTTGCTGAGGTACGATACCCATGAAGAACGAATGGTAACATCTCATGCCAGTCTTTGTATGTTACCGTCATCTTCTGCACAATCTTCTTGATGTTCCTATTAGCCGCTTCAACAGCCCCATTCATCTTCGGCCAGTAAGGAGAAGAGTTGTGATGTTGTATCTTAAACTGTTTGCAGAGCTTGGTGATCATTGCATTGTTGAGATTTGTACCATTGTCCGTAATGATCCTCTCTGGTACACCATACTGACATATCAGATTGTGTCGGATAAACCATGCCACGACGTTCTTGGTTACTGTAGCAAAGGAAGCTGCCTCAACCCACTTCGTGAAATAATCAATAGCTACCAGGATGAAACGATGCCCGTTGGACGCAGTAGGTCTGATCTCGCCAATCATGTTGATGCCCCACATTGCAAAGGGCCAAGGAGCTGTCAAAACATTCAGAGGAACTTGAGGTACATGCACTTTATCAACATAAATTTGACACTTATGACAGGTCCGAGAGTGTTGATAGAAGTCTGCTTTCATGGTGGACCTATAACAGCCTGCCCTTAGGATTTTCTTCGCCATCGTATGCCCACTGGAATGAGTTCCGAAAGTACCTTCATGTAACTCTGCCATAATCCTTTCTGCCTCGTTCTTGTCCACACATCGCAGCAAGGTTGAATCATGGTTACGCTTGTAAAGAATCCCATTGCTAATGAAGAACTTCACAACAAACTTTCTTATAAACTTCTTGTCATTAACAGATGCATCCTCGGGGTACTCTTGAGCCTCAAGATACCTCTTTACCTCATGAAACCATTTATTATCTGCTACCTCTTCAGTCTCAATGTCACAGCAATGCGCGGGTTCGTCCAACCTCTCAATGGTAATCTGGGGAGCTTCATTATCCCACCTGACCTTAAACATAGAAGACATAGTAGCTAGCGCGTCCGCTAACTGATTCTCTTCTCTCGGAAAGTGTTCAAAGGTTATCTCCTCGAAGTGTGGGAGCAACGTCAGTACATACTCTTTGTAAGGAATAAGATTCGGGTGCTTCGTATCCCACTCGCTTTTAATCTGACTGATCACTAGAGCGGAATCTCCGAATACACTCAAGAACTTAATCCTCAGGTCAATAGCTGCTCGAAGGCCCAGGATGCATGCTTCATACTCCGCCATATTGTTGGTGCAGTTGAAACATAATCGGGCGATGAATTGAGTATGACAGCCCTTATGAGATATGATCACGGCGCCAATGCCATTACCCAACGCGTTTGAGGTTCCATCAAAATACATGGACCATCGGGATCCCTCCTCGAGTCCTTCATCTGGTCCAGGCTCTTCACATTCGGTTACCAACATGATGTTCTCATCCAGGAAATCAAAATTCATGGATTGGTAATCATCCACGGCCTGATGCACCAAATGATCCGCCAACACACTCCCCTTAATTGCTTTTTGGGTTGTGTATTGGATATCATACTCAGTTAAGATCATCTTCCATCTTGCTATTCTTTCGGACAAGGCAGGCTTTTTCGAAGATATACTTGATTGGATCCATCTTTGATATCAATAGGGTAGTGTGAGTCAGCATATACTGTCTCAGCCGGCGAGCAGCCCATGCCAAAGTGCAACAAGTTTTCTCGATCAACGAGTATTAGGTCTCGCAGTTGGTAAACTTTTTTCTAAGGTAGTAAATAGCATGCTCTTTTCGGCCAGACTCGTCATGCTGCCCCAGTACGCACCCTATTGAATTATCCAGTACGGTCAAGTATAAGATCAAAGGTCTTTCTTCAACTGGAGGCATCAGAATTGGTGGCTCTTGGAGGTATTCTTTGATCCTTTCAAAAGCGGTCTGACATTCATCATTCCATTTTACTACTTGATCTTTCTTCAGCAGCTTGAAGATTGGTTCACAAGTAGCAGTCAGATATGAAATGAATCGGCCGATGTAATTCAGACGTCCCAAAAATCCCTGACTTCTTTTTCCATTTGGGGAGCTGGCATCTCCTGTATAGCCTTCACTTTTGCAGGATCCACTTGAATACCTTTATCCCTAACGACGAAACCCAGCAGCTTACCAGACCTTACCCCGAAGGTGCACTTGTTCGGGTTTAACCTCAGCTTATACGTCTTCAACCTGTCGAACAGTTTCTGGAGATGGTCAAGGTGTTCTTCCTCAGTCTGGGACCTTGAGATCATGTCATCAACGTAAACCTCAATCTCATGGTGAATCATGTCGTGGAACAAAGCGACCATGGCGCGCTGATAAGTTGCCCCAACATTCTTCAACCCGAAAGGCATTACCTTGTAACAGAAGGTTCCCCACTGTGTAACGAAAATTGTCTTCTCCATGTCCTCGGGAGCCATCTTAATCTAATTGTAACCAGAAAAACCATCCATAAAGGAGAAGATCTTATGCTGCGCAGTGTTGTCGACCAGAACATCGATGTGAGGCAGTGGGAAATCGTCTTTGGGGCTCTCCCTATTCAGATCTCTATAGTCCACACACATCCGTACCTTACCATCCTTCTTAGGCACCGGCACAACATTGGCAACCCACTGCGGGTAAGAAGTGACAGCTAAAAATCCGGTGTCAAACTGTTTCATGACCACAACTTTGATTTTCTCAGACATCTCAGGGCGCATACGGCGAACCTTATGCTTTACCGGAGGACAGTCTTCTTTGGTTGGCAGGCGGTGTACCACAATATCAGTGTCTAAACCAGGCATATCTTCATAAGACCAAGCGAAGATCTCAACATAGTCACGTAGCATCTGTATCAACCGCTGCTTGACACTAGGTTCCAGATTTACACCTATCTTGACCTCTTTCTTGTCTTCCTCTGTACCCAAGTTCACTGATTACACTGGCTCTTCATGAGGTTGTATGGCCCTCTCTTCCTGTAGTAACAGTCTAGCAAATTCCCCAGGCACTTCACAATCATCCTCACCTTCGTCCTCGACTTGGTTGATCGGATTTTCGAAGTCATAACTGGCAGTAGTAGAGTCGTTATCAACGGGATCCAGAGTGGATGTGGATCTGCATTATGATACGTGAGTGTGTGTAAGACAATAGCTGTTTTGATAAAGTGCGAGATAGAAAGGAAAAACAAGGAGCGCAAAATTTGTAATGCAAGAAATGTCCAATGATTTATTGATGATATATGAAAATGACAAATAATAAGCCCTCACAAACAAAGCCAAAGTGCCTCGGGCAAGGCACCGGGCCGTAAAGTTTCAAACTGTCTATTACAAATCTCAAAACAAAAGTTTATTACTGTGTAATAAAAGAAACGGGCATGAAGTCCTTCGTCGTCCAATTGTTCAAGCCACCATTGGTTGTAGGGTAGATCCAGCTGTCGATATCTGAATCTTCTTCATCATCCTCAATTGCATTCACTCCCTGATTACTGATGTGCAGAGAAGGTCTTCCAATCCGCGCGCGCCGAATAGCCCTTTGAGCCTCTACAGTAAAGCCCAAACTAAACTTGTCAGTTTTGTGTGTGAAATCAGGGAGCTGAGCCCAATTTACACACCCACCTTTTTCAATTACAGCCCTGGCATCCTTGAGGGAAGCCATCTTCATCGGAGGTTTGTCAGCCGCAACTTCTGTTGACGCCAGAGTTTGGGGGACCTCTTCAAAGTTCTGACATGGGGTTTCGATGAACTCTCCATCCATCTCCACATAGCGGAAGGAATTTAGATGAATCACCAAGTACTCCTCCTCACCTTGTACTGTGACGATCTTCCCCTTTACTGGATATTTCAACATCTGATGGAGCGTAGAAGTTACTGCCCTAGCCTTATGAATCCAAGGGCGACCCAATAAGCAAGAATACGATGGTCGGATATCCATCACGTAGAAAGTCGATGCAAAAGTCTGAGAGTCAACTTTAACAGGGACGTCCACCTCCCCATGCACCATCCTTTTTGACCCGTCAAAATCCCTGACCACAATATTGCTCGGCTTCAGAATCAAACCTTCACAGTCCAGACGGTCTAATGCTTTCTTTGGCAAAACATTCAATGAGGACCCAGTATCCACCAGTACGTGGGCCAAAGTAGTGCCCCTGCACTCGATCGAGACATGCAGAGCATCATTGTGATTTCTTCCTTTAGCAGTCAGATCTGTGTCTGAGAAACCCAACCCATTGTCGGCAGTCAAACTAGCTACACAATCTTTGAATTGATCAGCCGAAGTTTCCTGCGGCACATACACAGTTTTGTGGAAAGAAATTAAAGCCTTTGCATGGGCTTCCGAACATAATAACAAGGAAAACATGGAGATTTTTGACGGGGTCTGCCCCAGCTACTCGACTACGTTATAGTCGCTCTTCTTGATAATCTTCAAAATTTCCTCTATCTCATGCTTAGAGGTTTCTACAATAATCTTCTTAGGTGCCTCCATCCGGGAGGGCTCACCTGTAATTTCTTTGCCCCGAGCCCCAAATGGCTTGGCGACAGGGGTGATAACTGGGATAGGAACTGGGATGGTAGTTGATGTACCAGCTGACGGAATGACAATAGGTTTGTGGACAGTCGGAGGGGAAATCTCAGGAGAGAAGAGCCTTCCACTTCTGGTGACCTTGCTAGCCCCGACAATATTACTGACATCAGCATCTGCTTCTTCAACCATTAAGTCTTGCTTAAGTCCATGGTAATACACATCAGCCCCATAGTGCCAAGGGACAGCCTTATCCGAAGTGTATGGGATAGGGCCAGGGACAGTAATGATTAACAGAGCGATTCTTGGAACGGGTGTAATCCTAACAGGCTTTCTAGAGGAAGCCTTGGAAGGATTGGCGGATATGGTTATGATGGCAACATCTTCAATTGGAACCAGCGGAATCATAGTCTTCTCGAACAGGATCTCTTTGTTTATCCATCAGGTGCTGAACACCTGATTTCAATAAGTGGCAACCAGCAGGCAGAAATGAACACATGTGGCAACCTTTGCCACAGACCGGAAATAAACCAACTAACAATAGATTCTTCTAAACTATCATCAAAGGAGTAGAAATTTCTTCCACGGAGGTCATAAATAAATCATCGTCCACAACATTTACTCCATGACCGTGTTTGGGCATAGGGGCAGTTATGACGTTGGGTTTCTCCAGAGCGTCAAACTCAATCTCTTTAGCTTCAATCAAATCTTGCACCTTATTCTTCAAGGCCAAACAGTTGTTCGTATCATGACCTGGGCTATCGGAGTGATAGGCATAGCAGGCGTTCGGGTTATATAGCGGAGATGTGGTACTGGGATTCTTCGGGGCTTCCCTCAGAGTTACCAGGTTGGTCTTCAACAATTGTGGTAGAATTTGAGACAAGGTCATATTAAGCCGAGTGTACTGTCTCTGAGGTCTCTCCATTCTTTGCTGACTGTTGCGTTGTGGGGAAATGGTGGGTCTTGATATTACTACCGCATTTACTGCTTGACAGCGTTTAGGTCTGCTTTGGCTCCCTGATCCGTAGACTACACTAGCTTCTTTCTTATTGGTGAAAGGCTTCTTTTCTGCACTTGATGAAGTACCTTTCTGTATCTTACCACTTTGGATACCGGCTTCTACTCTCTCCCCAGTCAAAATCAATTCAGTAAACCCAGATGACGAACTGTCAATCAGATGATTTAAAAATGGACCAGACAACGTCCCTAGAAACATATTAACCAACTCCCTATCAGACAAAGGGGGTTGGACTCTTCCAGCCAAATCTCTCCACTTCTGAGCATAGTCCTTAAAACCTTCACTTGCACCCATAGATATACCCTGAAGCTGAGTACGAGTGGGAGCAAGGTCGACGTTATACTAATACTTCCTGTAGAAAGCAGCAACAAGGTCCTCCCAGTTTCGTACATTAGCTCCTTCCAATTGATAAAATCATTCAAGCTGAGTCCCTAACATACTATCTTGAAAGAAATGTACCCACAAATTTCTATCAGCAGTGTAAGGTTGGATTTTTCGAACATACGAGTGGAGATGGAGTTTTGGACAGGATACTCCATCGTACTTAGCAAAAACTGGAGATTTAAACTTATGAGGGATCACCACCCCAGATTCCAGTCCCAGTTCTTCAAAATCCAAACCAGGTATCTTCTGACACTCCATAGAACTCAGACAATCTTCAAGTTATTTGTACCTATCCTCAGCGGGAGGATACTGCTCTTCATCATAATCTGTATCATTATCAGAAACTGCGGGACTGAGGCCCTTTTCTTCTTCTTGGTCCTCTTCTCCTTTGGATGAAAAGGATAGATCAACTTGTTGTTTCAGTCTATCCCCAAACCTTTTAACCATACTCAAAAGAACAACCTTCTTCTTCTTCTTCTTCTTCTTCTTCTTCTTCTTCTTCTTCTCTTTCTCTTTCTCTTTCAGCATGAGAGCTTTCAAGTCCTCTTGCCCTTTAGCCAAGCTCAAGAACATCTCTTGGAATTGGGCATTTTGTGCCTGAAGATCTTTGATAGCTTGATCGGAAGACATAACTGCTGAAATAAACAGTGAAGAAGATGAGCAACCTGTAATGGTACCTGTAATGGTGTGCATGATAATGGGATGCGTATGTAATGATTTCAAAGACTTTGGGAGATTTTAAATTTGCAAACCAAAAAAATGAAACAAACTTTATTAGATTAAACTTGTAAAAAGGTTCAACAATGCCTTTGAGGCGTTACAAAGAAATAAACAGAAAACAAATCTAAAAAAGCAAAATTATAAATCCCATGGACGATTCCCCTTGGTGCTGACGTAGTCATTAATCGTTCTTTCATTCTCGAGTTGCCTGGAGAGCTTCAAGATCTTCCTTTCTTGCTCATGATACTTTTCCCGGTAGGTATCCCTCTCCTATTTCAGCTGAATCCAAGATCTTTTCAATGCCCCTAGATCAATGGGCATGTAGGGATAAAGGACTGTATAAGGAATTCCCTATTCATTGGTAGGCTCCACAATCACTGGCAACACAGCTTCATAAGGCATCCCAAGCTTCTGGGATCGAGCTCGGACCCACTGGAGATAAGTCTGCATAGGGAGAGAAGTCTTTGGTCCTAGCTCTTGAGGATCAGATCTGTTCACCATTCCCCAAGCTCGTATAAACCTTAGGCGATGCTCGCCAACATCCTCCTTGTAGTCAAAGGCAATATCTATAATAATTAGCTCATGAGGACCGTCTCTCCGAGCATGACCAAACTGTCACAAAGCCAAACAAGGACTGTAGGTTATCCCTCCAATGATTCCGAGCAATGGGAAATTAGGGTATCCCCCACATCGATCAATGACAGCAATGCTTTCCATAGCCTTAGAACTCCAAAGAATGTTTGTATGGGCAAGGGACATTATCCTGTAAGACCATCCTACACCTTCCTCATTCTTTAACACGGACTTGGGGAGGTGCGAAATAAACCACCTCGCCAGCAGCGGCATGCAACACATGAGAGTCCCTCTTCTTCGCACGGTACGAGTATAGAGGGCATGCAAAATATCACCTAAGAGAGTAGGTACAGGATTGCGAGACAGGAAGATCTTAACCGCATTCACATCTAAGAAGGAATCTGGATTTGGGAAAATAACCAAACCGTAGACAAGGAGAGCTAAGATGTCTTCAAAAGCCTGAAAATACAAGTTATCCCAGAATAGTTGAGCTTGATCTATCAGAAACTTGGCTAAGAAACCTTCAACCCCGCTTCGTGTCTCCCATTTGGATATTACATCAGCTCTTTTTAGATGCGAAGCTGAAGCAATGTCTTCTGGTCTAGGAGTCTCTTCCAAACCTGTGAAGGGCATATGCTCAAGGATAGATATGCCCAATAAGTGAGAAAACTCTTCCATATTAGGAACTAGCTGATAATCCGAGAAAGTGAAGTAATGATGCACCGGATCGAAGAACTGGAAAAGCACACTCATCATCTGCTCATCAAACTTTGAGGTAACCAAGCTAAGAAGTTGACCATGTCTCCTAATGAATGAAGAAGTATCAGAAACTCTCGAGGCTAAATCTTTGAGTTGAGCAGGTATTTGCACAAAGTTAACTCGGATGGTGTTTCTGCGTATGGAAGCCATAATCTGCAAAACAGAACAAAGATAAATCCCCTCGGTCTTTGAAATGGTTAGTATAATGGAGTATGCATGCTATGTTATGATGCAAGATGTCATGATGAAACACACAACAGGTATAGCAAATGACAGACATGGCAAAGGCAAACAAATCACACAAAAGCCCTTAAGTTTAAGGCTTTCATGGGGTCTAGGTATTACCCTCTTGAAGTTTAGTTGGTTTCAACCTGTCCTAATAATAGTAACCAGGTTCTAGAGGTTCTAAATATCACTGACCATCCTCCATCGGTCATGGTTTCAGATCACGCAATCTTTTCTTGCAGACGTAACTATCTTGAGAGTATGGTCTCAATGAGTGTAGCATCAAGTATCAACCAGTTCTCAGCTTTACACCGAGGCCGGCTATCTCACTACTTCCTAATGGCCAAGTTGGTCAATTATGGGTTCTAAGGTCAGTTGATGCTTAACGACACACATAGCAGCCCCGTATTCTCCTCGTTTCTCCACAAGGGATACCGGTACCAACCAATGTGCCACATCAACGTAGCTACTACTTCAACCGTATCGGTCTATGCTGTACAGTTCCCTCACAGTTTATTGCTACTTACCTAAAAGGTGTCCCCCAGATCCGGGTTAGGATCTATAGTAACTCCTAATACAAAACCCTCAAAAGTAAAGCAATCAAATCAAACAAGAGAAGCAATTTATGATGAACTAATCCTAAGGTATACCCCACTTATTATTCCCCAGAAGAGTCTCCAGTTCTGTGATACTGTGGCAGAACCGGACGGTTTTTAGGAAAATACTGGTTTGCGTTTTGCGTTTGTATTCGGAAAATGTCGCGGTAAGCAAGAGTCGCCACCGACTTTTATTTCATCCAACTGGAAAGGAAAAAAGCACAGAAAAATTCCTTTTTCGAGATTTTGAGTACGGGGGGTAGATTATAGAAAGGGAAGGTATTAGTACCCTTTCTATTTGTAGTTTTCTACGGGATCTTAGGTACTTGCTCATCATTTTAAAAATTTCTTCTATGTTTGTGTGTTTTGAAAAGTTTTTATTTTACTTCGTTTTAACCCTTGCTTCTGTCTTCAAGAGTGTTATGAAGTTGTTTTGAAAACTTTGTTTGAAAAGAGTCTAAGTGTGGAAAAGTTTGATTTTGAGCAAGTATCTACTAGCATCTACCTACTCGAAAAAAATCATGTTTCTATTCTTGTTTCCTTTAGACAGTGCTATCCTACTTATAAAAGAGTAGGTAGCACCGCCGTTGGAGTTGTAAGGGTCAATTCGAAAGGGACGTACGATCACTAAAGCAATGTTAGGACGTATTAGTAATAACCCTAGTGTCTTAAGATCATATTCGAGGCAACATTTCCGAGGAAACATTTCTGAGGCAACATTTCCGAACGGGACATTTGATCTTTGTTTAGACAAGAGGGCAACCACTAAGACACCCTATACTTAATGATCGTTTATCGAAGGCAACCGAAGTGAGAGTATACCCTAGGAGTGCACATGTGCGAGTGATTTGATTTCAGTTATTATCTTTTCACATTTAGGGTTTGCTAACCATTTTAAAATTAACATACATTCTTGTCATGCAATCCTATCATCATACATCTAATCAGTTAATATTTGCGAAAATTAAAATGCGAGAAATAAAACTACGCTATTACATGGCTTCGAGGAGGGGGATTAATTACATAGCCAAAAACCCGTAAAATGATAAATAAAAGAAAAATCCTAATTAAACTATTACATACCATGAGCAGTTACATTAATATCGTAAAATAATAAATGCGCGCGATGAATCGAGAATGAGAAAAATTAGGGTTTTGACCCCGTCTGGACCTAATTAAAAGAAAATTCATTTTTTGTTGTTTTTGATTATTTTGAGAAAAATAAGGTTTTAATTAAATAAATACAAACCTAATTACTAATTAATTAAAATTAAGAAAAATAATTAATTTTGACCTATTTTTGCATTTTTGTCATTTTAAGAAAAGAAAAGAAAAATAAAATCAAACAAACCCTAATTTTCTAATTTATTTTATGTTATTTACAAAAAGGTTAAAATTACCCTAAACTTAAATTAAACTAATTATTAAATTAAATTTGATAAAAACAAAACCTAAATCTAAATTGTTGAAAATTGATTTTATGAGTTTTTTTGTAAAAAAAAAGAATTAATTTTATGTTAGAAAATAATTAATCAAAAAAAATTAAATAAAGAAATAGAAAAGAAAAATAAAGAAATGGGCCTGATGTTAGTAGCAATGGATGGGGTGTCAATAGCAATTCTGAGCCCAATAATCCTTGGCCCACGTTGACTTTCCAGATCCTGTGCATTAGCTTGACTAGAGTGCATCATGGACCTCCCAAGGATGGTCCTTGGATCTAGCTGATTGGAGATCTGTTGGTTGAAGGATGATGGCATATGGTGGTCCCTTTGCACGCATGTGTACCTGATAATGCAAGAAACAAAATCATGAAATAATATGGGGGACCTGGGGATCAAACCCAGGCCCTTTGGCAATCTCCCTCGCCTACTGACCAACAGAGCTAGCGCGTTGTGTTGTACAAGGGACAACAAACAAACATTATATTGGAAAATCCAATTAATATAATGAAGATGCGCGGATTTTTGAATGAGCCAGTCAGGGGGTGCCACTCCACCCTTCTTCTTCCTCCCTCCGTTGGCAAAAGTCCAACACTTTTACTTACAGTTTTCTGGGTGTAGGTACAGCCCTGTGATTTTCCAAAACTCTATGCAAGCATGATAAATGCATAACAATGGTACCAATCAACTCGTGACAACCTCACGAGCATCATGGTACCACTTTCCATGGACAATTGTACCTGTAACAAAAAACCCCAAAAAACGAGCCAAGAACCCTAACTATGGCAAATCTCTGTATGGTTAACAAAATTGCAATTAATTATTATTATTAGCTTGCAAATGTTTCAAAGATTCAGAATATATCCATAACATATGCTAACAATGCCAGAATTATGAATTGCGATTTCAAAAAAGTAGGGATGTCGTGAGGTGCTTACAGTGCGTATCTGGGCACGAAAACGCTTGCTAATGATTTGGATAGAGTCCTTAGATGCCCAGCAAGCGAATGGTATGCTTGGAATGGCTTGAAGAAGCCTAGAAATTGGAATTTGATTCACCACTTTTGTTGATTTTTTGCAAGTTTTCTTTCATTTTCTCACGCCTCCAATCCTTGTTCTTTTGCTTTGGATTTATTCAATATATATCATAGAGTGCATTAGGGTTACAAGTTTGCATCAAATCCTTGCAATTATGAAGATTTGATCATTGATTCACCCTTGCATCAAATCTTTCCAAAACAAGAAAAATTCAATCTTTTTCTGTCCAAATGACCCTTGCACGATTTGATTCTCTTCCCAGCTGTATAAGAGACCTAAACATGCACAAAATATCAAGCCTTGATTAGTTTTGATATTTTCATGATTTTATTTTGATTTAAATTAAATTAATTGAAATAAAAATCAAAATAAGTGACAAAAATAAAATAAAGACAAGTGGGAAGGATCATGGGTCGTGGATCATGTTACAAACTCAATGCAAGCATAAAAAGTTGGGCCCATTTGACAAAATTTTCAATTTTGGCCACTTTTGACTTTTGGCAATTTTGCAAAAAAGGTCAACTTCACCAATGCATAACTCCTTCAATTTTGACCCTAGAGATGTGTTATTGGACTTTTTAGAAAGCTCAAGATGTCCTATAAGCAACCCTTTTAGTCTCATCTCAATTTAGTCTTCCATGTTCATGTATGAAGCTTAGACATAAAAGGTGTTTTTGTTGACTTTCCAAAATGACCTATAATGTCCAAATTTATATCTTCTTATTAGTGCATATTTTGAACTTTGGAGATGAAGATGGATTGTAGGGAATTTCATCCTCTTAAAAATGAGATTTGGATGGGTCATTTCTGATAAAGTATGAAAAAGTTATGCTTGGTCAAAGTTGAGTTGACTTTTCCTACCAAACCCTAATTTAGCAACTTTTGGGTTTTGATGAATTATGAGCAATACTTGAGGAATCATGATCAACCCTTGATCAAATGATGAATAATACTTCAAAATGAGAATGTTGACCAAAATTCTTGAAGTATGACTGCATGTGGGCCACATTTGACTTTTGCCCTAGCACAGTCGATTTTCAGGCCTTTGAGCAATTAACTGACAAAACTTTCTCTGCAAGGCTTGAAACTTGACATGGATGATCTTGAGAACATATTAGGACAATAGTGAGAATTTGGGACCCTTTTGATTCAAACATCTTGATGCAAACTGAAACCCTAATTTGAGGTAGACTGCCTTACGAGAGAATTTGTCTGGTCAACTCTTGGACTTCCTTGAGCAATTTGAGGATCTCAATTGAAATGTATAGAGAAATATGGGAGGGCAAATTTTGGGGTACAACGCACCGGGATACCCTTTTTTTCCCAAGCCGCCTTTTCAGGTTTTCGACTTGTCGGGTGTATAGTTTTTTTCATATGTATATCCCTAACTTTTGCCCGAACCTTTTTTGGTTCGCCGGGATGCCCTTATTTTTGCCTAGGCCAGTCGACATAGCGGGTCTTTTTCATGCGTAGTCTTTTCTGACTATGTCCATGTTTACCGAGTACGGAGAATTGTCCATAGTAGTAAGTGTTGCCACACTGCCAGAAGATGCTCGTTTGATCATACAAGATTCGTTGCTGGAATTCATGTCCAATGCCCCAAGTGATTCAGATGGAGATTTTCCCCTGGCTATTTGGCATCTTTGAGAGATTCCTTGAATCTTGACTTAACTGCCCCAGATGATGGACAATGACCATGCCGTGCCCCTTGGTTGGAAGTGTTTTTCCACTTGAGGTGATCCTTTTTATTGAGAAGGTTTTTGTTCACTAGATATTCGTCATGCGAATTTCTCTGCTGTTGAACAAATAGTCATATGCAAATAATGTTATTTTAAGAATGCAAAGCTTATGTCTGTCTTGAAGTTTGAAAATTCATTTTTTAGTAAAACAAGTTTTTTTTTTGTAAAAGTGTGATGTCAACTCAAGATTTATAGCAAACCTTATAGGAGTCAGGAACCTTTTGTAACAATATTCTTTCGAACTAACCCATGCTTCAGCTAGGAATTTTAAGGGTTATAATGCGACCTGGTTCACGGTTCAAGAAACAAAGGATAAAGGCTCAAAATTTATTTGTACCCACCCTTTCTTCGTGATGTTCTTCGATCCTATACTCAGTTAATTGTGCATTTAGATCCCGTTTGAGTCTTGGAATATTGCCCTTGATGTTCCGGTGATGGTTCAGATACTGAAAGTTTACTTGAAAAAGGCAGTCATTTTGTAATCTTTTTTTTTGCCGAGGATTTGTAGTAACCTCTTTTTTTTTTGGTTTTACTATCCCTGTTTTTTGCCTGAACTGTTTCTTTTGTGATTACAGTCAGCGGGATACCCCAATTTTTCTCTTAAGTCTCCTTCATAGGTTTTGACTTAATGGGCTTTTATTTCTAGAGATAATGACTGCATGTCTTGACGATTATACAGAACCATCACCGTCAATTGTTTTAGAAGGACGTCTTTGATGCCATTCATCATGTATGAAGTAGAATATTGCGACTGAATGCACATCTAAATTAACTGAGAAACTACCCTGCCCCAGGTTATGATTAAGGGTTTTAATTTGTGTGAAAAGAAAACTCCTACTTCTTTGGCTCGAAGGGGTTGACTAGGGATTATCTTCCTTAAAACTCCACTGTTTAGGATTTGAAACAACGCATGTACATCGTCAGTGGGGTCTGTCCAAAAGCATACTGTAGAGATTGTGGTATCATTTTTGTCATCCTCCCTCTAAGGCTTAGAGTTTTTAATCGAGAGTTGAATATCACAAAAGGAAATAAGAACGCATTTTTGAAATAGTGAATACGAATGAATTGATTCAAGACAAATATGTGCAATGCATTGATGAAATAACGAGGTTTGATATGAATAAATGTTCAAACAAATCAAAATAAAATTACACATTGAAAATTCTAATGAGCGAAAAGTCTTCTTGTGAGAACTTGTCACTTCAGATGGTATGCCTTGGAGGGATGGCAGAAGAACTCAGCCTGACCGTCTTGTGAGAATTCTAGCGCTCCTTCGTCAATCAGGTCTTGAATTTTATTTTTCAATGCCCAAACAGTCATCAGTATCATGCCCCGGGCTGTTGGAAGGGTATGCACACCTTGCATTAGGATTGTAGTTAGGGGAAGAAGTCTTGGGATTCGGATGAGGTCCTATCAACGTAATCAGATTCATCCTTAATAGGTGTTGCAAAGCTTGAGACAGTAACATGTTGAGTTTGGTAAACTGCCTTTTGGGCATATCTGGCTTACTCTGATTAACCCGTTGTTTTTGGAGAGGTTGTTGTTGGACCCGTGATGTAGTAGCAATTTGGAAAGGTCCATTCTTCACTAAAACAAACTATTGTCTTCTTGGAGATTGATTAATGACTTGGTCCCCGGCCTCGACTGTTTGCTTCATACTGTTGTATCCGTCTTGATGAAGTTGGTTGATGATGGCTTTCAGCTCTTCTTGTCTTCAAGCTAGGCCTTAGATAAGAGCCATCTGCCCCCATCATCTGGGTTCTCATTGTACCTACCTCAGCTTGCAGTTGTTCCAGCCGTTTGTCCTTATTGTCTTCAGGATTTTTCTTGACCAAGTTCCCAACGAGGAGTGTTTTCAACTCTTCCTGCCCCTTGGATAGTGTTGTACCCCAAAATTTGCCCTCCCTTTTTCTCATATGATTTCTCATCCCAAGACCCTTGGAGCTCAAGATCCAGTTAGGATTTCATCTGCTCAAGACTTCTCCTTGCACTGTTGACCCAAATTAGGGTTTGTGTTTGCACAAAGATATTTTGATCAAAAATGCCTAAGATGACTTTCATGCTTCATATTGGACTCCCAAGTTTATCCATACCAAGTTTCAAGTCCTGATTCCAAATTTTGCCCAGTCAATTGGACAGTTGACCTAGAAATCAGCTGTATTGGGGAAAAAGTCAACTGTGGCCAATTGACAGTCAAATCTCATGAAAATTGACCCACATCAACATTATGAACTCACATGGACCATTTGATCAAGTTTGGATCACAATTCCATAAGAAATTTGATCAGATCATCAAAAGGGCAAAATGGTCATTTTTAGGGTTTTGACTGCACAAAGGCAATTTTTGACTGTTTGACCTAGCCAATGGCAAACCAAGCTCACATATGGACTCAAGGACCCCATGGAATTGTCTTGACATGATCAACAAGTTCAAAAGATCCCAAATGCACAAGATTGACAGTTGAATTTCCTAGTCAATTGATCAATTTTGACTGTATACTGAAAAGTCAAACTTTGACTTTTTGGTCAAAATCAAGAGTCAAGATTCATTTTTCATCAAAACATGCCAAATCCTGAAACTTGTTCATCAAGAAATCCAAAATTGCAAATTAGGATTTGAAATGAAGATTTTTCATAACTTAGAATTTTTCTAAGTTATGAAAAACCCTAAATTTTTCCTAACTTTGCCCCACTTTCTCACCAAGATTCATTTGGATTCAAGCAAAAGTAAAAACATGAAAGTTGTAGCCTATTGCATAATCTACAACTTTTATTCACAAAGTTTTCCCAAAAGAAGCTTGTAGCTCAAGTTATAATTTTTGGAACAAGGGTACCAAACCATTCTTAACTTAGAGAAAATTTGACCTATTTTAGGCAAGGTTTTTACCTAACTTCAAGACCATTTTTCATACACTTCCACTTGGAATTTCAATTTGCATTTCAAATATGGATTGTATTACACATTCCAAGCTTTCCAAAATGTCCAAGAACTCATCAAACAACCTCATGGTTAGGGAGAATCGAATTTGGAAAGTTGGGCAAAAATCACTTTTGTTCTTGACCAAGACATGTTCATACACATTGCCATTTTCAAGTCAGCTTGGTTTATGCTACATTACAGGCATCTAATCCCATTTACACTCAATAATTTAATGCATACTCATTGTGCCAAAGCCTTATTTTGTGTGTCCAAACATTATTTGCAAGATTAAGCCATTTTAAGATAAAGCATAATATCCATTTTTGAAAAGTTAAACTTTATGTCAAAGTTGCAAATCAGCAAGTACATTGAAAATCTCTTTGGCACAAGTTTAGGACTAATCACATTGATCAATGCCAAGGTTTGCAGCACATTAGGGGGGGCTCTAGCTGTCTAAAACTCAACTTGACCTTTTCTTGCTTAAGTGTGAAGAAAACTTGCATTTTGTACAACAACTCTCATATCAGTGAAACCAAGCTTAAGCAAAGATATCAAACATTTTCTAAACATCAAACCCAAGCTAGAACACGAGCAAACCAAGTCCCAAACACTCCCATTCACAAAATCACCATTGAACTGCACAAAAACAGGGCTTGCTACAGATTGAATCCCACAACTCATTTCCATCGTGCATTCTTGCCCAAACCAGTTCAAACACCTTCCCTACCATCAATCCAAACTATCCAAAGCATTAGAAGTGGACTGTAACCCCTCTATTCAGTTTGGCCATTTTCATTTTTCTGATTTGCAGGTGGAGTTCTACAACTCGATTCAGCTAGTTTCAAAGCAAAGTAAAACTTGGAATAACATCCCTGGACATCAAGGAAGCTGTACCAATCATCACCTTGCTCTGAAAGTACCTCCATCATCAGATACAACTTCAACTGAACAGGTATCTTCTTGAACTTCTAACTCTTAATGTAGGCATTGTTAGCTCTAGGTTTGTGAATAAAAAGTGTTCTACTCATGCCCCTGAATCTGTACATACCTTTACTTTTCATTTATTTTGCATATGCTGTGAGAATTTAAGGTCTGAATATTGATAAAAAGTTAGGTTAAGATTTGGGAATGATGAAATTCTCTCTCATTTCTGAGAGTTAGGATGAGTTCTTTATATGTATGGATTCGTTGTTTGATGCTGAACATTTTTGATGTTGTGAGTTTTCATTAAAAAGCCAGGAATCAGGATGTTTGAATCATGTTGCAAATGCGCTTTTTTTGAACAAGAACTGTCCAGAGGTTGAAGAAGATCCACGTGGGCTGGGCCTGTTTTGATATTTCTTTTCACACCATGTTTTTGGTTTTACACCCCCTAGGCCCATTATGTTTATTTTCATGATTTTTTGACTTTTCTTTTTTCATTCTGACTTATTTATTTTTCCTCATGATATTAAAAATATAAAAATAATTTTTTAAACCATTTTTGAATTTATTAGGCATTTATTTGTTTAAGATAGTTATTTGTACATAAATAAATAAATAAACCCTTTTTACTTAAAATACTAAAAATAATGTAAACACCATTTTATTTTCATTTTTATTTTGTTTTATCTTCTTAAAATATTTTATATAAAATATACCTTTTTTATAAATATTAAATATTATTATTTTTGTATATATAATACATATTTAGTAAATAATAAAGATATTTATATATATATTAGTATATTTAGGATAAAATACAAAAATACATACATTTTTCTTTTATTAATATTTGACTTCAAAAAATACTTTTTTATAAATATACTTCCTTTTTATTTTATTTTTGTATATAATAAATAAATATGGTACATATTAAATAAATAATACCTTTTATTTAAGAAATTAGGGTTTTGCCCTAAACATAAAAAACTCCAAGAAAAAATAATACTTTTTATTTTGTTTATTTGACATATAAAAATCTCTTTTTTTCATACACATAAAAAACATTTTTTTTTGCATCTTGCATAGTTATTTTATTTCTATTTAAATTGTGCAATTAAATATCTCGTAAATAATTCCAAATTGATGTAATAGCTAGGTTTAAATTCCTTGTCAAAAACCCCCATTTGAACATTTGTACCCCCCTTCCCATATTGTGTTGTAATAGTTTAGAACTTTATTTTTCGCACTTTAATGCTTTCTAAATATACCATGCTAGAATTAGGGTTTTGTATGCAAATAAAAAGAACAAAAATAGTTTGACCTAATTTCAAGATAATCAAGCATGAAAATGGACAACACTAATCACACTTGCACCCCTAGGGTATTCCACTTGTTGCCTTCAATAAGTGGGCCATATTGTATGTTAGGTTTCTTTGGGCAAAAAACAAAACAAACAATTCAAATGATCATAGTCCCTCGACGATGCTTTCGAAAAGTTGCCTAAAATGATCAAGTCCCTTTCAAGGAAAAATTGCCCAAGGACACTTAACACCATTGCAATTATGGTCCAAACGATGACCCGCGCCCGTCCCTTTCACATCCTAACACAAGATTGTCCACCAAATGCAATGGTGGAACAAAATTGTTAAAAGGGTTAAAACATAGCAAAAATCTTTGAGAACTTTAGGGTAGATAGCTCTTAAGTACTTGTCAACTTGCAAAACAAAAACACTTGCCTATTTTTCAAACCACACTTCACAAACACTTTCAAAACAAACTTTCAAAAAAAAACTTGAAACATCTTTTCAAAAAGACAGACACCTTTTGTAAAACATTCGAGTAAAGAATTGTTACAAGGGTAGCCTAGACAAGGCATCTTTTTCAAAACATTTTCAAAACCACACACAAAGCACCATTTCAAACAATTGAAAACCAAGGCAAGTTGATCTAAGCAAGTACCTAAGAGCCCATGGATAACCATGGATAGAAAGGGTGTTAATACCTTCCCTTTCTATAATCTACTCCCCGAACCCAAGAAAATATCTCAAAGGTTTTTGCTGTGCTTTTTAAACCTTTCCTTAGGATAAAATAAAAAGTCGGTGGCGACTCTTGCTCAACCGAAACATTTGCGAAAACAAATGCAAAACCATAGTCAGTTCTCCCACCATATCACAGAACTGGCGACTCTGCTGGGGACAATTTTAAAAGTGGAGTAACCTTAGGGCTTAGATCACCCTCTTGCATGATTAATTGTTTGTCTTGATTGCTTTATATCTTGGCTCTCTTGTTTGGGTTGCAATCCTACACCCGGATTTTGGGAAACATTCATAGATAGCAATATGTTGTGGAAACTGTGCGGTGTATACCGACACGGTCGAAGCAATAGCTATATTAGTGCGACATATTTGTGAGTACCGGTAACCCTTGAGTTCAATCAAGGAGAGTACGGGGCCGCTGAGTGATGTCACTAAGCACTAATGACCTAGAACCTTACTTGACCATCTTGGCCTTTTATTAGGGGTAGTGAGATGACCGGCTTTGGTGCAGTCCGAAGTTGGTAGATACTCGATACTACACTTATTGAGGGTTGTTTTCTTGGAATATTTTGGTCGCTAGTTAAGTGGCTAAACCAAAACAATGAACAATGAAAACAATCCAGTGATATTGAGCTCCTTAGAACCCGATTACTATTTATAGGACAGGTTTTTAAGCCAACTACACTCAAGAGGGTACTTACCTATGAAACCCCATGCAAGCCTGAAACTAGGGTTTGGTGTGATTTGCTTGTAGGTATGTTTGTGCATACATCATAAACATCATAAAGCATCATATGCATTCACTAACCATTTCAAGGGTTTAGATCTTCATCTTTGTTCTTGTTTTGTAGGTCATGGAAATTCCTCGCAGAAAAACCATCCAAGTCAACCTTGTGAGAATCTCTCCTCAACTCAAGGAGCTCACCTCAAGAATTCCGGAAAGCTCATCCTTCAGTGAAAGACATGGTAGACTGCTCAGCTTAGTCAACACCAACATTGAAGAAGACATGATGAAAGTGCTATTCCAGTTCTTTGACCCTCTTCACCACTGTTTCACTTTCCCCGATTACCAGTTGGTGCCCACTTTGGAGGAGTTTTCTCAACTCCTAAGAATCCCTATCCTTAATCAACTACCCTTCAACGGTACGGAAAAGGAACCAAAG
The DNA here is from genome assembly GCA_948472305.1 of Vicia faba. Lineage (NCBI taxonomy): Eukaryota > Viridiplantae > Streptophyta > Magnoliopsida > Fabales > Fabaceae > Vicia > Vicia faba. Next base: position 520,494,700 of record OX451735.1, on the reverse strand, counting down.
CCGGAAGATGTTGCTCGAGCATTACATCTACAACCATCCGACATCAAGGGGCATTGGGAAACCAGAAGCGGCGTCAAAGGATTCTTAGCAAAATTCTTGTCTGAGAAGGCACAAGAATGTTGGAATTCATTGGACCTACAAGCCTTTGAAGAAATTGTGGCACTCCTTATCTATGGGTCGGTCTTGTTCCCAAATTCTGACCAATTGGTAGATGTCAACGCTGTCAAAATCTTCTTGTCCAGAAATCCAATACCAACATTGCTTGGGGACATTCTTCACTCATTTTACACACGAACAATGAGAAAGAGGGGTGTTCTCATGTGCTGTACTCCTCTCCTTGCAAGGTGGTTTATTTCGCACCTTCCACAATCTGTCTTGATGAATGACCAAGGCTCAAGGTGGTCCCAACGGTTGATGACCCTTACTCACTCTGATGTACATTGGTGTCCTCGGTCCAGAGAAAATGTCATCATCGTCGATCGGTGTGGAGAGTTTCCTAATGTTCCTTTACTTGGAATCAGAGGAGGTATCACCTACAACCCTTGCCTAGCTTTGAGGAAATTTGGATATGCATGGAGGGACGGCCCTCATGACATGTTGATTCCTGACCTAGTTTTTGACTTCGACAACGATGCGCAAGGACTTCGCCAAAGATTCATCAGAGCTTGGGGAAGACCCAACAAGGTTGATAGCAAGACTCTGGGACACAAGAACTCCATCCCTCTTGAGCCTTATCTCAAGTGGGTACGAGCCCGAGCCCAAAGTCTGATGATGCCTTATCCTCATGTACTCCCTGTGATTAAAGAGCCCGTCAAGGAAGGAGAGGTTCCCTACACCATCCTACATCCTGACATGCCTACATCGTGGGAGGAAATGCAGAAAAGTTGGATTCAGCTCAAGGAAGAACGGAACACTTTTGAAGCTAGCTTCTACGCCAGTGAGAAGAAGGTTCTAGAGCTTACCCGCCGACTCCATGAGCAAGAGGCCCTCAACACCTACATTGCGCCAAAGAGGATGCGCAATGTCTTTTTACCTTGAGAAGTTGTTTTTGTAATATTTGGCCCATGGGGCATTTATGTACTAACAAATTTCTTCTTATTAATATGACGTGCGTTCCTTTTTGTCTACAACAATTTTGAATGTTCTAAATCCTTGAATGCATTGCATACATAAGCATACCATTCATCATGTGCATAAGCAGGTCTCACGCCAGGTTTCCTTATCTGTCTGCTGTTCATTTCAGTAGGATGGATCTCGAGCAAACAGTCAAAGACCTACAAGCTCAAAATGCACAATTCCAACAACTCCTGACGACCTTGGCTAAGGGTCAGGAGGATCTCAAGACCTTGCTGGGGAATAAAGACCCAGTGAAAAAGAAGAAAAAGAGACTCGGGGTGGCTACTTTAGGGAGAAGATTTGACGGAGAGGCTAGGAGAGTGCTTGAATTTCCTCCTACTTCTGATGAAGGAACCAGTAAAGGAGGTGGGGCTGCGGTACCTTCCGAGTCCGATGTGGAAGAAGAAGAGGTCGAAGAGGATGAAGATTACTCTGATCAACAATACCCTCCAACTGATGATAAATACAAGGGTTTAGAAGACAGGGTTTGGATTTTGAAGACTTGGGTTTGGTTGCCGGGATTGTGAAGTTGAATTTCGCCACTATCAAAGAGGCACCAAAGAATGTGAATACGTCCTCTCCGCATTATCATCCTAATGCTAAATGTGCCTACCATTCTGACAGTGTCGGGCACGACACCAATGATTGTTGGGCACTCAAGCATAAAATCCAAGACCTGATAGAGGCGAAGGAAGTGGAATTCGACGCTCCGGAGAAGCCTAATGTGATATCTTCTCCCATGCCTAAGCACGACCGAAATGTCAATGCCATTGAAGAAGATTTGTATGTTGCTAATGTCAATGATCTGATAACTCCATTGTTAACCATCAAGTTGAATCTGTTAAGGGCCGGGATCTTCCCGGGATGTAAAGAAGACTGTTTTTGTTGTTACTCTCTGCCGTTTGATTGTCCATTACTGAAGAAAGGCATCCAAGGTGAAATTCTGGCTGCAGATACTCAATGTCACGTTCAATGTTATGACACCGTATCTGACTTACTATATGACAGTAAATACAAAAACAATAAAGAACACAGTCAATTGTTTACCCAGTTCAGTGTGCAACAACACCTACTCTGGGGGCTACCAAGCCAGGGAGGAAATCCACTATAAGAGATGTTAATTCAGGAATAAACCAACCAGTTTATCTCCTTCACTTAAAACCTACCCAATGCAATTTCAATCTAAGTACAACTTAAACCTGAGTTCCTACTCACTCCCCCTCAATCACAGCAGTGATACATAAAACAATTTGACTAATGAATTGATGAAGACACTCTTCAAAAACAAATACTTGATTAAGCTTCACAGCTTTTTAATCAAGCAACACAATCACTGTTGCTTCACAGCTTTGAGTGATGCACACAACTGACTTGACTCTGCTTCACAGCTTTAGTCAAGGGACATTCAAACACTCTTGCTTCAAAGCTTTGAGTGCTACACAACCCTTACAATTAAAAACCTATTCCAAGTCACTTATCACAATGATAATTGCTTGGAGTACAATAATTAAACCTATACAGATCACAAATGATCTTCTGATCAATAAGGGATTACTTGTAAAACAGCAGCTCTGTTGAATATATAGCAGCTGCAACTTCAGTTAGGGTTTCCACAAAAACCTAGGGTTAATTCCGTTTGACCTCAAGACCAGGTCACAGGACTTTATTAACCAGGTTAGGGTTGAGCTAGGTTACCCCTCAGAAAACGCAGGATTCTGTTCTGGAAAGACTGAGTTATTTTCCTGAAAAAACTCAGACTTATCCAACCTGCAAACCTGTTAGTTCAGAACAGGATGTCTTAACATCTGTTATGACATCTGAGAAAACCTGTCTACTGATTTAGCAAAATGTGTTCATTTTGCAAAATGCTCAGATACACACTTATAAACATCAGTTCCTGAATGACAATATTTTTCTGCAAAGGTACCTAATGAATCAGTACAAACTAAACTAGAATGTTATGACATCAGTCATGACATTCACACATACACTTGGGTTTTACCAAAAATGCAAGCCAATACCTAAACAACTACAAACTCCCCCTTTGGCAGATTTTTGGCTAAAGACCCTAAGCAATCAGAGATAGATAGCAGCAGAAAGAAATTACTGCAGAAAAATAGAATGTCTAATTTAGCAAGTACATATTAAGTACCAAAATATTCTCCCCCTCTTTAGCCACAAATGGGCCAAAGATACATGTTCATAATGATTATACAGTTATCCAAAACAAATAATAAGAGCAGCAGCAGAAAGAAAACTGAACACACTTCCAAACTCCACCAGATATCAGCACCAACCAGCAACACCACCAAACAGCAACCAACCTTCAAGCACTGTCATCAGACTCAGAGGAGCTAGTTTCTTCAATGTTGAGATGACCTTCAGCTTCTACACCTTCTTCCCTTCTGTTTTCTTCAGCTTCCTCCTTTTCTAGCCTGGCAATTAGGATTTCTAGGGTCTTTTTCCTAGCATCCAACTCTTTGCAAGTCTCTTTTAAAACAGCTATGACATCTGATGTCTTGGACTGGGTCTTCACAGACGATGTCTCAGCTGATGTTATGACAATGTCTGGAGCATGAGATCCCTGAAACAGTTTATAGTGCAAGCCAAGGGCAGGAGCTCTTTTGCAGACTGTATCTCTTGCCACAAGGATATCAGGGTATTGTGCAAGGATGATTCCACAAAGGAGGGAGGGAAAGGCTATTAGTCCTTTGACAGCATAACTACCAGCATGCTTTAAAGTTTGTTCAAAGATGTACCTGCCATAGTCAAAAGCAGTCTTGGTTCCCACAGCATAAATAAATCTCCCCAATCCTATGGAGATAGTTGATTTATGATTTGTAGGCACCCAGTTGGCTGCACCTATTTTATGCAGGATGGCAAATTTCATGCTGAGTTTGCTGGCATTCAGCTTGCCTTTCAAGGGCCAGCACTTCACTTGCCTGGCTGTGATGGTTTGACAAACTTCATTGTCAGTGGCCTCCAGATCAGGACAATCCTCATTTGTTCTTCCAAGAAACTTGTTAATTTCTGATGGAGAGAACCCCTTCTTCCTCTAACAAAAACACTTTCAAAGTCAGCTGACCTTCCATCAGCATAATCATTAGACAAGTTCACTATAAACTCCTTGACCAGATTTTCATAACATTTGTTAAATTTTATTACTGTCTTCATCAGTCCAGCATTCTTGATCAGGTCCATGATGTCTTTGCACTCCAAGGCATCATTGTTGAGTTCTCTCTCTAAAGCTATTCTCTTTAAGCAAACATACTTCCATCTGTTTGCATTGTCAGGATGATGAAAAGAGATGTTGTCTGTTGGGACTTCAGGTACTCTAGCAATTTTGCTGGAGGGGAGCTTCCTTCTGATAGGAGTTTCTTCAATATCAATCTCAAATTCTGATTCCTCATCAGAATCAGAAGATTCAGGTTCTTTTCTCTTCTTAGAGATTGGTTGTCTAGCAGTATGCACCTGGGCCTTCTTCCCTTTTGTCTGAATACTTTTCTCAGCCATGCCTTCAGCCTTGGATTTCTTAGCAGCAGGTTTATCATTCTGACTACTCTTTCTTTTCATCAATCTCCTAGCTATGCTAGGGTTCACATTAGCAATCAGATCATTATCTGAGTAATCCCCATCCACATCAATGATAGGTGGATCAGCAGCCTTTCCTGAAGTGTTCTGAATGTTGTCTTTTTGTGTCACAACATTCTCAGTGACATCTACATTCTCAGAAACTTCCACATTTGGGCTTTCTGATTGATTTAAAGGGACAGAAATCCCCGGTACAGGTTGGTTTCCGCTCAATATACTAGTAACAAGCCTAGCAATAGCTTGATGAACTTGGACTGTTCCTTCTCTATTTGGTACAGAAGAAGAAGGATGAGAAGAATTACCAGAGGCTGTAGCTTGAGCTCTTCCTGCATGTCTCATTCTTAGCTTTTTGACTTTGGCTGGGTCAGTTGCCATCTCTCTGAGAGGAGTGACCTCAAGAACTTCAGATTCTATGCATGTGGTGATTGCTCTAGAGTCTTGGTCAGATGATGAAGATGATGAGGATGATGAAGTCGCCTTGGTTGAAGACGATGTCTGAGACATTTTGATTGACTTTGAGTAACGGTAGCAATTTGAGAAAAATCTTTGCTTGAGAGGAGGAAACAGGTTGCAAGGACGAAAGAGGTAGGAGGCAAAAGGGAGTCTTTTCAACTTCTTAAAGATTTTGAAAGAATTGTGAAAGCATATGATTAACCCACTAAAGATAGACTTAATAAAATTAATTCCTTCAACCTTTGTTTTAAGCAAAATTAATTGCTATAATTTCTCATGTTGGTAAATACCCAACCTGCCCCTCAAATTTTCAAGTTTATTTCCAACAAGAGCCTTGGTAGAAGAATCAGTCAGTTGAAGCTTAGAGAAACTATGTTCCAGTTTAAATGACTTCTTCTCTACAAAGTCAATGTGCTTGTTCCAGTTATGCTGAATAGGGTTCAAGGAAATATTGATTGTTTTCAGATTGTCACAACACAATGTCACAACATCTTGTGTGACATTATACTCAGTGAGCATCTGTTTTGACCAGATATTTTGAGAACAGTTTTTCCTAGCAGCAACTATTTCCGCACAGAGTTGGGAAGGCATTCTTTTGATATGAATCATAGTTCTGGTTGATTCTTGAATAATTTTCTGTTTGTCCAGTCCATTTTGATGGAGAGTTATAGGAGAGGAGACTTCAAGCCTCATTTCTTCAGGGAAACAGAATTTATTAGACTTGTTATTTCCAACATCCTTGTCAAGATAACTTATGGTTCTGACAACACATCCTTCTTCAAGTTTATTTGCCACATCACAGACATTATCAACCTGTAGTTTTGGAGTTCTTCTGACTACTTCCATAGAAATAGATCTTTTCATTCTTCTTAGATGAAGAGGACCAAGCTTATGCTGCCACAGTTTCATCTCTTTTTCTTCTTTGGTAATTGGACACATAGTGGAGATATCAGTGTTCTCAGGCTGCCACAAGTAGCAGTTATCTTTGGATCTGATTCCTCTCATTACAACTTCTAGTTTTTCATTAATTACTAGACATTCAGATCTTGAGAAGTTGACCTTGAATCCTAGTTCACATAATTGACTGGTACTAATGAGATTAGCAGTCAGCCCTTTTACCAGCAGTACTTTATTCAGACTTGGAACTCCAGGGCAGTCCAAATTACCAACTCCTTTGACTTCACCTTTAGCACCATCTCCAAAGGTCACAAAACTGGTGGTGTGAGGCATAACATTATTGAGGAGATTTTTGATTCCAGTCATGTGTCTGGAACATCCACTGTCAAAGTACCAGCCTTCCTTTGCAGACATTCTCAGGGAAGTATGGGCTATCAGGGCAGTAGCCTTTTTCTTCCAATGAGGAGTATGTGGTACCCTTTTTCGCTTAGGTTAAGCACCTGAGTTTTGATTAGGGTATCCATGTAATTTGAAGCAGAAGGGCTTTATGTGTCCATACCTCCCACAATGATGACATCTCCATCTTTGGTATTTTTTCTTCATGTATTTCTGATGTTGAGAGTTGTGTTGAGACATCTGCTTTGACAATTGTTTAACATGCCTGATCTTCTTGTCTGCACCAGGTTTCTTAGTTTCCACAAATCCTAGACCAGATTTGTTTCCCACATTTTGTCCAACTTGTAGGATCTCTTCCAATTTATCTGATCCATTGGTCAACATCTTGACAGATTTTGTCATTTGGTTCAGTTGTGAGTTCAGTAATTGAACTTCCCCTTCTAGGTGACTTATAGTTTCAACATCTGCCCTTTTTTCAGCCTCCATCTTTATAATGAGTTTTGATTGTTTCTCATTCTGCACACAGACTTCAGCACTTCTGATACACAATTTCTTGTAGGTATCAGCCAGTTCTTCAAATGTCACATCTTCATCACTAGTGTCACTTTCAGAAGTACAAACACTAGTTAGAGCAGTAACTAGTTTGGCAGATTCTTCTTCAGAATTACTTTCTGAATCATAGTCAGACCAAGTAACAGTCATTCCTTTCTTTTGTTTCTTAAGAAAGGTAGGACATTCAGCTCGAATATGTCCATATCCTTCACATCCATGGCATTGAATACCTCTGCCTTGGTTTCCCTTTTCTTCTGACCTTGGTCTTCTGCTGGAATTGTCAATGTTAGAGGGAATGTTATGAACATTAGACCTTGACTTTGGATCCATTCTTTTGATGAGCTTGTTGAACTGTCTTCCAAGCATGGCAATAGCTTCTGAAATATTTTCTTCTTCATCCTCCTTGTTTTCAACATCAGTGTTGGATACAAGTGCTATGCTTTTGTTCTTCTTGTCACCATTATCAGTGATCCCCATCTCAAAAGTCTGAAGAGACCCAATAAGTTCATCCACTTTCAACTTGCTGATGTCCTGGGCTTCCTCTATGGCAGTTACCTTCATTGCAAATCTTTTAGGCAAGGATCGGAGAATCTTCCTCACCAGTTTTTCTTCTGACATCTTTTCTCCCAGTGCTCCTGAGGTGTTGGCAATCTCCAAGATGTTCATGTGAAACTCATGAATGGTTTCATCTTCCATCATTTTTAGATTCTCAAACTTGGTAGTCAACATCTGAAGCCTTGACATTTTTACTTTGGAAGTGCCCTCATGAGTAGTTTTGAGAGTGTCCCAAACTTCCTTGGCCAGTTCATATTGATGTACTAGTCTGAAAATGTTTCTATCAATTCCATTGAACAAGGAATTTAAAGCTTTGGAATTTCCCAGAGCTAACTCATCTTCTTCTTTACTCCAATCTTCCTCAGGCTTCAGACTGATTGTCCCATCTTTCTCAGTTATGGTGGGATGGATCCATCCTTTGTCAGCAGCTCTCCAAGCCTTTTTGTCCAGAGATTTTAGGAAGGCAATCATACGAGGTTTCCAGTAGTCATAATTAGTTCCATCCAGAATAGGTGGTCTATTTCCAAAAACTCCTTCTTTGTCCATAGTGCCAGAAAGTGATATCCCTAGATCTCACCCAGTAATACAGGTAGGGTGCCTGCTCTGATGCCAATTGAAATTCTGGCTGCAGATACTCAATGTCACGTTCAATGTTATGACACCGTATCTGACTTACTATATGACAGTAAATACAAAAACAATAAAGAACACAGTCAATTGTTTACCCAGTTCAGTGTGCAACAACACCTACTCTGGGGGCTACCAAGCCAGGGAGGAAATCCACTATAAGAGATGTTAATTCAGGAATAAACCAACCAGTTTATCTCCTTCACTTAAGACCTACCCAATGCAATTTCAATCTAAGTACAACTTAAACCTGAGTTCCTACTCACTCCCCCTCAATCACAACAGTGATACATAAAACAATTTGACTAATGAATTGATGAAGACACTCTTCAAAAACAAACACTTGATTAAGCTTCACAGCTTTTTAATCAAGCAACACAATCACTCTTTCTTCACAGCTTTGAGTGATGCACACAACTGACTTGACTCTGCTTCACAGCTTTAGTCAAGGGACATTCAAACACTCTTGCTTCAAAGCTTTGAGTGCTACACAGCCCTTACAATTAAAAACCTATTCCAAGTCACTTATCACAATGATAATTGCTTGGAGTACAATAATTAAACCTATACAGATTACAAATGATCTTCTGATCAATAAGGGATTACTTGTAAAACAGCAGCTCTGTTGAATATATAGCAGCTGCAACTTCAGTTAGGGTTTCCACAAAAACCTAGGGTTAATTCCGTTTGACCTCAAGACCAGGTCACAGGACTTTATTAACCAGGTTAGGGTTGAGCTAGGTTACCCCTCAGAAAACGCAGGATTCTGTTCTGGAAAGACTGAGTTATTTTCCTGAAAAAACTCAGACTTATCCAACCTGCAAACCTGTTAGTTCAGAACAGGATGTCTTAACATCTGTTATGACATCTGAGAAAACCTGTCTACTGATTTAGCAAAATGTGATCATTTTGCAAAATGCTCAGATACACACTTATAAACATCAGTTCCTGAATGACAATATTTTTCTGCAAAGGTACCTAATGAATCAGTACAAACTAAACTAGAATGTTATGACATCAGTCATGACATTCACACATACACTTGGGTTTTACCAAAAATGCAAGCCAATACCTAAACAACTACACAAGGCCTAATGGATAGTCGACAAATTTTGTTTGAAAAATTTTCTGCCATTCCAACTCATACTGAAGATGTCTCAATCATAACCATTCACGCCAATCTTTCCAAGGCCGTCAGAAAGCCTGTTAAGATTACACCAGCTACGAAATCTGTTCCTTTGAAGATAACAATGTCAGGGCCTGTCCCCTATGTTTCTGAGAAGTCAATACCATGGAACTACGGCGGCGACGTCTACTACCATGGTATTAAGCAAATCGAAATAACTGAAGAAAGTTCGGATGACGAAGAAGCCAGCATTGGAAACATTGCAGGCACGAGCAAAATCACCCAGAGCGGGAAAATATTTTCTCCAGAGATTTCCCCTCCAAGAGCAATCTTTGGACCCTCATCTGCCGACAAGGTCATCCCCGCACCAATAAAACTCTCCGCTAGAACCCCATTGATTGAAGATGTTGTTGTTCCTAGTACTGTCCCTCCTACCGCTGCTGATAAAGGTAAGGGAATCCAAGATGAGCTCGTCAGGACGAGGGCTCAACCCTTGGTCATCCCGGAAACCTCCAAGAAGGAAATGGATGAGATCTTGAAGATAATCAAAAGGAGTGATTATGATGTGGTAGAACAACTGGGGCAAACCCCCTCAAAGATCTCCATGCTGGCACTACTACTTTGCTCGGAAGCGCATGCTAAAGCTCTGATAAAATTCCTGAAGGCAGCCCATGTGCCCCAGGAAACCTCTGCAGATCAATTTCAGAATTGCGTGGCTAGCCTGACCGCAGACAATGGATTAGGTTTCTCTAATGCCGACCTAACTCCTAAAGGTAGAAACCACAATGATGCGTTGCACATTTCAGTCGAGTGCCGAGGAACTACTCTCGCACATGTCTTGGTCGACACCGGTTCGTCGCTGAATGTACTGCCTAAGAAGGCCTTGGACCGACTAGATTGTGAAGGGTTGGAGTTGAAACCGAGTGATATTGTTGTCAGAGCTTTCGATGGTTCGAAGAGAATGGTCCATGGGGAGGTTGAAATTCCCATCAAGATAGGCACTGAGGTGTTTAAATCTACTTTCTATGTGATGGACATCCGTCCATCATACTCTTGCTTGTTGGGTAGGCCTTGGATACACCATGTTGGGGCAGTCACCTCCTCCTTACATCAGATGTTGAAGTATCCTGTTAAGGGAAAGATCATTACCGTCCATGGTGAAGAGGAGTACATGATCAGCCACTTAAACTCCTTCCGGTATGTGGAGGTAGAGGGGGAGTTCATTGAGACGCCTTTTCAGCATTTCGAAGAAGTCCTTCTTGAAATAACAGTAGCAAAGTTGGCAGCTGAGACACCGAGGCAGATGGCCAGGATGGAATCTCTAGAGGACGCAAAGGCCGCAATAAAGGAAGGGAAGAATTCAGCATGGGGGAGTTTTCCTGATATTCCGCATAAAACAGATAAATTTGGATTAGGGTTCACTACCGCGGGCCAGAAAGCTATGCGCCGTTCGAAGATTGAAAGAGCGCCTGTCAAAATTTCTCCCTACGGAATCAACGCTTTGGAGGATGAAGACAAAGAGAGCAACATCGAAGAGTGGATTTACCTAACTGTCAAAGGGGGATTGTGCAACTGGGAGGCAAAAGACTTTGTCCCCATCACTTTTATTCATCAGTAATTTATCTGTCAAACATTTCCTTTTGGTCTGTAATATTTATGTTCAAACAATCCGTACACTATCTTTTTCACCTCATGCCTTGCCCGGGGCATGTAGGTCCATTTGTAAGGGTTTTGATTATTTTTCATATCCACATGCCATGTTTAATGATTCATTGGACGTTTTTCATTTGATAAACTGCTTGTGTTCATTCTCGTTCCTTTTGCATTTTTTTGTTTAAGGATGGCTATCCCTTACACACACCCACACTCACAAATGCAGGTACCCATCCACTCCGGATTCCATGGGTGACGATTCTTCTATATCCTTCAATAACTCTGAAGATCTGGTCAATCAAGCCGAGTACGAAGATGACGAAGGTTGTGAAGTACCAGGGGAACTAGCCAGACTTCTACAGCAAGAGGAAAGGGCCATCTTACCGCACGAAGAGTCATTGGAAACTGTCAACTTAGGGACCGAGGAAGACCGGAAGGAGGTACAAGTGGGTGCCAATCTGGAGCCAAGTGTCAAGGAACGCCTGATACAGTTGTTGAATGAGTATGTTGAAATCTTCGCTTGGTCTTATGAAGACATGTCGGGTTTAGACACAGACATCGTGGTTCACCGCCTCCCCACAAGAGAGGATTGTCCATCGATCAAGCAAAAAGTCCGCCGAATGAGGCCTGACATGTCTGAAAAGATCAAAGCAGAAGTGATGAAGCAATTCGACGCTGGCTTTTTGGCTGTTACGTCCTATCCCCAATGGGTCGCTAACATCGTGCCAGTACCTAAGAAGGATGGCAAAGTCAGGATGTGTGTGGACTACCGAGATTTGAATAGGGCCATCCCCAAAGATGATTTTCCGCTACCTCATATTGACATTTTGATCGATAACACAGCTCAGCACAAAGTGTTTTCCTTCATGGATGGATTCTCGGGCTACAATCAAATCAAAATGGCCCCCGAGGATATGGAGAAAACAACTTTTGTCACACAATGGGGCACTTTCTGTTACAAGGTGATGCTGTTCGGACTGAAGAACGCTGGGGCAACTTATCAACGCGCCATGGTAGCTTTGTTTCATGATATGATACATCATGAGATTGAAGTTTACGTAGACGATATGATAGCTCGGTCACAAACAGAAGAGGAGCACCTTGAACATCTAGAAAAGTTGTTTGCCAGATTGAAAGAATACAAACTCAGGCTGAATCCAAGGAAGTGCACTTTTGGAGTTAGGTCTGGTAAACTTCTAGGATTCATTGTAAGCAACAAAGGCATTGAAGTCGATCCAGCAAAAGTGAAAGCAATACAAGAGATGCCTGCTCCCCGTACTGAAAAGGAGGTTAGAGGGTTCTTGGGGCGCTTGAACTATATTGCCAGATTCATCTCTCATCTGACTGCTACCTGTGAGCCAATTTTCAAACTCTTGAAGAAAGATCAGGTAGTCAAATGGAACGACGATTGCCAAGCTGCTTTTGATAAAATCAAGGAGTATTTGCTAGAACCTCCTATTCTGATGCCACCCGTCGAAGGAAGACCCTTGATCATGTATCTGACCGTCTTGGATAACTCAATGGGGTGTGTTTTGGGTCAGCATGACGAGTCTGGTCGAAAAGAGCATGCTATTTATTACCTTAGCAAAAAGTTTACCGACTGTGAGACTCGCTACTCACTGCTCGAGAAAACTTGCTGCGCTTTGGTATGGGCTGCTCGCCGACTAAGACAATATATGTTGACTCATACTACCTTGTTGATTTCCAAAATGGATCCTATCAAGTATATCTTCGAAAAGCCCGCTTTATCTGGAAGAATAGCCAGATGGCAGATGATCCTAACTGAGTATGACATCCAGTACACCACTCAAAAAGCTATAAAAGGGAGTGTACTAGCTGACCATCTGGCTCATCAAGCTATCGAAGATTATCAACCCATGAGATTTGACTTCCCAGACGAGGACATCATGAATTTGGACAACATTGAAGGTAACAGACCGTATGACGAACCCGAAAAGGGATCCCGATGGACCCTGTACTTTGATGGTGCTTCAAATGCACTTGGAAACGGCATCGGCGCAGTACTCATTTCTCCGGAAGGCTGTCACACACCTTTCACGGCCCGACTTTGCTTCAGCTGCACAAACAACATGGCTGAATATGAAGCTTGCATCTTTGGTCTCAAGGCTGCTATAGACTTGGGGATCAAATCTTTGATCGTAGTTGGGGACTCGGCTTTGGTTATCAGTCAAATCAAAGGAGAGTGGGATACCAAGCATCCTAATCTTATCCCATACAAAGAACATGTCTTGACATTGTTGCCTCATTTCGAGCAAATTACCTTCAAGCATTTCCCGCGAGAAGAGAATTAGCTAGCAGATGCTCTAGCTACAATGTCTTCCATGTTTAAACTCAACTGGGATAACGAGGCTCCCCAAATCACCATCGAGCGAATGGATGAACCTGCACATTGTCACGAAATTAATACCGAAGAAGTAGTGGAACAACCTTGGTTCCATGAAATCAAAAGGTATCTCGAGACTAGAGATTATCCCGAAGGAGCTTCCGTAAATGACAAGAAGTTCTTAAGGAAATTTGCTGCCAAATTCTTCCTGAGCAACGACATCCTTTACAAACGAAGCCATGATTGTGTATTACTCTGATGCGTAGACAAAGCTGAAGCAGAGTTGATCATGACTGAGATACACAGCGGCACATTTGGCACTCACTTGAGCGGGCATACAATGGCTAAGAAGATCCTAAGGGTAGGCTATTACTGGTCTACCATGGAAGCTGACTGCCATCAACATTCCCGTACTTGCCACAAATGTCAAGTCTACGCTGACAAAATTCATATCCCTCCGGTCCCCCTCAACATTCTGACTGCTCCTTGGCCATTTGCAATGTGGGGCATTGACATGATTGGAGAGATCAAGCCCACGGCTTCCAATGGACATCGTTTCATCCTGGTCGCCATTGACTACTTCACCAAATGGGTCGAAGCAGCTTCCTTCGCCTCTATTACTAAAAATGTGGTTGCCCGCTTCATCAAGCAAAATCTCATATGTCGGTATGGTGTTCCAGACAGGATCACCACAGACAACGGTACAAATCTGAATAACACAATGATCACCGCATTGTGCGAACAGTTCAAGATTTATCATCACAATTCATCCCCCTACCAGCCGAAGAAGAACGGTGTTGTTGAAGCTGCGAAAAAAACATTAAGAAGATCATTCAGAAAATGACAGTCACTTACAAAGACTGGCATGAGATGTTACCGTTTGCTCTACATGGATACCGTACGACGGCACGTACTTCAACCGGGGCAACCCCATTTTCTTTGGTATATGGCATGGAAGTTGTCTTGCCTATGGAAGTTCAGATTCCTTCTCTAAGGATTATGAAGGACACAGGTTTGAATGAAGATGATTGGATTCAGACCCGACTTGATCAACTCAATTTGATCGACGAGAAGCGACTCGCTGCTATATGCCATGGTCAGACGTATCAAAAACGGATGATCAAGGCCTTCAATAAGAAAGTCAGACATCAAGTGTATCAAGTCGGAGATCTCGTAATCAAGCGGATTATCTTGCTGCAGAGTGATCCCAAGGGCAAATGGATTCCTACATATGAAGGACCATTTGTGATCAAAAGCATATTTTCTGGTGGTGCAATGATTCTGACCACCATGGACGACGACGATTTGCCGCACCCTGCGAACGCAGACATAGTCAAAAGATACTACGCATAAAATAACCCGACAAGTCGAAAACCCGAAAGGGCGGCTTGGGCAAAAATGGGCATCCCGGTGAACCGAAAACCCGAAAGGGCGGTTCAGGCAAAAATTAGGGATAAAAACAAAAAAAATCTGTACACCCGGCAAGTTGAAAACCTGAAAGGGCGGCTTGGGCAAAAAGGGGTTTCCCGGTGGATCGAAAACCCGAAAGGGCGATTCAGGCAAAAGTTAGGGAATTAAAGCGTATGACTATGTCTCGTCGGATCACTTCAAAGACAATCTCTTCATCAACCAGTTCCAGGTTTCTGATCAATCCAGTCATCGGCAAACGAAGCATTGGATAGACAGATATTCAGAGTTGTGAAGGCTATAGCGGAATGGAATCCCAAGGAATTATTTCACATAGCCATCTTTATTTTGTATAAATCTTTCAATATTTACGACAAAATCCTCTTACTAGGATGATTGTCTCCTTTGTACAAATATACTCAGAGAAAGTTAATACAAATACTTTTCCCAGAAATTTGTGTCTTTTCCTTGTTCTTTTTCTCTTGCACTAATTGTTTTATTTTGAGAAACGTCCAATGTTTTGTTAAATAGGCATATGCATTTGAACATAATCATTTCCTTATGAATCAAGAAAGAGGACTACTGATAGGTTGCAGGTGCAGTTGGATATCTTGATACCCTTTCAAAGGAAACCCCCAGGAGATTTGGAATTCATATCCCCAGCAAGTCTTGAAGCTTATCCCCTGCAAAGTACGGACGTCTCTCCCGAGCTTTATTCAAAGTTATTCCTCATGAGGACTTATAACTGGGTTATCCTCAGTTTATTGCCACGGAAGATCGCACTCGGCAAATTTCTTCCTTCCCCAGCGGAGTTCATCAGAGTTCCCCAACATTAACTTATCAATACAATCTCCAGAGAAGTTTATCTTTGTTATCCCCAGCCAGAGAATCCTCCAGAACTCAATTCCCCTCAGAGTTTAAGTTTCAGTATCCCTAGCAGAGCTAAAACTTCAAATTATCAATCCCCATCGGAGCCAGACCAGTGAACCTTTTCCCCACGGAAATGCTTCTCACTAGACTAGAGATTCTCAGTCTTACCTCCCCAGCATGAGTCTATTAGATTGGAACTCCCCAGTAGAAGTCATCAGGAATTCTCTTCCCCAGTAGCAACCAAGGAATTATTCTTCCCGGCAGCAGTCAAGATGCTTTTATCTTCAGCCATCTCGGATTCATCTATCCTCCGCAAGACAGCTCTCCAGCTCACATGCGCATCCATTTACATTCATATCATATAACATACATTGTATCATGCATCATGACATTGCATACAACTAACCCTTTACCTTTTCAGGTAAGATCAGTCGACAGACAAAAATCATTATCTTCCGAGATTCTTTCCAGGAATAGTTCAAATGTGACCCAGACATGGCAACATTCTGATGCTTATTCCAGATTCATCCAGATGCAGTTTTACACGAGCTCATCATTAGGAAACCCTACACCGGTTCCTCCTCCACCTTCAATATTTCTGAAAACAGTTCACGGGTTCTCCAAGTAACGGATGTTAACCTATCACTTGTTCAGTTTTCTTCTCAAGACTTCTGAAAATAGTTTATGGATTCTTCCCAACAACGGATGTTAATCTATCGCTTGTTCAGATGCAACTTTTGAAAACAGTTTACGGACGCTTCCCTACAATGGATGCTGCTCTATTGCTTATTCAACTTCAAGATTTCTGAAAACAGTTCACGGGTTCTCCAAGCAACGGATGTTGACCTATCACTTGTTCAGTTTCTTCTCAAGACTTCTGAAAACAGTTTATGGATTCTTCCCAACAACGGATGTTAATCTATCGCTTGTTCAGATGCAACTTTTGAAAACAGTTTACGGACGCTTCCCAACAACGGATGCTGCTCTATTGCTTATTCAAACTCCAAGATTTCTGAAAATAGCTCACGGATTCTTCCCAACCACGGATGTTAATCTATCGCTTGTTCAGACTCTTCTCAACTTTTGAAAACAGTTTACGGACGCTTCCCAACAACGGATGCTGCTCTATTGCTTATTCAACTTCAAGACTTCTGAAAACAGCTTATGGATTCTTCCCAACAACGGATGTTAATCTATCGCTTGTTCAGACTCTTCTCAAACCTCTGAAAACAGTTTACGAATGCCTCCAGATACAGATGTCGATCTATTGCTTGTTCAGACCCCCAATTCAGATGTGGTTCAAAACATGGACACCTTTCTGATACTCATTCCAGATGGCATCTTTAAGCCCATCCCCGACAAGTTTATGTCACTCTTCCAGATGGCATCGTTAATCCCATCTCCAAATGGCGTCTCTAAGCCCATTCTCGCATCCATTGCTTTGACAAGTGCAAATTTAAGGGCACTCTAGTGTCCAATCTCCTTTTACCCTCGAGTCACGAAAGGCAAACCTGCCAATCTAACTCTTCGAATTCAAGAAGATTGAACAGGGGCAACTGTTGTACCCCAAAATTTGCCCTCCCTTTTTCTCATATGATTTCTCATCTCAAGACCCTTGGAGCTCAAGATCCAGTTAGGATATTATCTGCTCAAGACTTCTCCTTGCACTGTTGACCCAAATTAGGGTTTGTATTTGCACAAAGATATTTTGACCAAAAATGCCTAAGATGACTTTCATGCTTCATATTGGACTCCCAAGTTTATCCATACCAAGTTTCAAGTCCTGATTCAAATTTTGCCCAGTCAATTGGACAGTTGACCTAGAAATCAGCTGTATTGGGGAAAAAGTCAACTGTGGCCAATTGACAGTCAAATCTCATGAAAATTGACCCACGTCAACATTATGAACTCACATGGACCATTTGATCAAGTTTGGATCACAATTCCATAAGAAATTTGATCAGATCATCAAAAGGGCAAAATGGTCATTTTTAGGGTTTTGACTGCACAAAGGCAATTTTTGACTGCACAAAGGCAATTTTTGACTGTTTGACCTAGCCAATGGAAAACCAAGCTCACATATGGACTCAAGGACCCCATGGAATTGTCTTGACATGATCAACAAGTTCAAAAGATCCCAAATGCACAAGATTGACAGTTGAATTTCCTAGTCAATTGATCAATTTTGACTGTATACTGAAAAGTCAAACTTTGACTTTTTGGTCAAAATCAAGAGTCAAGATTCATTTTTCATCAAAACATGCCAAATCATGAAACTTGTTCATCAAGAAATCCAAAATTGCAAATTAGGGTTTGAAATGAAGATTTTTCATAACTTAGAATTTTTCTAAGTTATGAAAAACCCTAATTTTTTCCTAACTTTGCCCCACTTTCTCACCAAGATTCATTTGGATTCAAGAAAAAGTCAAAACATGAAAGTTGTAGCCTATTGCATAATCTACAACTTTTATTCACAAAGTTTTCCCAAAAGAAGCTTGTAGCTCAAGTTACAATTTTTGGAACAAGGGTACCAAACCATTCTTAACTTAGAGAAAATTTGACCTATTTTAGGCAAGGTTTTTACCTAACTTCAAGACCATTTTTCATACACTTCCACTTGGAATTTCAATTTGCATTTCAAAGATGGATTGTATTACACATTCCAAGATTTCCAAAATGTCCAAGAACTCATCAAACAACCTCATGGTTAGGGAGAATCGAATTTGGCAAGTTGGGCAAAAATCACTTTTGTTCTTGACCAAGACATGTTCATACACATTGCCATTTTCAAGTCAGCTTGGTTTATGCTACATTACAGGCCTCTAATCCCATTTACACTCAATAATTTAATGCATACTCATTGTGCCAAAGCCTTATTTTGGGTGTCCAAACATTATTTGCAAGATTAAGCCATTTTTAGATAAAGCATAATATCCATTTTTGAAAAGTTAAACTTTATGTCAAAGTTGCAAATCAGCAAGTACATTGAAAATCTCTTTGGCACAAGTTTAGGACTAATCACACTGATCAATGCCAAGGTTTGCAGCACATTAGGGGGGCCTCTAGCTGTCTAAAACTCCACTTGACCTTTTCTTGCTTAAGTGTGAAGAAAACTTGCATTTTGTACAACAACTCTCATATCAGTGAAACCAAGCTTAAGCAAAGATATCAAACATTTTCTAAACATCAAACCCAAGCTAGAACACGAGCAAACCAAGTCCCAAACACTCCCATTCACAAAATCACCATTGAACTGCACAAAAACAGGGCTTGCTGCAGATTGAATCCCACAACTCATTTCCATCGTGCATTCTTGCCCAAACCAGTTCAAACACCTTCCCTACCATCAATCCAAACTATCCAAAGCATTAGAAGTGGACTGTAACTCCTCTATTCAGTTTGACCATTTTCATTTTTCTGATTTGCAGGTGGAGTTCTACAACTCGATTCAGCTAGTTTCAAAGCAAAGTAAAACTTGGAATAGCATCCCTGGACATCAAGGAAGCTGTACCAATCATCACCTTGCTCTGAAAGTACCTCCATCATCAGATACAACTTCAACTGAACATGTATCTTCTTGAACTTCTAACTCTTAATGTAGGCATTGTTAGCTCTAGGTTTGTGAATAAAAAGTGTTCTACTCATGCCCCTGAATCTGTACATACCTTTATTTTTCATTTATTTTGCATATGCTGTGAGAATTTAAGGTCTGAATATTGATAAAAAGTTAGGTTAAGATTTGGGAATGATGAAATTCTCTCTCATTTCTGAGAGTTAGGATGAGTTCTTTATATGTATGGATTCGTTGTTTGATGCTGAACATTTTTGATGTTGTGAGTTTTCATTAAAAAGCCAGGAATCAGGATGTTTGAATCATGTTGCAAACGCGCATTTTTTGAACAAGAACTGTCCAGAGGTTGAAGACGATCCACGTGGGCTGGGCCTGTTTTGATATTTCTTTTCACACCATGTTTTTGGTTTTACACCCCCTAGGCCCATTATGTTTATTTTCATGATTTTTTTACTTTTCTTTTTTCATTCTGACTTATTTATTTTTCCTCATGATATTAAAAATATAAAAATAATTTTTTAAACCATTTTTGAATTTATTAGGCATTTATTTGTTTAAGATAGTTATTTGTACATAAATAAATAAATAAACCCTTTTTACTTAAAATACTAAAAATAATGTAAACACCATTTTATTTTCATTTTTATTTTGTTTTATCTTCTTAAAATATTTTATATAAAATATACCTTTTTTATAAATATTAAATATTATTATTTTTGTATATATAATACATATTTAGTAAATAATAAAGATATTTATATATATATATATATTAGTATATTTAGGATAAAATACAAAAATACATACATTTTTCTTTTATTAATATTTGACTTCAAAAAATACTTTTTTATAAATATACTTCCTTTTTATTTTATTTTTGTATATAATAAATAAATATGGTACATATTAAATAAATAATACCTTTTATTTAAGAAATTAGGGTTTTGCCCTAAACATAAAAAACTCCAAGAAAAAATAATACTTTTTATTTTGTTTATTTGACATATAAAAATCTCTTTTTTTCATACACATAAAAAACATTTTTTTTGCATCTTGCATAGTTATTTTATTTCTATTTAAATTGTGCAATTAAATATCTCGTAAATAATTCCAAATTGATGTAATAGCTAGGTTTAAATTCCTTGTCAAAAACCCCCATTTGAACATTTGTACCCCCCTTCCCATATTGTGTTGTAATAGTTTAGAACTTTATTTTTCGCACTTTAATGCTTTCTAAATATACCATGCTAGAATTAGGGTTTTGTATGCAAATAAAAAGAACAAAAATAGTTTGACCTAATTTCAAGATAATCAAGCATGAAAATGGACAACACTAATCACACTTGCACCCCTAGGGTATTCCACTTGTTGCCTTCAATAAGTGCGCCATATTGTATGTTAGGTTTCTTTGGGCAAAAAACAAAACAAACAATTCAAATGATCATAGTCCCTCGACGACGCTTTCGAAAAGTTGCCTAAAATGATCAAGTCCCTTTCAAGGAAAAATTGCCCAAGGACACTTAACACCATTGCAATTATGGTCCAAACAATGACCCGCGCCCGTCCCTTTCACATCCTAACACAAGATTGTCCACCAAATGCAATGGTGGAACAAAATTGTTAAAAGGGTTAAAACATAGCAAAAATATTTGAGAACTTTAGGGTAGATAGCTCTTAAGTACTTGTCAACTTGCAAAACAAAAACACTTGCCTATTTTTCAAACCACACTTCACAAACACTTTCAAAACAAACTTTCAAAAAAAAACTTGAAACATCTTTTCAAAAAGACAGACACCTTTTGTAAAACATTCGAGTAAAGAATTGTTACAAGGGTAGCCTAGACAAGGCATCTTTTTCAAAACATTTTCAAAACCACACACAAAGCACCATTTCAAACAATTGAAAACCAAGGCAAGTTGATCTAAGCAAGTACCTAAGAGCCCATGGATAACCATGGATAGAAAGGGTGCTAATACCTTCCCTTTCTATAATCTACTCCCCGAACCTAAGAAAATATCTCAAAGGTTTTTTCTGTGCTTTTTAAACCTTTCCTTAGGATAAAATAAAAAGTCGGTGGCGACTCTTGCTCAACCGAAACATTTGCGAAAATAAACGCAAAACCATAGTCAGTTCTCCCACCGTATCACAGATAGGTTTAGGAATATTTCCCTGAACTGAGCTTCTTGAGTTTGAAGATCTCTGTTGTCTTGTTTGAGAGCCATTGCTGAAATAAACCGCGAGAACATGAGAGACATGTACTGGAAGACATGTTATGCAATGATATGTATGACATATACATGCAATGTTTTCAAGGATCTCGCGGGGTAAACAAGAAACTGTTAGAATTTGGTTGCAGCTTGATTGAAGAAACTTCGTGTCGTTAAGTGTCCTTATTCAAGAGTCAAGCTCACCATATCGAGTGGGTTATAGCCACTGACTAAAGTTATCGTGTTTTGATCTCTAGACGGCATTGGCTAGAGGAAAATAAATCCCCTTACCCCTTGCTAGATGTCTGATTTTCCATAACCTGCATCACAAACCCTTGATATCCTTGAAATGGTTAAGGAAATGTTAAGGCATGATGTTATGATGTGTATGTTATGCGTTTAAGTAAAAGTGCGAGGTAATGTAAGCAAGTAAACCCTGCAAGAAATCCAAGTTATTGGATAATGATTATAAACAAAACCTGCGAGGAACTCATATTGTCTGATAATAAAACCCTACAAATAGTTCAAGTTGAAAGCACATAAGTCACACAAACAACCTTAGGTTTAGGCTTGCATGGGTTTTAAGTTAGTACCCTCTTGAAGTTGGATTGGTTCAACCTGTCCTATAAATAGTAACCGGGTTCTAGAGGATCTCAATATCACTGACCATCCTCCATCGGTCATGGTTTCAGCTCACACAATCTTTTCTTGCGACCAGAACTATTCTGAGAGTATGGTCTCAATGAGTGTAGCATCGAGTATCAACCAGTTCTCAGCTCTACACCGAGGTCGGCAATCTCACTACTTTCTAATGGCCAAGTTGGGCGATTAAAGGTTCTAAGGTCAGTTGATGCTTAACGACACCACGCGGCGGCCCCGTATTCTCCTCGTTTATCCACAAGGGATACCAGTACCAACCAATGTGCCACACTAACGTAGCTACTGCTTCAACTGTATCGGTCTACGCCGTACAGTTCCCTCACAGTCTATTGCTACTTACCTAAAAGGTATTCCCCATATCCGGGTGTAGGACCTATAGTAACCCCAAACAAAAAACCTTAAAAGTAAAGCAAACAAAGCAATCAAGAGAAGCAATTATGATGAAATAGATCTTAAAGTATACCCCACTTATAAACTTCCCCCAGCATAGTCGCTAGTTCTGTGATACGTTGGCAGAACCGACTGTTAATACTGGTTTGCGTTTTTTGTTCGTAAAATGTCGCGGTAAGCAAGAGCCGCGACCGACTTTTATTTCATCCAATCATGGAAAATGAAAAAGAACAGAAAAAACCTTTTTCGAGATGTTTCTGAGTACGGGGGGTAGATTATAGAAAGGGAAGGTGTTAGCACCCTTTCCATCCATGGTTTTCCATGGGCTCTTAGGTACTTGATCATCTTTTTTAATTGCTTGTGTATGTGCCTTGTTTTGAAAAGTTTTGTTTTACTTCGTTTTAACCCTTGTTTCTGTCCTCAAGAGTGTTACGAAGTTGTTTTTGAAAACTTTGTCTGAAAAGTGTTTGGTGTGAAAAAGTTTATTTGTTTTGAGCAAGTACCTAACAGTTATCTACCTACTCGAAAAAAGTCTGTTCGTTTCCTCCTATCCTTTAGACCGTGTTATCATACTATTAGTGAGTAGGTAACCCTAGTCGTTGGATGTTTGAGGGACTATCGAAAGGGACGTAATGGTCATTGAAGGCAACATGTAGGGATACCTTAGCAGTTCGAAGGGACTGTCATCATATATTCGTAGGCAACATCGAGGGACAAGATCATTTCTCGTAGGCAACTCGAGGGACGTTAAGGGACTGTGATATTTATGATGACTTTTAGATTGAAGGTCTTTTGCTAAGATATCCCTACGTTCGAGGGACATGACCATTGTTTTCCGAGGCAACCAAGTGAGGTGTACCCTAGGAGTGAATATGTGCATATGATTTGTTTCAGTTATTTAATCTTTGCACATTAGGTGATCTACCATTTTAATTTTCCAGATATTCTTGCCATACAATCCTATTAGCCATACATCTAGACAGTTAAAGATTGCGGAAATTAAAAGCGGAAAAGTAAATCTAATTATTACAAGGCTTCGAGGAATGGGGATTACATAACCAAAACTTGGGGGGAAATTAAACAGTAAATAAAACCCTAGTTTAAAAGACTATTACAACCTCGGAGCAATTACATAATTAGAGAGAAAAAATGCGAGAAAAGATAAATCTACGCTATTACATTGATAATGCGATCTATACAGATTTTTTCTAGAAATTAAAATGTAAAAGCATAAATAAAAAGAAATTAAGGAAAAATTAAAACCTAAAATTCTAAGTTAATGTTTTTTGGTGTTTTTTTATAGAAAATAATTTAAGTTAATTAAAAAACCTAATTCTAACTAATTTTAATAAAAAAAATTAATTAACTTAATTTATTAATAAATGAAAAAAAGCCAAAAGTTCAGTTTCTAACTAAAACAAAAACCTAATCCTAATTTGTTAAAAAAAGGTTAATTAAAGGGTTAATTATAAAGAAACCTAAAACCTAATTGTTTTCCTAATTTGCAGAAAAAAAAGTTAATTAATTAAATTAAAGAGTTAATAAAAAAAAGAGTTACTAATAATATAAAAAAATTTAAAACCTAAATTAATTAGAGTTTATAAAAAAGGTTAAGTTTGCCAATTAATAGGGTTTTTGATTTAAATAAAATTAGAGTTTATATGAATTTAGGGTTTTTAAGGAAGATATTAAAGAGAAAAAAATGATGTACAAAGGGTTAAAAATAAGCAAAATTATACATATTGCCAGGGGTGGGTGTTGACCCAAAAATTAATTTAAAATCTAAAATTAAAAACCTAAAATTAATTATTCGAGTTTATTATGAAAAATCAAAGGTTTCTGAAAAATTTTAAGTTTTATGAAAAAGATTTTAAACAGAAAGAATAAAAATAGGTAAAAGGATAAATAGAAAGGAAGAAAACCAAAACCAATAGGGGTGGTTTTTGAACTCACGCCCTTAGCATCCTCAGGATGCATGCCTTGCCATGAGTCATGCATTGGTGGTTGTTCTGTTTTGGCCTCAGTGTTTTGTAATAATCCTGCATGGGATCCTGTCTAAATCTGCAGTGTTGAATCTCATGAACACATTAAATAAATTACTATATCATGAAATACAAATTAGGCAAATATATGAAATTTTATAATATTAAAACCGATATGGCATGTATGAATGATTATATCCTTTTGATCATGGAGATCAAACCAGCCTTACCCTTACTGGAGAAGTAGTGAGATGTGGATTTGTAACAAGGATGGCTTGTTTGTAGTGAGATGAGGATTTGTAACAAGGATGACTTGTATGTAGTGAGATGGGGGTTTGTAATAAGGATTTAAAGGTTTTAGGGTTCTTGAAAGAATTTGATATTCTGACAGGGTTGTGGCAAAGGTTTTTTTTCTCCTTTTGTTCTTTGTGTGAAAGAATGAGATTATATAATGGAAATTAGAACAAAGATATGGGCTTTGAATGTGAAATTGGACCTCCAATATTCACTTGAGTCTGTCACGTTCCAGGCTAAATCGCAGGGGCTTAACTGCAATTTTTGAAGTTGAAATGTGAAAATAAAATGTATCTGACATCAAGAACTAACTCCTGTCCGAAAATGGGCTCAATCGGATAAACGGTGAATTAGTTATGAATTTTTGAAGTTTTAGCTCAGACAAACTTATTTTGGGCTCCAGTGTCAACTCTGACACGTTCTTCAATAAAAAACTGGTATTGATCGGAGCATAACCCGGTCTCGACTTTGGAAGCAAAGTTGTAGATCTCTGAGTCAGTGACCTTGTGTAAAACGATGGGCCCGATCCGTTAAAAATTAACCGAGTTTTGAATTTTCGAAGTTTCGACCCAGATGAAATAATATTCAGCATTCGGGATTTTCGGCGCGTCACAAGCACTCTGAGCAAAAAACGAAGGCCTTTTGGATACCGTTCAAACTCAATACCTCCTATGAAAACTTAGCCAACTCAATTTTCTGAAATTTTGGCGCCGGAACCAGCTCGATACGATGAAAATCGACCAAGTTATGATTTTCTGAACATGACGCAAATAAACTTGTCGCAAATTTTCTGTACGAAAATACTTGATAAATCCGCATTTTTGAAGACCTTCTTATCGAAATTTGGTTCCATCCGTGAGAGATGAAAACTTAGATGATGTCAAGACGGAATTTTGGCCACTGGAACAGGTTCAAAACAAGTCACGATCTTCAAGTTATGAATTTTTTAGTGCATAAAAACTGCACTTTCAGCACACTTTTTCACCACATTTTTTCGAGAAAACTCACACATTCGGAGACCTTCTTTAAAGAATTGACTCTTGAGCCGAACTTGAATTTGATAATACGTTATCAGAGATATCTTGGCGAAAGAACACCTGAATATGACGCGTCGGGTTGGACTTATGAATCTTTGAACCCCTGATCATTGCAAAACGGCGAACCGATCTTCAGCATAAAAAATACTCTGAGAACATCCATTGGCGAAATAAACGTCACTTATAACCTGAAGAAGCTTGATAAATATACTTTTATTCCATAACCATAAAACCAATAATATGCGTGTATGAAAAGAGGGTAAATTTTAGGGTACAACACCACCCTATGAGTATTCGCCATCGGGGACAGCGATTTCTAGATGACCCCCATACACGATTACCTCACTAAAGGAAAACTCCCCGACGACCCAAAAGAGTCGATCGTCATCAGACGAAGGGCCTGCTCATATGTATTAATCGAGGTCAAGCTTTACATAAGGGGATTTTCCGTCCCACTCCTCAAGTGTGTCAATCAAAGTGTGGCAGAACGCATACTACTCGAAATCCACAAGGGCATCGGCAATCAGCATCTGGGCGGAAGATCCCTCTCGATGAAAGCCTTGCGGGTGGGATACTACTGGCCCACCATGCAGCACGATGCAAGAGAACACGTGAAGAAATGTGGTAAATGCCAAAGACACGGGGACATGTATTTAGCTCCTCCTGGCGAGCTCAAATCCCTCTCCTCTCCATGGCCCTACGCTTGGTGGGGACTAGACCTCCTCGGCCCGTTCATGGTCGGAATCAATCAGAACAAATATATGGTAGTGGCGGTCGACTACTTCACCAAGTGGATAGAAGCCGAAGCCTTGGCCAAAGTCACTGCTCATAACGTCCTTTGCTTCTACAAAAGAAATATTCTGGCTCATTTTGGCATCCCACAAGCGATAGTCACCGACTATAGGACCCAGTTCACAGATCACATCTTCCAAGAATTTGTTACAAAACTTGGCACGACCCAACATTTCGCCTCCATCGAGCACCCCTAGACAAACGGCCAGGCCGAGGCTGCAAACAGGGTGATACTCAGAGGCCACAAGTGAAGGTTGGACGAAACCAAGAAACGATGGGTCGAAGAGCTACACAGCATGCTCTGGGCATATCGAACGACCACTCACTCATCTACTGGGGAGTCTCCATTTCGGCTAGCATATGGGATGGATGTCGTTAACCCCGTAGAAATCAAGGAACCTTCTAGACAAACCGAGGCACCTCTCGATGAGGAGATGAATGACATCACCCTTAGAGAAGAGCTCGATTTGGTGGAAGAAATCAGAACGGGAGCGGCCCTGCGAGATGCCTCACTCTAACAAAAAATAGCCATGTGCTATGATGCCAAGGTGATACGTCGAGAGTTAGAGGTCGGAAGCCTTGTCTTGAAGAGAAATCGCAAAGAATCTCACAAGGGCATGCTCGCGGTGAACTAGGAAGGTCCTTATCGCGTCTACGCCAAAATGGGAACCAGAGCATACTACTTGGAAAATTTACAAGGGGAACAGGTTGTTCGATCATGGAACACTAAAAATCTAAAACAATATTACAGTTGAAAACACTGAGCAGTCGGCAGGTTCAGTCGACAAGACAGACTCGCCTGAGCCCGACCACGCGTGTTCTCCTAGGCACAAGTGTAACGCCCAAAGTATTTAGAAGGGGCAACGTTCCACTCTGTTGACGAGCGTACCATCAGCCCTACATGGATAACTCAACCGAGCTCCACAGTCTTTGTGCCACAACAACAAAGCGCCTGACTCGCGACAGGAAGTTCACGCCGCCGAACCTAGGTCTCTAAAAAATGAGACCTAGATTCTGGCCCTCGCCCGGCATTCGCCCTGGCAGTTTGATCGGTTTCCCCGCACCGATGAACATACAAAATGAGCACACCCCCGATATAAACTCTACAAAATATAAAAGTTCTAATCGGGCTAACTTGTCAACGATCATACAAATGACACAAATCAAATATTCAGAGAAAAACGACCAATGGTCGGAAAATAAATAAAACAACCACTTGGGCAGAAATTGTGCGTATATTACATAAATGGGCAATAGCCCAGAAAATAACAAATATTACAAAAACGGCACGCATGTCGAAATAAATGAACAATCACCCCTCCGCTTCTCCTTCGATGATATGCGACATTCGAGCAGGGTCCCCAGCCGGTTGATTGATAATATCTCTCAGGTAGTCAGGAACCAGAATCTGTCTGTCAGCCACGTAGTAGTTGACCCCCATGCCCAAAGTATTGAGTAAAACACTAGGGTTTAACACACGCATCTGATTCACTGCATTGTCGAAGCTCCCCTCGAAAGCAGCATGAGCATCATCCACTACAAGTTGGAAACGGGCTACTAACTCGGCCCGAGTTATCAGGTCCTTGGTATCCTTTTGCTCGTCCTCAGCAGGCGCTTGCTTGGCAGTCAAGGCCACCATCTTTTCCTTGAGACTTTCTCTCTTGAGCATAAAAGCGTTGCGCTCCTGGGCTAATTTTCATGACTCTGCCTCAACCAACTTTAAGGATTTGTCTTTATCGACCAAGGCCTTCTCGGTCGCTGCCAACTTGGCCAAGAGGTTCTTGATTTCCATCTCCTGGGATGAAGTCCCCTCGGTATACGCGACATCTATCTCCAAGATCCGCATTAAACCTCCTGCGTCTTAGGCCAGCGTCGCCCTCTTTTCTGGACGGCTCGTTCCCTCGAGAAGGAGAGATTCAGCCCTGGGAAGACGAAGTTCCGTGCTCTCAGAAAAAGACCTCTCCAGCCAGCAAGGAGGCAGATCATAAGTCCCTTTTCCCGTCTCCCCAGTAAGGTCAATGCTCCCCCCAGGTTGAGGCCTCTTAGCCTTCGAGGAAATAGCAGATGGAGATAAAGCAGTTGTAGTCAGAGTCGAGGACGACCCACCTGATCCAGGAGCAGGAACTTGCCCCGTACTGGTCTGTGCATCCTTCTTGGCCTTTCTCGCCCGAGCATTGAATGTTGTGATCTGTGGAAATAGAACTGACTGTTTTGGAATGCTGGTTCGCGAAATGTCGCGGTAAGCAAGAGTCGCCACCGTCTTTTATGTTCTCCAACAAGGAAAGGACAAAAGCACAGCAAAATTCCTTTTCGAGATGTTTCTCGGTTCGGGAGGTAGATTATAGAAAGGGAAGGTGTTAGCACCCTTTCTATCAGTGGTTATCCACGGGCTCTTAGGTACTTGCTCACTATGTTTTCAAAAATTGTTTGCTTTTCTTGTGTTTGTGGGTTTTGAAAAAGTTTCGTTTTGAAAACTTCAAGGTAACTCTTGTATCAGTCCTCAAGAGTGTATGAAGTGTTTGTTTGAAAACTTTTGTTTGAAAGTGTGGGTGCGAAAGTTGTTTTGTTTTTTGAAAGAGCAAGTACCCAGGAGAAATCTACCTACTCTAAGGAATTAAGCTGTGTAAATGTCCTTTAGATAGTACTATCCCACTATTGAGAAGTAGGTAGCACCGTCGTTGGAGTTATTCGGGTCAATTCGATTATAGGGGCATGTGTGGTCACCAGAGCAATAGTAGGATGCCTTAGCGGTAACCCTAATGTCCTAGATCCTTTTTTATTCGAGGCAACCGTTTTGAGGCAACTGGATCTTTAGACAGGAGGGCGACCTCTAAAACACCCTATACTCAATGACCACGTCGAGGCAACCAAGTGAGGCGTACCCTAGGAGTGGCATGTGCACGTGTGTCAGGTTTCAATTTAATTATCTTTGTACATGTATTATGGTGAGCTACGTTTTGATTTTATTTTTCAGGCAAGTCTTGTCATGCATAGTTAACAGTTAATAATTGTGCAGAAAATAAACTGCGAAAAGTAAATCTACGCTATTACAAGGTGTCGGGTATTTACATCGCCAAAAGCATAACCCTTGAAAAATAAATTGCGAAAAAATAAAGAAAGCGATTAAAGCCCTAATTATCTATTACATTCTCGGAGCAATTACATAAATATAATCAAAAATAAATATGCGCGCAAAGAAATTAAATCGGGGACGTCCTTAGGGTTTTGACCCTTTTTGGGAAAAGAATGGAACTTTGGTCCTTTTTGCAATTAATTAATATTAAACCTAATTTACTAATTAATTAAATAATTAAAAGAAAAAAAGTATTTTTATGTTTTTTATGTTTAAATAAAAATAAAATAAAATAAAGTCAAAAGTTAGTAAAACCTAATTCTAATTTATTTTATTTATTATGAAAAAGTCAAAATTAAACCTAATTAAACTAAATTAATTTATTAGTATTTATTTACAAAATAATAAAGTGAAATTAATAAATAATAATAATAAAATATTTACATTTTTTAGTTGTCTGAATTTACTATAAAAATAATTATTTGGTTTAATTAAATAATAATAATAATAATTACTAAAAAGATTAAATGAAAAATATAAAAGAAAAATAATTAACCAGGGGGGTGCTGGCCCAAAGAGGAGGTTTATTCTGGAATTTCTTGGCCCATTAACACAAGCCTTGTTGACTCGCTGGCTCATCCACACATGCATTGACTAGAGTGTACGCTAGTCTTCCAATCCAGGCCACATGACTTGAATTCAATGTCACTTGGAGCGTTGATCACTGGAGGTATATGGTAGACCTTGCATGGGAACCTGCACGTGAACATGTAAAGGAAAAGGAAATAAAGGTTTTGGGTGGACCTGGGAATCGAACCCAGGTCCCAATGATTACCAGCCACCTCACTAGCCACTGAACCACTCGCTTGCATTTGTTAGTATAATGATAAATAAATATAATATATAAACAACAATTAATATGCTGTAAAAGACAACAACACGCGCCTTTTTTTGAATTGGCTAATCACATATCACCACCTCATCATCGTCTTCGCTGCACCTGTAAAAAAGCAAAGAGATAGCGGGGGTTTTTAACCCCCACAAAGCAGGATGACCAATAATAGCGAATAGACCTACAGGCTATATAAATATGGCACGATGGTAGCTTTGTGTTCGTCTGGCCTTGACGATTCCAACCATAGGCATTAGAGGTTCTAATTTTTCCTGGATGATAAAGCCCCAAAATCAAAGCTTAGGAACCCTAGATTTCTTCAATGGTATCTTTTGATTTAGGGCTCTATAATTCAATTAACCTGTACCATTAGCTTTGTATAGATTCAAGCAATGCAAAACAATGATTAGAACATGTTAATTATGCATGAAATATGAGTTTCGATTCTGAAAAAGTCAAGCAAACTGTGGGTCTGTGAATGATGATTTCTTGAGCTTTGGCGTGTGATTTTGATTGCAAAAGGTCCCTGAGAGTTCCTGCAATGTATTAGAAACAATAAAATGCTTTGAATCGTGCTGGAATGCAAAGAACAGTTTTCAAGTTTCTTTGATTTTTTTCAATGTTGCTATGGCTTTTCTGCAGCAATTTTCACGTCCAATGCATTAGGGTTAGGTTGTGTATTTATAATGGAAGGGAATTAGGTTACAATCTTGCACAAAAGATCCATGGAATGATGATTCAATATTTGATTGAAAATCAAATATTTTTGCATCTTTTTGATTGAAGAAACTTGCCAAACTTGGAGATTTTGATATCCTTGATTTGCACACGAATTTGCCAGCTTGATTAGGTCATTCTTGCTTCAAAAAAAGATTGAAAAACCATATCTTTGAATTTCCTACAATTTAAATTAATTAAATGAATTAAAATCAATTAAAAATCCAATTAATTAATAAAAATAAGAAAATAAATTCAAATAGGCTTGATGGGTCGTGCATAGGCCTTGGATAAAGTTTCAAGAAGAAATTTGAGGCCCATTAGCAAAAACAAGGTGTTTTGAGCAAAGTTGACTTTTGCAAATTCACAAAAATTTCTCAACTTCTCCAATGCATATCTTGCTCAATTTTGATCATATGAACATGTTCTTGGACATTTTGGAAAGGTCTTGAAGTCCTCTAACCAATGCCTTTGGTCCCATATCATTTGGATTTAACAATCTCAAATTATGGCCTTTGACTTAAAATGCATTTTTGTTGACTTTTGAATTTGACCTATAATGTAGAAATTGATAACTTTTTGTGAAAGCATTTCTTGGACTTGGAATGTGAAGATGAGTTGTAGGAAATGTCATCCCCTCAAAAATGAGCATTGGATGGGATTTTTATGACGAACCATGAAAAAGTTATGCCTTGGTCCAGATACAGTTGACTTTTCAGCTGTCCAAAAATAGTAACTTTTGCATCTTTGATGATTTTTGAGCCATGCTAGAGGAATCATGATCAAGACTTGATCAAATGATGATTGTGAGCTCAAAATAAGATGTTGACCAAAAATTCTGACTTTTGACTGTAAAATGACCATTTTGCCCCTGCAGTTGATTGTGAAGCAAATGGGGCTTCTGACTGTGGAATTTGGCACTGTGAGTCTTGAGACTTGACATGTAGATGCTTGGCAATGTATATAGGCCTATGAGACTTGATTGAGCCATTGAAAATCTCAAATTCCTTGAAAGAAACAAAACCCTAATTTTGACTGGCTTAGGAGGCATTTGGACTGTGCAACCCTTGAGAAATCTTGAACCATTTGAAGATGATTCTTGACAAACTTTGAAGAATATGGGAGGGCAAATTTTGGGGTACAACAAGTGTCTTGGCCAGATGTTCTTGAGAAGGATTCATATTTTCTGCAAAACAAAGAAAAAACAAGAGTCGGTAAAACGACGGGTCAAACAAACGAAGACCACATGCTAGAAAAAGAAAATTTGTACCCAGATATCTAACGGGATCCTCGCTCCCAAGAAGCTCTCAGACGTTTATGAGACCCGGCTCAAACACGGGCTCCCCGTTTCTATCCAACACTGGCCTACCTCCCCGGCCGACTCGTTGGACCGAAGGAATTCGAACTACAAACAAGGTCAAAGTGGTGAAGCTCGACAGGTCCTCATCCCCAAGCTCCCCCTCCCTCCATACATAGGAGCCTAGCTCCTTCTCGAAATGTTTGTTGGTCAATTAGAACGGGAACTTGGCGACCAGCATCGCGGTAGGCTCACCCAGCTCGTTTATATGAGGAGTCCCGTCCTCGTTGAGAGACGGTCGGCTTCTAAAAACATTCAGCAACACCTTCGTCGACGTGGCCTGCACCAAAATATACTTGTCCTTAAAATGGCGCATGGACTCCAAGTAGGCCTTGAACAACTTCCCGTTGCCCTGTTTGAGGGAGACCCATCCCCACTGTCCGTCAGTCCTGCTCCTCTGGATGTGAAAACAATAGAAGAACAACGCGATCGTGGACCCTATCTTCAGATAGTCGCATACTATCTAGAATTTCCGCATAAACACAATCCCATTCGGGTGCAACTGGGATAGTGCCACGTGAAGATGCCGGAAAACGGCCACTTCAAAGTCAGAAAAAGGAAGGCGGAGACCCATCTCTCGGAAGACTATATCATACTTAGGAATTCGCCTCCTATCATATCTTGAGAAGATCCTGATGTCTTTCCCAGGGATATACAACGACCACTATTCCCGGGCTCCCTTCTCGTGGATGTAAACATTGGAGAAAACGTCTTCCCCGTGCTCATAAAAATATGACCGCCACTCCCAAGGGTCTTTAGCTACCCAATCTCGAGGATCCTCGTCATCTCGAGGAGGAAACAGGCCACCCCAAGCCGAAGAGGTCGCCCCCATGTCGGGCTCCTCCTTCTGTTGATTTGTCTGGTTTTGCTGCTCCCTAGAGATTTCTAATATGCTCGACAAGCTACCCCTAGTCTCGCTCGAAGAGCTCCAAGAGGATTCTGCAGACTCGTTCGAAATGAAAACCTGTGCGTGTCATTCATAGCACCTGAAAAGCAGAGGAAAAGGATGAGCTCGACATCAATGCTAGAACCACCCTTCCACCTCTAAACAAGTGAAAGGGTGCTAGGAGACAAGGATCATATCCCCGACCAGAACCCTCGCTAAGGCACACTAACAGGCTGAAATTTCATAAAAAGCCCAGAAGTCCCCTGAGGTACTCTAACGGGTAAAAGTTGCAGAAAAACTCAAACCTTAATGAATCACCCATAACACAATGCCAGGCCCCCGAGGGAGCCCCACTGCGGCTCCAGCAGCCATGCGCCGCAGGAACAATGTCCTCCACCTAGAGTCTCTAACGACCTCCTCCTTAATGAAACCCTAAATCCTAACCGTATGCATATCTAAGAGGAAAAAAACGAAAGCACTAGAACATGCAACAATGGAGGAACATAAACTCACTGATAGAAGAAGAAGAGATGAAGTTGAATGACTGCGAACGAAGAAACTAAGAAAATGCTAGTGGTAGACTATCGAGCTAATGTGAGTAGTTGAAGGAGAAGGCGAAAAATACTAATCGCCCTGTTCCTCTCGTATTTATAGCTGAAACGGCCCGCGTGTACCAAACACGCGCCTTGGGAACCCCATGGTCGTCATTATGACACCCTAGCCCTAGGCCATCATTTGCATAACTCGAC
Organism: Vicia faba; assembly: GCA_948472305.1. NCBI lineage: Eukaryota > Viridiplantae > Streptophyta > Magnoliopsida > Fabales > Fabaceae > Vicia > Vicia faba. The sequence goes on along the minus strand of OX451735.1, from coordinate 520,460,505 downwards.
CGACACGTTTCCCAAAACACGCTACCTGTCCAAATTCAAAGGTCCCAACGGCAAACATTTCTCCTCCCTGATAAAGAAGCATAACGGGAAAACGCTCATTTTCCCGTCCTTCGAGCAGATATCAAAGTCTTCACTCCTGTGCCCAGAAGTAACGACTTAGGGGGGATACTGTTCTGGACTGGACCAAACGCTTGAGTGGGCCCAATCTAAGACATCTCATAGGCGTCACCCACTGACTGTGACTAGGTCATCCCGTACCTGTCGGGAAATGCCACTCTCTTACCCTTCTAATCTGGCTCTGATCCAAGATGCTTGTCGAGCATCTTCTCAGTCCTCCTGACCCCAGCGTCATGCAGACAACCAGGGATTGATCAGAGAGATGCCCGAAACAAGCCTCCTCCCCGGAACCAACGGCTAGTTAAGGGCACATCTTCCTGGTATGACCAAGTCCTGGCAGTTACCTGATTTTCCGGACCCGCATATCTAGGCGAGATATCAGGAACCAACGACCATGCGCCAGGGGAAGTATATAAACCCTCACACCTGTGAGGGCCAGGTATCACATTTTTCACACTCACTACCTGATATTTTGCTAGTACCTTCTTACTCCCACACCTACTTGATCATTGGAGTACCTTACAGGTACAACCACCTCTCTCCTCTGCCCGACTAAAGATCATCCTCCGGTCACTCTCTAGGTTCTGATTAACCGCAAGATCAATGGCACCGTCTGTGGGAATTTGTTATCCCCATCTTTCTTCCCTCGGAACCTAAGATCAAAGCAACTCTTCTTTCAAGATCCATCTCTCATATCATGGCCGACCATAATGATCTTTACTTGTCCAGAAAGACCATTCTTTCCCTTGCTCGCAAGACCGATGGAAGCCAGGAACAACCTCGCCTTGAGGATAACCTGGGCCTTCGTGATGGACAAATTGCGTCCCTTGATTCCATTGATGCCCGACGTGGTGACGACCAACTCTTAGACGAAGGGCGTTCCAAGAATCCTGTTGAGGAACTACCAGAAATCTTGTAACCGGTTCCTATCCCTCTCAACACCGACCCGGCAATGCCAGCACTGCATGCTTCCTTAAATCAGACCAACACCCTCATCCATCAACAAAATCAGAGGATACGGGCCTTGGAGAACAATCATTTAAGATCTCCTCTCCAGAGAGCCCGAAGATGAAGTTCCCCCAGCGCATCACCACCCAGGCGTGGTCCACCGCCCAAAAAGGAAATGCGGGATGTTTCTTTCTTCAAGAAACGCAATCGCACACCTCCTGCCCGAGATTAAGACTTGCCTTCGTTCAAGAAGATGAGTGATAATAGGAAGATTGGTCGCGCTCGATTTCCCTCTCACGAGCAAAAGCAAAAACGAAGGAGCCCCTCCCCTCGACGGGACCGCGACGATCGACGGGTGAGAAACTATCATTCTCCTTCTCCATCTACCGTCAATAGTGAATATGAAGAGCCTCATGGCTCACTATCGAAGGAGATCACTGAAGCTCCACTCCCTGTCGGCCTAGAGAAGCCACCCACTCTAGGGACCTACGATGGCACGATAGAACCTGACGAGTACATTGAGAACAACGATGCACTCCTCGACTACAGAGGGGTCAGAGGCACCATCAAATGCAGACTCTTCCCGACCACTCTCAGGAAGGGGGCAATGGCATCGTATCAAAGTTTTCCCGACGAATCTATCACCTCGTGGAAACAGCTCGGGAAGATGTTTTCAAGGCATTTCACTGCCTCCCGCCGACATCCTAAATCAGAAGATTCGCTTGAAGCGATCATACAAGGTAGAGATGAATCTCTGTGAGCATACGATGCGCTCTTCAACAAAGAAGTGATCCAGGTCCTGACAATGGACAACATGAAGAAATACCTGCTCGAGCACAGGATCCGTCCCTGTAGTAACTTTTCCAAGGCTGTTGGCATAGAAACACAAGCCACACTCGATTCCCTTCTCCTAAAGGCCCAGGCGCACATACAGTACAAGGAGAAGAAGGCGGCCAACAGCGCCCGAGAATCCAGGCACAGGGAGAGTGCCAGACCCTCAGAGAATGATGAACCCTCGATATCTCGTCGGGGGGAGAAGAAATGGGAGGATAGGTCTCGTGATCCTAAAGACTACAAGGGGCCATTCGGTCGTTTCCACGACTACACCCCCCTGACAACCTCGAGGGAGCGTATTCATTCTGAATGCGCTAATTCTGAGTTCAAGCAACCCGGGATGCACTTCCCTCGATAAACGCCATCGAAGCCAGGAACCCACAAAAGCAAGTACTGCAGGTTCCACAAGAGTCACGGTCACAACATAGAAGATTGCATTCACCTCAAGGATGCAATCGAAATACAAATCAGAGACGGGCACCTCAAGCAGTATAAGAAAAAAGGGGCTGCCCGTGACGAAGCACCACAAACAAAGAATGTCGAAGAAGGGAAGAAATCCCCCAACCTTGACACCATTCTGGTCACCTTGAGCATCTCACCGCCGAAAGACTTATACTTTCTGGACATGGAGGACGTCCCCCTGTACTTCTCCACCCATATTCCATGGGAATCCTTCCCCGCATCCATGGTCATTTCCGGCGAAGGGTTCAACAGGCATATGGTCGGATCGGTGAAGAGAATGTTCGACCAACTCATCGAGGCCAACTCTGAGATGGACGCCACGCTCAAAAATTTTCAGGGAGGATCTCACCCCCTCGCATTCTACAAGGAAGAGTTACCAGGAGGAGCCCCGAATTCGAGCATCCCGCTACTCGTGAGAGCTCGGATGGCTAACTTTGACGTGCATCGCATTTTAGTCGACCAGGGAAATTCGATAGACATCATGTACGCCCAACTGTTCAACACTCTGCAACTGAACGAGAGCCACCTAACCCCCTACGTGGGTTCTGATCTTCAAGGTTTCAACAGGGCCAGCACGAAGCCATTGGGGTACGTGGAGCTGATCGTCACTTTTGGGAGGGGGATAACGGCCAGAGCCATCAAGATCCAATTCTTGGTGGTGGATTGTCCATCTCTCTACCAATGCATCTTCGGGAGACCCACTCTCGCCGAGCTCATCACGGTCCCCTCCACCGTTCATCTCAAGATGAAATACTACACGGCCGAAGGTTTGGTTGCCACTCTTCACGTGGACGTCCAAGAAGCCAATAGGTGCTTCGAAGCTTCTGCGAAGGGCCTCAACTCAATCAATGCCCAACCTCGAACGACCACTGGAGCCATGCTTCCCTCCAGCTCTAAGGAATCCAGGCCACTGTCGAGGGTCGACACCATTGACCTTGATAGTCATTTCTCCATGGAGGACAGGGTCGAGCAAAGGAAGAAGGGGAAGGAGCCTATGGTCGAAGACTAAGCGTCAACCTCCTTTTCTGGCCATAACGAGATCTCAAGTCATGCACGGATTATCCCGGATGGCGACTTCAAGTTGGTTCCCCTTGGAGAAGACCCCGCCAGGGGAGTAAAGATCGGAGCGAACCTCCCCGACCTGGCGAAAAGGCAACTCAAAGCTTTCCTACGGGAGAATGTTGATCTCTTTGCCTGGAGTGCGACCGAGATTCCCAGTTTTGACCCTGAGGTCACATGCCATCACCTGACCATTGATCCCACCATCAAGACGGTTGCACAACGCTGAAAAAAGCAGTTGATCGAGAAGTCACAACTGCTGAAGTAGCTGTAAAAGACCTCCTAGACTGCCCACACCTGTCAGACAATGCCACCCTCTTTCCCTTATGATCCGACTCCGATCCAAGATGCCCGTCGGACATCTTCTCAGTCTACCTGACCCCAACGTCATGCAGACCACCAGGGACCGACCAGAGAGATGCCCACAATAAGCCTCCTCCCTGGAACCAACGACTAATTACGGGCACATCTGCCCGATTTGACCAAGTCCTGGCAGTTACCTGATTTTTTTGACCCGTATATCTAGGCGGGAAATCAGGAACCAACGGCCACTTACCAGGGGCAGTATATAAACCCTCACACCTGTGAGGGCCAAGTATCACATTTTTCACACTCACTACCTGATATTTTGCTAGTACCTTCTTGCTCCCACACTTACTTGATTGTTGGAGTACCTTGCGGGTACAACCCCCTCTCTCCTCTTCCCCACTGAAGATCATCCTCCGGCCACTCTCCGGGTTCTGATCAACCGCAAGATCACGGTTCATCACAAAATGACCTAAAATTCAAGTTTGTGATGCCATCTTCATCTCTTCGAAAATTCTAGCTCAAGCATAATCTCTTCAAGTTCTTTGAAATTTTGGAAAGCTTGAAACATTTTCTACAACCTTCATGTTGACCACTTTGTCTAAATTAACTTGGAGCTTGGTGAAAAATTGCCAAGAAGTTGGGACAAAAATCTGACCAAACTTGCTAAAATTTTCACTAAGTGTTTTGTAAAAATGTCATGACTTCATGAGCCTATATCTTCAAATCTAAGTATTTTGTGGACATCAATCCTCTAGGTCAAAGTTGTAGAATTCATCAATATCTACAACTTTCATGTTGAAAGTTTTCCTTGAATCATCTTGCATCTTGGTGAAAAATTATCACGAAGTAGTGAAATTATCAAGGTAAAAAACACTTAGAATTTTTCTAAGTATTGAAAATCTTGACTTTTGTTGACTTTTCTTGACTTTCTTGATTCTTAATGATCAATTTTTATATTTTTGAATCTCTTGGTGAATTTTGATCTTTGAAGTTCAATGTTGACTAAAAAGTCAAAGTTTGACTTTTGTGTGTCTGTTGACTTTTTATTAGTTGATCCAAATTCAACTATCAACCCCCTTGATATTGAGAAGTGATTTGAGCCATAAAATTAGGTTAAGACATTGTGTTTGAATCCTTAAGATCATGCTTCAAACCATTAGGTCATGTACTAGGTCAAAAGTCAATGATCAGTTATTCTCAGTAAAAACCCTAATTTTAACAATTTTGCCCCTTTGATAATTTGAATGATTTCCTTGAGGAATTATGATCAGCCCTTGATAAATTGATGAATATGACTTCAAAATGTTGATTTTGGACAAAAATCTAGAAGTTTGACTGTATATTGATCATAGTTGACTTTTTATCCAATACAGTTGATTTTCAGTCATCTGAACAATTGATTGAGCAAATTTAAGATGCAAGACTTGAAACTTGGTATGAGCATTCTTGGAGGTCTATAATGAACCATGAAAGTCACTTGAGGCATTAGAAGTCCAGTTATCCTTGATAAAACCAAAACCCTAATTTGTGGTCTTAGTGCTTAGGAGGTGAGCTTATCTGATCAACTCTTTGAGAATCCTTGAGCATTTGAGATCTTTTGTGAGAAACGTCTTGAATATAAGGGAGGGAAAATTTTGGGGTACAACAACTTCCCATGTTCAATCTTATTAAACCTGAAGAGATAGATTGGCACGTTCGCCATTCGTGATTTGAAGGTGTAAGATAATTGAACACCTAAGTGCCCAGAAATTTGCACTCGCATGTGCATGAAGTAAAACTGTTTGTTGATTATACCAGGAATATGCTTATAGATTCCATTTGGAGAGGTAATGAAGATTTGTCAGAGATGGGCTTGTAGATGCCATCCAAAGTAACTATTGGTAGAGAAGTTAGACTAAGTCTACGCTCGACTTTAATCCGAGCCAGAAAATGTCTACTGGAAGGAGTATCAGAATAAATCTTTGGTCAATTTAATATGAGCCAGAAGATGTCTGCGTCCGTCTTTAACTAGAGGAAGTATCAGAATAAACCTTTGGTTGATTTAATATGAGCCAGAAAAGGTCTACTGAGAGAAGTATCAGAATAAATCTTTGGTCGACTTAATCTGAGCCAGCAGACGTCTTTAAATCTTTAACTCGGAGAAGTATCAGAATAAATATTTGGTCGATTTAATCAGAGCCATAAAAGGTTTTTAAATCTTTAAATGGGAGAAGTATCAAAATAAATCTATGGTCGATTTAATCAGAGCCCGAAAAGGTCTACTGAGAGAAGTATCAGAATAAATCTTTGGTCGATTTAATTTGAGCCAGCAGAGATATTTAAATCTTTAACTGGGAGAAGTATCAGAATAAATATTTGGTCGATTTAATCTGAGCCAGAAAAGGTCTACTGAGAGAAGTATTAGAATAAATCTTTGGTCAATTTAATTTGAGCCAGTAGAGGTCTTTAAATCTTTAATTTGGAGAAGTATCAGAATAAATCTTTGGTCGATTTAATTTGAGCCAAAAAAGGTCTACTGGGAGAAGTATTAGAATAAATCTTTGGTCAATTTAATCTGAGCCAGGAGATATTTTAAGGGAGTGTCCATCATGTAGATATTTTCCCTGACTTGTTTCAGGGAATGACCTACAATCTATTTTAAGGATTTGTTGATGATATCAGTCTGTTGATTGATTCTTCCTGAAAAGGTAAAGAGTTAATTGTATGCAATGTCATGATGTATGAAATGCATTGTGTAATGATGTTCTCAAAAATAAATGAGATTGTGTTATATGTGTTTCATATGCATATTCAATGACGTATGAATATGAAATGTCATTAAAGTGTATTCTGGACCCACAGAATATCTTTGTATGGGAAAGCAAATCCTTGACTATTATTGGGGATGAAGAGTATGTGTATCTTCAATCTTTGTCTAGAATGCTTCCGCTGGGGATTCCTTCTTACTTGTTTGAGGAAACTCCACAGGGGATGTATTTATTTTTGTTTGGGGAGTAAAGTTTAAGAACATCGGTCATCCGTTGCGCTACTAGGGAATTTTAATTCTTATTTACCCTAATTGGGGATAAAAAAGATGGTTAAACTTCCGACTCATATGGGGAGAATTAATTCTTGTACACCCTAACTGGGAATAAAAGAGATGGATAATCTTCTGACTTGTCTCGGCAGGATAAAGTTAACTGGTATTTGGTCAGATTCTAGGTTTTGCAACTTTCTAGGGATATTGATGACTTTACTTGGGAAGAGGGATTTTGTCAGTGATTTGTAGTAGTCTGGGGAGTAGACTCGAGCTTGGGAATTTGTAGGCTATTGGGGGAATAAAACTTGTTGGGGAAATAAACCAGGTCGTCGGAGAAGGGCTCTGCTGAGGAAATAAAATCTCCCGGGGCAATTGAATTTGCTAAAGAGAAGAACTCTGCAAGGTTTCTTTTTCTGTTTTGGAGGACCAAACTCAGTCGGGGAAGAGAATTTCCAGGAAGTGTACTGATTGGAAACTTTGTAGGTTGGTGAAATTGTTGGGAAATAGATTATATTCATTTGTTTGCTGGAGCGATCTGCCATGGAGATTATGGGGAATGTACCCTTATTTGTGAAGACTACTCTGTGGGGATAGTCTCTTTGAAGTAGCTCTGTGGGGATTTATGGACAGCTTGAGTGTCATCCCAGCTTCTAGAATCGTGAGTAAATGCTTACTCATGTTCTTATGCATATATTTGTTAACAGTTAATCATGTTCATATGCACATGTTCATTCAATTTTAGTCATTTGGACGTTTTTGCAAACAAAACAGAAGAAAAAAAAGTTTGAACTTTAAAGTGTATTTGTATTGATAATTTGCCTATAAACAGGCGATTTTTTATAAAGAGACAAAAATCCTAGTAAGAGGAAGTCGTCGTGAAATGATAAGAGTACAAAGTGAAAACAAATATATAGCAATGTGGAAGTGATCTCATTGGGTTCCAAACTCTGTTATTGCCCCTATGTCTTCGAACATCCCGCCCCTTGCCTTCGGATGAAGTTGATTTAACCATTTGAACTTTTGACCTTGGTAATAAAGATGGCATGTAAGTGATCCAATGGGACATAGTCATACGCTTTTAATCCCTAATTTTTTCCTGGACCGCCCTTTCAGGTTTTCAGTCCACCAGGATACCCTTTTTTTCCCAAGTCGTCTTTTCAGGTTTTTGACTTGCTAGGTGTACAATCTTTATGTATATATATCCCTAATTTTTGCACGAACCTTTTTGGTTCTTCGGGATGCCCTTATTTTTTCCTAGGTATGTCAACCTAGCAGGTCATTCTTATGCGTAGTATTTTTTACTTTGTTTGTGTTCACAGGGTGTAGGAAATCTTCACCGTCCATAGTGGTTAGCATCATAGCACCGACCGAGAATACTTTCTTGACAACAAATGGCCCTTCATAGGTGGGAGTCTATTTGCCCCTATGATCTCCTTGTGGTAGAATGACGCGCTTTATCACCAAGTCACCAGCCTGGTATACCCTATGCTTGATCTTCTTGTTGAATGCCTTGATCATATGTTTTTGATACATCTGAACATGACAGATAGCCGCCAGCCTCTTTTCGCTAATCAAATTCAACTGATCCAACCTAGTCTGAACCCACTTGTCTTTGTCTAAGTCTTCTTCTTTCATAATCCTTAGAGAAGGGATTTGAACTTCGACAGGCATGACAACTTCCATACCATATACTAGAGAGCAAGGGGTTTCCCCAGTTGATGTTTGTGCCGAAGTACAGTAGCCATGAAGAGCAAATGATTTCATTTCATGCCAGTATTTATAAGTCACAACCATCTTTTGCATAATCTTCTTTATAATCTTGTTGGCGGCTTCCACCGTGCCATTCATCTTAAGTTTGTATGGAGAAGAGTTATGATGATTGTTCTTGAACAGCATGCAGAGTTCAGTGATCATGGCATTGTTGAGGTTGGTACCATTGTCAGTGATGATCCTCTCAGGGATACCACACCGGTAGATGAGGTTATGCTTGATGAACCAGGCCACGATGTTCTTGGTAACTTAGGAAAATGAAGTTGCTTCAACCTACTTGGTAAAGTAGTCAATGGAGATAAGAATGAAACGATGTCCATTAGAGGCAGTAGGCTTGATTTCTTCGATCATATCAATACCCCACATTGCAAATGTCCAAGGAGCAGTCATGACTTTCAAAGGAACTGGAGGCACGTGAACCTTATCAGCATAAATTTGGAACTTATGGCAAGTCCTCGAGTGGTGGTAACAATTGGTTTCCATAGTCGACCAATAGTAACCAGCCCTTAAAATCTTCTTGCACATAGTATGTCCACTGAAGTGAGTACCAAATATGCCTTCATGCATATCCTCCATAATTTTATCTGCTTCCTTCTTGTCCACACAACGAAGCAGGATTGAATCATGATTGTGCCTGTATAAAATCCCATTGCTCAGGAAGAACTTAGCTGAGAACCTCCGTAAGAATTTCTTGTCATTGATTGACACCCCTTCGGGATATACTTGAGCTTCAAGATATCTTTTCACTTCACGAAACCAAGGCTTCTCCTCTACTCCATCAGTGTCAATCTCATATCAGTGCGCCGATTCATCAAATCTTTCGAAAATAATTCTGAGAGCTTCGTTGTCCCACTTGACCTTAAACATATATGACATGGTAGTTAAGGCATCTGCCAATTGATTTTCTTTCCTTGGGATATGTTCAAACGTAATCTCTTAAAAGTACGGGGTCAAGGTTAGCATAAGTTCCTTGTAAGGGATAAGATTTGGATGTTTCGTATCCCACTCTCCTTTAACTTGGCTGACCATAAAGTTGGGTCTCCATATATGCTTAAGAATTTGATTCTTAGGTCAATAGCAGTTTTTAGACCCAAGATGCACGATTCGTATTCATCCATGTTGTTGGTACAGTCAAAGCAAAGTCTGACAGTGAAAGGCGTATGGAAACCTTTGGGGGAAATAATCACAACATCAATTTTGTTACCCAGTGCGTTAGAAGCTCCATCAAAAACCATATTCCATCAGGATCCTTGCCCAGGTCCTTCATATAGTCTAGGCTTTTCACAATCCATAATCAGCATGATATTCTCGTCCGGGAATTCAAAGTTCATAGGTTAGTAGTCATCCATAGCTTGATGCGCCAAATGATCTGCCAGCATACTTCCTTTGATTGATTTTTGAGTAGTGTACTGGATATCATATTCAGTTAAGATCATTTGCTATCGGGATATCCTTCCGGATAGAGTTGGCTTCTCAAAGATGTACTTGATGGGATCCATTTTAGAGATCCATAGAGTAGTATGAGTCAACATATATTATCTTAATCGGCGAGCAGCCCATACCAAAGTGCAACAAGTTTTCTTGAGTAGTGAATATCTTGTTTCACAATCGGTAAACTTTTTGCTAAGGTAGTATATTGCATGCTCTTTTCGACCAGACTCGTCATGCTGCCCCCCAGCACACACCCCCATTGAATTCTCTAACACGGTTAAGTACAAGAACAGAGGTCTTCCTGCAACTGGTGGCATCAAAATTGGAGGTTCTTGAAGGTATTATTTGATCTTGTCAAAAGCTATTTGGCAGTCATTGTTCCATTTTACTATTTGATCTTTCTTCAGCAGCTTGAAGAGTGGCTCACAAGTAGCGGTCAGGTGAGAAATGAATCGGGCAATGTAGTTGAGTCGTCCTAAGAAACCTATGACCTCCTTCTCGGTATGGGGAGCTGGCATTTCTTGGATAGCTTTAACATTTTCAGGATCAATTTCAATTCATTTTCCATTAACGATGAAACCTAAGAGTTTTCCAGACCTTACCCCGAAGGTGCATTTGTTGGGATTCAATCTCAGCTTGTATTTCTTCAGCCTTTCAAACAGCTTGTGTAGATGGTCAAGGTGTTCTTCCTCAGTTTGTGATCTTGCTATCATGTCATCAACATAGACTTCTATCTCATTATGAATCATGTCATGAAATAAAGCCACCATAGCCTATTGATAAGTTACGCTTGCATTCTTCAGCCCAAAAGGCACGACCTTATAACAGAAGGTGCCCCACTGTGTGCCAAAGGTAGTTTTCTCGATGTCTTCAGGCGCCATTTTGATTTGGTTGTAACCTGAGAAGCCATCCATGAAGGAGAATACCTTATGTTGAGCAGTGTTTTCAACCAAGACATCAATATGTGGTAGTGGGAAATCATCTTTGGGGCTCGCCCTATTTAAATCCCGGTAGTCTACACACATACGGACCTTACCGTCTTTCTTCGGCACTGGAACAACATTTGCAACCCATTGGGGATACGACGTCACTGCTAAGAAACCTGCATTGAACTATTTCATTACCTCAGCCTTGATTTTCTCTGACATATTAGGATGCATGCCACGAACCTTTTATTTGATCGAAGAATAACCCTTTTTCATTGGCAGACGGTGAACCATGATATTAGTATCGAGCCCTGGTATGTATTCGTATGACCAAGCGAATACTTCAACATAGTCGTGTAACATCTGAACCAATATGCTCTTGACACTGTCTTCCAAGTTGGCGTCGATCTTGACTTCTTTCTTATCTACTTCAGTACCCAAGTTTATCACTTCGACCGGTTCTTCGTGCGGTTGGATAGCCTTTTCCTCTTGTATCAGGAGTCTAGAGAGTTCTCCAGGTATCTCACAATCTTCTTCACCTTCATCTTCGGCTTGATAGATTGGATTTTCAAAGTCATAAACGGTAATAGCGAAATTGTTGTCAATGAGATTCGGAGTGGATGTGGATCTGCAAATGTATGTGTGTGCACGTAAGCTCACATGTCTATTTTGAAAATGCAGTAAAGCAAAAGAAAGACAAGGAGCGCAAAATTTGAATGAAAAATCGTCTAATGTTTTCATTAAATGAGCATATGATATATGAAATGACAACCCTTAACAAATGGACCATTGTGCCGCAGGTAAGGCACAAGGTTTAAAGTCATTGTTTTAAAGGAAATTACAGACAAACTTCTTAAAGAAAATAAAAATAGGAAATAGCAATTACTCCTGGCTGAAGGAGATTGAGACAAACTCTTTGGCCTTCCAGTTGTTGAGTCCATCGTCACTAGTTGGTAATATCCAGTCGATGTCTTCCAGAGCATTGACTTCCAGAGCATTGACTTCATTGTTGCTAATACGAAGAGGTGGCCCCCAGCACGAACACGTCGAACCTCTTTCTGAGCCTTTGAAGTAAAACCCAATCCAAATTTATCAGATTTGTAGGGGATGTCTGGAATTTGTCCCTAGATAGTGCAGCCTCCATCTTCTACAACAGCCCTAGCTTCCTTCAGAGAGGCCATTCTTGGTGTTCCCTTAGAGGTTGCAGGAGTAGCAGGAGTAGCAATAGAAATCATTGGAGGGATTACCTCAAATGTCTGGAAGGGGGTTTCAATGAATTTTCCATCCATTTCAATATATTTGAAAGAATTCAAATGACTGACCATATATTCTTCCTCTCCACAGACTGTGACAATCTTCCCTTTCACCGGATATTTCAGCTTTTGATGCAATGTAGAGGTAACCGCACTTGCCCCATGAATCCATAGGCATCCTAGCAAGCAAGAATATGTCAGGAGGATATCCATTACATAAAATGTTAAATTAAAAACTTGAGATGCCACCTTTATCGGAAGATCAACCTCTCCATGGACCATCCTCTTTGACCCATCAAAGGCTCTTACCACAATATCGCTGGGTTTCAGCACCAGCCCATCACAACCCAATCTATCTAAAGCACCTTTGGGTAAAATATTTATGTAGGACCCAATATCTACTAACACATACGCCAGGGTGGTGCCTTTGTATTCAATAGAGATATGGAGGGCCTTGTTATGATTCTTTCCCGTTGGAGTTAAATCTGCATCAAAAAAGCCCAAGCCATTATCAACAGTTATGCTTGCTACACAATTCTCAAATTGATCCGCAGTGGTCTCTTGTGGTACATGGGCATTCTTTAGAAATTTCAACAAAGCTTGGGCATGTGCTTAGGAGTACAACAACAAGGAAAACATGGATATCTTTGAGGGTGTCTACCCCAGTTGTTCAACTATTTTGAAATCACTTTTATGAATGATCTTCATAATTTCTTCCATCTCTTGTCTAGATGGGTCTTCAATGGTAACATATTTTGAGGGTGCCTCCGTCAGGGCAGACTCGGTAACTTTCTCTTTACCTCGAGCGTCAGCAGTTGGCCTAGCAGCAGGAATATGAACAGGTGTTGTAGTAGTTGTTGGAGGAGAGATCTCCAGAGAGAAGACCCTTCCTGTCCTAGTGACCTTACTAGTTCCAGCAATGTTTGTAATTTCATGATCTTCATTTTCAGTAATCCATGGCTCTTGCTTGACACCATGATAATAAACCTGCACCCCATAGTTCCAAGGAACAGCTTTGTCAGAGGAATAGGGGACTGGCCCCAGTGTAGTGATGATTAAGGGAGCAACCCCCGGCTCAGCAGGAATCCTTATAGGGACTTTAGAGGTGATCCTTATAGGAGTATTGGAAATTGTGATTATAGAAACATCTTCAAGTCTCGGCTCTTGGGATATACTTTCAGGAAAACTTTTCATGGACGGAGTTTTTCGAACAGAACTTCATGGCTATCAATCAGGCATTGAATATCTTTTTTCAGCCACATACAGCCATTAGTTTGGGAAGCACAATGGTAACAATTTTCAAGGCAGCCTGGAAATAAACTGACTCTCAAGAGATTCTTCTTAACAGTCATTAAGGGAGTAGTCAAATCACTGATGGAGGAGACCTAGGAAACATCATCAACAACATTAACACTTTTACCATGACTGGGAATGGGTGCGATAATCACATTAAGGGTTTCTAGAGGGTCAAACTCAATTACTTTGTTGTCAATTAAATCTTGAATTTTTATTTTTAGGGTCCAACAATCATTGGTGTCATGCCCAAGACTATTTGAATGGTATGCACACCTTGCATTTGGGTTATACTTTAAAGTTGATGTGTTGGGATTTTGAGGAGGATCCCGCAGTGTTATCAATTGTGCTTTCAACATATGTTGTAATGCTTGAGCCAATGGCATATTAATCCGGGTGAATCGCCTACTAAGAGCGTCTGACCTACACTGATTGTTTTGTTGTTGTGGTCGTTGAACTGGGGTTGGGTTAGAAATCAATATTGCTCCTATCGACTGATGACGATCATTCTTAATACGGATCCTTTATCCAAAAACAACATTAGTTTCCTTCTTACCAACAAATGATTTCTTTACAGTAGTAGAGGTTTAGGCCATTGAGATCTTCCCACTTTTTATTCCACTTTCAACTTGTTCACCAGTCAAAATTAACTCAGTAAATCCCAACGAAGAACTCCGAATCAACAAATTAAAGAATGGACCAGTCAAGGTGCCCATGAACATGTCCAATAATTCTCTATCAGTCAAATGGGGTTGTACCCTTCTAGCTTGGTCCCTCCATTTTTTAGCATACTCCTTAAAGCCTTCACTTGAGCCCATAGTCATATTTTGTAATTGCACGCGAATTGGTGTAAGGTCAGCATTGTATTGGTATTGTCTGTAGAAGACAGCAACCAGATCCTCCTATGTGTGGATATTAGTCCCCTATAGTTGATAGAACCATTCCAACTGTGTTCCAGATAAGCTCTTTTGGAAGAAATGAATCCATAACTTTCTATCGGCAATGTGTGGTTGAATCTTGCGAACATATGACCTTAAGTGGAGTTTCGGACAAGAGACCCCATCATATTTGGCAAAGACGGGGACCTTGAATTTGTGGGGAATGACCACCCCAGGGACCAAACCTAAGTCTCCAAAGTTCAAACCAGGCACTGTTTGGATCTCCACAGCCTTAAGTCAGTCTTCGAGCTATTTGTATCTGTCATCCGTTGGTGGGTACTGCTCATTGGAGTAGTCTTCATCCTTAGAAATCTGGTTACTTCCACCCCCAGCCCTAGTGCTTCTAACATCCTCGTCTTGATTGTCTTATTCCTCAGAAGAAGCCTCTTCTATTTGAGCTAGTCGGGCGGGCCCCTTGAACCTTCTTCCCATGTTGAGGATAACAACCCGTTTCTTGGTCTTCTTTTTGGTGACGAGGAGCATTATCATCTCTTGTTGTCCTTTAGCTAAGTTGAGGAGAGTCTCTTAGAACTGTGTGTGTTGAGTTTGCAGATTTTGACGGTTTGCTCTATAGCCATCTTATACTGAAATAAAAAGTAAAAGAATGAGTAAATCTGTATCGAAAAACCTACTTATGATATGATGCATACTATGTGGATGCAATGTTTTCAAGAACCTCAGGAGATTTAAATTTTCTAGCCAAAAAGGAAACAAAAACAACAATTGCATTAATAAGTTCAAGAGTTACAATTTCCCCTTGGGCTTATAATAAATAGACAACAAAATAAAACTCCTAAAACTTAAGACTTCGGTCTCCCAAGGACGCTTCCTCTTTGTGTCGATGTAGGAATTCGGGCTTTACTCTTCGTGAAGTTTCCTGGTGAGCTCCAACACTTTCTTCTCGCTTGCGTAGAATCGAGCTTCAAAGGTGTCTCATTCTCCTTTGAGTTGAATCCACGATGTATGCAACTCTTTGAGGTTGGTAGGCATTCCAGGGTGGAGAATAGTATAAGGAATACCCCCTTCGGTAATGGGCTCCATAATCACTGGTAGGATGGATAGATATGGCATCATGAGACTTTGAGCACGAGCTCGTACCCGTTTGAGATAAGGCTCAAGAGGGATGGAATTCTTATTCCCCAAAGTCTTTCTATCAACCTTTCTTACCATGCCCCAATCATGTACAAACCTTCGATGATAACCTTGAACATCATTCTCGTAGTCGAATATAATACCTTGAATGAGTGCATCGTGGGGAGCATCTCTTCGAGTATAGCCAAATTGTCATAGAGTTAGAGAAGGGTTATAAGAAATACCTCCTCTAATGCCCAAGAGTGGAACATTAGGGAACTCCCCACAACATTCAATGATAGTAATGTCATCTTGAGATCGAGAGCACCAATAAATATCTTTATGAGAAAGCGATATTATCCTTTACGACCACCTCAAAACTTGCTCATTCTTCAATATTGATTGGGGAAGGTGCGAAATAAGCCACCTAGACAGCAAATGCAAGAAACACATAAGAGTCCTTCGCTTCCTCATAGTGCGAGTATGAAGAGAGTGCAAAATGTCTCCTAGAAATGTAGGCACGGGGTTACGAGTAAGGAAAATTTTGACAGCATTCACATCTATGAGTTGGTTAGGGTTAGGAAAAAGAACCAAACCATAGATTAGAAGAGCCAAGATCTCCTCGAAAGCTTGAAAGTTCATGGCATCCAAAAACAAACGAGACTTCTCCATCAGGAATTTAGCCAAAAAGCCTTTGACCCCACTTCTTGTCTCCCAATTAGCTACAATGTTAGAACTCTTCAAATGTAAGGTTGTGGCAATAACTTCAGGTCTTGGAGCTTCCTCTAAACCGGTGAAGGGTATTTGATCAAGAATAGATAATCCTAGTAGTTAAGAGAATTCTTCCATTGTGGGCACCAATTGATAATCGGGAAAGGTGAAACAATGATGTACATGGTCAAAGAACTGAAAGAGCATTCTCATCATGTCTTCTTCAAAGCTTGAGGTAACTAGATTGAGAAGTAGACCATATCTTTTGGTGAACGAAGAATTCTCAGGAACCCTTGATGCTAACTCTTTGAGTTGATGAGGCACCCTTAAGAAGTTGATTCAGATGGTATTTCTGCGAGCGGAAGCCATATGCTACAAAACAGAATAAAGATAAATCCCTAGGTCCTTGAAATGGTTAGTGAAAATGCTATGGCATGATGTCATGATGTTATGCTTGATCAAATAATCATACACAAAAAAAGCACACAAGTTATTAGGTTTAGGGTTGCATGGAGTTTATAGGTAAACACCCTCTTGAAGTTTTAGTTGGCTCAACTTGTCCTAAAAGAAGTAATCGGGTTCTAGGAGCCTCAATATCACTGATCTTTCTTCATCAAGCATTGTTTTAGCTCAAGCATCCAAACTGCGGCCAAAATATCCCGAAAGTATGATTTCAATGAGTGTAGTATCGTGTATCAACCAACTTTAGTCTTGCATCAAAGCCAGCTATATCACTACTTTCTAATGGCCAAGTTGTTAAACTAAGGTTCTACGGTCAGTTAATGCTTCATGACACCACACAGAGGCCCTGTATTCTCCTTGACTGGACTCAAGGGACACTAATACCAACAAATATGTCACACTAACGTAACCATTGTTTCAACCATATCAATATTACACCGCATAGTCCCCACGGTCTATTACTACTTACCTAAAATGCCTCAGATCCGGGTATAGGGTCTATACAAGAAATAAACCTAAGCATAACCCCAAAATGTAAAGCAAACAAAGCAAACAATTAAAGCAATGAAGGTGATCTAGCTCTTAAGGTAACCCCACTTTTAGATTTACTCCCCAGCAGAGTCGCCAGTTCTGTAATACGGTGGGAGAACTGACTTGGGTTTTTTGCATTTTATTGCAAATATTGTGGATAGTAAGAGTCACCGCCGACTTTTATTTTATCCAATAAAGGAAAGGGTGAAAAGAACAGGAAAAACCTTTTGAGAATTTTCTTGAGTTCGGGGGGTAGGTTATGAAGAGGGAAGGTGTTAGCACCCTTTTCATCTGTAGTTGTCTACGGGCTCTTAATTTCTAGCTCACTTTGAAATGCTTTGTGTTTGTGTAAGTTTGGAAATATTTTGAAAACGCCTTCGTACGACAAACTTTGTAATGATTCTCGTATCGTTGAGAATGTATACAAAGTGTTGGTTTCGAAAATATTTATCGAAAAGGAGTGTTTTAGAAAAGTGTTTTGAAAATGCCAATGTAAGGCAATTTTACAATGATTCTCGTATCATTGAGAATGTATACAAAATGTTTGTTTGAAAAGAATTTTGAAAGTGTGAAGTGTGGAAATGGTTTTAGTTTGTGAGAAAGCAATTACGAGAAATCTACCTACTCGAAAACTCTTTGTTCTTTTCCTCCTCCTTTAGATAGTGATATTTTACCATTGGTTGGTAAGGATCCATATCATTGGATGTGAGGGATAAGTGTGGGTTGTCGTACAGTCATAGAAGACAACTTGTAAGATGTTTTAGCAATTGTCGTAAGGGACTAAGATCGTTTATTGAGAGCAACATTGAAGGGTAATTGAGGGACTATGATCTTTTAATCAAGGGTCTTTGCTAAAACATCCCACGTTCGAGGGACATGACTGTTTATATCTGAAGTAACAAGTGAGGTTAACCCTAGGGGTGCATTTGTGCAAAGTGTGTTGATGTCAATTATTTTTATCTTGAATTAGGTTTTTGCTAAGTTTGATTTTAAGTCTTGTTATACAAACCCTAATTACTAACAATAATAAGGAAAGCGATAAATTGTGGAATTTAAATATCCTACGCTATTACAACGCTTTGGGAATTGGGGGGGGGGGGGGGGGGGGGTAAAAGTTTGTGAATGAGGGGAGGAAAGCAATAAAGCCTAATTATCTAGTACAAACCATTGAATATGAATAATAAAAAATGTACAAAATGTAAAGATGAAGAAGAAAGAAAAGAAATTGTTTTTGTGGTCTTTGATGGAAAATATTTTATAATTAATTTAATTACCAGAGAAGTTAGTTAATTATTTTAAACAAAAACCTAAAATTTAAGTTAATTGAAATAAAACCTAAGTCTAATTTAATTGTCTATAAAATAATTTTTGTTAATGTTAATTTGGAAAGAAAAATGTTTTATAATGTAAAAAAGAGTAATAAAATCTAATTTAATTAACAAAAATGAATTAAAATATTTTTAATTTAATTATTTAAGAAAATATATTTTGTATTTTTGGTTAAATAAAAATAAATGAATAAAAATAAAGAAAATAAAAAATATTGGGCTTGGGGTTGGAAAGTAAAAGGGGTGTGAAAAAAACTTTTTTGTTAGGCCCATAATAAGTTTGTTTGAATCAGAAAAATAAAAAAAGAAAATGGGCTTGCGTTGTTATGAGTGATTTGGGGTTATATGAAAGAAATTCAGTCAAGGCCCAGGAACAAAAGTCCAGCGCCTATATGTGATCCAGTGTGGCTGGCTTTTAAGGGTACATCATAGGCTTGAAGTCTTGAGTGTTGGGTGAGACCTTGTGATTATCATGTGGTGGTGGTGAGAGGTGTAGCGTGCATTTCCTGGATTTGCCTACATATGATCTCAAAGAAACAAAGTTGTGAAAATTAAAAGGGTACCGCTGGGGCTCGAATCCAGGTCCCTATAGATCAATGACTTAGCGTGCACTTCTTTACCACTGGGGTAGCTGTTACATCCGGTGGTAAAACAAGTTGCAATAAATTTAAAATAAACTCAGTTCTGAACATGGCTTCATCTTCTTCCTTGCGCCAGAATAACAACACCATTGTTTTGAATTCTGAACTTGCTCATTCCTCAACCATTTTTAAAAATGTAAACATGAAAGTTGTTCCATTTTTCACCACGAATTCAACCATATAAATAACTTAAGCTAACTCTCAAAGATAAACATGAATTTCTATTGGTACCAAAATAAACTCTAATTTTTTAGAAAGTTCAACTTCAGTGGCATGGTTAGCTTCATGGCAATGATGTCTACATTTTTCATTCATAAAGTAACCATTAATGATGCTTGTATAAGGAGTTCAAAGTTGAGAAAACTTACCTCAAAACTGGAAATCGTGTTTGAAGTTTGAGCACTCCTGGAGGTGTTGTGATGATCTGGATAGATTCACTGGACTCTTAGGAAGCTATTGCAATGCTTACTTTAAGCTGAAAGTGTCTGAATCTTTCTGGAGAAGTCAAGTTGCAGAGTTGAGTTTTGAAAATGGTGGATAGTGATGGAGGGATTACAGAAGTGGTTCAAGTGTTTGGATCACTTCTATATGGTTTATAGATGATGTTTGATAGATTAAGATGGAAAACGCACAAGTGGATTTTGAATTTGGTGTTCAAAGTCAGAATTGGCATGCAATGGAGGTTTTGATGTAAATTCTGGTTTTAGGGAGTATGAGAGTGTTTCAGGGCTTATGAATGCGTGTTAAGGCTTGTAAAGAACCTCTCTATTTATAGATAAAAGGTTTTATAGGCTCAAGTAATCAGAAATCAAAGATCACATGTTATGGTTATGTGACTTGATTTTGAAGCAAACTTGAAATACATAGTTTCAATGCATAGTACAAGGACTTGTAGGGTGGTTAACATGCTTGTAGATGTGTTGCTTCTGGCTTTGAGATTGTGTATGCTTATAAGAAACAAGTGAAAGGCTCAAGGAGAGTGGACTTTGTGATTAAAGCCACTTTTCCAAAATGGAAGTCTTGGCTTTCTTTCCTAAATGGCAAATCAATTTGGACAAAGCTTGAATCACTTGGACAATGGATTAATCAGTTGTGAAAACA
Source organism: Vicia faba (assembly GCA_948472305.1). Lineage (NCBI taxonomy): Eukaryota > Viridiplantae > Streptophyta > Magnoliopsida > Fabales > Fabaceae > Vicia > Vicia faba. The sequence goes on along the minus strand of OX451735.1, from coordinate 520,440,301 downwards.
TTAAATTATTAATTGATTTTCAAGTTATAAGGCCTTCAAAGAAAGATTATACAGCATGGTTGAAGATTGGATCATAAGGTTCATCACAAAATGACCTAAAATTCAAGTTTGTGATGCCATCTTCATCTCTTTGAAACATCTAGCTCAAGCATGATCTCTTAAAGTTCTTGGAAATTTTGGAAAGCTTTAAACATTGTCTACAACCTTCATGTTTACCACTTTGTCTAAATCAACTTGGAGCTTAATGAAGAATTGCCAAGAAGTTGGGACAAGAATCTGACAAAACTTGCTAAAATTTTCACTAAGTGTTTTGTAAAAATGTCATGACTTCATGAGCCTATATCTTCAAATCTAAGTATTTTTTGGACATAAATCCTCTAGGAAAAAGTTGTAGAAGTCATCTAGATCTACAACTTTCATGTTGAAAGTTTTCCTTGAATCATCTTGCATCTTGGTGAAAATTTGTCATGAAGTAGTGAAATTATCAAGGTAAAAAACACTTAGAATTTTTCTAAGTATTGAAAATCTTGACTTTTGTTGAATTTTCTTGTCTTTCTTGATTCTTGATGATCAAGTTTGATATTTTTTAATGTCTTGATGAATTTTGATATTTGAAATTCAATGTTAACCAAAAAGTCAAAGTTTGACTTTTGTGTGTCAGTTGACTTTTCATCAGTTGGTCCAAATTCAACTATCAACCCCTTGATCTTGAGAAGTGATTTGAGCCATGAAATTAGGTCAAGACATTGTGCTTGAATCCTTAAGATCATGCTTCAAGCCATTAGGTCATGTACTAGGTCAAAAGTCAATGATCAGTTATTCTTAGTCGAAACTCTAATTTTGACAATTTTGCCCCTTTGATGATTTGAATGATTTCCTTGAGGAATTATGATCATACCTTGATCAATTTATGAATATGACTTTGAAATGTTTATGTTGGCAAAAAATCTTGAAGTTTGACTGTATATTGATCATAGTTTCCTTTTTACCCAATATAACTGATTTTCAGTCATCTGAAAAATTGACTGAGCAAATTTGAGATGCAAGACTTGAAACTTGGTATGAGCATTCTTGGAGGTCTCTAATGAACCATGCAGTCACTTGAGGCATTATAAGTCCAATTATCCTTCAGAAAACCAAAACTCTAATTTGTGGTCTCAGTGCTTAGGAGGTGAGCTTGTCTGATTAACCCTTTGAGAATCCTTGAGCATTTGAAATCTTTTGTGAGAAATGTCTTGAAGATAAGGGAGGGAAAATTTTGGGGTACAACATACGTCTAGAAAAATTCGAGAAGAAGTCTTTAAACAATTTGACGCAGAGTTCTAAGAAGTGGTAGATTATCCACCTTGGATAGCTAACATCGTACCAGTGCCCAAGAAGGACGACAAAGTATGCATGTGTGTAGATTATCAAGATCTAAACTAAGCAAGTCCTAAGGATGATTTCCCATTACCTCACGTAGATGTTTTGGTGGAAAATACAGTTTAAGATTCGGTATTCTCATTCATGGAAGGTTTCTCAGGCTATAATCAAATCAAAATGGCTCCCGAGGATATGGAGAAGACTACTTTCATGACACCTTGGGGAATGTTTTATTACAAGGTGGTGCCTTTTGGTCTAAAGAATGCAGGGGCAACTTATCAACGGGCTATGGTCACACGGTTCCATGATATGGTTCACAAAGAAGTTGAAGTGTACGTAGATGATATGATTGCCAAATTGCATACCGAGGAGGATCACATCGTACATTTACAAAATTATTTGAGAGTCTGCAAAATTTTAAACTGAGGTTGAATCTGAACAAATGTATATTTGGTGTCAGGTCAGGCAAGCTACTAGGTTTTATCGTAAGTCAGCATGGTATTGAGGTAGATCCCGAAAAAGTTAAAGCCATACATGAGATGCCATCTCCAAGAACAGAAAAGGAGGTTTGTGGTTTCTTAGGACTATTGAGTTACATTTCAAGGTTCATATCGCACCTAACTGCTATGTGTAAGCCTATATTCAAATTACCTCGAAAAGATCAGACAGTGGTATGGAACAATGATTGTCAGATAGCCTTTGAGACAATAAAGCAATATTTACAAGAGCCATCAATCTTGATGCCTCCAGTTCCCGAAAGACCACTCATCATGTATCTAATAGTGCTTGAAGGGTCAATGGGATGTGTATTGGGACAAAATGAAGAAACGGGTAGAAAATATCATGCAATCTACTACCTCAGTAAGAAATTCACCGACTGTGAAACCAGGTACTCACTTCTCGAGAAGACTTGTTATGCATTGGCATGGGATAATAAAATATTGAAGCAGTATATGTTAACATACACCACGTGGTTAATAGCAAGAATGGACCCTTTAAAGTATGTGTTAAAAAAAACAGCTCTCACAGGAAGAATTTCTCGATTGCAGATGTTACTATCAGAATACAACATCCAATATGTCACTCAAAAGGCCATCAAGGGTAGTGTACTAGCTGACTATCTAGCTCATCAGCCCTTGCCAGAATATCAACCAATGAAGTTCGAATTTCCAGATGAGCATGTCATGGTTATAGGTGACTATGAAATACCAGGTCCCGATGAAGGACCTGAACTAGGGGCACGTTGGACACTCATGTTTGACAGAGCTTCAAATGCACTAGGGCACGACATTGGGGCAGTTTTGACTTCTCCTAAGAATTTTCACAAGCCTTATACTGCAAGGTTATGTTTTGATTGCACTAACAATATCACTGAATATGAAGCTTGTATCTTGGGTCTGGAAGCTTCTATCGATCTAAGAATCAAACATATTGAAGTGTTTGTAGACTCAGTGTTAGTCATATACCAAGTCAACAATGAATGGGACATTAAACATCCTAGATTGATTCCATATCGGGATCATGTTTTAAGGCTAGCAGTAGAGTTTACAGAGATTACTTTCAGCCATATTCTGTGAGAAGAAAATAGGATGGTAGACGCCTTGGAAACTTTATCATCCATGTTCAAGGTAACCTAGCCAAACCATGCATTACGATTAGACATTTTGAAGAACCTTCACTTTGCCTTGCTATCAAAGAAGGACCAGATAACAAGCCTTGGTTATATGACATCAAGAGGTATCTTGAGGAACAATAATATCCAGAAAATGCCTTTGTGATCAACAAACGAAATTTGCGGAAGCTAGCTTCGAAATTCTTTCTGAATAGTGACGCATTGTACAAAAGAAACTACGACATGGTGTTATTCAAGTGTGTAGAGAAACAAGAAGCAGATACACTTATGAGAGAAATCCATGAAGGTACTTTTGGAACACATACAAATAGACATACCATGGCTAGAAAGATCCTGCAAGCAAGTTATAATTGGTTGACGATGGAAGCTAATTGCTACCATTATACAAGGACATGTCACAAATGCCAAATCTACACCGACAAAATGCATGTGCCACCAACTCCTCTGAATATCCTGAGTTCTCCTTGGCCATTTTCGATGTGGGGAATTGATATTATAGGCATGATCGAACCGAAAGCCTCTAACGGGTACAGGTTCATATTATTTTCCATTGATTACTTCACCAAGTGGGTGGAAGTTGCATTCTACATAAATGTTATAAGACAAGTGGTTACGCGGTTCATCAAACAGAACCTTATATGCAGATATGGGGTTCCTGGCGGAACCATTACAGACAATGGATCCAACCTAAATAACAAAATGATGAAAGAATTATGTAATGACTTCAAAATTGAGCATCGTAATTCCTCACCTTATCAACCCAAGATGAACGGGGCTGCTAAAGCTGCCAATAAGAACATAAAAAAAAATCATTCAGAAAAGACATACAAAGATTGGCATGAAATCCTTCCCTTTTCTCTACATGGCTATCGTAGTTCTATATGTACATCAACAGATGCAACTCCTTTCTCTCTGGTATATGGCATGGAAGCAGTACTCCTGGTTGAAGTAGAGATTCCATCACTTCGAGTCCTAATGGAAACAAAGCTTGAAGAAGCAGAGTGGGTTCAGACGTGACTTAATCAGCTCAACCTCATTGAAGAAAAACGCTTGAAAACTTTGTGCCATGGCCAGTTATACCAAAAGTGGATGAAGAAAGCATTCGACAAAAAGGTTTGCCCTCGAGTGTTTAAAGAAGGAGATTTGGTGCTCAAGAAGATTATACTACCTCGCCTTGATTCACGTGGTAAATAGATACCCAACTATGAAGGTCCATATATGGTAAAAACAACATTCTTAGGTGGTCGCCTTATCCTTACAACAATGGATGGGGAAGAACTGCCACATCCGACGAATTCAGACGTAGTCAAAAAATACTATGTATAAAAAGCTCGCTAAGTTCAAACCCTAAATGGGAGACTTAGACTAAAAGAAGTGTCCCATTGGATTGAAAACTCTAAAGGGAGATCCAGGAAAAAATTAGGGACATACACACATAAAAATTTATCAAAGGCATGTTTATCAATAAAAAATTTACTTTTTCAATCTTTTCAATTTGTGTTTTTCCTTTTCTTTTCAAGCTTGTTTGCAAAATACTATGATTATTTCTTGTGAAAACTGCGTTGAAATCATTTTAGGGATTTGACAAAACAAAAAGAAGCATTTGATAAAACATCAAAAAGCATTTTGGTTAAAAAAACATCAAAAGAAAATCCACGACCACATCCACACCTGCGACCATAGCCACGTCCATGCTTATGTCCATGACTACGCCTACGACTGCGCTTGTGATACATATATCAAAATCTTGCTGACCCTTGTTCATCATAAACACCACGATAATGCAACATACAATGTTGGGGGAGTCGGTGATACAAAACCAATGGTTTAAAAGGAGAGAACATTAAAAAATTCACAACAAGAACTTGGCGCATATATAAACATTTAGGGCATATATAAATACTCGAGGCATATACATTTGAGGCATATACAGGAAAATCATCGGTGCATATACATTTTAGGTTCCATATCAGCTTAGGGAATTATGCATGGCATTGTCCGAACACATCTTTAGTTAAAACTGCGAACTTTCTTGGGGCCCATCATTGGATTATCTGGTCCACAAAACAAACAAGCACCTTGGTTGAGAACAGACACAACTGGTGAATTCCGATCTTATCTTGGATCAGGTTATCTAAGATTTGATTACCAAAACACTCTTCAATTATCTATCCTCTAGGTTATGGTAGATATGAAAATTTTAAGGATTACGTTATTTATCCTCTAAGACGTGATATGTACGTAAGACTACCCCTGTGTCATTTATCCTCTAGGTCATGATAAACACACAAACGTTTCAATCATCTATCCCCTAGGTTGTGGTAGGTGTGTGAATTTTCATGGTTATGCTATTCATCCTCTAGGTCGTGATGAGTACATAAACCTATACTCGTGTCATTTATCTTCTAGGTCATGATAAATGCACAGGTTTATCCTCGTACTGTTTACTCTCTGGATTGTGGTAAACATAGAAAAATCTGTGGTATGATTCATTGCATCAGTTGCCCTGCGACAATGTGTTATCAAAATATGTTTATTCATCCCCTAGGCTATGATGAATAGACAAGATCTGTGTCTTAAGCTTACTATGTTAGTCTCGAAGCATTAGTAAGTCAATTTTCAAATTTGTGTTATTTACCTCATAGGTTATGGTAAATACGCAAAAATCCACGATCTCTTTTAGATATTAACGAGTGATCTACATCGCCATATCTAAGTCAAATTGAAACATTCTGTTCAAACTCTGGTAAGATGATACATCATCATCTATGCCTATTGTGATACGGTGGGAGAACTGACTTGAGGTTTTGTGTTTGTTTTCGCAAATGTTTCGGTTGAGCAAGAGTCGCCACCGACTTTTTATTTTATCCTAAGGAAAGGTTAAAAAGCACAGCAAAAACCTTTGAGATGTTTTCTTGGGTTCGGGGAGTAGATTATAGAAAGGGAAGGTATTAGCACCCTTTCTATCCATGGTTATCCATGGGCTCTTAGTTACTTGCTTAGATCAACTTGCCTTAATTTTCAATTGTTTGAAATGGTGCTTTGTGTGTGGATTTTGAAAATGCTTTGAAAAGAGGCCAATGTGGTGGCAACCTTTGTAATGATCCATGTTGGGATGTATACAAAGGTGTATGTCTTTTGAAAAAGGTTTTCAATGTTTTTTGAAAGTTGTTTTGAAAGTGTAGTGATGTGTGGTTTGAAAAAATAGGCAAGTGTTTTTTGCAAGTTGGATTCAAGTAACTAAGAGTTTGTCTATTCCTAAATTTCTCAAAGATTTCTCCTATGTTTTTAACCCTTTTAACAATTTTGTTCCACCATTGTATTTGGTGGACAATCTTGTGTTAGGATGTGAACGGGACGGGCGCGGGTCATCGTTTAGACCATAATTGCAATGGTGCCAAGTATCTTTGGGCAATTTTTCTTTTAAGGGACTTGATCATTTTTTTAGGCAACTTTCGAAAGCGTCATCGAGGGACTATGATCATTTGATTGTTTTGTTTTAGCCCAAAGAGACCTAACATGCAATATGGCCCATTATTGAAGGCAACAAGTGGAATACCCTAGGGGTGCAAGTGTGATTGGTGTTGTCCATTTTCATGCTTGTTTATCTTGAAATTAGGTCAAACTATTTTGGTTAATTGATTGCATACAAACCCTAATTCTAACATGGCATAATTAGAAAGCTTTAAAGTGCGAAAAATAAAGTTCCTAAATTATTACAACACAATATATGGGAAGGGGGGTACAAATGTTTAAATGGGGGTATTTTGACAAGAATTAAAACCCTAGACTATTACATCAAACTTGGAATTTTGCAAGGTATTTATTTACACAATATTCAAATAAAAATAAGATAAACATGCAAAAATGCAAAAAAAGGTTTTTCATATGTATGTAAAAAAGTATTTATCATGTATCAAATAAGCAAAAATAAAATCAATTAATTTTTGGCATTTTTATGCATTTAGGGCAAAAACCCTAATTTTTACAAATAAAAGTATTTATTGTATGATATATGCAATATTTATTAATTATTTACAAAAAATAAATAAAAGAAGGTATATTTGTCAAAAAGGTATTTTTAATGTTAAATATTAATAAAAATAAAAATGTATATATTTTGTATTTTTATCCTAAATATTCTAATAAATATATATGTATTTGTATTATTTATTAAATATGTTAAATATGAACAAAAATAAAAATATTTAATATTTACAAAAAAAGTATATTTTATAAAAAATGTTTTCAGAAGATAAAATAAAATAAAATTAGAAAATAAATGTATTTTGTATTATTCCTAATATTCTAAACAAAAAGTAATATGTATTTATTTATATATAACTAAATAAAGCAAATCAATATCAAATAAAATGCAAAAAAATGTGGAAAAATGTTTTTTATGCTTTTTTATGTTTAGACAAAAATATAAAAACTAAATCAAAAGGAAAAAGTGAAAAATAATAAAGATATCTTAAAATGGGCCAGGGGGGTGCAGTTGTAAAAGCATGGTGCAAAAAAGAAAAATGAAACAGGCCCAGCCCAAAGGCAAGCTTCTTCAACCTCCAGCCATCTCTGTTTGAAAACGCGCGCCTCTTTGCTTCCACAACAAGAACCTGATTCTTTGACTTTTAATGAAAACTCATAACACAAAAAATGTAAAGCATCATCTCACGAGTTCATACATATAAAGAACATGATTTAACTCTCAGAAATGAGAGAGAATTTCTTCTCCCCCAATTCCTGACCTAATTTTTATTCAATGTTCAGACTTAAAATTCTCTAAGCACACATAACATAAATGAAAACTAATGATATGGGCATGTTCAGGGCTATGAATGTGACATAATTTCTTCACAAATCTAAACCTGACTATGCCTGGATAGAGAGATAAGAGTTCATGAACTTACCTGTTCAGTTGGAAACGTGTCTGGCAATGGAGGAGCTTTCAGGGCAAGATAATGATTTGTATAGCTTGCTTGATGTCCAGGGATGCTATTCCAAGCTTTAGTTTGCTTTGAAACCAAGTGAATCGTGTTATGGCACTTCAACTGCAAAACAGAAAAATGAAAATGGTGATGTTGGTTAGGAGTGTTACAGTCTGCTTCTAATGCTTTGGACAATTTGTATGGATGGTAGGGAAAGTGTTTGAAGTGGTTTTGGCTAAGATGCACGATGGAAATGAGCTAGCCAAGTCCAAGTGCAGAATGCCCTGTTTTTGTGCAGTTTAATGGTGATTCTGTGTTTGAGAAAGCAATGGAGATGATTGGCTCGTGTTTCAGGTCAGGGTGGTTGTTTAGAATGTGTTTAACAAGTTTGCTTAAGTTGGTCTTGGCAGAAATGAGAGTTGGTAGGTGTTATGCAAGTTTTCTTCTTACTTAAGAAACAAAAGTTCAAGTTGTGTTCTAGACTGATGCAGGCCCCCAATCTATGCTGCAAACTTTCCCCTTGATCAGTGTGTTTTGCTTCTGAACTTGTGCCCAAAGATATGGCCTTGTACTTCTTGATTTGCAACTTTGACATAAAGTTCATCTTTTCTAAAATGGATAATTTGCTTTTTCTATTTAAGGGTTAAACTTCCATGTAATGCTTAAACACATAATGCAAGGCTTGAACACAAGGGGTTTGCATTAAATTATTGAGTGCAAATGGGATATAGGACCTGTAATCAAGGAATGCAAGCTGAGTTCAAATTAGCACAAGTGTATGAACATGTAAATTGGCCATAAACAAAGTGAGTTTTTCCCAACTTGCCAAATTCGATTCTCCCTAACCATGAGGTTGTTTGATGAGTTCTTGGACATTTTGGAAAGCTTGGAATGTGTACTACAATCCATCTTTGTAATGCAAATTGAAATTCCAAGTGGAAGTATGTGAAAAGTGGTCTTGAAGTTAGGCAAAAACCATGCCTAAAATAGGTCAAATTTCTCTAAGTTAAGAATGGTTTGGTACCCTTGTTCCAAAAATTGTAACTTGAGCTACAAGCTTCTTTTGAGGAAACTTTGTGAATCAAAGTTGTAGATTTTGCAATGGACTACAACTTTCATGTTTTGACTTTTCCTTGAATCCAAATGCATCTTGATGAGAAAGTGGGACAAAGTTAGGAAAAAATTAGGGTTTTTCATAACTTAGAAAAATTCTAAGTTATGAAAAATCTTCATTTCAAACCCTAATTTGTGATTCTTGATTTCTTGATGAACAAGTTTCATGATTTGGCATGTTTTGATGAAAAATGAATCTTGACACTTGATTTTGACCAAAAAGTCAAAGTTTGACTTTTCAGTATACAGTCAAAAATTGATCAATTGACTGGAAAATTCAACTGTCAATCTTGTGCATTTGGGATCTTTTGAACTTGTTGAGTATGTCAAGACAATTCCATGGTGTCCTTGAGTCCATATGTGAGCTTGGTTTGCCATTGGCTAGGTCAAACAGTCAAAAATTGCCTTTGTGCAGTCAAAACCCTAAAAATGACCATTTTGCCCTTTTGGTGATCTGATCAAATTTCTTGGGGAATTGTGATCCAAACTTGATCAAATGGTCCATATGAGTTCATAATATTGGTGTGGGTCAATTTCCATGAGGTTTGACTATCAATTGGCCACAATTGACTTTTTCCCCAATACAGCTGATTTCTAGGTCAACTGTCCAATTGACTGGGTAAAGTTTGGAATCAAGACTTGAAACTTGGTATGGATAAACTTGGGAGTCCAACATGAAGCATGAAAGTCACTTTAGGCATTTTAGGTCAAAATATCTTTGTGCAAACACAAACCCTAATTTGGGTCAACAGTGCTAGGAGAAGTCTTGCAGAGGAAACCTTGACTAGATCTTGAGCTCCAAGGGCCTTGTGATGAGAAAATGTTGAGAAAATGGGAGGGAAAATTTTGGGGTACAACAGTTGCCCTTGTTCAATCTTCTTGAACCTGAAGAGTTAGATTGGCAAGTTTGCCTTTCGTGACTCGAGGGTAAAAGGAGATTGGACACTAGAGTGCCCTAAAATTTGCACTCGCATGTTGGAGTATCAGCTATGTGATGTCGGGAATGGGCTTATAGATGCCATTTGGAGAGATGGTGGATAGGGAGATGGGCTTATAGATGCCATTTGGAAGTGTTGGTCGCATAAGAGATTCCTTAGCGATAACTTGCGCACTTTGAGAAAGACAGATGTTTTCCTAGCTTGTTACAGGTGTTGATCTTCAACCTCTTCATGCAGACATGCCCTGGCTAGATACAGGTGTCGAGTCTATGATCGGTTGCTCGCAGATATGCCCTGGCTGGATACAGGTATCGAATCTGGAATTGTTGTCTACAGATATGCCCTGGCTGGATACAGGAATCGAATCTTCAAACTCTTCAGATGTGCCCTGGCTGGATACAGGAATCGAATATGGAATTAGTTGTCAACAGATATGCCCTGGTTGGATATAGGAATCGAATCTGGAATCGTCGTCCACAGATATTCCCTGGCTGGATACATGAATCGAATCTTCAAACTCTTCAGATGTGCCCTGGCTGGATACAGGAATCGAATCTGGAAACTGATCACTCACAGAAGTGCCCTGGCTAGATACAGGAATCGAATCTGGAATTGTGACAGTTGAAGGTAATCGTCTTTTGGATTATCTTTTTCCCTGAAAAGGCAAAACGTCAGTTGTATGCAATGTCATGATGTATGAAATGCGTGATGTTCTCAAAATAAATGAGATTGTATGTTCATGATGCGTATGTGCATGCTATAATGTATGAAGATGTGATGTTTATGAATGTATTTTCGTCTAGGAGACTAAATCCTTGACGACCGGCTGGGGAATTAAATCCTGGGCTGACGTTTGAAGAGTAGAGTTCTTCGTTTCCGCTAGGGATGATGGTTGCGAGAGTACACCGGTAGGAGAAGATAACTCCGTTGGGGAATAAACTTGTTGGAGAGATTACCCTGAGGGGAATTGCTCTGTGGGAAGAGATACTTCGCTGAAGTTTTGATGAGAGCTCCGCTGAGGATTTCAATGATGGACTCCGTTGGGGATAACCATGATAAACTCCACTGGGGATGACAATGATAAACTCTGCTGGGGATTGTGTTGATAAGTTATGTTGGGGAACTTTGATGAACTCCACTGGGGATTGGAAGAACTTCGCCGAGGGCGATCTTCCGTGGCAATTAGCTGAGGATAACCCAGTTATAAGCCCTTGTGAGGAATAACTTTGAATAAATCCCGAAAGAGACGTCCGTACTTTACAGGGGATAAGCTTCCAGAATCTACTGGGGATAAGCTTCAAGACCTGCTGGGGATATGGATTCCAAATTTCCTGGGGATACTTTCGGACTGTACTGGAAAGTGGTTCCACTGGGGTGTCCGTATTCTGCCGGGGAACAATCTTAGATCAAGACTGCCGGGGATGCTTGCCGATGAATGCCTATACTCCGTTGGGGAATGTTGATATCTTCTGAGGATACCCAACTTCCTTTAGGCTGATCGTAGACTAACTCTGCTGGAGGAGAGTATTGTTGACTTGCTGGGGGAACAGGGTGCCTATTGTAGGGCTGATGATAGACTAACTCTCCTTGGGGAGAGTATTGCTGAATCTAGTCTTACTCTGTGGGGAGTTGAGGTAACTTGGTGATACTCTTCAGTTGAACCTACCTTGGTACCTTGGCGGACAGAGCAACTAGACTGCCTGGACAATTCTACATTGCCCCTGTTTCTGATGTCACCTGTAATTAGTCCTTTGTTTCGCATGCAAGTATTTATGAATTAGCAATTTAATGTCAAATGCATATATCAAAAATGAACATTGGACGTTCTTCGCAAGACAAAACAGAAAAAAGGAAAAAACAATTGGCAATTTGTTTGGAAAAGTGAACTTGTATTGATTTTGAAATTTGCCTGTAAATAGGCGTTTTTTGTACAAGAGGCTGACGTCCTAGTAAGAGAACGCCGCCGAATAACATAAAGTTTATACAATTTTGAAAAGGAAACAAAACAGCTATGTGAAAAATATTCCCACTGGGTTCCAACTCTGCTATCGCCTTTATGTCTTCAAGCGTCTCATCACTTTGCTGCTTAGTTGAAGATGAAGCTGATTGATCAATGCCGAAGTATGAGCCTGATAGTTGATGCCGAATTCTGGATGCAAGGTGATCCAATGAGACATAGTGTTACGCTTTATCCCTAACTTTTGCCTGGACCTCCCTTTCGGGTTTTCAGTCCACCGGGATACCCTTTTTTTCCCAAGCTGCCTTTTCAGGTTTTCGACTTGCCGGGTGTACAGATTCTTTTCATTTCATCCCTTATTTTTTCCCGAACCCTTTTGGTTCGCCGGGAAGCCCTTATTTTTGCCTAGGTATGTCAACCTAGCGGGTCTTTTATTCATGCGTAGTATCTTTTTACTATGTCTGCATTGGCGGGGTGAGGAAGGTCGTCACCATCCATGGTGGTTAGAATCATGGCTCCTCCTGAGAACACATGTTTAACCACAAATGGCCCTTCGTACGTAGGGTTCCATTTTCCCCTGGGATCACTTTGAGGAAGGATGATGCGTTTGATTACCAGGTCCCCAACTTTATACTCTTGTGGTCTGACTTTCTTGTTAAATGCCCTGATCATCCGTTTTTGGTACGTCTGACCATGACAGATAGCGATGAGTCTCTTTTCATCAATTAGGTTTAATTGATCAAGTCGAGTCTGGATCCAGTCATCTTCACTCAAGTATGCATCCTTCATTATCCGGAGAGAGGGTATTTGGACTTCAATCGGCAAGACTGCCTCCATGCCATAGACCAAGGAAAAGGGTGTTGCCCCGGTTGACGTCCGTGCTGAGGTACGGTACCCACGAAGAGAAAATGGTAACATTTCGTGCCAATCTTTGTAGGTCACTGTCATCTTCTGCACAATTTTCTTGATATTCTTATTAGCTGCTTCTACAGCCCCATTCATCTTCGGTCGGTAAGGAGAAGAGTTGTGGTGCTGTATCTTGAATTGCTCGCAGAGCTCAGTGATCATCTTGTTGTTAAGATTGGTACCATTGTCCGTAATGATTCTTTCCGAGACGTCGTACCGACAGATCAGGTTATGCCGAATGAAACGTGCCACGATGATCTTGGTTACGGTGGCGTAGGAAGCTGCTTCAACCCACTTTGTGAAATAATCAATCGCTACCAAGATGAAGCGATGCCCGTTGGATGCCGTTGGTCGGATTTCGCCGATCATATCAATGCCCCACATTGCAAAAGGCCAAGGTGTCGTCAGGACATTCAGAGGAACCGGAGGGATGTGCACCTTATCAGCATAGATCTGGCATTTATGACAAGTTCGAGAATGTTGGTAACAGTCGACTTCCATTGTGGACCAGAAATATCCTGCCCGAAGGATTTTCTTTGCCATGGTATGTCCACTGGAATGTGTTCTGAATGTACCTTCATGTAGTTCTATCATGATCTTCTCTGCTTCAGTCTTATCCACACAACGCAGTAGAGTTGAATCATGGTTTCGTTTGTAGAGAATGTCGTTGCTGAGGAAGAATTTTGCCGCGAACCTTCTCAGAAACTTCTTGTCATTGACCGATGCGCCTTCGGGGTATTCTTGAGCTTCCAAATATCTCTTCACCTCATGATACCAGGGTTTTTCGGTTACCTCTTCGGCCTCAAGATCGCAGCAGTATGCAGGTTCGTCCAACTTCCAGATAATGATCCGGGGAGCCTCGTTGTCCCATTTGACTTTGAACATTGAAGACATCGTAGCTAGTGCGTCCGCTAACTGATTCTCCTCTCTTGGGAAGTGTTCAAAAGTTATCTCTTCAAAGTGGGGAAGCAAAGTCAACACATACTCCTTGTAAGGAATAAGATTTGGGTGTTTCGTATCCCACTTGCCTTTGATCTGATTGATCAAGAGAGCGGAATCTCCGAAGACACTCAGAAACTTGATCCTTAAGTCGATTGCAGCTTGAAGACCCATGATACATGCCTCATATTCTGCCATGTTGTTGGTGCAGTTGAAACACAGTCGGGCGGTGAGTGGAGTATGAGTACCTTTAGGGGATATGATCACAGCGCCGATGCCGTTACCCAAAGTGTTCGAGGCTCCGTCAAAATGCATAGACCATCGGGATCCTTCCTCAGGTCCTTCATCCGGTCCAGGTACTTCACAATCAGTTACTACCATGATATCTTTGTCTGGAAATTCAAAGTTCAATGATTGGTAATCGTCCATAGGTTGGTGTGCCAAATGGTCTGCCAATACACTTCCCTTGATTGCTTTTTGAGTTGTGTACTGGATATCATATTCTGTTAAGATCATCTGCCATCTTGCTATTCTTCCGGACAGAGCAGGCTTTTCGAATATGTACTTGATTGGATCCATTTTTGAAATCAATAGAGTAGTGTGAGTCAACATATACTGTCTCAGCCGGCGAGCAGCCCATACCAGAGCGCAGCAAGTTTTCTCGAGCAGTGAGTAACGAGTCTCACAGTCGGTAAACTTTTTGCTCAGGTAATAAATAGCGTGCTCTTTTCAGCCAGACTCGTCATGCTTCCCCAGCACACACCCTATTGAGTTGTCAAGTACTGTCAAGTATAGTATTAGAGGTCTCCCTTCAACCGGAGGCATAAGAATGGGTGGTTCTTGGAGATACTCCTTTATCTTTTCGAAAGCGGCCTGACATTCATCGTTCCAACGTACTACTTGATCTTTCTTCAGCAATTTGAAGATTGGCTCACAGGTAGCAGTTAGATGTGAGATGAATCAGGCAATGTAATTCAGTCGTCCCAGAAAGCCTCTGACTTCTTTCTCTGTCTTGGGAGTCGGCATCTCTTGTATGGCTTTCACCTTGGCAGGGTCCACTTGAATACCTTTATCGCTTACAATGAAACCTAGCAATTTTCCAGACCTCACCCCAAATGTGCATTTGTTTGGGTTCAACCTCAGCTTGTACAACTTCAGTCGGTCAAACAGCTTCCGCAGATGGTCAAGGTGTTCCTCCTCAGTTTGGGACCTTGCAATCATATCATCGACGTATACTTCAATCTCATGGTGGATCATGTCATGAAATAAAGCAACCATGACACGTTGATAGGTTGCCCCAGCATTTTTCAACCCGAATGGCATGACCTTGTAGCAGAAGGTGCCCCACTGAGTAACAAAGGTAGTCTTTTCCATATCTTCAGGAGCCATCTTGATCTGATTATACCCTGAAAAACCATCCATGAAGGAGAACACCTTGTGTTGAGCGGTATTGTCCACAAGAACGTCGATGTGAGGCAGAGGGAAATCATCCTTAGGGCTGGCCCTGTTCAAATCCCTGTAATCAACACACATTCTGACTTTACCATCTTTCTTTGGCACCGGAACCACGTTGGCCACCCACTGAGGATAAGAAGTCACTGCTAGGAACCCGGCATCAAATTGCTTCATAACCTCAGCTTTGATTTTCTCGGACATCTCTGGGCGCATGCGGCGGACCTTCTGTTTTACCGGAGGGCAGTCTTCCTTGGTAGGCAGGTGATGAACCACAATGTCGGCATCCAAACCAGGCATGTCTTCGTAAGACCAAGCAAAGATTTCCATGTAATCATGCAGCATCTTAATCAATCGTTGCTTCACACTGAGCTCTAGATTGGCACCAATCTTGACTTCTTTTCTATCTGTCTCCGTACCCAGATTTACCGTCTCCACTGGCTCTTCATGCGGTTGAATGGCCCTCTCTTCCTGGAGTAACAGTCTTGCGAGTTCACCAGGAACTTCGCAATCATCTTCACCTTCGTCTTCGGCTAAGTTGATCGGATTTTCGAAGTCATAACTGGTGGTAGCAGAGTCGTTACCAGCGAGATCCAGAGTGGATTGGAACCTGTATAAGTGAGTGTGTGTAAATATAGCTGTTTTGCAATATATAACAAAGAAAGAAAAAGAACACAAGATTTGAAATGCAACAATGTCCAATGTTTTGATTAATGATATATGGAAATGTCATACAAAAAGCCCTCACAAATGGAGCCACGGTGCCCCGGGTAGGACACCGAGCCAATAAAAGTTTCAACATATTGTTTGTTACAAATTGAAAACAAAAGAGTTCATTACTGCGTGACAAATGTAATAGGTGTAAAATCTTTTGCCGTCCAGTTGCTTGGTCCATTGTTGGTTGTTGGATAGATCCAACTGTCAAATTCTGCTTCCTCTACGTCCTCCTCGATAGCATTCACCCTTGGGTTGGTGATGAACATCGGAGGCTTTTTGATCCTTTCTTTGTGAACAGCCCTCTGAGCCTCTGCAGTGAAGCCCGGCCCAAACTTGTCGGTCTTTTGAGTGAAGTCAGGAAGTTGACCCCAGTTTGCGCACTTGCCTTTCTCGATTACAGCCCGGGCATCCTTCAAGGAAGCCATCTTCAAAGGAAAGTCTTCTTCAACCACTGTCTCAGCTGACGCCAATGTTGGAGGTACCTCTTCAAAATGTTGAAAGGGGGTTTCAATAAACTCCCCGTCCATTTCAATATACCGAAATGAATTCAGATGACTTACCATGTATTCCTCCTCTCCCTGCACAGTAACAATCTTCCCTCTGACAGGGTATTTGAGCTTCTGGTGTAGAGTGGATGTTACAGCCCCAGCCTTGTGAGTCCAAGGTCGTCCCAGCAAACAGGAATAAGATGGACGAATATCCATCACATAGAACGTTGAGTCAAAGACTTGGGAACCCACACGAATAGGAATGTCTACCTCACCGTGCACCATCCTCTTAGAACCGTCGAAGGCTCTAACAATGATGTTACTAAGTTTCAATTCCAGGCCCTCACAATCCAACCGATCTAAGGCCTTCTTGGGCAATACATTCAGGGAAGAACCGGTGTCCACCAACATGTGTGCGAGAGTAGTGCCCCTGCATTTTATAGAGACGTGCAGGGCATCATTGTGGTTTTTTCCCTTGGCGGTAAGGTCTGCATCCGAGAAACCCAAACCATTGTCAGCTGTCAAATTAGCCACACAGTCAGTGAATTGATCTGCAGATGTCTCTTGTGGCACATGGGCCATTTTCAGAAATGAAATCAGGGCCTTGGCGTGGGCCTCTGAGCACAGCAACAATGATAGCATAGAGATTTTGGAGGGGGTATGCCCCAGCTGTTCAACGACATTGAAGTCACTCTTTTTAATGATTTTAAGGATTTCCTCCATCTCTTGCTGGGAGGCTTCAACAGCGGTCTTTTTTTGTGCCTTCGTCCGGGCAGGCAAATCGGTAGCAACTTCTTTGCCCCGAGCATCAGAGGACTCGGCGGCAATAGTAGACACAGGAACTTGATTTGAAACATGCACACTTGCGGGTGTGATGATAAGAGGTTTTCGGATAACTGGTGGTGTAATGTCAGGCGAGAAGAGCCTGCCACTGCGAGTAATTTTGGCGGGACCAGTGATGTTACTGATACTGGTACCGGTGTTGAACTCCTGCTTCACTCCAAGCACATACACGTCTGCCCCATAGTGCCATGGGACAGCCTTGTCAGATTCATAGGGGAGGGGCCCCGGAACAGTAATGGTAATGGGTGCAACAGACATAATTTTGACTGGCTTCCTCGGGGGAGCCTTGGTAGGATTGTTGAAAATTGTGACGACAGATACTTCTTCAGCGGGAACAAAAGGAACAGCGGTCTTCTTGAACATAATCTCCTTGCTATCCATCAGGCTTTGGATGCTTGATTTCAACAGCAGACAACCGGTAGGGGTAACAGCACACAGGAGGCAACCCTTGCTACAACCCGGAAATAAACCGGTTAGCAGTAGGTTCCTCTTAACAGTCAATAGAGGGGTAGCAACATCATTCACCGAAACAGCATACAAATCTTCCTCGACGGCATTTACTCTATGTTGGGGCATAGGAGCAGTTACAACATTTGGCCTCTCAGGCGCCTCAAACTGAATTTCCTTCGCATCAATAAGGTCTTGAACCTTATTTCTCAGGGCCCAGCAATCATCAGTAGTATGCCCGGGGCTATCAGAGTGATAAGCACAACGGGCATTTGGGTTATACTTAGGAGATGCAGTATTCACGACCTTCAGAGCCTCTCTGATGGTCACCAAGTTGGTTGATAGCAGGTGCGGTAAGATTTGTGAGAAGGTCATACTCAGCCGAGTGTATTGCCTTTTGGGCCTCTCACCCCTTTGTTGATTGTACTGCTGAGGAGCAGCAACAGGTTTTGAAATTACCAAGGCATTTATGGCTTAGCGGCGTTCTGGCTTGACTTGTCTTCTAGGACCATAGACGGCACTAGCTTCCTTCTTAAAAGGCTTCTTCTCAGTACTTGCGGAGGCACCTTTCTGTATCTTTCCTGACCTGATGCCAGCTTCTATCCTTTCACCCGTCAGGATTAAATCCGTAAACCCAGCAGAGGAATTACCAACCAGATGATTGAAGAATGGACCAGACAAGGTCCCTAGAAACATGTCAACCAGTTCACGGTCAGTCAAAGGAGGCTGCACCCTTCCAGCCAAATCTCTCCATTTTTGCGCATATTCTTTGAATCCTTCGCCCGTTCCTAGTGACATACCCTGAAGTTGGGTACGCGTAGGAGCGAGGTCAGAATTGTATTGATATTGTCTATAAAATGCGGTAGCCAAATCTTCCCAATGTCGGATACTGGTTCCATCTAGCTGATAGAACCACTCAAGTTGTGACCCCGAAAGGCTATCTTGGAAGAAGTGGATCCAAAGGTTCTTGTCTGCCGTGTAAGGTTGGATCTTCCTTACGTACGATCTGAGATGCAGCTTTGGACAAGAAGCCCCGTCATATTTTGCAAAGGCAGGCGCCTTGAATTTATGTGGGATTACCACCCCAGAAGATAAACCTAAATCTCCGAAATCCAGCCCCGGCACATTTTGAATCTCCATGGCACTCAAGCGGTCCTCTAATTGCTTGTATCTGTCAGCAGCAGGAGGGTATTGTTCGTCATTGTAATCCGTCTCGTTGTCAGAGACTGCAGGACTAGGAGCCCCTCCCCCTTGGGGACTGTCTTTCTCTACAGAGGAAGTAGTTGGATCAGCCTCGTTATGGAGTGTGTTCCCAAACCTGCGTCCAGTATTGAACAACGCAGTCCTCTTCTTCTTCTTCTTTAAGAGCAGAGCCTTCAACTCTTGTTGACCTTGGGCCAGGCTCATGACCATCTCTTGAAACTGGGCATTCTGGGCCTGGAGGGCCTTGATAGCTTGCTCACTGGATGATTC
Source organism: Vicia faba (assembly GCA_948472305.1). Taxonomy (NCBI): domain Eukaryota; kingdom Viridiplantae; phylum Streptophyta; class Magnoliopsida; order Fabales; family Fabaceae; genus Vicia; species Vicia faba. The sequence goes on along the minus strand of OX451735.1, from coordinate 520,421,105 downwards.
AGGATTCATGATGACTGTTCAAAATAAACAGTGAAGAAGATTAAGCAACCTGTAGAAAAAAGGGGTACCTGTTATGCACATGATGCATGAGATGCTATCTATGCAATGCATTCAAGGATTTTAGAAATTCACAATTGTTGCAGACAAAAAGAACGCACGTCATATTAATAAGAAGAAATTTGTTAGTACATAAGTGCCCCATGGGCCAAATATTACAAAAACAACTTCTCAAGGTAAAAAGACGTTGCGCATCCTCTTTGGTGCAATGTAGGTGTTGAGGGCCTCTTGCTCATGGAGTCGGCGGGTGAGCTCTAGAACCTTCTTCTCGCTGGCGTAGAAGCTGGCTTCAAAAGTGTTCAGTTCCTCCTTGAGTTGGATCCAACTCTTCTGCATCTCCTCCCACGATGTAGGCATGTCAGGATGTAGGATAGGGTAGGGAACCTCTCCTTCCTTAACGGGCTCTTTAATCACAGGGAGAACATGAGGATAAGGCATCATTAGACTTTGGGCTCTGGTTCGTACCCACTTGAGATAAGGTTCAAGAGGGATGGAATTCTTGTGTCCCAGAGTCTTGCTATCAACCTTGTTGGGCATCCTCCAAGCTCTGATGAATCTTTGGCGAAGTCCTTGCGCATCGTTGTCAAAGTCAAAGACTAGGTCAGGAATCAACATGTCGTGAGGGCCATCCCTCCGTGCATATCCAAATTGCCTCAAAGTTAGGCAAGGGTTGTAGGTAATGCCCCCTCTAATTCCAAGCAATGGAACATTAGGGAACTCTCCACAATGATCGACGATGATGACATTTTCTCTCGACCGAGAACACCAATGTACATCAGAGTGAGTAAGAGTCATCAACCGTTGGGACCACCTTGAGCCTTGGTCATTCTTCAAGACAGATTGTGGAAGGTGCGAAATAAACCACCTTGCAAGGAGAGGAGTACAGAACATGAGAACACCCCTCTTTCTCATTGTTCGTGTGTAAAATGAGTGAAGGATGTCCCCAAGCAATGTTGGTATTGGATTTCTGGACAAGAAGATTTTGACGGCGTTGACCTCTACAAGCTGGTCAGGATTTGGGAACAGGACCAACCCGTAGATAAGGAGTGCCACAATCTCTTCAAAGGCTTGTAGGTCCAATGAGTTCCAACACTCTTGTGCCTTTTCAAACAAGAATTTTGCTAAGAAACCTTTGACACCGCTTCTAGTTTCCCAATTCCCCTTGATGTCGGATGGCTGTAGATGTAGTGCTCGAGCAACATCTTCAGGCTTTGGTTCCTTTTTCGTACCGTTGAAAGGTAGTTGATTAAGGATAGGAATTCTCAGGAGTTGAGAAAATTCCTCCAAAGTGGGCACCAACTGGTAGTCGGGGAAAGTGAAACAGTGATGAAGAGGGTCAAAGAACTGGAATAGCACTTTCATCATGTCCTCTTCAATGTTGGTGTTGACTAAGCTGAGCAGTCTACCATGTCTTTCACTGAAGGGAGAGCTTTCCGGAATTCTTGATGTGAGCTCCTTGAGTTGAGGAGGGATTCTCACAAGGTTGACTTGGATGGTTTTTCTGCGAGGAATTTCCATGACCTACAAAACAAGAACAAAGAGGAAGATCTAAACCCTTGAAGTGGTTAGTAAATGCATATGATGCTTTATGATGTTCATGATGTATGCACAAACATATGTACAAGCAATTCACACCAAACCCTAGTTTCAGGCTTGCATGGGGTTTCATAGGTAAGTACCCTCTTGAGTGTAGTTGGCTTAAAAACTTGTCCTATAAATAGTAACCGGGTTCTAAGGAGCTCAATATCACTGGATTGTTTTCATTGTTCATTGTTTTGGTTTAGCCACTTAACTAGCGACCAAAATATTCCAAGAAAACAACCCTCAATGAGTGTAGTATCGAGTATCTACCAACTTCGGACTGCACCAAAGCCGGTCATCTCACTACCCCTAATGAAAGGCCAAGATGGTCAAGTAAGGTTCTAGGTCATTAGTGCTTAGTGACATCACTCAGCGGCCACGTACTCTCCTTGATTGAACTCAAGGGTTACCGGTACTCACAAATATGTCGCACTAATATAGCTATTGCTTCGACCGTGTCGGTATACCCCGCACAGTTTCCACAACGTATTGTTATCTATGAATGTTTCCCAAAATCCGGGTGTAGGATTGTAAACCCAAACAAGAGAGCCAAGATATAAAGCAATCAAAACAAACAATTAGTCATGCAAGAGGGTGATCTAAGCCCTAAGGTTACTCCACTTTTAAATTTCTCCCCAGCAGAGTCGCCAGTTCTGTGATACGGTGGGAGAACTGACTTGAAGTTTTGCGTTTGTTTTTGCAAATGTTTCGGTTGAGCAAGAGTCGCCACCGACTTTTTATTTTATCCTAAGGAAAGGTTAAAAAGCACAGCAAAAACCTTTGAGATGTTTTCTTGGGTTCGGGGAGTAGATTATAGAAAGGGAAGGTATTAGCACCCTTTCTATCCATGGTTATCCATGGGCTCTTAGTTACTTGCTTAGATCAACTTGCCTTAATTTTCAATTGTTTGAAATGGTGCTTTGTGTGTGGATTTTGAAAATGCTTTGAAAAGAGGCCAATGTGGTGGCAACCTTTGTAATGATCCATGTTGGGATGTATACAAAGGTGTATGTCTTTTGAAAAAGGTTTTCAATGTTTTTTGAAAGTTGTTTTGAAAGTGTAGTGATGTGTGGTTTGAAAAAATAGGCAAGTGTTTTTTGCAAGTTGGATTCAAGTAACTAAGAGTTTGTCTATTCCTAAATTTCTCAAAGATTTCTCCTATGTTTTTAACCCTTTTAACAATTTTGTTCCACCATTGTATTTGGTGGACAATCTTGTGTTAGGATGTGAACGGGACGGGCGCGGGTCATCGTTTAGACCATAATTGCAATGGTGCCAAGTATCTTTGGGCAATTTTTCTTTTAAGGGACTTGATCATTTTTTTAGGCAACTTTCGAAAGCGTCATCGAGGGACTATGATCATTTGATTGTTTTGTTTTAGCCCAAAGAGACCTAACATGCAATATGGCCCATTATTGAAGGCAACAAGTGGAATACCCTAGGGGTGCAAGTGTGATTGGTGTTGTCCATTTTCATGCTTGTTTATCTTGAAATTAGGTCAAACTATTTTGATTAATTGATTTGCATACAAACCCTAATTCTAACATGGCATAATTAGAAAGCTTTAAAGTGCGAAAAATAAATTTCCTAAGTTATTACAACACAATATATGGGAAGGGGGGTACAAATGTTCAAATGGGGGTATTTTGACAAGAATTAAAACCCTAGACTATTACATCAAACTTGGAATTTTGCAAGGTATTTATTTACACAATATTCAAATAAAAATAAGATAAACATGCAAAAAAAGATTTTTCATATGTATGTAAAAAAGTATTTATCATGTATCAAATAAGCAAAAATAAAATCAATTAATTTTTGGCATTTTTATGCATTTAGGGCAAAAACCCTAATTTTTACAAATAAAAGTATTTATTGTATGATATATGCAATATTTATTAATTATTTACAAAAAATAAATAAAAGAAGGTATATTTGTCAAAAGGGTATTTTTAATGTTAAATATTAATAAAAATAAAAATGTATATATTTTGTATTTTTATCCTAAATATTCTAATAAATATATATGTATTTGTATTATTTATTAAATATGTTAAATATGAACAAAAATAAAAATATTTAATATTTACAAAAAAAGTATATTTTATAAAAAATGTTTTCAGAAGATAAAATAAAATAAAATTAGAAAATAAATGTATTTTGTATTATTCCTAATATTCTAAACAAAAAGTAATATGTATTTATTTATATATAACTAAATAAAGCAAATCAATATCAAATAAAATGCAAAAAAATGTGGAAAAATGTTTTTTATGCTTTTTTATGTTTAGACAAAAATATAAAAACTAAATCAAAAGGAAAAAGTGAAAAATAATAAAGATATCTTAAAATGGGCCAGGGGGTGCAGTTGTAAAAGCATGGTGCAAAAAAGAAAAATGAAACAGGCCCAGCCCAAAGGCAAGCTTCTTCAACCTCCAGCCATCTCTGTTTGAAAACGCGCGCCTCATTAAAAGTCTTTGACTTTTAATGAAAACTCATAGCACAAAAAATGTAAAGCATCATCTCACGAGTTCATACATATAAAGAACATGATTTAACTCTCAGAAATGAGAGAGAATTTCTTCTCCCCCAATTCCTGACCTAATTTTTATTCAATTTTCAGACTTAAAATTCTCTAAGCACACATAACATAAATGAAAACTAATGATATGGGCATGTTCAGGGCTATGAATGTGACATAATTTCTTCACAAATCTAAACCTGACTATGCCTGGATAGAGAGATAAGAGTTCATGAACTTACCTGTTCAGTTGGAAACGTGTCTGGCAATAGAGGAGCTTTCAGGGAAAGATAATGATTTGTATAGCTTGCTTGATGTCCAGTGATGCTATTCCAAGCTTTAGTTTACTTTGAAACCAAGTGAATCGTGTTATGGCACTTCAACTGCAAAACAGAAAAATGAAAATGGTGATGTTGGTTAGGAGTGTTACAGTCTGCTTCTAATGCTTTGGACAATTTGTATGGATGGTAGGGAAAGTGTTTGAAGTGGTTTTGGCCAAGATGCACGATGGAAATGAGCTAGCCAAGTCCAAGTGCAGAATGCCCTGTTTTTGTGCAGTTTAATGGTGATTCTGTGTTTGAGAAAGCAATGGAGATGATTGGCTCGTGTTTCAGGTCAGGGTGGTTGTTTAGAATGTGTTTAACAAGTTTGCTTAAGTTGGTCTTGGCAGAAATGAGAGTTGGTAGGTGTTATGCAAGTTTTCTTCTTACTTAAGCAACAAAAGTTCAAGTTGTGTTCTAGACTGATGCAGGCCCCCAATCTATGCTGCAACCTTTCCCCTTGATCAGTGTGTTTTGCTTCTGAACTTGTGCCCAAAGATATGGCCTTGTACTTCTTGATTTGCAACTTTGACATAAAGTTCATCTTTTCTAAAATGGATAATTTGCTTTTTCTATTTAAGGGTTAAACTTCCATGTAATGCTTAAACACATAATGCAAGGCTTGAACACAAGGGGTTTGCATTAAATTATTGAGTGCAAATGGGATATAGGACCTGTAATCAAGGAATGCAAGCTGAGTTCAAAATAGCACAAGTGTATGAACATGTAAATTGGCCATAAACAAAGTGAGTTTTTCCCAACTTGCCAAATTTGATTCTCCCTAACCATGAGGTTGTTTGATGAGTTCTTGGACATTTTGGAAAGCTTGGAATGTGTACTACAATCCATCTTTGTAATACAAATTGAAATTCCAAGTGGAAGTATGTGAAAAGTGGTCTTGAAGTTAGGCAAAAACCTTGCCTAAAATAGGTCAAATTTCTCTAAGTTAAGAATGGTTTGGTACCCTTGTTCCAAAAATTGTAACTTGAGCTACAAGCTTCTTTTGAGGAAACTTTGTGAATCAAAGTTGTAGATTTTGCAATGGACTGCAACTTTCATGTTTTAACTTTTCCTTGAATCCAAATGCATCTTGATGAGAAAGTGGGACAAAGTTAGGAAAAAATTAGGGTTTTTCATAACTTAGAAAAATTCTAAGTTATGAAAAATCTTCATTTCAAACCCTAATTTGTGATTCTTGATTTCTCGATGAACAAGTTTCATGATTTGGCATGTTTTGATGAAAAATGAATCTTGACACTTGATTTTGACCAAAAAGTCAAAGTTTGACTTTTCAGTATACAGTCAAAAATTGATCAATTGACTGGAATATTCAACTGTCAATCTTGTGCATTTGGGATCTTTTGAACTTGTTGAGTATGTCAAGACAATTCCATGGGGTCCTTGAGTCCATATGTGAGCTTGGTTTGCCATTGGCTAGGTCAAACAGTCAAAAATTGCCTTTGTGCAGTCAAAACCCTAAAAATGACCATTTTGCCCTTTTGGTGATCTGATCAAATTTCTTGGGGAATTGTGATCCAAACTTGATCAAATGGTCCATATGAGTTCATAATGTTGGTGTGGGTCAATTTCCATGAGGTTTGACTGTCAATTGGCCATAGTTGACTTTTTCCCCAATACAGCTGATTTCTAGGTCAACTGTCCAATTGACTGGGTAAAGTTTGGAATCAAGACTTGAAACTTGGTATGGATAAACTTGGGAGTCCAACATGAAGCATGAAATTCACTTTAGGCATTTTAGGTCAAAATATCTTTGTGCAAACACAAACCCTAATTTGGGTCAACAGTGCTAGGAGAAGTCTTGCAGAGGAAACCTTGACTGGATCTTGAGCTCCAAGGGCCTTGTGATGAGAAAATGTTGAGAAAATGGGAGGGCAAATTTTGGGGTACAACACCTATTTTCTCTGCACTCTCGGAAATGATGTACAATGTATCCTTATAATCTTTTGGACAAATTTTGAGTCTTCAATTATTTAATAAACCTCCAATTCAAACGTGTGAGACCTCTGTATTCTCGCACTATTTAATCGAAGGATAATTAAATAGGGGCAGATGTCATACCCCAAATTTACCCTATTGATTTCTAACTAAATTAGTCTTTATTATTTTTTAATGTTATTACTGTTGTCAAATTATTGTAGGGTTTAAGATTATAAAAAGGGGTGTATTATTTCAGGATGGACCATCAAAATCTGATGGCCCATTAAATTGGTTCTTACAATTAAGAATCGAGGTGTATTTGTTAGATATATTTCAGCCCATTTAGAATTTAATGAATAAATAGAAAGAGGGGGTGTGCTGATTACATAAGGGGTTTATTTTTAATCAGGCTCGCCTATTGCGTTTTCTCGGACCCATATTTAATAAGAGGAGAGGGTGTGTAAGCTTGCGGAGGCTGATCAACTGGGCCTCTTAAGAGAAATTGGCGCTATTTTGTTATTGTGTTGGTCCAGTTCAAATGAAAATAAGAGGAGAGGGGCATTGTTATAAAGAGGGGGTACATTTTGGAAGAAGAATGGCCCAACAACTGAATAGTTATTGGCCCATTTCAGACATTTGATTGAGAACTTGTTTTGATTTTACAATTATTCTAAACCAGTATTTATTTTACAATTATAATATTATTATTAACTATTATTTAATCAATATTATTTCTATAATTATATTGAACCAAAACCATTAACCAAAAGTCAAAATTAAGAAAATTAGGGTTGAAACCTTATTGTGTTCCCTACGGTGCCTTGTTCCTCTTCCACTACCCAAGCCCAAAACCTAATGAACAGTTATTGTATAGATTCAAAAAAAAAACGCATATTTTGTGAAGATCAAATCGAATCCAAAAACAAAATTGAAGCAAATCTAATCAGTATCAATCTAAATCAATTACATAACAAATTATCCAAGTTTTTTTAATACAGAATCATCTAATTCTAATCATAATCAACTAGAGAATCAAATCTTAAATTTGTATAGAATATTCAATCAATCACTAAAAAATAATGCTAATAACAAACCTTCTTGATTCATTTTAAACCTAACACTATAAAAGCCTAATTTCTAAGGGAAAGAAGGGAGAGGAGAAAATTTTGGAGAAGAAGACTCTAAACAGAGGAGACAAAGAAGTTCTATGCTTGTGAAGATACCATTATTGTTTGAGATCTAGGGTTTCAATTTCTGAAACCCTAAGACTTGTCCTCCAAGCCATCACCTCTACCACGTACCTGCAAACAGAAAGTTAGGAGATTAGAAGAGGAGACAAAGGAGAAATTAGGGGAGGAAAATTATATGACCAATTTCACTACATGAGAGGTAATATAAAACACTTATCTTAAGGTTGTTAATTGTTACCGTGATTGTTGAATGATTGTATGATTGATGTTTAATTGTTGTGTTTCTGGAAAATTTGGGTTTCTAGGGCTAGGGTTCTAAGGTTTGGGGTTAGGCTTCATCAGGTTTGGGGTTTTTCGGTTTCGGTTAATTAGGGTTCTTTATGAACCCTTAGGGTTCTTGGGGTTAGTTCATACATTGTTAGGGTTCTAAATTTCTGGGTTTGTCACGGTGGTTGGGCTTGAAGGTTTGAATACAGACATTCATGCCCAGATGCAGTCACTGACAAAAGCGATTTTGGCCGATGGCGCTCTTGGAGGGGAGATTTCCGGCATGATGTCTTTCTAGAGACAGGTCAGAGCCTCTCTCTCTATATAAATATAAAAGGTTTTGTTTGTTTGGGAGTAGAGAGAGAAGAGGAGAAAATGAGTCTCAGGGTTGGGCCTGAGCTTTTATAACATTCTCGTGGATCCTGTGCTTGCACTCTCGTGATCTCTGCCATGTGCTTCCCGTTACAACCCTTAGATATCCATTAAACAATATCAAACATGCATGCCCATCATAACATGCTGCAATGTCCCTCAAGCTGGCGAACGAATCCAACAATGTGTTGGGCCTAAGCCCTTGATATTTACACCCTCGGTTTACTTTGTTTTGAATAACCCACACCCCCGAGCGCTATTGGGCCTAGTTCAATATATAGACTTGGGCCCTTGCTGAACATACCCCCATTTTTACTCCTTTGTTCAATAGCGCACCTCCCTCCTGGGCTTGGTCATGAATATAATATCTGGATGCAGGACCCTACTTTCTGCACCCTTGATTTTACTCAGCCCAAACAAACTACACCCCCCTATGTTTTAATTAATTTTTATATTTTTATATTATAATTAATATATTTTATATTTAAAATATTTATAAATTCTAAAATTATTTCATTGTTATTATAAAATTCAAATATTTATTTTTTCTAATCCATCCAAATATTTTTAATTGCATTAAAATATTTCTCTTCATGCATTAAAAAGATTTTTTTTTATATATTAACATATTTAAAAAATACTTAACCAACATCAAATCATTTTTTACTAACTCAATTTATAATTTAAGATTACTTACAAAAAGGATTATGAAAATATTTTTAATTGACTGCGAACTTCGTCTAACAACTCTGTTATTCACAACCCAGACTTGGTTCAAGGGGAATTCGAAATATCTTCGTAATCCATAAAAAAACACCAACCAAATACGAACTAAAAATTGGGAATTTGATTCCTCATAAGAGGATACGTAGGCATACAACTAAAATCATGGTGAGTTCCCCTAATAAAATTAAAACCCTATTTCCTAAATCATAAATCTAAACCCTGGTATCCTTGTGAACAAGGTAGATGAGGGATTCCTAACACCTTCCCTTTGTCTAAAAACGAGTCAACAACTTATAATCTCTGAACAAATTAGGGTTATCCATTATATTCCCTTCCCTAGTGATAGGGAAAATAGCAAGTGTACTATTTTTCCTTGCATTAATAATATGGAATATGTCCCTGGATATCGATCTCGAGGACTGCGTGTATTACTGAGGATAATGCATAATTCAGTTAAACAAAAGCTTTACTTTGGGATAAGGTTTTGAAATTGTTACTTAATCAATAGAAAGATAAAATGGCTTTTTAACAGATATGAGGAGCATGCTAGGGTAAGTGTGTGATTTGACCTTGTACTAACCTTTATTATTGATCTCTTCAACAAGTTCATTACCTTCAACTACTGAATCTTTAGTTTGTTTTCCCCTAAGTCCTTAGTAAGAAAACTTTTGGTCTTTCATCCTAATACCTAAGTCCTTAGTGAATTATGATGAAACCAAGAAGTTATGTTATCAAGATTTTACCGGTGCCCTATAGGGTATCCGTAGTCCTAAATGATATCTACTATAGTCTAATTATTCAAAAACCTTAATAATGGCAGTCCAACGTTAATTCTTAACCGTGGATCAATCCCTATTTGTCCGATAGGAAAGGCATAAGAACATTGAACAATTAAATTGAAAAACAACTATTGTATCAATACCAAGAATTCAAAATCAATACATTTGCAAATCAGGTACACCCCTCTAGCATTGGGGAGTTTAGCCTCTCATAGTATTAAAAAGAAAAGCAATAATAAAATTAGACATTACAAAAGGTGAGGATTCTTCTATCTTCAATTGTTGTCGCTCATGAAGGAATCTCCGTCTCCAAATCTCTTAAAAGCCCCAATCTTTATCGTTTCTAATCTTCTCCCGTCAAAAAGTCCTCGTTTTCATCGTGCAAACTTGGCTAAATAGTGAACAAACCATTTTTCTCAATCTGAAATGCCCAAACGCCCCTCTGGGTTCCAAATAGTGAAAAATCATAAAAACACTCAAAATCAGCGTCAATGACCAACACAGCCCGTGTCAGGTGACACGGCTGCCCGTGTTGTCCTTCTGATAAATAATTTTCAAACTTTTGGTTCAGGCCCCCTGACACGGGTCATGTCAAGTGACATAGGCACCCGTGTCAGCCCCCTGATTTTCCTATTTGACAATAGCGCTCATCCTTACATGGATCGTGTCAGGTGACACGGGTGGCTGTGTCAGGCACCCTATATCTTGGCTTTTGAGACTTCCTCTGAAACTCCGAATTTGCATTTTTTGCATCGATTTTCCTGGTTTTATTCCACCAAGCCTGAAAATAACAAAGTACACAACCAACACATAAAACATAGGAGAATTAAATAAAACACTTGACAAAATAAAGAAATGATAGCTAAAATAAATGTTAAATGTCTGTGTAAAAACCACTGATCAAAATCCCCCAAACTTAAACTGTTGCTTGACCTCAAACGACCATTACAAGAACTCATGAGAATCACAACAGCTCGATACTCATACGTTCAAATTGACCAAAAAGCAGTTCGTTCGATGTTCACATGACACGAAGAGTTTATTTAAGAATATTTAAATCTAGAGCTTCCTCTTCAGATACCTCTTTAACTATGCTTTGTACTTAATTCTCTTTCTGATTTTCCTCCTTTTTCATTCGGAAAGTCAAATTAAGAAAATGAGAATTATGATGATCATCACATGCACAATACTATTCAAGACTTTTTTCTTAGGCACCAAATAGCAGAATTGGCTACTTTTAATTACTGATGAAATTTTCAAACTTTGCAATTATATATTGTCCTTTTGGGCGATGTTTGGGGATCAACCCCCTTTGGGATGAATAACCGGATGATGGCTATCAAAATTAGCGATCCATTTTCCTTTTACCGCCTTTTCAACATTTGGTGCCAAATTTATTTATCTCTACATCAATCATACATGCATGTGAATCTATGTTATGCCACATTGTAAGAATAAACTACTTCAGGAGTACTTCTCAGGATTAAAGAACTATGGTATAAATCTACATGTTATTACTCGTATCATTGTTATATTATTTCAAACTTCCTACCCTCGAAAAACCATCCCTTTGTCTCTATATACTATTCCCGAGCTCTATGAGAACCAAGTTCTTGATTAAAACAAAAAATTTCGGCCAAATTTGGAGGACTTCAAATCGTGAATTTACACAGCAATTCGCATAGAACTAACAAATAATTTGAAAAGAAGAAAAGCAATAAACCCCCTCCCCCCAAAATTGAACTAAACATTGACTCCAATGTTTCAAAACAAGCGCGAGAAAGGTGACTCACAGAGGGAAATGCAACACCAGTTGCTGCCTCTTAGATTTCACCAGTAAGACTCCCTTTTTATTACCTGTAAACAAAACAAAAACAAAAACAAAGTTATTCAAAAGTGTGGGTTGCCTCCCATGAAGCGCTTCGTTTAACGTTGCATGGCTCGACGATTCTTCCCCTTATAGGGAATACTTCATCTTTTACACCTTGTTACCTATCCTTTCCTCAACCCAAAACTCATCTAGATCAAAAGCATTGACCACTTTGTACTTCCAGTACCTTTCAACTTTTGTCTTCTCACCTTTGGGTTTCCTTTTCTTTCTCTTCTTGACTTCTGGACTGAACTTAGAAGTTTTTGTTGATGCCACCTAAGAGCTTATACTGGAGACCTTTTCCGGGGGTGATTATAAACTGTTGTTATCTCCTGCTAATTTAATCATACCAGCTGAAGCTTGATTCTTTTCACATGCACCCTGTTTTTTGATCTACAACACCTTCAAAGTTATCTCCTCATCAAAATATTTTAGTGTCAGATTACATGTCTCGATATCAAAATTACATCGATTAGTCAGCATAAATAGTCAACCAAGAATGATAGGATTCTCTTCATCTTCAGGTATGTCAATGGTCTGAAAATCAACTAGGAAAACAAAATTGTCAATTTCCACTAATACATCTTCAGCTATCCCATATGACTTCTTGATGGTGTGATCCACAAATTTCAATTTTGTCCCACTCCTGCTTATCTTCTCAATATCGAGCTTCTTGAAAATCGATAATGGCATTAAACTCACACTAGAGTCAGAATCAACCATAACCCTCTTGAAAGCTATATCTTTTACGGTGCATGGTATTGCAACTGACCCGAGATCCTTCTGCTTGACAAGTATTTTTCTCTCGAGCGCAATTGTACACAATTTCTCATCAATGGGTACTTTCCATCTTCTGTTGTTTTCTTTTTTGAAAGTACCTCCTTCATGAATTTCTGGTACAATGCCATTTTCTCTAGTGCTTCAAAGAACGGTATGTAGATCTCTATATTTTTGAAATTTTTGACAAATTTCTCAAAATCTTTTTCTTTTGTGTCCTTCTTTACCACTCGAGATAGATACGGTAACTTGATCACTAGTTTAGTCTTCTCTTCAATTGGCTTCACAGGCGATACCAATTCTTCTTGTTTGTTCCTGTTCTCTCTCACTTTCAACTCTACTTATATGATAATGTCATCAAACTTCACCTCATCTTCTTTTTCTCTATCAACTTTCTCACTCCTTGTTTTGACAGCATTCACATTCTCATGACTTTTCTGACTTTCTTGTGCTCGCAGTGCTACCTGTTGTGCAATCTCTCCCATTTGAACTTTCACATTTTTTTATTGCAGCTGTGGTATTCCTGTAATTACTCCTTGTCTCTTCTTGAAATTGAGAGGTGTGGCCAGCCATATTTTCAATAGCCACCTCCTACTCTGCCTTTTGAGGAGCTTGTTGCTGCTGATCTTTCCAAGAGAAGTTAGGATGATTCTTCCACCCAGGATTATAGGTGTTCGAATATGGGTTATTTTACCTCAAGAATTTTATCCCATCAATTTGTTATGGTGTTGCAAGACATTGCATAGTAAGGTACGGTCCACTACAAATTTTACAAGCAACCTTTTGTACCTGTTGAACTTGAGCTACATTTTCAGTACCCATGTTCATTGCTTTCAGCTTTTTCTCCACTTCTGTAGCAATAGCCTCTTCAATTTTTAGTTACATATTCACTTCCAACTTCAAATCAATCACTCCCTCTAGTTTGCTTACAACTCTGTCATATAGCTCCAGATGCTCATTTGCAGCAATGGCTTCAATAATCTTCTTCACACCAGTGGCTGTTGTAAAGTTAGATGAGCCACCAATTGTTGTATCAATTAGCTGCTTTGTCTTCATTCGAAGGCCATTTACAAACATTTGCATTTGCTCAGTTTGACCCATGTTGTGAGTGGGACAGACTACTAATAACCTCTTGAACCTCTTATAAGCATCACCTAGCGACTCTTCTTCCTTCTTCTTAAAATTCATAATATCATATCTTTTGCGAATATAAACAGAAGCAGGAAAGTACTCATCAAGAAAAGTCTTCTCCATTTGTTCCCAAGTGGTGATACTTCTAGCAGGAAATGAGTAAAACCACTCTTTGGCATCTTCAGACAGCACGAATGAGAACATCCTTAATTTCTTGGCTTCTTCAGAGTGCCCCTCAATCTTCAAAGTAGTAATCATGGTGTGGAATCTTTGCAAATGCTTATTGACATATGCATTGATCTTTTCGGTGAAAGATTTCTCGAGCTGGCGGATGGTTGAAGGATGTAGTTAAAAATTTGCAACATTAACTGGTTGATTCACAATAGTTAACTGACCTGCTGGAGCATTTTCTCCTCCGTAATCCCAAAGAAGTCTCTCTGGTGGTGGTGGGTCTTCAGCCATTGTTTCTTTCTTTTTAGACTCTGAACCTGAATGATCTGATGAACCCTCTGATTCCTGTCTAACTAGCCAAGCTTTTCAGTGCCTTGCGTGAAAAGTTCTTTCGATTTATGCGTCAAAAGGAAATTCAGCTGAGGACTTTCCTCGCATGCAAAGGTTAGGAAAAATAAGGAATAACAAAAATATAAAAATTACAGAAAATAAATTTTAGTTGCAGAGCAACAAAATTTTAATTGAACTCAAGTTACACTCAATAACTCGATAGTCCCCGACAACGGCGCCAAAAACTTGATAGGGAAAATAGCAAGTGTACTATTTTGCCTTGCAGTAATAATAGGGAATTTTTCCCGAGATATTGATCTCGAGGACTGTGTGTAGTACTGAGGATAATGCGTAGTTCAATTAAACAAAAGCTTTACTTTGGGATAAGGTTTTGAAATTGTCACTTAATCAATAGAAAGATAAAATGACTTTTTAAACAGATATGAGGAGCATGCTAGGGTAAGTGTGTGATTTAACTTGTATTAACCTTCATTCTTGATCTCTTCAACAAGTTTATTACCTTCAACTACCGAATCTTTAGTTTTTTCCCCCTAAGTCCTTAGTAAGAAAACCTTTGGTCTTTCATCCTAATACCTAAGTCCTTAGTGAATTATGATGAAACCAAGCAGTTATGTTATCAAGATTTTACCAGTGCCCTATAGGGTATCCCTAGTCCTAGGTGATATCTACTATAGTCTAATTGTTCAAAAACCTTAACAATGGAGGTCCAACCCTAATTGTTAATCGTGGATCAATCCCTATTTGTCTGATAGGAAAGACATAAGAACATTGAACAATTAAATTGAAAAGCAACTATTGTATCTATACTAAGAATTAAAAATCAATACATTTTCAAATCAGGGACACCCCCTAGCATTGGTGGTTTAGCCTCTCATAGTATTAAAAAGAAAAGCAATAATAAAATTAGAAATTACAAAAGGTGAGGATTCTTCGATCTTCAATTGTTGTCGCTCATGAAGGAATCTCCGTCTCCAAATCTCTTAAAAGCCTCAATCTTTATCGTTCCTAATCTTCTCCCATCAAAAAGTCCTCGTTTTCATCGTGCAAACTTGGCTAAATAGTGAACAAATCATTCGTCTTGGTCTGAAATGCCCAAAACGCCCCTCTGCGTCCGAAATAGTGAAAAATCATAAAAACACTCAAAATCAGCGTCAATGGCCAACACGGTCTGTGTCAGGTGACACAGACGCCCGTGTTGGCCTTCTGATAAATAATTTTTTGAATTTTGGTTCAGGTACCCTGACAGGGGCCGTGTCAGGTTACACAGGCACCCGTGTCAGCCCCCTGATTTTCCTCTTTGACAATAGCGCTCATCATGATATAGCCCGTGTTTGGTGACACGGGTGGTCGTGTCAGGAACCCATTATCTTGATTTTTGAGACTTCCTCCAAAGAATGAAATAAAACATAGAAGAATGAAATAAAACATAGAAGAATGAAATAAAACACTTGACAAAATAAAGAAACGATAGATAAAATAAATGTTAAATGTATGTGTAAAAACCACTGATCACCTAGGATAAAAATTAAGGGGGGCGACTCTCAATTTAAAACTAGTTACAACATTTGCGACAACACATCAACAATTTTTCTAAGTAAGAATCCTACCCTTCATTCTAGAGAAAAGCAAATAGAAATTAAGCATCACTTTATCAGAGACTATGTTCAGAAAGGAACTCTTATTTTAAAATTTATAGATACAGGCCATCAGTGGGCTGACATCTTCACAAAACCTTATCTGAAGATAGATTCAAATTCATTCTGGATAATCTACACATGACATTATGTCCTGAATAGGTTTCTGGTAAATTTCTTAACCAAATGTGAATTGTAAAATTTTTCTGACTTTGTTATTTCTACCAGTTAGAAATAATGCTCCCAAACGCTTTGACACATAGCAAAGACGTGTCTGTTTTTAGCTTAAGCAAGAAAAGAACCTGACATCCGTCAATTCCAATTAATGCAAATCACTAGAAATGTCACCTTGAGAAATGAGATAGTCTGAGATTAGGTTAAAAATCATCATTACTCCTATTTACTTTTTATGTACGTTTTTTTCTAGTTCCAACAATTGTTTTCAAAATGCTCTCTATAAATACCTTTTCAAAATCCTCTCTAAACGTCACTTTCAGTACCCTTTTGTATTCTCTCTTGTTTTCCTCTCTCTCCTTCTTCCATGAATCATCACATTAAGCGTGAACTAGTACAATTCTCTCAAAAAATGGACCAACTGGCAAAAGGTGATTCCTCTTCTCAACCACAAACATCTTCACAACCTATTACTACAGCCTCTCAAAACCCAGAAAAATCTATTAAAACCCTAGAAAGCATTCCCAATAGCCCTGTCATAACTAATCTTAATACCCCTCTAGATCAACTTGAAGTTTTGAGCGAACTCATGGTAGATTTTGACAACATCACGGAAAATGTTTTTGATCTTCTTGACAAACTATCTAAGAAAGGTTGGATATATTTATTCTTTCGACTCTACGGACCAACTTATGTTGATCTTGTAAAGAAATTATGGGTTTATGCAAATGCAAATGAAAAATACATTGTCTCACATATCAAAGGTGCAAAAATGGTAATTATTGAGAAAACAATCGCTACACTAGTGGATTGGACACACAACCCTGGAAGAAGAGTGTACAATGCCCCTCCAAAATCTAGCTATCTCAACAATACGATTCAACCAACAATTTCCACTGAAGTTGGTGACAAGATTTCTGGAAAAACTCAAGAACTTTCTCCAAAATTGAGAGTTTGGTTCAGATTTCTTCTAGGTTACATTCATCATAGAAGGTCCACAAGCTCTTCAGACTATGTTAACACAGATTAAAAAGTGATTTTGTTCTGCATCTTGAAAGGTTACAGAGTTAATCTGATGTGTCTTCTTTTTTGCTACCTTCGAGACTCTATCATAGAAAGGAATCTGGGAAAAATAAAAACCTACGCCCCTCTAGGCAGATTAATCATAGACATTTTGGTTGAAAACGGCTTAGTTTCACACCTTCATTCATTGAATATGGTAGATAATAATCTTGCCACCAGAGTGCAAAATTCTTCAATGCTAAAAATATTTTGCATATGGGTAACATTCATAAGATTCAGGTTAAGCCCTCTCTTGACACCAAGAAGCAGAAATTGATAAAAACTTGTTCGCCTGCTGATGAGTTTCCACTTTTTACCAAGCTTGATCCTTCCGTAATGATATATGCTTTTCTTGAAGCAAAAGGCCTTGATCCAGCTTAGTTCGATTACAACTGTCTTATGAATGCTCCACATAATGTCCCTTCCAAGAAAAGAAAATCCAAGCCAAAGAGGAATCCTACCACTAAGAAAGTCTTGAAGATTTCTGAAGCATCTTCCACCAAGAACCAAACCTCAACCTCTGAAACTCCTAGTAAGTCTCCGGCATCTAAGTTTATTGCTCCCTCTATTGAAATTTCTAAATGCATCCTTCCTACTCCACCTCAAAAAACTTCAACCACATTGACAACTCCATCCACTCAACCATCCTTTATAGACACTTCCACTCCCACCGAAAAATCCAAATGACCTCAATTACAAACTCAACAATCTTCACCTCCACCACACCAATAACCTCAAACTTCTCCTGAAACTCAATCATAATCATCACCCCTTCTATCCATTGTTCAAGACATTCCTTCTACCACACCAACACCCTTTACGTTTCTTTCACCACCAACCTCCTTACCCACTCAAACCCTAGAAGTTTCCTCTCCTCAAATCACCTTAGCCATTCTAGAAGGCACCAAATTTTCAAATATTTCTGACCACGATCCTGTGAATCAAGTGGGGTCTGCTGAAGCTCACTCTGATTCTAAAGCCATTCACTCTATAGAAGCTCCATCCACTCAATCTCAATCCACTTATCCAAACAGTCTAGAAGAACTATTCTCCAAGCTCTCCGCCAAAGCCACACAGAAACTGATAAAACTTCATGAAGACTCAAGCTCAAGTCTTAACACATATGAAGTCAAAACTAGCTGGGATATGTTCCAGAACTTTCTGGATAAGCATCTTCTTAGAATTAAGAATGCTTATGTTGATCTTCAAACCAAATATGTTGTTGAAGCCCTTTAGAACTATCAAGAAGCTGAAGCTCAGAAAGTAGTTAAAGAAGTAACTCTAAAAGCATCTGAAGAAACAACTCAGAAAGCTCTTCAAGATCAATCAAGGAAGAGGTTGGATGAAGCCAACGCACCCCTAGACAGTTTTGTGGTTTTACGTCAGCTTCTAAGTTCTATGGATGAACTAAGGAAGGATCAGAAGGAAATTTAGAAAGATTAGAAGGAAGTCAAGGAAAGACTTGACAAGCAAGATAAAGTTAATGCTAATCTCCAAAATCTACTTGCCTAGCTTACCAAGAGCGCCTTAGCGAAAACTTCTTAAACCTTCTCTTATTTATAGTCTTATCTCTTTTTTGTCCTTGTACCTTCTACCTTTTCAAATGAAAGTTTCATTTTTTTGATTATAACAAAAAGGGGGAGTAACAGATGATTTTGATATATACCTATTCTCGCATAACTCCATGCTCACATTTTTCTTTTCTGCCAAAAAGTGTTTCTAAAAAATATTGCAAGAAAAGCGAAGAATTCTCAAACCCAAATTATGTAAAAGAGAAATCACTCTCAGAAAAAAGCAAATATTAGACTCAGGGGGAGTATGTAATCTTAAGGGAGTTCTCTAAATATAATTTCAAATCTTAATGTACTATTTTGTCGTCATAAAAAATGGGAAGAATGTTAGAGCAAGAAAGCTTCTAGTCAATTCTAAGTTTTGATGACAAAAATTATATGTGAAATTATATGTGTGCGTGTCAAGTATTATAAAATGCAGGTGTATCTAATGAAACATCAAAATTTTCGCTCAGACCAAATCAGAAGCATTCTAGCAAGTTAATGAAAGCTCAACATCAAAAGCAACATTGACCAAAAACTATAGAAACTATCAGTATATAAAATCATGTGATCAGAAACACATTCAAAAGATACATTCAAAAGAATCAAATGAGAAATCATTATTCTCGAGGCAAACACAATGATTGCTTATCTCATACAGTATCTTGGAAACATGGAAAGAAGTAAACATGTCCTCCAAAAGTAAAAATCATTATATCTATGAGGAAACTTGTATTGAGGAATGGTCTCAACGTGCCTAGCTAGTCCAACGACACTTTTCACAATGTCTATAAAAGAATCTCCACGTTGTTTGAAAGATAACAAGAACAACAGTAACAAAAATTATGCTACAATATTTCACACACACACTCAAATTCTCAATCAGTTACAAAATTCGTTTACACTGAGTTGTTTCTCAAATGTGTAACTTCATTAGATAGAAATTTTAGTGTTTATCAGCTTTATAGAAGCATTTTTTTGTAAACACAAAACATTGTTCTACGTGTAAGTTTGTACATTTCCTTAAGTGACTTTCTAGTCTGTATACTTGAGAGGGCTAAGAGGTCTTTCTAGACTCTTAGAGGTTATTGTGTAATCTTTTGAGATTAGTGAATTAAGTCCTTGTTGAAGGTGAAATCACCTTGGCGGGTGGATAAGAGGTAGCCTTAGTTTTAAGGTGAACTTGTATAAAAATAACTGTGTTATTTTTATTTGGTTTTCTTTTACAATAACTACTTATCATTGTGTGCTAGTGATAAAACAAGTTTTTTTTAAAGAAAATTTTAGAAAACCCAATTCAACCCCCCTTACTTGTGTTTTCTCTAAACTTCAGAGGGGAGTTACATCGACGTCATATACACCCACATGTTCCACACCCTAAAGCTCAACGATACCCACATGTCACCATACATGGGGTCCGACCTGCAAGGACTTAGAGGTTTGACCTCTAAGCCATAGGGAAATGTCGAGCTCTTCGTCACATTCGGGGAAGAAGATGCATCCCGATAGGTCAAAGTGCGGATTTCCCGTCTCTCTACAACTGCATCCTAGGAAGACCAACATTGGCCGAGCTGACCACTATACCCTCCACGGTGCATTTATAGATAAAGTTCTAAACCAAGAGGGCATGCATTTCCAACATCCATAGAGACATCTCAACTTCCAGGAGATGTTTCAACGTGGCTTTGAAAGGGTAAAACATGTTTGACACTAGGGAACGACCTACTAAAAGAGAAACCACGTCAATAACAGCGAGTACCTCTGCACATAAACCTGCTCGGGTTGAAGAATAACAAGCTCTAACAAAGGTCGACTACATTGACCTCGACACCCGCTTTGACAAAGATGAAGTCGAGGCCCCCAATGGAGAACAAGATCATCTCCGACCTATCCCAGACGGAGACTTCGAGTTCATCCCCCTTGGTAAAGACCTGAGCAAAGGCGTGGAGACTGGTGTTGGACTCCCTGACCTAGAGAGGAAGCAACTCAAAGCCTGCTTGAGGGAGAACAATGACATGTTCGTGTGGAGCACTGCAGAGATGCTCGGACTCGACCCTGAGACCGCCTGTCACCAACTAGATTTGGATTCAGCCGCTAAGGAAGTAGTACAACGTAGGTGTAACACCCCAATTTAATTAGAATTGTTTTTAATTAAATAATTAGAAGACGCGGTGTATTATTATGAATTAGTGGATTTTATGATGTGGGTGACGCCTTTGTTGGGAACTACATGCCCTAGAATTATTGAAGTTGAGATTATAGGGGTGTATGGCTAAAAGTATAGAATTATGGGGTGTGTGGTATAATATAGTTTACTAGTATTATTATATTATTATTAGGATTATTATTATTTTATAATAATTATTAAGTCATTAATTAATTAAGAAGGTTATATTATTATTGGGATATATTAGAGTAATAATAAGAGAAAGAAAGTCAGTACGTAGAAACAGAGAAAGAGAAGCGTAGAAGAGAGAATATGAGAATAACACTAGGAAGTTAGGGCAGGAAGATTCATCGTAGGAATCAAGAACCACGATAATGTTGTACCCCAAATTTTGACCTAAGATATCATCTCTCATCTGCATCATTATATTGCAAGTATTTTGATCTATTGATTTTAAAAATTCATAACTTTCTCGAGTCAAGAGCTATTTATTTTGAACACTAAATTATTTAATCGATTCATGCTAAAACAATGTTTATTAATTATTTATTATCTTAAATTTAAATAATTGGAATTTATTTTCAATTTTTATATAATTTAAAGATTTATAGATAATAAAATAAATATTGGAAAAGAGGTTTATTATTTGATCAAACAATGTTTATTAATTGTTCGTTATCTTAAAATTAGATAATTGGAATCTGTTTTCGGT
Source organism: Vicia faba (assembly GCA_948472305.1). Lineage (NCBI taxonomy): Eukaryota > Viridiplantae > Streptophyta > Magnoliopsida > Fabales > Fabaceae > Vicia > Vicia faba. The sequence continues at coordinate 520,399,752 of OX451735.1, read as the reverse complement.
TATTATATAATTTAAAGATTTATGAATAATGAAATAAACATTTTGAAGAGAGGTTTATTAATTGGTTAACAGTGATTATTTAATTATTTATCATTCTAAGTTAAATAATTGAAATTATGTTTTCAATTGTTATAATTTAGAAAATTATGAATAATGAGTTAAATAATTGAAATTGTTAATTGATCAATGATGTTTATTTATTTGATTATAATTCGGAATTTAAGTAATTGAAATTAATTTTTTAATTATTATAAGTTAAAGAATTATAATCAATAAATAAATAATTGGAAAGAAAAAGAATTAATCGGGAAACAATAGAATTTTATTTCACTTTATTACAATTGTTATTTAAATATTGTATTATTTACAAAATATTTATAATAACAAATTACATAAAAGTTTAAAGGAAAATAAAACTATTCTAATTTTTTCTAATTCTAAATCTTCTACCCAATGCCTTTTGTCTGCCCACTTGATTTTACCTGCAAAAACAATTAAAAGAAAAATTAGAATTGAACAAATAATTAAAAGCAGAAAATTATTTAGTGTTCATCATTAAAAGCAACGGCTGGAATCAGTTTACCCTTTTTTGCAAATCACGGGATTTCTCCCGGTTCACAAAAAGAGAGGAATTTTTATTTTCATAAATGAATGCACAATTTTGAATGCACAAATTCATTTTTATTTTCAAAACTGCATAATTAAAAGTTAATTGCATTTTTCAGAGTCCAATGCATATTTCAAAAAATATACACAGCATACAAAAGCCCATGCATAATTTCAAAACAGTATATGCAAGACAAACAAAATGCAACGTTAACATGCCATGCAAACATGGGGGAAGAAGCCAAAACAAATAGGCTCCTTACTGTTACATTGCAAGGACAAAAAGAAAGCATGCAGTTTAAACCAATTTGCAAGCAATATGCATTCCCTTTTCATCATATTCCAGCACTGTTGTAATTTCAGAAGAAAACAGTACATATCATTTTATTGTCAAAGCTGTACTGAGAGAGAGAAGAGAGGAGGAAGTGTGGTTTTACAGGTTTGGCTTAGGCAGGAAATAGATACAAGACAACTGCAGTAACACAGTCAGTAAGAAGACAGAAAGCATGGAATAAGATACAAAACGAACTGATGTAATAGTATGTACAGAGGCATCAAAGAAAATATTAAAAATATACCAAAGCCCTCAACGTAAACCTGAAGGCCAAAAAATTGTTATAACATAACAAGAAAAATCATTACACACATTCATCTATCTATCTCCAAGCCTTCAAAACTCAGAAAAATTATTGTCAAACAAATATACAAGAATTCTCAAAGTACCAAAAAGCATAACTTCAAGAACCTTGCTGCCTCAAAACCGAACCTCTTAACCATGTCAAACCTGTCCTGTTTTAAATCCTAAGCCATGGAAGCTTAACCATAAACCAACAACCTTGGCCAAAACCTCATTAACCTGATTGAGCCCTCAAACCAATATCACAAGCATCATTCAAAACCATACACAACCTAAACCATTAACCTGCAACTGATTAAACCATTTCAAAAACCAGTAGAACCATTTCAAAACCAGTAGCCATGGCCTAAAAGCTGAAAACCAGCATGAACACCATAACCACAATGCAACTTACTTGAGATTGTCCAAACTAGAAAGGCCTCAGAATTCGTCATCATAGGCTATCATAAGGCAACAGTAACAAGGCAAGGAGGAGAAGAAGAGGAAATCTAATCAAAACAAAGTGTTCCAACATAGCATGTTCAAGGCAACCAGAAAAGCCTCAGCATAGCATCATTGGCCAAAAGCAAAAGCATACAGAAGTGAGAACGAAGGAGAAAACTAGTAAAAAAAGCATTTTTCAACAGTAGCACTCAAACGTCCAAAACATTGAAGCATACAGTACCAAGGCAAGAAGAAGGACACAAATACACAAACCAGGGTCCAGTAGTCCGAAGCAAGCTCGCGACGCATCACTTTTCCTCGCCGCCCTTGGCCTCCGTCGCACGCCCCAACTTCCTCCTCCGTCTCCGCCTCTAGGTAACGATTTCTTTTCTTTCTTTGACTTTCATAATACCTCCAACAAACAATAATAGAGAATCAAAATCAAGCAGATAAAAACATGAACATGCAATAATCAAAACCTAACGAAGTAAAGGACGAAGCTTGTACCGTAAAAATCCGTCGCCCCCTAACGTTTGGCTGGAGGGAAGAGGAAAGCGGGATGTTGGTGGCCATTGAGGCGAGAAGCTCAGGCAAAAGCTCAGGCAGAAGCTCAGGCAAAGGCAAAAGACGCGAAGACGAAGAAGAGAGAAAGATCGCCGCTCTGCACATAACCAAACCCTAATCCCTTTTCCAATTAACAAATCATGTTTAACCCTAAAAACGTTTGTAAAACCAAATGGGCCTCACCCCATTTTCCTGCCTAAGCCTAACGATTTGCTTTATTCACCCCTATCTTGCTTCTGATGCTATTAATCTTGGGCCTCCTAAAACCCCTTTTGGCCCATTTTGTTTTTTCCTTTAGTTTGTTTTAATGAATCAACTTAATTCACTTTTTGTTTCTAATTAATAATAATAAACAACCTTTCTATATAGTTAATTAAATATATTATTCTTAATGGTATTAATTACTAATGAACAAATTTTGTTATATTAATTAGGGCCTTTTATAAAATTAGTTAAAATACTCAATTTAGTATAAGACATTAAGTCATCTTTTAATAATACTTTATATTAAAAAATATCAAAACTCTAAAAAAGGGATAAAAAATAGAAACTTAAAAAACTTAAAAAAACATTTTATTCCCCTTAATTAATTCTCATTTTACTTTTATCCATTTTAAAAATGCGTAAAAATGAAAACTATTAAAAATATTTTCTTTTCATTAATATTAAACAAAAATCATAAAAAATGCATATTTATACCCTTTAGTCTTTTATTTAAATTGTTGTATATCATTTATTTATCATAATTTTCTGCTTACTTGTTTATTCTGTTTACGTTTAAATCCAAGGGAAAAAACGATTAAATTTGTCGACTTCATGTCCTCAAGTCTAATTGCGCAAACTTTCGCATTTCATTAAAACTTAGGATAATTTTTCCTCAAATATTCAATCTTTTCGAAACTTATACCTTTTAAGCAAAAAACTTTGACATTAGGTCGTCGTATCTTCAAAAACTCGTCCGTACCCCGTTTTTGGCCAAAACTATTTATTTTTAATCAAACAATAAATTTCAATAAACAGATATTTCAAAAGGTTCCTATAGAGTACTATAGATACATTGGGTGCTAATACCTTCCCATTGTATAACCAACCCCCGAACCATAGATCTCTTTTCAAAAAAGCCTTGTATTTTTATTACTTTTAAAAATTATTATTTACATTGCATATTTAGGGTTTTATTTCGCTCTTTCCCCTTTCCCTTGGAAACAATAAAGCGCGGTGGCGACTCTTGCTTTTGTGAGACGAATTAATCAATAATTCGATCTCCGATTTACCCCGCTACATTTTTTATCGCTACATAAGGTATGGGGGATTCTAACACTATAATGGGTTTTCTAATTATGGGGTATGATAGAGTTTAGGTCCCATGGTTGTATGTTTTGATTTCTCCCTAATTGGTGTTCTTGGGGTTTTCTCCCATTATTGTTGAGTTTTGATGCTTTTTTGTATGATTGTTTGTGAAATTGATTGTTATAATCTATTGAAATTAATGTCATTGATGTTATGGAATGCATAGAATTGTTGTATGATTTGTGAGTATGAATTGAGGTAGTGATAAATTTGTTGTTGTTTGCAAATTGGGGTTTTGGGGATTGAAAAGAATGATTTTTCGTACAAAAATATAGCATGTTTTGGTTCTGCAACAACGGTAACCAATTATTGTCTTGTGGTAATTGGTTACCGTGTGGAATTATGGGATAAAAACACATGATATAATAGGTGTAACCGGTTACTGGCCCTGTGGTAGCCGGTTACCACTGAAGCTACCAGGTTTTTCAAAAATTGAAAACTTTATAACTTTTGACTCGGGTGTCTGTTTGACGCGCCGTTTGAACCCACGGGAAGCTAAAAATAGTTTTTATCTAATAAAAATAATTTGAAAACAGTATGAGATTTTTTTTCTGAATTCTTATATTATTCCGGTATCTTGATGTAATGTGAAGTTGTGAATATGATGATGGAATCAATGAGATTGGTATTGTGATTGAGTATGATGATGTTGCATGAATGTTTTAATTATGTGACATGATATGCATGATAATGATGATGGCCTGTATTGGCGTGACATTGATAGGTAAGGATAATCAATGTGAAATTATGTTGTTGCATGTCAGTGTCACATGCATTCATTAAAGATGTCCCGTATTGGCGAAAGATGGCTTGTATTGGTAAAAGATGGCTTGTATTGGAGAAAGATGGCATGTATTTCCGTTTTTTCCCCAAGTTTACATTTATTAAGTTGAGAGTTTTTCCCTATTGGTTCCACGTGCATTGAGTCAGTGTTAGTTTCACTATATTGCATAAATGTTAGTAATTGATTATTTGAGCATTGAATGAATCTCTACTTTCGCTATGATGGATGTTTTGTGTTGTTTATGCACTTAATTATATTGATGTGTTTCGTAGTATGATGAACAAGAAAAGGTGTGAAAAAAGATGTATAATGATATGTACTTGAATTTTTACCTGCTCATTATTATGCTTTCACTTATATTATTTTGATATCTCACCCTTTCTATTTGAATGTTAACTCTACATGGGTAACATGGAGATGATCCCAAGTAGCTTGAGATCGAGATTAGCTAAAGAGTACCTCAGTTTGCATAGATTGAGTCAGTGTTGCTCTGATACGTAAGACTTGGGGATTTTGCGCTTGCTTTGTTTATGTTGGGAGTAAACCATTGTAGAACTCCACTTGTTGGATTTTATTGATGTTTATGTTGATTTTTGAATCATTATAATTATAACTCATGTTGAAGAGTTAAGAATAATTACTGTTGATGTTTTCTGCTGCGAATAAATGAAAAGAAGTTCAAACTTGATGAATGTGTGATTTATGTGTTGCATATCTTTCTATATGAGTGTGATCGGTGGAAATAAAACTGACTGTTTTTAAGCTGGTTTCGCGAAATGTCGCGGAAGCAAGAGTCGCCACCGTCTTTTATTTTCTCCAACATGGATAGGACAAAAGCACAGCAAAATTCCTTATGAGATTGTTTCTCGGTTCGGGAGGTAGATTTATAGAAAGGAAGGTGTTAGCACCCTTTCTATCCATGGTTATCCATGGGCTCTTAGATACTTGCTCTTATGTTTTCAAAATGTTTGCTTTTCAAAATGTGAGTGGGTTTGAAAAAGTTTCTTTGAAAGATTTCTGAATAACTCTTGTATCTGTCCTCAAGAGTGTTTGAAAAATTTGTTTTGAAAGCTTTTGAAAGTGTAAGGTGTGAAAAGTATTTTTGTTTGTTTTTGAAAAGAGCAAGTATCTATGAGTCATCTACCTACCCTAAGGAATTAAGTTGTGTAAGTGTCCTTTGGGTAGTGCCATCCCACCATTGAGAGGTAGGTAGCACCACCGTTGGAGGTGTTTGGGTCAATTCGTTTGTAGGGACAGTGTGGTCACCAGAGCAATAGTAGGACACTTTAGAAGCTACCCTTATGCCCTAGGTCCTTTTATCCGAGGCAACCATTTCGAGGCAACTAGATCTTTAGACAGAAGGGCGACCTCTAAGACACCTTATACTTGATGACCATGTTTCGAGGCAACGAGTGAAGCGTACCCTAGGAGTGGCATGTGCTTTGTGTGTTGTTTTTCAGTTAATTGTCTTTGTACATGTTATTTGTGAGCTACGGATTAATTTTATTTACATACATTCTTTCATGCATTTAACAGTTAGGAGTGCGGAAAGTAAATTGCAGAAATGTAAATTCTAACTATTACAAGGCGCGGGTCTATACATCGCCAAAGACAAAAACCCGTTTTGGTAAATAAGTACGAGAAATTAAATAAAGCGGTAAAAACCTATTTAACTATTACATATCTGGAGACAGTTACATAAATAATAAAAATAAAAATAAATACGCGCGAAAGAATTAAATCAGGAAGTCTTTAGGGTGTTGACCCTTTTAAGAAAAGAAATGAATGTTTTTGTCCTTTTTTGTGATTAAATGAAATTAAAATTAATAACTAATCTAATTAATTAATTAATTAAAAATAAATAAAAGTTTTTTTTGTATTTTTATGTTTTTGATGAAATAAAATAAAAGGAAATAAAACTAAAAGTTAATAAAACCTAATTCTAAATTTATTTTAGTTATTAAGAAAAAAAAAGTTAAAGTTGCCTAATTAAAATTAATTCAATTTATTAGTATTTATTTACAAAAATAAAATGAAATTAATAATAATAATAATAATAATTACATTTTTTTTGTTTTTTTCTGAATTTATGAAAATAATTATTTGTGAACTAACTAAATCATAATAATAATTAATAAAAGGAAAGAAAATAAGAAAAGAAATGCTAAATCAAGGAGGTGAAGGCCGGATTTTGGAGGTTTTACTCAAAATCATCCTTAGGCATCAAAAAATTCCATCTAAGCCCATGGTTGTGATCGTCCATGTCTCCTGATCACGTCTATGCTTATGGTTTGTCCCAATTTCACCTGTAGACAAAATACCTAAAAACAAAACCAACGAACCCTAGGCACGGGTATTGTTATACGAAGCCTAAAAATGAAATTGAATATAGCAGTTACATTGGAAATCAGGCATGGAGTATGAATGTGCTATTATTTTCCTGAAAAAGTGCAAGAATGGAGAAACATGATTTCGTGTACAGGGGTGAGTTTGAGACAACTTACAGCGCTTGGTAGTGGACCTTAGGACGCGTTTGTGGTTGCTTTGGCTTCAGGGAGTGGCAAGGAAGAAGGCCACGTGCTCCTTTTGGCCTGAAAATGCTTGCAAAACTCCTTTTGATCTCACACTTTTTTTTGACAAATTTTGAACTTTGCTCTGGCCGTTTGTGCACTTTTTTTTGTTTTTGAATGAGGCTTGCAAGGCTTGTATATATAGTAATGAGTGAGAATCAGTCACTATTATGAGCTCTTAACCATTGCAATTAAACTTTGGATTTCTCCATAACCACCATTAAAGGAACTTGCCAATTTTGTTCAAAATTTGAATTTTATGCTTAAAATGGACCTTACACGAATTTGGTAGGTGCATTATGCTTCATCAAGGTCATTCAAACCACAAGATATCATTGAATTAATTTTTTTGATTTTTATTTGAATTTTATGGATTTAAAATGAATTAAATCAATAAAATTAAATAAAAAATAGAAAAATTAATGTTTAATCCTGAAATTAATCATGGGATACGTGGGTGGCATGACAAGGCTGTACCAAGTGGAAAAAAGTGGCCCCTTTTGTCAAAAATTGAAGTTTCAAGGATAGTTGACCTTGGCCATTTCACAAAAATTTCTCAACTTCTCCAATGCATATCTTGCTCAATTTTGAAGTTATGAACATGTTCTTGGACATTTTGGAAAGGTCTTGAAGTCCTCTAACCAATGTATTTGGTCCCATGTCATTTTGATTTACCAATCTAAAGTTATGGACTTTGACTTAAAGTCCCTTTTTGTTGACTTTTGAAAATGACCTATAATGTTGAAATTGATAACTTTTTGTGAGAGCATTTCTTGGACTTGAAGTGTGAAGAAGAGTTGTAGGAAATGTCATTCTCTTCAAAATGAGCTTTGGATGGGATTTTTCTAATAAACCATGAAAAAGTTATGCCTTGGTCAAGTTACAGTTGACTTTTCAGCTGTCCAAAAATAGAAACTTTTGCATCTTGATGATTTTTGAGCCATGCTTTGAGAATCATGATCAAGACTTGATCAAATGATGATTGTGGCTTCAAAATAAGATGTTGACCAAAAAATTTGACTTTTGACTGCCAAATGACCATTTTGACCCTGCAGTTGATTGTGAAGCAATTAGGGTTTTTGACTGTGCAACTTGACCTTGTGAGCTTTGAAACTTGACATGTAGGTGCTTGACAATGTATATGAGCATATGGGACTTGATTGAGCCCTTGAAAACCTCAACTTCCTTGAAGGAACTAAAACCCTAATTTGACTAGCTTAGGAGGGTGTTTGAACTGTGCAACCCTTGAGTAGACTTGAGATGATTGAGATGATGCTTGTCAAAACTTTGAAGAATATGGGAGGGAAAATTTTGGGGTACAACAGTTGCCCCTGTTCAATCTTCTTAGACCTGAGGATGTAGATTGGCTTGTGTGCCTTTCGTGATCCGAGGGTGGAAGATGATTGAACACTAGAGTGCCCAGAAATTTGCACTCACATAGTAGAGTATCAGCAGTGTGATGGCGGGAATGGGCTTACAGATGCCATTTGGAGTGATGGTGGATAGGGGGATGGGCTTATAGATGCCATCTGGAAGTGTGACAAAACCTTGTCGGGAATGGGCTTATAGATGCCATTTGGAGTTGTGATGGATAGGAGGATGGGCTTATAGATGCCATCTGGATGTGACAGGACCTTGTCGGGAATGGGCTTATAGATGCCATTTGGAGACTGTTGGTATGTGGATGGGCTTATAGATGCCATCTAGGTGTCGATCGTGTAAGAGATTCCTTAGCGAGAACTTGCGTACCCGAGAAAGAAAGATAATTACCTGGCCTGTTACAGGTGTTGGTCTTCAAACTTTTCATGCAGACGTGCCCTGGCTGGATACAGGTATCGAGTCTGGAAATAGTCGTCAACAGATACGCCCTGGCTGGATACAGGAATCGGATCTTCAAACTCTTCAGACGTGCCCTGGCAAGATACAGGAATCGAGTCTGGAAATAGTCGTCAACAGATACGCCCTGGCTAGATACAGGAATCGGATCTTCAAACTCTTCAGACGTGCCCTGGCAGGATACAGGAATCGAGTACGGAAATAGTCGTCAACAGATACGCCCTGGCAGGATACAGGAATCGGATCTGGAACTTCAAAAGGTTTTTGATGAATGAATCAGGGACGATTACTACCTCAACGGGACGATGAGAGAACCTTGGACGATTACTACCTCAACGGGACGATGAGAGAACCTTGGACGATTACTAACTCAACGGGACGATGAGAGAACCTTGGACGATTACTACCTCAATGGAACAATGAGAGAACCTTGGACGATTACTACCTCAACGGGACGATGAGAGAACCTTGGATGATTACTACCTCAACGGAATGATGAGAGAACCTTGGATGATTACTACCTCAACGGGACGATGAGAGAACCTTGGACGATTACTACCTCAACGGGACGATGAGAGAACCTTGGACGATTACTACCTCAACGGGACGATGAGAGAACCTTGGACGATTACTACCTCAACGGGACGATGAGAGAACCTTGTACGATTACTACCTCAACGGGACGATGAGAGAACCTTGGACGATTACTACCTCAACGGGACGATGAGAGAACCTTGGACGATTACTACCTCAACGGGACGATGAGAGAACCTTGGATGATTACTACCTCAACGGGACGATGAGAGAACCTTGGACGATTACTACCTCAACGGGACGATGAGAGAACCTTGGACGATTACTACCTCAACGGGACGATGAGAGAACCTTGGACGATTACTACCTCAACGGGACGATGAGAGAACCTTGGACGATTACTACCTCAATGGGACGATGAGAGAACCTTGGACGATTACTACCTCAACGGGATGATGAGAGAACCTTGGACGATTACTACCTCAACGGGACGATGAGAGAACCTTGGATGATTACTACCTCAACGGGACGATGAGAGAACCTTGGACGATTACTACCTCAACGGGACGATGAGAGAACCTTGGATGATTACTACCTCAACGGGACGATGAGAGAATCTTAGGCGACTACAACCTCAGCAGAATGATGAAGGAATCTTGGACGTCTTCTACCTCAAAAGGTAAAGACTTTTATCTGTTGATCGTTCTTTCCTGAAAAAGTAACGAGTTAGTTGTATGCAATGTCATAATGTATGACATGCATGATGTCATGATGTTCTCAAAAATAAATGAGATTGGGGTGATATGATGTGTGTATGCATGTATGACAATGTGATGTTTATGAATGTATTTTCGTCTGGGAAAATGAATCCTTTGACGAATGCCGGGAAGTTTGTTGAATCCTGGGCTGATGTTGAAGAGAGTTCTTCGTTTCCGCTGGGGATGATGATTGCAAGAATAAACCGGTAGGAGAAGATGACTCCGTTGGGGAATAAACTTGTTGGATAGATTACTCTGCGGGGAATCTACTCTGTAGGAAGAGATACTTTGCTGAGATGTTGAGGATAACTCCGCTGGGGATACCGTTGATAAGCTTTGTTGGAAGTTTTGATGAACTCCTCTAGGGATAGGAAGAATTTCGCCGAGGACGATCTTTCCGTGGTAATTAGCTGAGGATAACCCAGTTATAAGCTCTGGTGAGGAGTAACCTTCTGAATAAAGCCGGGGAGACGCGTTCGCTCGACAGGGGATAAGCTTCCAGAATCTACTGGGGATAAGCTTCAAGAATCTACTGGGGAGACGGTTCAACTCTCCTGGGGAGACTTTTGAGACTGTACTGGAGAATGGCTCCACTGGGGTGTCTGGTATTCCGCCGGGGAACAATCTTATATTAAGACTGCCGGGGATGCTTGCTGAGGAATATTTGTACTCCGCTGGGGAATGTTGAGATTTTCTGGGGATACCCAACTTCCTTAAGGCTGACAGTAGATTAACGCTGCTTGGGGAGAGTGTTGATGACTTGCTGGAGATACTGTGCCTTTTCAGGGCTGATGGGAGACCAACTCTGCTCGGGGAGAGTATTGCTGAAACCTGTCTTACTCTGTGGGAGAGTGGAGGTAACTTGGTCATGTTCTTCAGTTGAACTTACCTCGGTACCTCGGTGGACAGAGCAGCTTGTACCGTTCGGACAATTCCCATTGCCCCAGTTTCTGCGGGAGAAGAAGGTACCTGTAGAGGTGCTTGATGACTGTCGACTTGACAAATCTTCTTCTGGCAGGCAAGTGATGAGATACCGGGACATAGTCGTACGCTGTGATCCCTAACTTTTTCCTGGACCGCTCTTTCGGGTTTTCAGTCCACCGGGATAACCCTTTTTTGCCCAATCCGCCTTTTCAGGTTTTCGACTTGTCGGGTGTACAGATTTTTTCATTTCATCCCTTACTTTTTCCCGAACCCTTTTGGTTCGCCGGGAAGCCCTTATTTTTGCCTAGGTGTGTCAACCTAGCGGGTCTTTGATTAGGCGTAGTATTTTTTCGACTATGTCCGCGTTCTCAGAGAGCAGGGAGTTGTCACTGTTAGTAGTGCCGTGTCGCCGTACCACTAGAAGATGCCTGATCAGGCAAGATTCGTTGTCGGAATGCCCCAGGTGATCCAGATGGAGATTTGCCCCAAGCTGGTTGGCCTTTTGAGAGATTCTCAGAATCTTGACTGGACTGCCCCAAATGATGGACACTGATCATGCCATGCCCCTTGATTGGAAGTGTTTCTTCCACTGGAGGTGACTCTTTTGTTGAGAATATTTTTGTTCATAGGATATTCGTCGTGCGAATTTCTCTGCTGTTCAAATAACTAGTCATATGTAAACAATGTTATTTTAAGAATGCAAAAGCTTATGTCTGTCTTGAAATTTTGAAAAATGCATTTTTTGTAAAAGCAAGTGAGTTTTGTAAAGATATGATGTCAACTCAGTATTTTACAGTAAGCCTTAAGGAGTCAGGATACCTTTCATAATAGTATGCTTTCGAACTAACCCATGCTTCAGCTAGGACTTTTAAGGGTTATAATGTGGCCTGGTTCACAGTTTAAGAAACAAAGGATAAAGGCTCAAATTTATTTGTACCCACCCGCTCTTCGTGATTTTCTTCGACCCTAAACTCAGTTGACCGTGTGTTAGACCTTGTTTGAGTCTTTGCTCTGATATTCCGGTGATGGTTCGGATATTGACAATTTATTTTGAATAGGCAGTCATTTCCTTTTGTGTTGAGGGTTTGTAGGACCTCTTTCTTTTTTCGGATTTTGTTATCCCTATTTTTGCCTGAACTGTTCCTTTTTGTGATTACAGTCAGCGGGATGCCCCAGTTTTTGTAAGTCTCCTTCATAGGTTTTGACTTGTTGGGCTTTTATTTTGAGAGATAATGACTGCCTGTCTTTATGATTATTCAGAGCCATCACTGTCTTTCATTTTGTAAGGACCTCTTTGGTGTCATTCGTTGCGCACTTGGATCAACTGAGAGAACTACCCTGCCACAGGTTATGATTAAGGGTTTTAATTTTCGAAAAGAAAAAACTCCTACTTCTTTGGCTCAAAGGGGTTGACGGGGGATTATCTTCCTTATAACTCCAGTGTTTAGGAATTGAAACAATGCCTATACCTCATCAGCGGGGTCTGTTCAAAAGCATACGGTAAATTGTGGTATCGTTTTCGTCATCCTCCCTCAAGAGGCTTAGAATTTTAGATCGAGAGTTGAACATCAAGAAATAAAAGCAATTTTGAATATAGCGAATGCGAATATATTGATTCAAAACAGACACGTGCAATGCATTAATGAAATAACAACGTTTGATATGAATAAATGTTTGAATAATCAAAGAAAAATACAACTTGAACATTCGAATGAACAAAAGTTTTTTTAGCTTGAACTAGTCATCTCAGATGGGAGATTCTCAGTAGAAGATTTTCATTTTGCCACCCGGCATGAACTCCAGCACCCTTCCGTTGATCAAGTCCTAGATCTTGTTCTTCAAGCTCCAACAGCCGTCGGTGTCATGTCCAGGACTGTCAGAATGGTAGGCACACCTCTCATCAGGATTGTACTTCAGGGAGGTTATGTTGAGCTTCTTAGGAGGATCCTTTAAAGCAATCAGCTTGACCTCCAACAAGCGTCTCAGTATCAGTGATGATGGTATACCAGTCTCCGAGAAATGTCTTCCAGACGTATTTCACTTACGCTGATTACCCTGTTGGCACTGATGAGGTTGATGCTGGACTAGTGACCCTGAAGCAAACTGAGGAGCTTTTCCCTTGTCTTCTTGCCCCACAGGTGGTTGAATGATGGATTGCTCTTCAACCTTAGACGTTTGCCCCAGTTGGTTATCCCGAAGCAGTTGGTTGACGAGAACCCTGAGCTCTCCTTGTCTTTGAGATAAGTCTTGGATAAGAGCCATTTGCCCCAGCATCTGGGTTCTCATTACATCCACCTCAGCTTGCAGATGTTTCATCCGTTCCTCCTTGTCGTCTTCGGGACTCTTCCTGACCAAATTCCCCATGAGGAGTGTTCTCAGCTCTTCCTGCCCCTTGGATAGATTTAGGAGGATCTCCCCGAACCGAGTCTCTTGAGCATGAAGATCCTGGTTGTTTTGGTGGGAAGCCATTGCTGAAATAAACAGCGAAGATGGTAAGTGACCTGTCAAAGGAGTACCTGTAATGCCGTGATATGTATGTATGCATGCAATATTTTCAAGGATCTCGTGGGGTAAACAAGAAAATTGTTAGAATTTGAATTTTGTAGCTTGATGGAAGGGACTTCATGTTGATGAGAGTCCTTCTTCAAGAGTCAAGGCTCACCATATCGAGTGGGTCATAGCCCCTGACTCAAGTCATTAACCTTGACTAGAGGAAAATAAATCCCCTTTACCCCTTGCTGGACATTTGATTCATCATGACATGCATCACAAAACCCTTGAGGTCCTTGAAATGGATTAGTCCTTATGTAGGATGCATGCAATGGTATGATGTTATGATGTTATGCTATGCGTGGAGTGATGTAAGTAAACCCTGTTATGAGTCCAGGTTAAGGACTGTAAACAAACCCTGCAAGAAACTCAAGTGTCAGATAACAAGCATGCAAGTAGTCAAGTTTGAAGGCACACAAGTCACACATAGAGCCCTTAGATTTTAGGCCAGCATGAAGTTCAGGTATTACCCTCTTTCAGTTTCATTGGTTAAGACCTGTCCTATCAAAAGTAATCGGGTTCTAGAGGATCCCAATATCACTGACTACCCTCAATCGGTCATAACTCCAGCATCGCAATCTTTTCTTGCGGCCAGAACCATCGCGAGAGTTTAGCCTCAATGGGTGTAGCATACTGCTACTGTTCTATGGCCAAGTTGGGTCACATTAGGGTTCTAAGGTCGGTTGGTGCTTAATGACTCCTCAGAAGACCCATATTCTCCCCGTTGCAACACAAGGGATATCGGTACAGACCAAGGTGCCACACCAACGTAGCCACTGCTTCACCCGTGTCGGTCTACGCCGGACAGGTCCCTCACAGCTTATGCTACCTAAAAGGGTATCCCCAGATCCGGGTTAGGATCTATGAAACTCCGATGCAAAGCCCACAAATATAAAGCAATCAAAGCAAAGCAATTGAAGACATAAGTATGATCTAATCCTAAGGTACACCTCACTTCAATATTCCCCAGCAGAGTCACCAGTTCTGTGATCGGTGGAAATAGAACTGACTGTTTTTAAGCTGGTTTTGCAAAATGTCGCGGAAGCAAGAGTCGCCACCGTCTTTTATTTTCTCCAACATGGATAGGACAAAAGCACAGCAAAATTCCTTATGAGATTGTTTCTCGGTTCGGGAGGTAGATTTATAGAAAGGGAAGGTGTTAGCACCCTTTCTATCCATGGTTATCCATGGGCTCTTAGATACTTGCTCTTATGTTTTCAAAATGTTTGCTTTTCAAAATGTGAGTGGGTTTGAAAAAGTTTCTTTGAAAGATTTCTGAATAACTCTTGTATCTGTCCTCAAGAGTGTTTGAAAAATTTGTTTTGAAAGCTTTTGAAAGTGTAAGGTGTGAAAAGTATTTTTGTTTGTTTTTGAAAAGAGCAAGTATCTATGAGTCATCTACCTACCCTAAGGAATTAAGCTGTGTAAGTGTCCTTTGGGTAGTGCCATCCCCCCATTGAGAGGTAGGTAGCACCACCGTTGGAGGTGTTCGGGTCAATTCGTTTGTAGGGACAGTGTGGTCACCAGAGCAATAGTAGGACACCTTAGAAGCTACCCTTATGCCCTAGGTCCTTTTATCCGAGGCAACCGTTTCGAGGCAACTGGATCTTTAGACAGAAGGGCGACCTCTAAGACACCCTATACTTGATAACCATGTTTCGAGGCAACGAGTGAAGCGTACCCTAGGAGTGGCATGTGCTTTGTGTGTTGTTTTTCAGTTAATTGTCTTTGTACATGTTATTTGTGAGCTACGGATTAATTTTATTTACATACATTATTTCATGCATTTAACAGTTAGGAGTGCGGAAAGTAAATTGCATAAATGTAAATTCTAACTATTACAAGGCGCGGGTCTATACATCGCCAAAGACAAAAACCCGTTTTGGTAAATAAGTACGAGAAATTAAATAAAGCGGTAAAAACCTATTTAACTATTACATATCTGGAGACAGTTACATAAATAATAAAAATAAAAATAAATGCACGTGAAAGAATTAAATCGGGAAGTCTTTAGGGTGTTGACCCTTTTAAGAAAAGAAATGAATGTTTTTGTCCTTTTTTGTGATTAAATGAAATTAAAATTAATAACTAATCTAATTAATTAATTAATTAAAAAAAAATAAAAGTTTTTTTTGTATTTTTATGTTTTTGATGAAATAAAATAAAAGGAAATAAAATTAAAAGTTAATAAAACCTAATTCTAAATTTATTTTAGTTATTAAGAAAAAAAAGTTAAAGTTGCCTAATTAAAATTAATTCAATTTATTAGTATTTATTTACAAAAATAAAATGAAATTAATAATAATAATAATAATTACATTTTTTTGTTTTTTTTCTGAATTTATGAAAATAATTATTTGTGAACTAACTAAATAATAATAATAATTAATAAAAGCAAAGAAAATAAGAAAAGAAATGCTAAACCAAGGAGGTGAAGGCCGAATTTTGGAGGTTTTACTCAAAATCATCCTTAGGCATCAAAAATTCCATCTAAGCCCATGGTTGTGATCGTCCATGTCTCCTGATCACGTCTATGCTTATGGTTTGTCCCAATTTCACCTGTAGACAAAATACCTAAAAACAAAACCAACGAACCCTAGGCACGGGTATTGTTATACGAAGCCTAAAAATGAAATTGAATATAGCAGTTACATTGGAAATCAGGCATGGAGTATGAATATGCTATTATTTTCCAGAAAAAGTGCAAGAATGGAGAAACATGATTTCGTGTACAGGGGTGAGTTTGAGACAACTTACAGCGCTTGGTAGTGGACCTTAGGACGCGTTTGTGGTTGCTTTGGCTTCAGGGAGTGGCAAGGAAGAAGGCCACGTCCTCCTTTTGGCCTGAAAATGCTTGCAAAACTCCTTTTGATCTCACACTTTTTTTTGACAAATTTTGAACTTTGCTCTGGCCGTTTGTGCACTTTTTTTCGTTTTTGAATGAGGCTTGCAAGGCTTGTATATATAGTAATGAGTGAGAATCAGTCACTATTATGAGCTCTTAACCATTGCAATTAAACTTTGGATTTCTCCATAACCACCATTAAAGGAACTTGCCAATTTTGTTCAAAATTTGAATTTTATGCTTAAAATGGACCTTACACGAATTTGGTAGGTGCATTATGCTTCATCAAGGTCATTCAAACCACAAGATATCATTGAATTAATTTTTTTGATTTTTATTTGAATTTTATGGATTTAAAATGAATTAAATCAATAAAATTAAATAAAAAATAGAAAAATTAATGTTTAATCCTGAAATTAATCATGGGACACGTGGGTGGCATGACAAGGCTGAACCAAGTGGAAAAAAGTGGGCCCTTTTGTCAAAAATTGAAGTTTCAAGGATAGTTGACCTTGGCCATTTCACAAAAGTTTCCCAACTTCTCCAATGCATATCTTGCTCAATTTTGAAGTTATGAACATGTTCTTGGATATTTTGGAAAGGTCTTGAAGTCCTCTAACCAACGTATTTGGTCCCATATCATTTTGATTTACCAATCTCAAGTTATGGTCTTTGACTTAAAGTCCCTTTTTGTTGACTTTTGAAAATGACCTATAATGTTGAAATTGATAACTTTTTGTGAGAGCATTTCTTGGACTTGAAGTGTGAAGAAGAGTTGTAGGAAATGTCATTTTATTCAAAATGAGCTTTGGATGGGATTTTTCTGATAAACCATGAAAAAGTTATGCCTTGGTCAAGTTACAGTTGACTTTTCAACTGTCCAAAAATAGAAACTTTTGCATCTTGATGATTTTTGAGCCATGCTTTGAGAATCATGATGAAGACTTGATCAAATGATGATTGTGGCTTCAAAATAAGATGTTGACCAAAAATTTTGACTTTTGACTGCCAAATGACCATTTTACCCCTACAGTTGATTGTGAAGCAATTAGGGTTTTTGACTGTGCAACTTGACCTTGTGAGCTTTGAAACTTGACATGTAGGTGCTTGACAATGTATATGAGCATATGGGACTTGATTGAGCCCTTGAAAACCTCAACTTCCTTGAAGGAACCAAAACCCTAATTTGATTGGCTTAGGAGGGTGTTTGAACTGTGCAACCCTTGAGTAGACTTGAGATGATTGAGATGATGCTTGTCAAAACTTTGAAGAATATGGGAGGGCAAATTTTGGGGTACAACAATGAGCATGTATGATGTATGAATATGTGGCATCCTATTTGATGTTGTATTTTAGAAATTAATTTACTATGATTTTTATATAATTTACGGACGGGGAAATAGGGTGTTACAGTAGGCATAGGCAGTCTCCCGAAAAAGCGGAGGCTGCTGAAAAAGCTGTAATAGACCTCCTAGAGGCAAATTTTGTTTCTGAGGCCCGGTATTCGACCTGGATCTCAAATGTTGTACTTGTTAAGAAAAATAATAGAAAATGGTGTGTGCATGTTGACTATACTAATCTCAATCGGGCATGTCCCATAGATGCATTTCCTTTACCTAATATCGACATGATGGTCGACAACTCAGCCGACTATAAAATTTTATCATTTATAGATGCTTACTCGGGCTATAATCAAATCCCCATGGGGATGAGCGACAAATATCTCACCTCCTTCATGACCGGGTCAGGAAATCACTAATACGCTGTAAATGCCCTTCGGCCTAAAAAACGCAGGGGCAACATATCAACAGATGATGAACAAAGTCTTCTGCGATGAGATCGGGCACTTGCTCGAGGTATACATGGATGACATGATCATTAATTCTCGAGCAAAAACCGACCATGCTGCCCACCTCAAAAGAGTGTTCTCCCAAGAAAGGCAATTCAAAATGATATTCAACCCGTAGAAGTGCACCTTTGGGGTCAAGGCGGGCAAATTCCTCGGTTTCTACCTAACCGAACGAGGAATCAAAGCCAACCCTGAAAAATGCTGGGATTTATCCGAGCTCCCCACACCTAGATCGAAAAAATCCATAAAAGTCTTGAATGGCATGCTCACCTCGTTCTCCCACTATATAGAGAAATTCGCACAATATGCATTCCTATTCTTCAAACTCTTGCGAAAAGAGGCGGCGTTCAAGTGGACCGAGGAGTGAGAGTAATCCCTCCTCCACCTCAAACAGGCCCTTCCACAACCGCCTGTATCATCACGACCAGGGAACGGGGAAACTTTGTTCCTCTACCTGGCCATCTCCACCGAGGCTGTAAGTGCAGCCCTCGTCCGCGAGACACCAGACGAGCAGAAACCAGTATACTTTACTAGCAAAGCGTTGTAAGGCTCCAAGGTCAGATATCATCAAATTGAAAAGATATCCTTGGCCCTCATCAACACGGAGAGAAGACTCATATATTACTTTCTGGCCCACACGATCGTCGGGCGAACAGATCAACCCGTGAGACAACTACTAGGTTGACCAGATATGGTCGGTCGAATGCTGAAATGGTCCCTAGAGCTCTCAGAGTTCAACGTTCAATATGAGAGAAAAAATCCCTTAAAGCCCAAGCGTTAGCTGACTTCGTTGTGGAGATGACCACCCATGAACCCCCTGCGGGCGGGACACACAAGTGGACCATCTTCGTAGACGGAGCTTCCAGCTTGACGGGAAGTGGAGCAGGAATCCTCCTCGAAAACAAGGAGGGTGTTGTGGTCGAACATTCACTCACCCTATCATTTCCCACGTTAAACAACCATGCCGATTACGAGGCCCTACTCGCAGGATTAAGGTTGGTCGAAGACCTGGATGCCCATGAAGTACAAATATTCACGGACTCCCAACTCTTCGTGTCTCAAGTTCGAGGAGAATATCAGGCCAAGAACGATAGCCTCATCGAATGCCTGAACCTAGTCAAAGAAAGGATGGAGAGGTTCGACCGGGAAGAAATCAAACACGTACCCTATGAATAAAATACGCGGGCCGACATAGTTTCAAAGCTCGTAAGCACAAAGAAAAAAGGTGGGAACAAGTCTGTCATTCAAGAGTCCCCTTTCTCGCCCGAGCTTTGAAAGACCCACCGCCTTACCTGAGTTGAACACCATCGGAGACATGTTGTGTTGGATGACCCCCGGTATTTAATTACCTCACAAAGGGAGAGTTACCCGTTGACCAAAAGGATGCCAATGTGACTAAATAACGAGCCTACTCTTACGTAGTAGTCGAGCAGAAGCTCTATCGATGGGGATTCTCCATTCCACTCCTGAAATACATCGAGGAGTCAAAAATCCGTGAGATCTTATGAGAAATCAACGAAAGAATCAACACCCAACACTTGGAAGGAAGATATCTGGAATGAAAGGCGTTGTGAGTAGGGTATTATTGGCCCACCATGCAGCAAGACACGGAGGAGCACGTCAGAAAATGCGGTAAATGTCAAAGACACGCGAACATGCACCTCGCACCCCACACAAACTCAAAACGTTATCATCCCCGTGGTCGTTCGCCTGGTGGGAGATGGACATCCTCAGACCGTTCGTGCAAGGACCATATAAAAATAAATTCCTGATTGTGGCCGTCGACTATTTCACAAAGTGGATAAAGGCCGAAATCCTAGCCAAAATCACATCACACTACATACTTCATTTCTACAAACGAAACGTGCTTGCCCGATTCGACATACCACAAGCACTCGTAACCGAAAATGGGACATAGTTCACTGATCAAAGCTTCTAAGAGTTCGTCAGCAAGCTCGGCACCAAACAACACTTCACATCCGTCGAACACCCTTAAATCAACGGGCAAGCCGAGGCCGCGAATAGAGTCATCTTACAAGGACTCAAGAGCAAGTTTGGTGAAGCCAAAAATGGGTGAGTCGAAGAGCCGTATAGATTCCTTTGGGCTTACCAAACGACACCACACTCGACGACCGGCGAAACCCCATTTTGACTAACCTATGGCATCGAAGCAGTCATCCCTGTGGAAATCATGGATTCATCCAGACGAACTGAAGTCCCTTTAGACAAGGAACTAAATGATGAGGCCCTAAGATAAGAGCTAAACCTCATAGAAGAAATACGATCGGGAGAAGCTCTTCGCAAAGCCACACTGAAATAGTAGATAGCCCTGGATCATGACACCAAAGTCATAAAACGTGAATTCCTGGTCGACAACATAGACTTACAGAGAAATCAGAAAGGTTCCTATGAAGGAAAGTTGGCCGCCAACTGAGAAGGACTTTACCACGTCCGTGGAGCAACAGGAACTGGAGCCTACCACCTCAAACGCCTAAGTGGAGAACCACTACCTTGACCATGGAATGCTACAAAAGTGAAACAATATTATAGCTAAGTCCCAGGTAAGACGCCAGGACCTAACTGTCGACGTGCCCTCTTTGACAACTAACAGGGTCCACTCGACCATGAAAGCATGTTGAGGTATGAACGTAGCCTCTAACTAATAACAAAAGGCGGGTTTCACTCATTTATTGAGTAGGAATTTAGCTCGATGGGGACACCTCAACCGAGCTCCACCATCGAAGTACCCAATAGGCAGAACAACCAGCTCGTGATGGGCAGTTCATGCCATGAAGTCAAGGCCCCGACTGCGATCTTGACCTCGTACATGCAGACTCCTACTCCGCTTCCTCGACATATCCCAACATGTGTCGACCACAACTAAGGTCGAGCACAAACCTTCACTTATCAAAATTCTACATTTCCCAAAATAAATAGATCAAGCACAACAACAATTGAACATGAAAAACATAAGAGCAGAACAAAATCAGTAGAAAGCAGACCATAAAGGTCGGTGTTGTCTATACAATATCAAAAGGGGGCACGTAGACCCAAGCTAAAAACATACACAAAAAATGGGCAAAGCCCCCATTCCAAAACAGTTAACAAGGTTGGCACACAGACCAAATAAACAAACGGGCACGTAGGCCCGGAAACTTAATCTTGACTCCCATCATCTTCTCCATCACTCTCTTCCTCAGGATTATCCTCGAGGGATAAAATATCTTCTCGTCGCCCACCTGGTTAAATGGCCCTACACCTTCGACCACAAGCTCGACCCTTTGGTTGATGATCTTGAGCTACTCCACGGTCGTGTTGAAGCCATAACTGAGAGTATCCATGACATCCTACTCGAGCACACGATTCTGAGCAATCAGGTATCGCCTGGTAACAAAATCCTTCTCCGCGTCTTTCTCTTCCTCGACAGGTGCCACAATTTCCTCCAACTCCTTCACGTGAGCAGCCAGACACTCGTTTTCCTTGGTCGCGGCCTCCACTTGAGGCTTGATCTCGTTCAAATCCTTGAGGAGCTTGACATGAGACTCGAAATTTGTCTCATGATTGAGAATATCAGCCTTCAGCTTCTCATTAATCCCCTTCAACTTTTGGATCCGGGCATGCGCTTTATCCAGGGAGGCTTGGGATCCCGTAGCTTCATCATTCAGTGTCAAAGCGGTTTCGAGAACCCTCATCACGGCGGCCACATCTTTTGACAGATTCTTCTGTCGAGTTTGTTTGTCATTGGACATAATGGTCTCCCTATCCACTTCATGGAGACCTAAGGAATTCTCCCCACTGAAGATACCTTGGTTGAGATAGTAGGGGGAAAAACAAAAACCACCACGACACCCTTGTCCGTGTCGACAACCGCCACGTGCTTGCGGTCTTCAACATTCTTCCTTTTCACCGGTTGTTCGGGAGGGGGAGCCTGGGTCCCCGGAGGGGATGATGAACCACTTGGATGGACATAAGTTTTGCTTGTTTCTGAAGTTGGGCAACCCGAGTTTTAGGCGCCAAGTGTGATGGATTCTTAGGCCTCAACTTGAGCAAATGTTTTGAGAGAGTCTACATCGGGCCTGCAATCAAAAGAAATTGTTAGTCCACAATCAAAAAGTATGAACATGAAATTACGGGCACGTCTCCTACCTAGAAGTTTGAAAGCCTCCTCATTCAGAGGAACACTCAAGGAGCGATTTCGTGTTAATCAGTCGAGGAATAAAAATATGCTCCCCTTTATCGTCAAAGAGGAAGTTATTGTCTACATCCACACATTTTGCCGGGGAGAAGCTCTTGACATAAGCCGCTATCTTGTTGTAAGAAAGCTTATCCTGGGCATCTAAGTCCTCAGGCTTCACCGTATAACACTCGGGCTTCTGCTCAAAATGTTTCCATTTCCACTCAAGAGGAAACTTCATCGTCAAACGAGCCACCATCTGACCATCCTCAACCTCCTCTGAGCGGTTATATAAATAATTTGTGACCACATCAGTAAGGGGCTTCACGATGAAGTACCTTTCTTTGAAGTTTCGTATAGATTCCAGGTACGGCCGGAAGAGTTTCCCGAATTTATAAAACGACACCCACGCCTACCTCCCGTTAATGGTCTTCCATTGGATATGGAAGATACGAAAGAAAAGAGTCAGGGTGGCACCGATCTGAAGGTATAGACAGACGAGCTCAAATGCCTGCATGAACGCGAGCGCGTTTGGATGAAGCTAAGAGGGAACCCGTTGTAGCCATTGAAAAACCCCCACCTAGAAATCTGTGAAGGGAAAACGCATCCTCGTTTCCTTAAAAGAAAATTCATACATAGGAAAGCGTTTTTCTGGGAAAGATGAGCATATCCTTCGCAGGGAAATTTCATTGAAAGGGAAACCTGCCCAAATCCTCCCCGCTCGAAAGGGGGGACGACCCCGACGCATGTCAAGATGAAACTCACTAAGAGCTCATGAATCTCATCCATATTCATGAACCCTAGTGAAGTTCATGAATATTCATCCCATAATCCATTAGTATTCATTCTGAATCCGTGAATATTTATCGTGAGATTCATCCATTCATAGTAAGATTCACACGTTTGATTAGAAAACTTAAGAAAATCACGCTTAAAGATGAAATCACTTACTTGGAGGAGATGAACATGAAGGCGTCTATGGAGGTGTTGGAGTAACAAGATAACAGGCGGACGCAAGAGAAATAAGAAGAGAGAGCTTAAAAATGTCAAGTGAATCTTTGATTCCCCTTTTTATAGATAGTCCTGTTGGCTGAAGATTTTGATGATATTTTTAGAAGCAAAGTAAATTGGACGTTTCGATTGAAATGAAACAAAACGTCATGTTTCGAAATGGTAGAAGCAGTGCTTCGAATAGGCATATCAAAGCTTGGAGCTTCGAGTGACAGTTATGAGAATATATCCAAAGAAGTCTCTAAATGATAACAAGGCTGTGTCTAAGAAATGCGTTCGAAGCGAAGAAGTGCCAAAACATTTGAAATTCAAATGCAAGTGGGATGTTCGAAATTTGAAATATATGCGCTGGAGCATTCGAAGACGCGTGGAAGCAAGAGAGAGGCATTGCTCTGCATGTTCTGAACGTGGCAGAATCTTATAGAAAGACCGTTATGGTCGAAGTAGTATAAATAGAAGTCTTAGCATTAGGATTTCGTGTGTCATATCTATTGTACAAAAAACTCAGTAAACATTCAAATTACCACATGGCTAGGGAAACGAATGCAAGAGCAATGTACGTATGATAACACCACATGTTTATGATTTAATGAAAACTCTTTATCATTTCCAGTACTTTCCTTTACCTTTATGTCAATACCATTTACAAGTTTTTGTATTTAAAGTATTTTCATTCGAAATCTTTTCACTAATGCCTTACATTTAAATGTTTTCTTTCCATTTCAAATACTTTACATTTCAGAAACGGTTATACATTTCATGCCTTTATCTTCAAGTTTTTATCTTTCGAATACCTTTTTCACTTAAAGCCATTTTACAGTTTTCTTGCATTAAACGCTTTCTTCATATTTCGAATCTTGTACATTAACCGTTTTTATGATTCGAAGTCATTTACTTGTCTTTTATGCAGTTTTTAAATGTCTTTACAATTGACCTTTATTCATGCAATTTAGATTCGCGCACATTTATTTGATCACACCTTTAGATCTTTAAGAGAGAAATCGAAATAAGTTAAACACCTACACAACATTCTAAATACCAACCATGAATACCAGTTCGATCATGAGAGTTACCCTAATGACCAACACGTCCTAGGATCAATCTACTCGATCCTGCGAGTTACCAGATAAATTGAATAACAGTCAGTAAGTTTATTCGATAGTTTGGAGGACTAGCGGTTGTTTACCAGAAATCACTGTAAACAAATTGGCACACCCGGTGGGACCAATCGTTGGACATTACGGAATTTAGAACAGAAATAAAGATTGTTGAGACGTAACCATTATAAAAAGACCTTCTGAGTGATAAGTTTGTTGTTTTATGAACCTAAGAAGTGGTAAAATAACCAACAGCAACCAACCCTTATCCAGAAGAAAACGTTTGAACAAGATGTCTAATTCTGACAATCAACAAGGGGAACAAAATGCCCCACATACAACAGGCACTAATGTGTCCGCTTCGATGGGAACGTCTAATGTGATCCCTTCGAATGCACAGTCTGTTGCATCTACTACCAGTAATATAGCCACTAATGGAGTAAGTGACATATCAACTAATAGTTCGATCTTAGGAAATACTGGAACCATTGGTTATCCTGGGGGATTCGTTCCACCATCAGGGACACAAACCCATTTTGCCACCCCACTAACTAGACCACCCGGTTTCGATGGTAATAGAACCAGAAATTCCTCTTATGGAATGCCAACATCTTTTATGGCAGGCTTACATAGTTCCACATCGAATTCATCACCACAATTGGGGTCTGGGTCTGGGGCAAATCAGTTTATGACAAATAACCAAGGGTCAGTGGGTTATAGCGCAATGCCTATTTTAACCACAGAAAACCAGTTGGCTTTTAGGCAATTGATGGATGACAGTAACCATAATATGATAGGGGTGTTAGCACAAACTATGCAGGAAATATTTGCCCCAATAGTACAGAATGTGACTGTGACAAACAGAGAAAACGCAGAAAACATGAGCCGAATAGCAGATTTCTTTGCTCCCCCAGAGAGGCGTAGGCAGAATCAGGCGGGAGTTCGAGCAAACATACCTATTATGGAACAAGTTGCTAACGACCCAACCTATAGACCACCTAGAGAAGAAGTTAACTTGGGGGCAAGGGCACAAAGGCTAGAAGCCCCAATGATCCCAGGCCCACAGAGAGAAATTATGGAACCAGGGGTAAGGGTCGAAAGGCTGGAAGTCCCAGAGTTTCGAGAAGAACAACCTAGGGGGGTTGTTATGGTGGGTCGAAATCAAGATGCTGATGCAGTCGTTCATAGAATTCGAAACAATAACATCTTGGCAGAAAACAATTTAACCGCCATGATAGAGAGAGTCATGGCCCAGAATGGCCTCAACACAGGAATTAGAAGGCCAAATTATGCTTCTCCTATATTAGATTACATAATGCATACTGATTTACCAAGGGGATATAAAGTCCCTAAGTTTACAAAGTTCACTGGGGATACCAATGAGTCAACAGTCGAACATATAGCCAGATATCTAACCAAAGCGGGAGATATAGCCAATAATGAAGACCTCAGGATCAAATATTTCCCAAGTTCCCTGACTAAAAACGCCTTCACATGGTTCACCACTTTGCCTCCTGGGTCCATTGATACTTGGGCTCTTTTGGAGAGATTATTCCATGAACAGTTTTACATGGGACAGTCAAAAATAAGCTTGAAGGAATTAGCCAGTGTCAAGAGAAAGTTCACTGAACCCATAGATTATTATCTGAATAGATTCAGGCTTTTGAAATCCAGATGTTACACAGTGGTGCCTGAACATGAGTTAGTCGAAATGGCCGCTGGTGGCTTGGATTACTCTATTCGAAAGAAACTAGACACTCAATATTTGAGGGGCATGGCTCAGTTAGCCGACAGAGTTCGACAGGTCGAAAGGCTAAAGGCTGAAAAGGCCAGAGTCTTTAAAAATAATAAGAAGGAAAGGATCTCCTATGTTGGAACTGAGGAAGCAGAAGATTACCCTGAATTCGAATTCGAAGAGGTCGAAATCGACCTCGCTGAATTAAAACAGGCACCACCTTACTCCTGCAAATTATTAGTTCCCACAAAAGGGAAAGAGATTGTTGAAAATGAGACGAGATTTTTGATTTACTTGTCAAAGATGGCCAACTCATTGTGCCATCAAATGTCAAAATACCTCCTTTAGATCAAAGAAAGAAGAGAGGATTTTGCAAATATCATAGTTTCCTAGGCCACAAAACCTCACAGTGTTTTCTTTTCAGGGACCTAATTCAGAATGCAATTAAAGATGGAAGATTGAAGTTTGCTGATAAAGCAAAAATGAAAGTGGACGAAGATCCCTTGGACGTCGCAGACACCAATTACTCCGAGCCTGCATGCATTGGAGAGATTAACATGGTGGAAGTTGACCAAAGTGATGCCCCAATAGGAGAGAAAGGTACTGAAAACGAAAGCTGGGTGATAGTCGAAGTCGATAAGGAGGTCACTAAAGACGTCCAGAAGCAACCAGAGACTTCGATTGAAGCAGCACCTTTAGCTATTGCAAAAGAGATCCAGGCTACTGAAGGCCAGGAAAATCAAAACCAAGAGTTGACACAGGTCACTGAAGGCCTGAGGCTGGAATTGGAGAAAGTCCAAATCACGAATCCAACTTCCCCTCAGAAAGAAATATGGGACACTTTGGGGGAACCCAGTGGAAAATTTGACTATTTGGTCAAATATTCTGCCCCAGAGAGTTCAAAAGTCCACATTGAAGATATAATACCCACAGGATGGGGAGATGATGAAGCTAAGGGGGAGGATGTTGAGGTAAACATGGTGGATATGGAGAGACCTCGCTCTGAGATGGAGGAGGTAGAAAGATACTTAGAAAAAGAGAAGTATAAAATGGAGGACAATCATGCTGGAGATGCTAGTCTCAAGGATTACCTCATGACGTGCCACAAGGGAGATACAGGAATGATACTATGCCCTAGGTGCAGCATCCTCTGCAATCAGAGAATCGATGCGAACATTGAGAGGGTACAGAGGGCTCGAACTGGCAATAATTGGCGCCAGGATAACCAGCTATTCAGGTGTTATCCTAAGGCTGGAGAAAGTTTGCTGGAATTTGTGTTTCGCTGCTACAAAGGGGCAACCAAGTGCTTGATATGCCCAAGGTGTTCTGCTGTGTATGATCAAAACATGGACAGAGCCTTCGAAACAATTCCCTTCGCCCCTTGCTGGAACCATCAAGAGATTGTTCAGATGGGCCCATGTTTCGATAGCAAATACAAACAACGAAGGCCTGATAGTCCTCATCCCAAGGGTGCTCGAAGAGTGACTGTGATCGGTGGATCTGGAACTGACTGTTTAACGCTGGTTCGCGAAATGTCGCGGAAGCAAGAGTCGCCACCGTCTTTTATTTTCTCCAAATGGAAAGGACAAAAGCACAGAAAAATTCCTTAAAGAGATTGCTCTCGGTTCGGGAGGTAGGTTATAGAAACGGAAGGTGTTAGCACCCTTTCTATCCATGGTTATCCATGGGCTCTTAGATACTTGCTCATTGTGTTTTCAAAAATTGGTTTGTTTGCTTTTCAATGTGGGTTTAAAAAAGTTTCTTTGAAAGTTTCAGATCGACTCTTGTGTCAGAGTGTTTGAAAAATTGCTTTGAAGGCTTTTGAAAAGTGTCGGTGTGAAAAGATTTTGATTGTTTTTTGAAGAGAGCAAGTATCTACGAGAACCTACCTACCCTAAGGAATTCGTCTGTGTAAATGTCCTTTAAAGTAGTGCCATCCCACCATTGAGAGGTAGGTAGCACCACTGTTGGAGGTGTTCGGGTCAATCCGAGGTTAGGGACATGGTGATCACCAGAGCAATAGGAAGACACCTTAGAAGCTACCCTCATGCCAGGTTCCCGGATCATGAGGACTTACTAAGACGTCCTCTACTCGACGATCACCTTTCGAGGCAAGGCAACAGTGAGGCGTACCCTAGGGGTGGTGTGTGCGAATTGTGTGTTATTTTCATTGATATTTGTCTTGTCATGTTCATTGTGATCTACGCTTGATTTTATCATGGCCATTCATTCTTGCATGCTTTGTTTAACAGTTAATATTTGCGGGAAAAATAAATCTAAAGCTATTACAAATGGCGCGGGTCCACATCGCCAAAATTAAACCGGACCCGATTTGACAGAAAAATAAATAAAGCAAAATAAATAACGAAATTGAAAAGTGCGAAAAGTAAATGTTACAAAGCTTTGGGAGAGATACATAATTATTTAAGCGGAAAAAGAAATAAGTATGCGAAGATTAAACAATTAAAAATATGGGCGTTGGACCCTTTCGCAAAAGAACTAAAATTAATAAGGAATTAAAATTAAAATTAAAAAGAAAATGTTTTTGGTATTTTGTGTTTTTTAAGATTCAATAGAAAAAAGAATTAATTAAAATTAACCAACCCTAATTCTAATGGTTTTTTTTTTATTATGAAAGTATTAAAATTTAACCTAAATTAAACCTAAGTTAATTTACATGCAAATTTAATAAATAAATAAATAATATTATGGCAAAAAGGAAAATTAAAAGGAATAAAAACTATCAATTAAACCTAATTCTACATTTTTTATATTTTTATTGTGAAAAGAATTAAAATTGCAACCTATTTTAAACTAATTAAATTCCAAGCATTTATTTACAAGAAAATATTAAACTAAAATATTTATTGCATTTTTGTCTTTTTTGAGTTTTTATGTATTTTTTGTGTTTTGTAAAAAAAATATAATTAAATTGAAACAACAAAGAAAATAATATAATTGAAAAAATAAAATATAAGAAAAAAGGATAGAAAATTGCAAACCAGGGGGGGTGGAAGTCCCAATTTAGGAGGTATGGGCTCAGCAATTCAGGCCCATTTAGTATAGCCTTCTTTGACTTTTTTGCTAGCGCGCTGATGTGTTGACTGGAGCGTAGCATGTTCTTGAGATCCATACCCTCAATTTGATCTCCCAGGACGCGTGGCTGGCTTGATGGTGATGGAATATGGTGCGCATTAATGTGGAAACTGCATATGATTAGAACGTGAAAAATAATATGAATATATGAAAGATCTGGGGTTCGAACCCAGGTCATATGCATTACCAATAGGCTTGCTTGCCATCTGTGCCAGTTCACGCTTTTGATTAATAAACAAACAATAAATATTATAAGAGAAAACAAGGCAGTTAGTGGGTAGCGCGCGAAATATTCAAACCGGCTTATCATGTTTTGACAACGCATCATCTTCTTCGCATGTTTATTTTTTTTTCTGAAACAAGAGTATACAGCAACGGTTTTAAACGCGTGGTTTTAGGCAGGCTTCAAGAAAATAGCGACTAGCGCTATGGTGTCCATAAATCCAGCGCGATAGGTGATTCTTCTTCATCTCCATGCACTGAACTGGATGGTGGTGGTCTCAAGGCTTAATTTTTCTTCGTTTGCAAATCCCCAATTCCAACCTCTGAAAACCCTAAAATTCACTCATGGCATATTCGTATATACAGCGCAATAATCAAATTAAACATCATGGTTAGCTTTAAAACATCACAATGAATATAAATCCACAATTAGAATGCTGTAAAAATGCTTAGAATATGATATACGATTATGGAATTTTTGCTGTACAGTTCATGTCCAATATACCAATTCTTCGTGCTTTGATGGTTTTCTTTGATTGGAACACGTTCAGGAGCCTTCAAGGAAGCTAATGGACTATGAATTATGCCTTGAATCAACCTCTAAAGTGGTTTTCAGTTTTGTGTTTTTTGACAATTTTTTCAAGTTCTTCAATGGCCTTTGAGCGCAGCTTTCAGTCTATGGGCATTAGGGTTATCATCCTGCATATGTAGTGAGGCTATTAGGTTAAGAAAATTGATAAAAATCTCTTGCAATCATGGATTTTGAATATTTGATTTCTTAAGATTTTCCATATCTTTTTTCATGTGTATTTTGTGTCAATTATGCTCAAATCAATCCAATTCTTTCCTATTTGACCTATGCACGAAATCTTGATGGCAAAACATGTATAAAAAGATTTGAAAACTTAGATTAGTATTTTTCCTATATTTAATTTGATTTAAATGAATTAATGTGAATAAAAATTCAAATAAATAAATAAAAAATGCGAAAATACTTCCCTTTGGGCCAAGTGGTCGTCCACATGCTTAGAATGATGAATCATGGAAGAAAAATGGGCCCATTAGCAATTTTAGGTCATTTGAGTCAATGTTGACTTTTCAAAATACCCAAAAATTTCCCAACTTCCACAAGGCATAACTTGCTCAATTTTTAAGCTTTTCTCATGTTCTTGGACATTTTGGAAAGGTATTTGAGTCCTCTAACCAATGCCTTTGGTCCCATGTCATTTTGATTTACCAATCTCAAGTTATGGCCTTTGACTTAAAGTCCCTTTTTGTTGACTTTTGAAAATGACCTATAATGTTGAAATTGATAACTTTTTGTGAGAGCATTTCTTGGACTTGAAGTATGAAGATGAGTTGTAGGAAATGTCTTTCTCTTCAAAATGAGCTTTGGATGGAATTTTTATGATAATCCATGTGAAAGTTATGCCCTGGTCAATTTCAGTTGACTTTTTCAACTGTCCAAATATAGTAACTTTTGCATCTTTGATGATTTCTGAGCCAAATTTTGAGAATCATGATCAAGCATTGATCAAATGATGTTTGTGGCTTCAAAATGATATGTTGACCAAAAATTTGAACTTTTGACTGTCAAATGACCATTTTGCCCCTACAGTTGACTGTAGTGCAATTAGGGTTTTTGACTGTGCAATTTTGAGCTGAATGCCTTGAAACTTGATATGAGGATGCTTGACCATGTTTGTAGGCATATAGGACTTGATTGGACCTTTGAAGACTTCATTTTCTTGATCAGAACACAAACCCTAGTTTTGACTGTATAGGAGACCTTTGCACTGTGCAACCCTTGGGGAATTTTGCAACTTGACTTGGCCATTTCTTGGAGAATATGGGAGGGCAAATTTTGGGGTACAACAGTGACGTTTAAACTCCCTGCTGAAGTGCCAACTGACAGATGGCTGCAAGTCAGGAATGACAAAGGAAAAGACAGATGGAGAAACACCGAACGAAACGCGCGCCATGCTATGACATACAGAAGGCAATTCAACATAGCAAAGAGGGAAGAGGTAAGATTAGAGAACTACAAAGGAAGGAACCCCATGTCGAGATCCCAGTGGCGAAGGCAACAGAGGATTCAAAAGGCTGAGAGGGAAGCCGTGGCAAATAAAGGGGCAACATCAACAAAGAACCAAGGTGAATCTAGCACCAACAAACCCACACCAAAAAATCAAACTGAAGACAAACCCCCAGTTAATAGGAGGCTTTTCTCTAAAGTACAACTAGATGAACCAAAGGAATACACTCCAGGCCCAGAAGAGGACGAAGATATGATAACGGATAACTTCGAATCAGAAGGGGAGTCTTCGTTCAACCTAAACTGCAACATGGTATCTGTGCTTCCCTGTGAATTTGGACAGGAAACTGAAATTGATGAATATGAGAAAGAAGATACCATATGTGATCGGTGGATCTGGAACTGACTGTTTAACGCTGGTTCGCGAAATGTCGCGGTAAGCAAGAGTCGCCACCGTCTTTTATTTTCTCCAATATGGAAAGGACAAAAGCACAGAAAAATTCCTTATTGAGATGAGTTCTCGGTTCGGGAGGTAGATTTATAGAAAGGGAAGGTGTTAGCACCCTTTCTATCCATGGTTATCCATGGGCTCTTAGATACTTGCTCATTTGTGTTTTCAAAATTGTTTGTTTGCTTTTCAAGGTGAGTGGGTTTGAAAAAGTTTCTTTGAAAGTTTCAGTTCGACTCTTGTATCAGTCCTCAAGAGTGTTTGAAAAATTGCTTTTGAAAGCTTTTTGAAAGGTGTCGGTGTGAAAAGAAGTTTTTGATTTATTTTGAAATTAGAGCAAGTATCTACGAGTTGTCTACCTACCCTGAGGAATTCGTCTGTGTAAATGTCCTTAAAGTAGTGCCATCCCACCATTGAGAGGTAGGTAGCACCATCGTTGGAGGTGTTCGGGTCAATTCGAGGGTTCGGGACATTGTGATCACCAGAGCAATAGGAAGACACCTTAGAAGCTACCCTCATGCCATGTTCATGGACATGAGGACTTACTAAAACATCCTCTACTCGACGACCACATTTCGAGGGGCAAGGCAACAGTGAGACGTATCCTAGGGGTGGTGTGTGATTTGTGTGTCATTTTCAATTATGTTTGTCTTGTTCATGCATTGGTGACCTACGCTTTGTTTTTATTTTTGGCATTCATTCTTTCATGCAAGTTATTAACAGTTAAAAGATGCGAGAAGGTAAAAGTCCTACGCTATTACAAAGGCGCGGGTCTACATCGCCAAATTAATCCAAGACCCGATTTGAAATAAATAAAGATGCAGAAAGATAAATATCCTAATTAATCTATTACAAGGATTTGGGGTAATTACATGAAATTTATAAAAAAGAAATGAAATAAACGCGCGAAACGAAATTATAATCGAAAGCGAGGGCGTTGAACCCTTTTAAAGAAATTAAATTGAAATTATGAAATTAATTAAATTAAATAAAGGTAAGAACTTGTTGTTTTTTTATGTTTTTTGTATTTATGGAATTTAAAAGAGTTAAATGGAATTAAAATCCTAATTCTAAACTATTTTTAATTATTAAAGAAATAAATTCAAGTTTGACCTAATTTTAACCTAATTAATTAACAACATTTATTTACAAAAACTATTTATGGATTAAGTATTGAAACATATTTTTATTTTTTGAGTTTCTGATTTTTTTGGTATTTTTATATTATTAAAAATTAATTTAAGGAATTAAAATAAAACAATTAAATTGAAACAAATAAATAAAAGAAGAAAAGAAAAGGGATAGAGATACAAACAAGAAGGGTGGTAGACCCAATTTTGGAGGTATGATCAGCAGTAATTTGGCCCATTAAAGCTTGGCCTGGTTGACTTTTGATGGTCACGTGTGCATGGTTGACTGAGATGTATGATGGACCTTTCATCCTGGCCCTTAGATTCATCGCCTGGGACATTTGGCAAGCTATGGCATTGAGTGTATGGTGGGCTTCTGGACATGCTGGGTACCTAATCACGTTATGAGAAAAAATAGAAGGAAATATGGGGGGACCTGGGAATCGAACCCAGGTCCCATTGCATGCGTGACACCTCACTCACCAACCAGCCAAATGCGTTTGTTTGATAAATAATGGAAAGGAGTTATTATGAAAGAGAAACAAGAGTTAGTGGTGACAAATGAAAACACGCGCGGAATATTTGAATTACCCAGTCCGGTTGAGACACCTCAGTGTCTTCCTCACGTTATACCTGCAAATAAAGCAAATAGCGGGGGTTTTAAACCCCCACTAACTCAGACCAGGAAAAATAGCGATTACGCCATGGGCCATGATAAATTAGGCGCGAGGTGATGAATAGGTTCGTATGAAGGTCACGAATCCAATGGCGTTGGTCTCGCTGTCTAATTTTTCCATATGCAAAAGTCCCTAATTTCAAATTTCTGCAACCCTAAAGAGCTCCCATGGTGGATTCGTGCACAGGCCTTAAAAACTCAATTGAATAATACTGTTAGCTTTAGAATGATTAAATTAGTATGAATCCAGTATTAGAAATCAAAAATATGACATGAATCATGAGACACGAATATGCAAAAAGTTTGAGAAAGTTGGACTTTGTTCTACCACTTCTTGATGCGTGGGGACTGGAAAAGGATTCAGTTATGTCCAGGAAGGCCTCAGCAAGCTCGTTGAATCGTTTGTAGGCTTTGAATCACCCTGTAATGCAGTTTTCAGTTTTGAACTTTTTGACAAAAAATGCAAAGTGTGTATTTGATCTGAGGCGCAGCTTCCAGGTCTTCAGCATTAGGGTTAGCTTTGTGTTTATATTAGGAATGAATTAGGGTGAAAACAAGTCCAAGAAACCTTTGCATTCATGAATCCAATATTTGATTTTCAATGAATCTTTTTTCAATCTTTTTCATGCCCTTTTGATACCAATCATGGCCAAATCTTTCCATATTAGTGATGCATGAAATCTTGGAGTTATGATAGACCTATTAGCTGCATAAAAAGATTTAAAATGCATGTTTGAGTATTTTTGTCATATTTTATTTAATTAAATGAATTAATGGTGATAAAAATTCAAATAAATAATAAAAAATGATGAAATAACTCCCCTTTGGGTCAATGGGTCGTGCATAACTTTTGGATAATGATTCTTGGAAGAAATTGAGGCCCATTAGCAATTTTGAGGCATTTGAAGCAAAGTTGACTTTTCAAAATTCCCAAAAATTTCCCAACTTCCACAAGGCATATCTTGCTCAATGTTTAAGATTTGATCATGTTCTTGGACATTTTGGAAAGGTATTGAAGTCCTCTAATCAATTCCTTTGGTCCCATGTCATTTTGATTTACCAATCTCAAGTTATGGTCTTTGACTTAAAGTGCCTTTTTGTTGACTTTTGAAAATGACCTATAATGTTGAGATTGATAACTTTTTGTGAGAGCATTTCTTGGACTTGAAGTGTGAAGATGAGTTGTAGGAAATGTCTTTCTCTTCAAAATGAGATTTGGATGGATTTTTTTCCAGATAAACCATGTGGAAGTTATGCCTTGGTCAAGTTACAGTTGACTTTTTCAACTGTCCAAAAATGGAAACTTTTGCATCTTGAGACTTTTTGAGCCATGCCTTGAGAATCATGATCAAGAATTGATAAAATGATGTTTGTGGCTTCAAAATAAGATGTTGACAAAAAATTTGAACTTTTGACTGTCAAATGACCATTTTACCCCTACAGTTGACTGCTGAGCAATTAGGGCATTTGACTGTGCAATTTTGTGCTGTGAGTCTTGAAACTTGACATGAGGATACTTGACAATGTTTATAGGCATGTGGGACTTGATTGGACCCTTGGAAACTTCATTTTCTTTGCTAGAACCAAAACCCTAGTTTTTAACTGTTAGGAGGCCCTTGAACTGTGCAACCCTTGAGAGATTTTAAAGCATGCTCTTTACAAGTCTTGAAGAATATGGGAGGGAAAATTTTGGGGTACAACAGTTGCCCCTGTTCAATCTTCTTAAACCTGAGGATGCAGATTGGCTGACGTGCCTTTCGTAATCCGAAGGTGGAAGAGATTGAACACTAGAGTGCCCAGAAATTTGCGCTCACATGTTAGCAGTGTGATGGTGGGAATGGGCTTATGGATGCCATTTGGAGATTGATGGATAGGATGATGGGCTTATAGATGCCATGCTAAGAGGTGATGGATAGGTGGATGGGCTTATAGATGCCATCTGGGTGTCGATCGCGTAAGAGATTCCTTAGCGAGAACTTGCGTACCTGAAAAAGAAAATGATTACCTGGCCTGTTACAGGAGCTGGTCTTCAAACTCTTTGTGTAGATGCATTCTGGCTGGATACAGGTATCGAATTTTTGAACCTCCTCAGACGTGCCCTGGCGAGATACAGGAATCGAGTCTGGAGCTTCAAAAGGTGATGAATGGATCAGGGATGGTTACTACCTCAACGGGACGGTGAGAGAACCTTGGACGATTACTACCTCAACAGGAACGCTGAGAGAACCTTGGACGATTACTACCTCAACAGGAACATTGAGAGAATCTCGGGGCGATTACTACCTCAACAGGAACGCTGAGAGAATCTTGGGGCGATTACTACCTCAACAGGAACACTGAGAGAATCTTGGATGTCTTCTACTGGGATAAGAATCAGGGAGATCTTAGGGTCGATCTGACTGAACCAGAGAAGGCCTTTGACTGGATAAGAATCAGGAAAATCTTAGGGTCGATTTAACTGAACCAGGCTAGGTCTTGGAATATCTTCAACTGGATAAGAATCAGGGAGATCTTAGGGTCGATCTGACTGAACCAGAGAAGGCCTTTGACTGGATAAGAATCAGGAAAATCTTAGGGTCGATTTAACTGAACCGGGCAAGGTCTTGGAATAACTTCAACTGGATAAGAATCAGGGAGATCTTAGGGTCGATCTGACTGAACCAGAGAAGGACTTTGACTGGATAAGAATCAGGAAAATCTTAGAGTCGATTTAACTGAACCGGCCAAGGTCTTGGAATATAGCTGAGAACTTAACTGGATCTTTCCTGAAACGTAAAGGTCAGTCATATGTAATGCATGATATGGATCAAGCAATGATGTTCTCAACATAAGTGAGATTGTAAGATATGATGCGTATGGTGCATGCGATGTTTATGAATGTATGTTTTTGTCTAGGAAAGTAAATCCTTGACGGGCGCCGGGAAGTCACATCCTGGGCTGATGTTGGAGAATAGTGCTTTATTGTTTCCGCTGGGGATTATAGTTGCAAGAATACCGGTGGGAGAAGATAACTCCGTTGGGGGATAAACTTGGCGAATGGATTACTCTGCGGGGGGGAAAATTACTCTAGCGATCTTGCTGGGGAGAAATACTCTGTGGGGAGAGAGATACTTTGCTGGGATGTTGATGGTAACTTCGTTGGGGATACCATTGTTATGTTGGAAGTGTTAATAGACTTCGCTGGGGGATAAGAAGACTTTGCCGAGGACGATCTTTCCATGGCTTTTGGCTGAGGATAACCCAGTTATATCCTGGTAGGGAAATAACCTTTGAATAAAGCCAGGGGACGCGTTCGTGCTCTGCGGGGGGGAAGCTTCCAGAATCTACTAGGGATAAGCTTCCTGCTGGGGAGATGATTCAACCTTTCCTGGGGAAATCTGGATTGGACTCTCCTGGGGATATTTTGAACTATATTGGGGAAGTGACTCCACTGAATGTCTGGTATACCGCCGGGGAACAGTCTTAGACCAAGACTGTCGGGGATGCTTGTTAAGAATATTCGTATCTTGTGCTGGGGAATGTTGAGATCTGCGGGGGATACCCAACTTCCTTGAGGCTGATAGGATAACTCTGCTTGGGGAGAGTGTATTGACTTGCTGACTCACTCTCTGGGGAATTAAGATATCTTGGTTGCGTTCTTCAGCTGAACTTACCTTGG
Organism: Vicia faba; assembly: GCA_948472305.1. Lineage (NCBI taxonomy): Eukaryota > Viridiplantae > Streptophyta > Magnoliopsida > Fabales > Fabaceae > Vicia > Vicia faba. Next base: position 520,362,240 of record OX451735.1, on the reverse strand, counting down.
TACCCTGGTGGACAGAGCAATTAGATCGTTTGGACAACTCACTATTGCCCTTGTTTCTGTGGGAGAGGAAGGCCTGTGAGGTGCTGATAGTTGTTGATGGACAAACTTTCTTCTGGTAGGCAGGTGACAAGATGACAGGATATAGTCGTACGCTTTGATCCCTAACTTTTGATTGGACCTCCCTTTCGGGTTTTCAGTCCACCGGGATACCCATTTTTGCCCAAGCCGCCTTTTCAGGTTTTCGACTTGCCGGGTGCACAGATTTTTTTCATTTCATCCCTCATTTTACCCCGAACCCTTTTGGTTCGCCGGGAAGCCCTTATTTTTGCCTAGGTGCGTCAACCTAGCGGGTCTTTAATTATGCGTATTTTATTTTTTTTTGGACTATGTCCATGCTCTCAGAATGTAGGGAGTTGCCCCTGTTAGAAGTGTTTTGTCATGCCACCAGAAGGTGTTTGATCAGGCAAGATTCGTTGTTGAATGCCCCAAGTGACTCAGGCGGAGATTTGCCCCAGGCTATTTGGCCTTTGAGAGATTCTCCGAATCTTGATTGGACTGCCCCAGATGATGGACCATGATCATGTCGTGCCCCTTGATTGGAAGTGCGTTTGTTCACTAGGTATTCATCGTGTGAATTTCCCTACTGTTCAAACAAATAGTCATATGTAAATAATGTTATATCAAAAACGCAAAGCTTATGTCTGTCTTGAAGATTTTGAAAAATGCATTTTTTCATAAAAAACAAGTGAATGTTTGTAAAACATGATGTCAACTCCGTATTTACCGTAGGCCTTAAGGAGTCAGGATACCTTTCGTAACAATATGCTTTCGAACTAACCCATGCTTCAGCTAGGACTTTTAAGGGTTATAACGTGGCCTGGTTCACGGTTCAAGAAACAAAGGATAAAGGCTCAAATTATTTGTACCCACCCGTTCTTCGTGATGTTCTTCCAACCTAAACTCAGCTAATCGTGCGTTAGACCTTATTGAGTCTTTGCTTTGATATAGTGATGGTTCGGATACTGGCAGTTTATTTTGACCAGGCAGTCATTTCTTTGTTGAGGGTTTGTAGGACCTCTTTCTTTTTTATTTTGTTATCCCTGTTTTTTTTTTGAACTGTTTCTTTTGTTTTTACAGTCAGCGGGATGCCCCAGTTTTGTAAGTCTCCTTCATAGGTTTTGACTTATTGGGCTTTTGTTTTGATAGATAACGACTGCCTGTCTTTATGCTTATTTGGAACCATCACTGTCTTTTGTATTGTAAGGACTTCCTTTTGATGCCATTCGTTGTGCACCTGGATCAACTGAGAGAACTACCCTGCCCCAGGTTATGATAAAGGGTTTTAATTTTCGAAAAGAAAAACTCCTACTTCTTTGGCTCAAAGGGGTTGACGAGGGATTATCTTCCTTATTACTCCAGTGTTTAGGAATTGAAACAATGCCTGTACCTCATCAGCGGGGTCCATTCAAAAGCATACTGTAGAGATCGTGGTATCATTTTCGTCATCCTCCCTCAAGAGGCTTACCATTATTAATCGAGCGTTTATCATCCGAAAAAATATGAAAATAATTTGCATATAGTGAATACGAATATATTGCTTCAAAATAGACATATGCGATGCATTAATGAAATAACAACGTTTAACATGAGTAAATGTTTGAACAAAAGAAAGTTACAACTTGAAAATCCTAATGAACAAAAGTCTTTTCATCTCAGGGCTTGTTACTTCAAATGGTGAGCCTTGGAGGGATGGTAGAAAAACTCAGCCTGACCATCTTGTGTGAACTCCAATGCTCCTTCATCGATCAGGTCCTGGATCTTGTTCTTCAGAGCCCAACACTCATTTGTATCATGTCCTGGACTGGCAGAGTGGTAGGCACACCTTTTATTGGGATGATAGGTAGGAGATGCTGTGTTGGGGTTCCGGGGATGAGCCCTTAATGTGATCAAATTCAATCTCAACAGGCGTTGTAAAGCTTGAAACAGCGACATGTTGAGCTGGGTGAATTGCCTCTCGGGCTTGTCTGGCTGAAGCTGGTGAGGTTGATGCTGAATTTGTGACACTGGAGCCATTTGAGGAGCTCTCCCCTTATCTCCTTGTCTCAAAGATGGTTGAATAATGACTGGCTCTTTACCCTTAGACGTTTTTCCCAGTTGGTTACCCTGAAGCAGTTGGTTGATGAGAACTCCGAGCTCTTCTTGTCTTTGAGCTAAACCTTGAATGGCAGTCCCCTGCCCCAGCATCCGGGCTTTCATTGCATCCACTTCAGCTTGCAGACGTTTCAGCCGTTCGTCCTCAGCGTTGTTCCTGACCAAAGTCCCCATGAGAAGTGCTCTCAACTCCTCCTGCCCCTTGGATAGATTCAGGAGGATTTCCCCGAACCGAGTCTCTTGAGCATGGAAGTCCTGGTTGTATTGTTGGGAAGCCATTGCTGAAATAAACAGCGCAGATGGTAAGTGACCTGTAACAAGGGTACCTGTAATGCAATGATATGTATGATATATATGCAATGTTTTCAAGGATCTCGCGGGGTAAACAAGAAAATTGTTAGAGTTGGGATCCGATAGCTTGATTGAAGGAACGGCATGTTGTTGAGAGTCCTTCTTCAAGGGTCAAAGCTCACCATATCTAGTGGGTCATAGCCCCTGACAACCTTGGCTAGAGGAAAATAAATCCCCTTTGCCCCTTGCTAGACATTCTGATTCATCATGACCTGTATCATAAGCCCTTGAGATCCTTGAAACGGATTAGTCCTTATGCGGGATGTATGCAATAGTATGATGGTATGTTATGCATGGGGTAATATAGATAAACCCTGTTATGAGTCCTAATTAAGGACTGTAAACAAATCCTGCAAGAAACTCAAGTGTCAGATAACAAGCATGCAAATAGTCAAGTTTGAAAGCACACAAGTCACACAAGAGGGCCCTTAGAGTTTAGGCCAGCATGGGGTCTAGGTATTACCCTCTTTCAGTTTGTTGGTTAAAACCTGTCCTATCAGAAGTAACCGGGTTCTAGAGGATCCCAATATCACTGACTACCCTCAATCGGTCATAACTCCAACATCGCAATCTTTTCTTGCGGCCAGAACCATCACGAGAGTTTAGCCTCAATGGGCGTAGCATACTGCTACTGTTCTATTGGCCAAGTTGTGTCATTTAAGGTTCTAAGGTCTGTTGGTGCTTAATGACTCCTCAGAAGACCCATATTCTCCTCGTTGCAACACAAGGGATATCGGTACAGACCAAGGTGCCACACCAACGTAGCCACTGCTTCACCCGTGTCGGTCTACGCCGGACAGGTCCCTCACAGCTTATGCTACCTAAACAGGGTATCCCCAGATCCGGGTTAGGATCTATGTAACTCCCATGCAACCCACAATTTAAAGCAAACAAGTCAAAACAATTGAAAACACAGTTATGAACTATCCTAAGGTACACCTCACTTCAAAAAATATCCCCAGCAGAGTCGCCAGTTCTGTGATCGGTGGATCTGGAACTGACTGTTTAACGCTGGTTCGCGAAATGTCGCGGTAAGCAAGAGTCGCCACCGTCTTTTATTTTCTCCAATATGGAAAGGACAAAAGCACAGAAAAATTCCTTATTGAGATGAGTTCTCGGTTCGGGAGGTAGATTTATAGAAAGGGAAGGTGTTAGCACCCTTTCTATCCATGGTTATCCATGGGCTCTTAGATACTTGCTCATTTGTGTTTTCAAAATTGTTTGTTTGCTTTTCAAGGTGAGTGGGTTTGAAAAAGTTTCTTTGAAAGTTTCAGTTCGACTCTTGTATCAGTCCTCAAGAGTGTTTGAAAAATTGCTTTTGAAAGCTTTTTGAAAGGTGTCGGTGTGAAAAGAAGTTTTTGATTTTTTTTGAAATTAGAGCAAGTATCTACGAGTCGTCTACCTACCCTAAGGAATTCGTCTGTGTAAATGTCCTTAAAGTAGTGCCATCCCACCATTGAGAGGTAGGTAGCACCACCGTTGGAGGTGTTCGGGTCAATTCGAGGGTTCGGGACATTGTGATCACCAGAGCAATAGGAAGACACCTTAGAAGCTACCCTCATGCCATGTTCATGGACATGAGGACTTACTAAAACATCCTCTACTCGACGACCACATTTCGAGGGGCAAGGCAACAGTGAGACGTACCCTAGGGGTGGTGTGTGATTTGTGTGTCATTTTCAATTATGTTTGTCTTGTTCATGCATTGGTGACCTACGCTTTGTTTTTATTTTTGGCATTCATTCTTTCATGCAAGTTATTAACAGTTAAAAGATGCGAGAAGGTAAAAGTCCTACGCTATTACAAAGGCGCGGGTCTACATCGCCAAATTGATCCAAGACCCGATTTGAAATAAATAAAGATGCGGAAAGATAAATATCCTAATTAATCTATTACAAGGCTTTAGGGTAATTACATGAAATTTATAAAAAAAGAAATGAAATAAACGCGCGAAACGAAATTATAATCGAAAGCGAGGGCGTTGAACCCTTTTAAAGAAATTAAATTGAAATTATGAAATTAATTAAATTAAATAAAGGTAAGAACTTGTTTTTTTTTAATGTTTTTTGTATTTATGGAATTTAAAAGAGTTAAATGGAATTAAAATCCTAATTCTAAACTATTTTTAATTATTAAAGAAATAAATTCAAGTTTGACCTAATTTTAACCTAATTAATTAACAACATTTATTTACAAAAACTATTTATGGATTAAGTATTGAAACATATTTTTATTTTTTGAGTTTCTGATTTTTTTGGTATTTTTATATTATTAAAAATTAATTTAAGGAATTAAAATAAAACAATTAAATTGAAACAAATAAATAAAAGAAGAAAAGAAAAGGGATAGAGATACAAACAAGAAGGGTGGTAGACCCAATTTTGGAGGTATGATCAGCAGTAATTTGGCCCATTAAAGCTTGGCCTGGTTGACTTTTGATGGTCACGTGTGCATGGTTGACTGAGATGTATGATGGACCTTTCATCCTGGCCCTTAGATTCATCGCCTGGGACATTTGGCAAGCTATGGCATTGAGTGTATGGTGGGCTTCTGGACATGCTGGGTACCTAATCACGTTATGAGAAAAAATAGAAGGAAATATGGGGGGACCTGGGAATCGAACCCAGGTCCCATTGCATGCGTGACACCTCACTCACCAACCAGCCAAATGCGTTTGTTTGATAAATAATGGAAAGGAGTTATTATGAAAGAGAAACAAGAGTTAGTGGTGACAAATGAAAACACGCGCGGAATATTTGAATTACCCAGTCCGGTTGAGACACCTCAGCGTCTTCCTCACGTTATACCTGCAAATAAAGCAAATAGCGGGGGTTTTAAACCCCCACTAACTCAGACCAGGAAAAATAGCGATTACGCCATGGGCCATGATAAATTAGGCGCGAGGTGATGAATAGGTTCGTATGAAGGTCATGAATCCAATGGCGTTGGTCTCGCTGTCTAATTTTTCCATATGCAAAAGTCCCTAATTTCAAATTTCTGCAACCCTAAAGAGCTCCCATGGTGGATTCGTGCACAGGCCTTAAAAACTCAATTGAATAATACTGTTAGCTTTAGAATGATTAAATTAGTATGAATCCAGTATTAGAAATCAAAAATATGACATGAATCATGAGACACGAATATGCAAAAAGTTTGAGAAAGTTGGACTTTGTTCTACCACTTCTTGATGCGTGGGGACTGGAAAAGGATTCAGTTATGTCCAGGAAGGCCTCAGCAAGCTTGTTGAATCATTTGTAGGCTTTGAATCACCCTGTAATGCAGTTTTCAGTTTTGAACTTTTTGACAAAAAATGCAAAGTGTGTATTTGATCTGAGGCGCAGCTTCCAGGTCTTCAGCATTAGGGTTAGCTTTGTGTTTATATGAGGAATGAATTAGGGTGAAAACAAGTCCAAGAAACCTTTGCATTCATGAATCCAATATTTGATTTTCAATGAATCTTTTTTCAATCTTTTTCATGCCCTTTTGATACCAATCATGGCCAAATCTTTCCATATTAGTGATGCACGAAATCTTGGAGTTATGATAGACCTATTAGCTGCATAAAAAGATTTAAAATGCATGTTTGAGTATTTTTGTCATATTTTATTTAATTAAATGAATTAATGGTGATAAAAATTCAAATAAATAATAAAAAATGATGAAATAACTCCCCTTTGGGTCAATGGGTCGTGCATAACTTTTGGATAATGATTCTTGGAAGAAATTGAGGCCCATTAGCAATTTTGAGGCATTTGAAGCAAAGTTGACTTTTCAAAATTCCCAAAAATTTCCCAACTTCCACAAGGCATATCTTGCTCAATTTTTAAGCTTTGATTATGTTCTTGGACATTTTGGAAAGGTAATGAAGTCCTCTAACCAATTACTTTGGTCCCATGTCATTTTGATTTACCAATCTCAAGTTATGGTCTTTGACTTAAAGTGCCTTTTTGTTGACTTTTGAAAATGACCTATAATGTTGAGATTGATAACTTTTTGTGAGAGCATTTCTTGGACTTGAAGTGTGAAGATGAGTTGTAGGAAATGTCTTTCTCTTCAAAATGAGCTTTGGATGGAATTTTTATGATAAACCATATGGAAGTTATGCCTTGGTCAAGTTACAGTTGACTTTTTCAACTGTCCAAAAATGGAAACTTTTGCATCTTGAGACTTTTTGAGCCATGCCTTGAGAATCATGATCAAGAATTGATCAAATGATGTTTGTGGCTTAAAAATAAGATGTTGACCAAAAATTTGAACTTTTGACTGTCAAATGACCATTTTACCCCTACAGTTGACTGCTGAGTAATTAGGGCATTTGACTGTGCAATTTTGTGCTGTGAGTCTTGAAACTTGACATGAGGATACTTGACAATGTTTATAGGCATGTGGGACTTGATTGGACCCTTGGAAACTTCATTTTCTTTGCTAGAACCAAAACCCTAGTTTTTGACTGTTAGGAGGCCCTTGAACTGTGCAACCCTTGAGAGATTTTGAAGCATGCTCTTTATAAATCTTGAAGAATATGGGAGGGCAAATTTTGGGGTACAACACCATAGAATTGATGAAGCATAGGCCTGTGTGCTACTATGTGATGGACAATGGGGCTGTCGAGGAGCAAAATGCGTTCTTCGAACATCCAGAACCAGCTATGAAGAACCATCTTAAGCCACTATTTATTCGGGCAAAAGTTGGTGCCCATGGCGTGAATAAGGTTCTAGTGGATGGGGGTGCTGCAGTCAATTTGATACCCCACTTCATGCTGAAAAGATTAGAAATACGCGAAGGGGACATCAAGCCCCACAATATGGTTTTATCCAATTATGAAGGGAAAGTGGGCAAAACACTGGGGGTGGTTCAGTTGGACTTGACAATAGGCTCAAGCTGTAGGCCCACCATGTTCATGGTGATCGAAGCCAAGGCCAACTACAACTTATTGCTGGGAAGGGAGTGGATCCATGGCGTAGGGGCAGTTCCTTCGTCAATGCATCAGCGTTTAGTTCTATGGAGAGAAGATGGGATCGTGGAAAACATTGAAGCAGACCAGAGTTACTTCATGTCAACATTCAATTTAGTTGACAAGAGGAATTATGACAAACATCTGGCAAAGATTGCTCAGTGTGTTCCAAATGATGAAATCAACGAAACCAGAAACGCCCACTACTATATGACCCTTCGCCATGATGGCCTATATTGGGATAGAAGAATAATCAGTGAAGACGAGGGAGTCGAAAGTACTATACAAAGACGGCCAGCAGGCTGGGACTTCGACAACCTTATCCATGACTGAGTCCTCCTTTTTTGAAAGGATTTCGGCCTATATGGCTGAGAACGAATCAAAGGCGGCCTTAGAGGCTGAAATAAATAAATTAGCTGTGAAGATGAACGAAATAAGTGGGGATGGCTCGAAATGCTCACCCTTTAAAGAACTTGAGATAGATCAAAGGCTGGACGCCATCTATGATAAAGAACCCTTAGGCTTCGAAAGGGACCCCATAGACTCAGGTGCCAAAATGTTGGCGCAAGATCCACTCGAAGAAGTCAACTTAGGGGATGAAAACACGAAAATAATAACCTACATAAGTGCAAAACTTAGTCCAGGCCTCAAGCAGGAAGTGATCGAGGTCCTCAAGAAAAATAAAGATTGCTTCGCATGGGATTATGACGAAATGCCTGGTTTAAAGAGGGAGTTAGTCGAACACAGACTGCCAATCAAAGATGGCAAGAAGCCCATCAAACAAACTCCCAGAAGATTCGCACCAGCGGTTCTCACAAAGATTAAAGCTGAGATCGAAAGGTTGCTGCGTTGCAGATTCATCAGAACCACAAGGTACGTCGAATGGTTAGCAAATATAGTACCTGCTATTAAGAAAAATGGTTCTTTAAGAATTTGCATAGATTTTAGGGATTTAAACACTGCAACCCCTAAGGACGAGTATTCCATGCCTGTGGCAGAAATGCTAGTAGACTCTGCTGCAGGGTTCGAATACTTGAGTATGTTAGATGGATATTCTGGGTATAATCAGATTTTTATTGCTGAAGAAGATGTTGCCAAGACAGCATTCCGTTGCCCAGGAGCCTTAGGCACCTACGAATGGGTGGTGATGCCTTTTGGTTTAAAGAACGCTGGGGCAACTTATCAAAGGGCAATGAATTCGATTTTTCATGATTTCATTGAAACCTTTATGCAGGTGTATATTGATGATATAGTCATCAAATCTATATCTGCAGAAACGCATTTGCATCATCTGAGCCAATCATTCGAACGAATGAGAAAACATGGCTTAAAGATGAATCCCCTTAAATGTGCATTTTTTGTGCAGGCTGGAGATTTCCTTGGTTTTGTGGTTCACAAGAAAGGGATTGAGATCAACCAAAACAAAACCAAAGCCATAATGGAGACGAAAGCACCTACGTCAAAAAGGGAGCTGCAATCTCTGCTAGGGAAGATTAACTTCCTCAGAAGGTTCATTTCGAATCTGAGTGGAAGAACCCAAGCTTTCTCTCCGTTGCTTCGTCTAAAGCAAGGCCAAGCCTTCGAATGGAATGAAGCCCATCAGGAGGCATTTGACAGGATAAAAAGATACCTCTCTCAGCCTCCTATCTTGTCTCCACCTTCATGGGGGAAGCCCATGAGATTGTACGTATCTGCCTCTGAAGTTAGTATAGGTAGTATGTTAGCACAAGAAGATAGCAATGGTATCGAAAGAGCCATATACTATTTAAGTAGAGTATTGAATGATGCAGAGACCAGATATAGCAATTTAGAAAAGCTATGTCTCTGTTTGTATTTCTCTTGTATGAAACTCAAGTATTATATAAAGCCTGTTGATGTTTATGTTTCATCTCATTTCGATGTCATTAAACACATGCTTTCAAAACCAATAATGCATAGCAGAGTTGGTAAATGGGCTTTAGCCTTAACAGAATATTCTTTGACTTTCATGCCTTTAAAAGCTTTGAAAGGCCAAGTGATTTCTGATTTCATTGTGGACCATTCATTGGTTGAGCAGACTGTCATGAGTTACGTCGAAATGCAACCATGGAAATTATACTTTGATGGTTCAACCCACAGGAATGGAAGTGGTGTTGGAGTCCTTTTAATTTCTCCTGAAGGAATTCCAACAAAATTCAAGTATAAATTAGATGGTCCTCGTTGCTCGAACAACGAAGCTTAGTATGAAGCGCTCATTGTTGGACTTGAAGCTTTGTTGGAATTGGGGGCAACTAGAGTCGAAATTAAAGGAGACTCAGAATTAGTGGTCAAGCAAATAACAAAGGAGTATAAATGCATAAAGGAAAACTTGATGATATACTTCGTCATAGTCAACAGGCTACTTAGGAAATTTGAATACATGGATATTCAACATATACCAAGAATAGAGAACCAAGAAGCAAATGACTTAGCACAGTTGGCTTCGGGTTATAAAGTTTCTGCCAGGAACTTTGAGGATTTAGTTGAATTAAGGGGCAGAGTTATGGCTACTAGATTCACACCATCAGATCTAGAAAGTATGAAATTGGGATATACTGAGAAATAGGGATTCGAAATATTAGCCATAAACACTTTATCAGATGCAAATTGGCGAAGTCCACTGGTGAGCTATTTAACAAACCCAACTCTGAATGTTGATAGGAAGACAAAATACAGAGCATTATCATATGTCCTCATGGGGAACGAATTGTTCAAAAAGACCCAAGAGGGCGTATTATTGAAGTGCCTAGGAGAAAGTGAGGCATACTTAGCATTGTCAGAAGTCCACAATGGGGCATGTGGGGCACATCAAGCAGGTCATAAAATGAAATGGCTGTTATTTCGATATGGCATGTATTGGCCTAGCATGCTCAAAGATTGTATAGACTTTGCTAAAGGATGTGAGGAATGTCAGAAACATGCAGGGATTCAACATGCCCTGCAAGTGAGTTGCATTCAATCATCAAACCATGGCCATTTAGAGGATGGGCATTGGATTTGATAGGAGAAATAAATCCCGCTTCGTCTAAAGGACAGAAATATATCTTGGTAGGAATAGATTATTTTACCAAGTGGATCGAAGCTATACCATTAATAGTTGCTGATCAAGAAGCTATTATTGAGTTTATACAGAAACACATTATCTATAGGTTCTGATTGCCAGAGAGCATAACCACAGACCAAGGCTCTGTGTTTACTGGTAGAAAGATGCAAGAATTTGCCCAAGAAATGGGGTTTAGATTACTAACATCAATGCCATATTATGCTCAAGCAAATGGTTAAGTCGAAGCAGCCAATAAAGTGATAATAGGGTTAATTAAGAAACATATTGGTAAGAAGCCAAGGAACTGGCACAAAAATTTGGACCAAATACTATGGGCCTGTAGAACATCTCCTAAGGAAGCTACTAACACTACGCCTTTTCAACTCACATTTGGTCATGATGCAGTGCTTCCAGTAGAAATTCATCTACAATCAGTTCGAATTCAAAGACAAAATGAAATCCCAGCTGCATTATATTGGGAGATGATGATGAATGAATTAGTTGAGTTGGACGAAGTTAGATTACATGCATTGGAAATCTTGATGAGACAAAAAGAAAGAGTGGCCAGGACATATAACAAAAGGGTGAAGAGAAAAGCATTCATTATTAATGACTTAGTCTGGAAAGTCATATTGCCCATGGACAAGAAAAATAAAACATTAGGTAAATGGTCACCTCATTGGGAAGGGCCTTTTTGAATATTAAAAGTATTCTCAAACAATGCATATGAAATCGAAGAGCTGATGGATGATAAACGTATCCTAAAGGTTAATGGGAAGTATTTAAAGAAATATAAGCCACGCCTGCAGGAGATTCGAATAGTAACAACGTAACCAAAATATCATAAAAAATGCCAAAATGGCGTTGTTCAAATATTACATATAAAAAACCAAATTTAATCAAATCGACACTGAGATCTAGAAATAGGAATTATTCTTCAATCTATTGAAGGTACTTCGAAAAGATTCAAGTCTCTATTGAGCAAAATGTCTGGCTCCCTCCAAGGTTGCCACTTCTCCCTTGAGTTGTTCTGTAGTTTCCATTTCTGCAAGCCCCTGGTTGAGAAGCTCTTCGAATTGGTTACCAGCAGTATTGGTTTCGTAGGCTAATTGTTGTTCTCTAGCCTCTTTAACCTTCTGTTGAAGTTCCTGAATTTGCCTTTCCCAGAGAAGGATGGACTCAGCTCGAGCCTCATAATCAGTTTTTGCTTGCTTTAGATGCATGGCTTGATCCTCAGCTTCTTGAGAGAGTTTCGAAGCTTGTTCATAAGCAGCATCCATTGCAGTGCGTTTTTCTTGAACCTTTTTGGCAGTAAATTCATCTTGGAGAAGGTACCCAGTCACGTTGTCCAGCAAAGATTGAAGATCGAACAAGATAGTACTAACTGGCAAGGAGCAGGTAGCAAGGTTGACTTTTGTAAGCAACTCCTTCATAGTGTAGCAAGCAGTGCTATCCTGTTTGAGCACTTCGAATATATCCACATTAAGAATTGTTCTCCTGATCCTGTTAAGAAGTACAATTCTTTCATCTGTGGGCAGAGGATGGCTAGTCGAACTTGTGCAATCCCTAGCAGGTGGAATATCCCTTTGAGCCAGCTTCGCCTTCATGTACCCAATAGGGTCATTTCGTCTCAGGAGTGCAAGCTCCTCTTCAGTCATTCGAGACAAAGACGGTTGAGGGAGTTCCACACGCAGGGGAGTCACGTCAATTTCGACCTCCATGGGTTTATTGGTTGTGTCACCATCCCCTTCATTCATTTCGTGCTCATTATCTTCTTCATCATCATCCAAATCCACCACTTCGATGTCTTCGTTTTCGCTGCTATTTGCATTGGACTCTGTCCCAGCAGTCGAACCATCGTTGGCATCCTCCTCCTCAGACTCTTCTTCTGCAGATTCTTCGTTTCTTGGACCAGAATCAGCTTTCTCTCCTTCAGCGTGAGTGTCCTTTGGGTCCTCTTGAAGGGTTTCGAGAGGGGACTTTTGGAGAGAAGTTCTTTGTAAAGCCTCTGCAGATTCATGAAGCATTGCTTCATTTGTTTCTTTTAGAGGAGGAGAAGTACTCTGATCATCTTGCTGCTCAGAAGCCCCATCCAGAACCGCCATATTGGAGGAACCTTTGTTCTGTACAAGGTTGCTGGAGTCTCCTTGAGGAGAGGAGTTGATCGGAGCAGCAGCTTTTGATGGTGAGGTCGAAGTGGTAAAAGCTGGATTTAAGATATCCTGCAAGGAGCGAAAGAATATTAAAAGCATGCACCAAGGTAATGAATCATTATTTTGTCAAAGGTTTAAAGTTCAATTTACCTGTGGACTCTCAGAAGAGAGGTTGCTAGCTATGCGTTCCAACATTACGTTGGAGGTCGAAGATGGAATTTTGGATTTAGGTGAGGGAGCAGCATCCCTGGAATCGAGTCCAGAGACACTAGTTGGTACAACACTTTTTGAAACATCCTTCTTCTGCTTCTTCTTCGAAGCAACTGGTAAATTCCCTCCAACCTTGGGGTCTTCCCCAGTAGTGTTTGATTTTCGCTTCTTTGGAGTGGTAGGCAGAAGTTTGTTGGTCTGAAAAGATTTAAACAAAGAGTTAGATGCAAATCATGAAGCATTAGTGTATTCGAAACATCAAGGCTAAGTGATTACCTGTGGAGTTGGAACACTGGTTATTATTGGTGTTGTTGTTGTTGTTGTTGCAGCAATTGTTGTTGGTTCAGATGGATTCACATTGTCAATGGTTTCGATAGAGGCTTGAGAGGCGCTCCCTTCTTTTGACTTTGAAGCAGCAGTCTTTATCCTGATGGCTGAAAATCGAAACAATTAAGGCAAAAGTTAAAGATATGGAAAATGAAAAACGTTTGGGATTTTCTCAAGCATTCGCACCTGTGCCTTGATTAGATTTAATCGACATGGCAGAAAGGTCATAGCGAAGATGTCCTGGGAAATCGTGGAGCCAGTGTCGAGCCCATGTCACAGTCTCAGATGGCTTTGGTTTCTTTTGAAGATGTTTGAACATTTCTTTGCAAGTGAACCACCAAGGGTATGGAGGAAACCAAGCCAGAGCCAGTTCTGAGGTAGGTAATCTGGGAAATTTAGGTGGATGCATTTCGAATGCCAACCTATACCTATCCTCAGGTGACAACCCTGAAGGAAGTTTTAACTTAGAAACTTTTTCTTTGAATTTTTCCTTCAGGGTCTCAGCCGCTTGATGCACAGTGGATTCCAAGTGTGTGGGATCATAAGTAGTTTCGAAATAATTTTGAAAAGCTTTGATCTCTTTGGCATGAGTGAACATACCTTTCTTGCATGGTACCTGCACATCGAATGCATCAGTTAGTTTCTGCTGAATAGTAAGAGTATCGAACATATAAGTCTGATAGAACTTTGTCCACCATTCCAGAAACCCCTTTGCTGTAAGGTGTGTAGGTTCGAAAGTTATTAGTTCAAACTGGGCGAAGCCTTGGTATTGTTCCTGCTGTAGTTTGGCTTCTCGTGCCTTGAAGGTTCGCCCAGAGGTGATGGCACTTTCCGTTTGAAATAGGGGTTCAGGAATTAGTTGGCACAAGCCAAACTGTCTCGAAACGAAGTTGGGCTTATAAGCGAAAAGGAAAATCTGATTCTTGGCAGGAGTTATTCTTGAAGAGATTAGTCTGGGTAGCAAAAAGGCTCTCCATACATCTTGAATCTCTTTGCTTTTGACAGCTTTTGAGAGAGCCATGGTGAACCATGAAGGTCCATGAGCCCTTGAAGCAAAAGGCGCCATGGTCTCTTCGAACTTATACCTCTTAGAGAATGTCATGATATATTTTGAGAATAGGACTTTGAAGTCATCCTTATCATCGTTTGGGGTTAGTCTTCGCAGCCTAGTGCCTTCGATGATTCTATCTGTTATTTCAGGGTCTTGTTCAACAATGGTGTTGGCAGTTGATAATGAAGGTTCGAACATGGCATTTAGCCATAACTGGAGTAACCAGAAAGGGCCAGCTAGCAGGATATTCTTGGAGGTGTGAGATTTTAGACTCGAAACAGCTGACCTTAGGATTTCATAAAGATCAACTAGTAGCAATTCGCTTAAGCACACCCTCCGATTCTCATGCAAATCTCTAGCTAGAGGAATAAACCTACTGGCTACCTGTAGGGATCTGCTGCAAAAGACATACCTTGACAGCCATAAGGTAAGGAAAGCAATGTGTTCAACATCCGACACACTGTCTCCTTCAGTGTGATAGTGGCTGTTAAAATTTGAAAAGCTTGCTAGCTTGACTTCAAAGTCGATAATACTCGAATGCTCTTCATTGTCAGGGATATATGTTTCTCCTATTGGTGATAGCCCAGTAATGGCCGCTATGTCAAAAAAGGTAGGGGTAATCATTCCACCAGGGAGATGGAAAGTATTATAAGTACTGTCCCAGAAATATAGGGACGCGAATAACAATGGGTGGCTATAAGTAAAACCTGGCTTCGACAGCTTAATCAAGTTGTAGATACCTAATTCTTCCCATTGTTGGGATTTCTTAGCTTCTACCTTATTGAACCAGTTATGATAAGCAGTGTCGGAGGTGGGGCAAGATCGAAACGGTTTGAAGTTACTCTTTACATAGTCTAGTACAAAAGGGTCCTTAGGAGGAACGATTGGATTTTACACGGTGTTTGAACCAGAAGACTCTATTGCCTTAGGGGCGTCTATTTTATTAAACAGAGGTTTGAAATTATAGCAAACTGGGAAAAAATTTCTGGTATCTTTTAAAATTTCAAAAACTGTAAGAGGTCCCATTAAAGCTAACCTCTTGCCAGCAGCGGTAGTAGGAATAAGTACCTGGGATGCATAAAGCATTTCTTTCTCTTTTGAGATCATCTGGGGAACAAGAACAGATTGACCTTGGTAGGTGACAACCTTGCTTTCCATTGTGTTTCCTGCGGTCTTTCCTTTCTTTTTGGAAACCTTTTTTAGTTGAGATGAAGTTGAAGAAGACATTGTTGGAAGAATGTTGAAAGCTTAGGGTTTCGGTGAGAAAAGAAGGAGAAAAGATTCAGAATGTGGGAAGAAAAGAAAAGACTAAGTTGATGGGTTTTTATAATGTGGAAGTTTAAGCATCCACTGAGTAAGGTTGTGATACGTGGTAATCGTGGGTTGGTTTGATGAAGAGGTGGCGTAAAGTTAACATTGGTAATAGGCGTGATTAAAGATAATCATTGTTTTGTAACTGCATCATACTGTGAAATGGTTCAAGGCGGTTAAGGAATCTGAAAAGCGTTATGATTGACGTGACTGGAGTCATATGCAATAAATGTTACGATGATTCGAAGGTCGCATCAAAATCTTGTGTATATGTTTAAAATAAGTATTTCTCAAAGGAATCGAAATACATATTTTAAAGGGGCATTTTGTTGGCTGAAGATTTTGATGATATTATTAGAAGCAAAGTAAATTGGACGTTTCGATTGAAATGAAACAAAACGTCATGTTTCGAAATGGTAGAAGTAGTGCTTCGAATGGGCATATCAAAGCTTGGAGCTTCGAGTGACAGTTATGAGAATATATCCAAAGAAGTCTCGAAATGATAACAAGGTTGTGTCTAAGAAATGCGTTCGAAGCGAAAAAGTGCCAAAACATTTGAAATTCAAATGCAAGCGGGATGTTCGAAATTTGAAATATATGCGCTGGAGCATTCGAAGACGCGTGGAAGCAAGAGAGAGGCATTGCTCTGCATGTTCTGAACGTGGCAGAATCTTATAGCAAGACCGTTATGGTCGAAGTAGTATAAATAGAAGTCTTAGCATTAGGATTTCGTGTGTCATATCTATTGTACAAAAAACTCAGTAAACATTCAAATTACCACATGACTAGGGAAACGAATGCAAGAGCAATGTACGTATGATAACACCACATGTTTATGATTTAATGAAAACTCTTTATCATTTCCAGTACTTTCCTTTACCTTTATGTCAATACCATTTACAAGTTTTTGCATTTAAAGTATTTTCATTCGAAATCTTTTCACTAATGCCTTACATTTAAATGTTTTCTTTCCATTTCAAATACTTTACATTTCAGAAACTGTTATACATTTCATGCCTTTATCTTCAAGTTTTTATCTTTCGAATACCTTTTTCACTTAAAGCCATTTTACAGTTTTCTTGCATTAAACGCTTTCTTCATATTTCGAATCTTGTACATTAACCGTTTTTATGATTCGAAGTCATTTACTTGTCTTTTATGCAGTTTTTACATGTCTTTACAATTGACCTTTATTCATGCAATTTAGTTTCGCGCACATTTATTTGATCACACCTTTAGATCTTTAAGAGAGAAATCGAAATAAGTTAAACACCTACACAACATTCTAAATACCAACCATGAATACCAGTTCGATCATGAGAGTTACCCTAATGACCAACACGTCCTAGGATCAATCTAGTCGATCCTGCGAGTTACCAGAGAAATTGAATAACAGTCAGTAAGTTTATTCGATAGTTTGGAGGACTAGCGGTTGTTTACCAAAAATCACTGTAAACAAGTCCTCACCACACGAGGTAGAATGCGAAAAGTTATCATTACTTGGGCTCTTAGACTGCTCTAGGTAATGATGGCACTTCAAACAGCTGCCACGTGGGGCTTACGAAAGGACACGTCGTTGGCAACAGTCTCACGCGTAAAACCACGCGCCTACATTGTTCTATCCTCGTTGGCAAATGAACGCCCGACATTATTACAACGCCTTACATACGGGCACATCAAAGACGCGCGCCCGAGGAAACTCCTCACCCCCTGTGAATGTAGATTCCTAACGGGCACTGCATTAATACGAGCGAAAAACAGAGTCGATCAATGAAATTCTCCCAGAGCTGGTCGACCACACCACGTACAAGTTCCTGAATCCTCCTCGACATGAATCTTGGAGCCGTCCCCGACGGGAGTTGACAATTTCCCCTCTCGGGCAACACTTCCCTGGCACTTGAATTGACCTCAAGTCATCGCTCTTTCGCCTAAGGGCAATAACTTGGGGGGCTCCCATTCTGGACTGGGCCGACACTTACGTCACTGTTGAGGAGGTCAGTTTGGTGCCTCTGCCTATGGCCCAATAGCTTTAGGCCCAAGTCAGATAGCCGTTGAAGATTTCCCCCACGTGCCCGTTGGAGAACGTATCCCTTAGTCAGTGTCAACCAACACTTGCCCTCTGAGAATAATGGGTCAACTGTCCCAATATTCTTGGGGCGCTTTACCAGGAAGGAGGCCACATGTTGGACCGTATTACCCATGTAAACCCTAACAGTCCTTGTTGTTGGGCCCAAATCACTTAAGAGGGTCAGATATTCATTCATTATATCTCACTTATGTTACTTGCACTTTGATTGTCTAGACTCTTACTTTGGCATAAAACTATATTGTTGGTACCCTCCCCCCCTCTCACTTCATATTTAACCGCTGCTCAACTTGAAGTTCGTGAGCCTTGACGATCCCTTCTGATCAGGTACGATCACTTACCTTACAAACCGATTTTGTATGGATGAATTAGATCAAACTCTAATTCTATCAATGACATCCCTTATCGTTCAAGTCGATTTTATATGAATGAGTTAGGTCAAACTCTAAATCTATCAACTTGATTAATAAATTTATTTTAAAAAATGTTTAAAGGATGACTTTTTTAAATAGGTAAAATATTGATAATAATAATATTTTTAAAATTATATTTTAATTTTATTGATTAAAATATAATAATATTTTATTTTATTACTTGAATAAATATTTTTAGCGTGTTATTGATGTTATTTACCATTTAATAGAAAATAATTTAAAAACTGATAGCTTTTAGATAATAAAAGCCATTTTGAATAATAGAAAACTTGTAACCCAGATTTAAGGAAAGTGGGATGACATATTGGTGAAAAAGAAATTTTATATGACAAGTATGTATCATGAATTGAAAAAGGATGATGATGTGGTGATGTCTTGGAGGACCCTTCTATATCGATGATCACCAAGTTTGTAATTATATTTTTTTTTTGAAATAATATATTTTGATTTGTTCAAAAAAATAGAAAATAATTTTATTAAAATTTTTTATTTTTCTTGTAAAGGCATTCTGGCACCCACAAAATTGACATATGGCACATGGATTGCAGAATCAATCATCAATCAGTACAAGCCACACAAAAGCCTATCAACAAAAACGTTTTTATCCATTTGCAAATTATATAATAAATGATTTTTGAGAAAAGATGATAATTGATTAAAATATCTTTAAAAAAATAGTGAAGTCAAATATTTTGGATTATAAATTTATAACGGATTTTATTCAAAATTATTAGTGTGCATTTTTACTAGATTGGTAAAATATTTGGTGTCAAATACTTTGTATTATATCGTATTTTTGAATAAATTTGGTATAAATGTATATGATCATATCAAATTTTAATATATCTAAGGTAAATGCATGAGTTTATCTCAAATTAATATATATATATATATATATATATATATATATATATATATATATATATATATATATATATATATATATATATATATATATATATATATATATATATATATATATATATATATATATATATATATATATATATATATATATATATATATATATATATATATATATATATATATATATATATATATATATATATATATATATATATATATATATATATATATATATATATATATATGAGTTTAAACTCGATTTGTCACTATTTCAAGTGACAGACCCCTTGAACTCAATGCGAAATATTCCTTCTTGATGATGTTTCTATATTGTATTATCAAATTAGATATTGTCTGTGCAATGTATATGTTGTCAGACGGTTTGTTGTTTTTCCTACTATAATGCATTGGAAAATTGTTCTTCACATACTTGAGTATCTTCGATTTTCTTTTTTTTTCCATCTTTTTCTTTGAAGTTACATGCTTACTCCGATGTAAATTGGATAGGTGATCTCATTGATCACAAGTCTACTAGAAATTTTTATATTTTTCTAAGAGATTATCTTATTTCTTGAAAAAGTAACTAAGATATAGTATCTCCACAAGTTTACTAGAAGTTTTTATATTTTTCTAAGAGATTATCTTATTTCTTGAAAAAGCAACTAAGATATAGTATCTCGATAATGAGAGTATCGTGCTATGGCAACGACCGCTTCAGAAATATTGTGGTTACTTTTGTTAGTGCAAGGTGATGAAATTGAGGAAGAAGAGAGAAAAAGAATAAATGCAAAAAGCTGTCACTAATGATTGAAGAAAATTGATTGTCTTAAATGTAAACCTAGTACACCTATTTATACACAAACATGAACAAAGATAAGAATGTCACATAAGGCCTAAAGGGAATATCCTACATATGACAAATACTAAATTACCCTCTAATACCATCCCGTAATTTAGTAACTTATCAGAAGTTAACAACACCAACTTCAACTCTCAAGCGAAGAAATTGGTCTGTTTTTATCGCCTTTGTCAGAACATCTGCTAGCTGCTTCTGAGTGCTACAGTGCATAACTTCTAATACTCCTTTCTGCACTTGATATCTGAGAAAGTGATACTTCGTCTCAATGTGCTTGCTTCTTCCATGTAGCACTGGATTCTTTGCAAGATTAATTGCAGACTTATTATAAATCATCAGCTTCAGAGGTTCCTCAACTTCAACCTTCAGATCATGGAGCAGATTCAGAAGCCAAACTGCTTGACAAGCAGCTGCAGCACCTGCAATGTATTCAGCTTCACATGTTGACAAAGCCACAACAGGCTGTTTCTTGGAACTCCAAGAAATTGGACCTCCCAGAAACTTGAACAAGTACCCAAAAGTACTTCTTCTGTCAACTCTATCTCCACACCAATCAGAATCAGAATAACTCAGAAGTTTTGATTTGATCTTTCCTCCAGAAGGAAATAACACTCCATAATTCAGAGTTCCTTTGACATACCTCAGAATCCTGACAGCAGCTCGGTAATGAGACCACTTTGGTTTGCTCATGTATCTGCTGACCATTCTAACTGCATAGCAAATATCAGGTCTGGTATTACACAAATACCTCAGAGAACCAACCATCTGTTTGAAGGTTGTAGCATCCACATCCTCTCCATCAGAATCAGAATCCAACTTCTGATTCATATCAGCAGGTGTGATAGCAACCTTGCAATTTGCTAGCTCAAATCTCTTCAGAAGCTCCAGTTCATACTTCTTCTGATGTAAGATGATTCCTTTCTCAGAGTATATAAATTCCATCCCTAGAAAGAAACTCATTTTTCCAAGATCTGTCATCTCAAACGCATTCATCAGATCTTTCTTGAACTCAACTGTTTCTTGTTCAGAATTTCCTGTGAGTAATATGTCATCAACATACAAACAGACCAGAATCATATTACCTTCTGAAGTGTGTTGAACATAAACACCATACTCCATCTCACACTTCTGAAACCCTTGTTCCTTGAAAAACGAATCAATCTTCAAATTCCAAGCTCTGGGCGCTTGCTTCAGTCCATACAGAGCTTTATTTAACCTGCATACCATCCCTTCCTGATTTTTTTTCACAAATCCAGGAGGTTGTGACACATAAACTTCTTCTTGTAATGGACTGTTCAGAAATGCAGACTTCACATCCAGATGTATCAAAGGCCAATTTCTGTTTGCAGCTAAAGCAATCACCAGTCTGATTGTTTCGTGTCTAGCTACAGGCGCAAACACCTCAAAGTAATCTAGTCCAGGTTTCTGAAGAAAACCTCTGGCCACTAGTCTCGCTTTGTGTTTGCCAATTAATCCATCTGGCTTTAGCTTCTGCTTGAAAACTCATCTGACGCTGATAGCTTTCTTTCCTTTTGGAAGTTCTGTCAGCTTCCAAGTCTTGTTTCTTTCAATAGCCTCAAGTTCTTCTTTCATGGCATTCAGCCATACTTTCTTCTTGAGAGATTCTTCAATACCCACTGGTTCAGAATCTACTAGCGTGGCACACTGAACGATTTCTCCTTCAGAATCTACTTCAGTATCATGCAACATGCTAAAATCTGCAAACCTGCTTAGTATTCGTCTGATTCTCTGTGGCCTCTGATCTTGTTCTGAAGCTTCTCCAGAACTCGGAACTATGCTAGCTTCTGGACTTTGTCCAGAATTATTTCCTTCAGAATTACCACCTTCAGAGTTACTTCTGGAAACTTGTTCTCCATACCCCATGTCTTCAGATTTTTCCCTTCCAGAAGTATAATCACCACCAGATTCTGGATCATCATCAGAATCTGGATCAGAATCAGATCCACTATCAGAATCTCCCTGAGATTCTGACTCATCTTCAGAGTCTTCATCTTCTGACTCTGACTCGTCTTCAGAACTTTTTGAAGGATCTTCAGAAACTAACCCTGGTGTTGGCGCTACACCAGAATCTGATTGAAGCTTGTTCCAATCTCATGTTTCTGACTCTTTCACAATGACGTCTCTGTTGATCTCAACTTTGTTGGTTTCTGGACATTAAAGCTTATAGGCACATGTACTGTGGTACCCCACCAGTAACATTGTTTTGCTTCTATCATCCAGTTTTCGTCTTCTAGCCTCTGGAACGTGTTTGTAGCATACAGAACCAAACACCTTCAGATGGCTAACACTTTGCTTGTCTCCAGTCCATTTTTCTAAAGGAACAGTTTCCTCCAGCTTCTTTGTTGGACACCTATTCATAACATATGCTGATGTGGCAACAGCTTCTCCCCATAACATGTGAGGTAACTTCTTCTCTTTCAGCATACTTCTGGTCATTCTTGACAAAAGAGGCTTTCAGAGCCTGCTCCACTTCCCTCTCAGAAGTTCTTTTAGTCAGACGCAACTCTTGCGCTTCTAGACTGCTTTGCAACTCTTCTATTCTCATGGTTTCCAGATTTTTAGAATGTTCAATTGAAACAACAATGTAATCAAACTGAGAAGTAAGTTACCTCAGAATCTTTTCTATGATTACCTATTCAGAAAGTGTTTCTCCACAAGCCTTCATCTCATTAGTGATCAGAATCATTCTGGAGATGTACTCAGAAACTTTCTCACTGTTCTTCATGCTGAGATTTTCATATTGTTTTCGCAGGGTCTGAAGCTTTACCTTCTTTACTGATACGTCACCACCATAACATCTGGTCAGTATATCCCATGCCCCTTTCGACGACGTCGAATCAACGATCTTCTCAAACACATTTTCATCCACACACTGATGGATAAAGAACAAAGCTTTCTGATCCCTCTTCCTCACAGCTCTTTCTTCTGATTTTTGTTCTTCAGTAGCATCTGCTGCAACTGGAACATAACCTTCAAAAACAAGATCCAGAACATCCTGAGCACCAAATAGCACACGCATTTGTATCTTCCATCTGTTCCAGTTTTTGCCTTCAAAAACTGGAAGTTTAGTGTTCAAACTACTGCCTCCATTCATCTTAAACCTTGCACAAAAACTCAGATCTCAGATTTCTCACTCAGTGTTTCCCAAACCCACAGAATCAGTGTGATTCTGTTTCAGATTTTTGTTCAAGATTCAAAAATCAAACACACAGCTCACTATCACTCGTGTTTCCCAGAATTTCAGAACAAACCAAGAGCTCTAGATACCAATTTGTTAGTGCAAGGTGATGAAATTGAGGAAAAAGAGAGAAAAATAATAAATGAAAAAAGTTGCCACTAATGATTGAAGGAAATTGATTGTCTTAAATGTAAACCTAATACACCTATTTATACACAAACATGAACAAAGATAAGAATGCCACATAGGGCCTAAAGGGAATATCCTACATATGACAAATACTAAATTACCCTCTAATAACTTTGTCTTCATTTTGATATTGACGTCTCTCTCTAAACTCAATCCTAAAAATTGCGATAACAAGAGTGTCATTTATATTGCTTATAAATCGGCTTTTCATGAACTTATCAAACACATTAAGATTGATTCACTTTAGTCACCATTATCTTCAGCATAGAACTATTACTTGACTATTTTTTACTTTGTCCTTGCAGATTGCTGACTTGTTCACTAAAACACATTCCATTAAATGTTTTCATTTTTTGATTGACAATCTCTCGATGCTTCTTATTAATGTATCGTGAGTTTGAGGGAGAATGTTGGTTAATATATTATATTCAGATTAGTTTAGCCTTTTGATACT
The DNA here is from genome assembly GCA_948472305.1 of Vicia faba. Lineage (NCBI taxonomy): Eukaryota > Viridiplantae > Streptophyta > Magnoliopsida > Fabales > Fabaceae > Vicia > Vicia faba. Next base: position 520,338,586 of record OX451735.1, on the reverse strand, counting down.
TTAGTATATATACTTGTATATTGCTTTGTATTGTGATACTTTTGTTATTCTTAAAAAAACCCTAACCACTTTTCTTCTCTCTTTCTATTTCTATGTGAATCTCTAATGTTAATAATATTATGTACTGCTTCAAGAAAAAAATATAACTTGTAAGTTTGTGTAAATCTATGAATGCCTCTAACATCCAAGTAAGCATCCCCAACTCTTTACACAAAGCTCATATTCTAAGTTCACATCACCAATGCAAGGAGAATTAAGAACTACATATATGTTTCAAAGTTGATTTCTGTGAGTAACCCAAAACATTTTCCATTATAAAATGTTTACTGTATATCCAAGTTGATTTTTGAGAAAAAAACACAGGCTTACTTGATCTCTAGAAAAATGAAATGTATCAGTCTAGGGACGCATTTTAGTTGTCAACTATTATTTTGACCAGCATTTGAAATGGTACTTTTTATTTCCTAGGGGCTAAATTACTATATCTGTGTTTTTGCTCAAGGGTGAGATGCTCTTACAATCAGGTCTAAGAGGTCATTGCACTAAGACAGAAATCCACACTGTTTGGGTTATTGATTTGATAATGACAGCACAATGAAATACAAACAAGCCTTAAAGTGAGACATGGAATGATCTCCATCCGTGTGAGCAATTATTAGTCTGCAATATTGTATTGCAAGGAACAGTTAAAGTTCAACATACAAAGTAAAATACAAAACCTGCGAGCGCGAAGAACTCAACTCCTTGAACTCTTCAACAGCAGTCCGGGATTTATTCTCCCCAGCTAGAGAACATCACAAAAAACGTTGCATATCCATACATCGTAGCATGCACATATGCATCATACAGCACAATCTCATTTATTTTGAGAACATCATTTCTCAATACATTTCATACATCATGACATTACATACGACTAACTCTTTACCTTTCAGGGAAAGACGCAATCAAATTCTCACAAGTTTTCTCTGGTTCAATCAAATCAATACTAAGATTTCTATTCCAGTTCAAGCTATGAAGCCCGGATTCGACCGGATAATATCTTGAGTTCTCCAAAATACTATGAAGCCTAGAAGCGACCAGATAGTGGTATATCTTAAATTCAAGCTATGAAGCCCGGATTCGACCGGATAATATCTTGATTTCTCCAAAACACCATGAAGCCTGGAATCGACCGGATAGTGGTATATCTTAAATTCAAGCTATGAAGCCCGGATTCGATCGGATAATATCTTGATTTCTCCAAAACACCATGAAGCCTGGAATCGACCGGATAGTGGTATATCTTAAATTCAAGCTATGAAGCCCAGAATTCGACCGGATAATATCTTGATTTCCCCATAATACTACGAAGCCTGGAATCGACCAGATAGTGGTATGTCTTAAATACAAGCTTATAGCCCGGAAATCGACCGAAAAACAGCTTAATCCTCAGCAAGTTATTGTGAAGCCTAGAAATCGACCAGATAGCAATACAAGATACCATGAAGCCTGGAATCAACCAGATAATGATATAAGACACTGTGAAGCCTGGATCACGACCAAATAGCGGCAAAGGATACTGAAGCCTGGGACACAACCAGATAACAGTATGAGGTATTGCAAAGCTTGGAGTTCGACCAAATAGCAGTTTACTTGGCCAATTACTAAGAAGCCCGGAATCGACCGGATATTAGTATGCCTTAAAATTCAAGTTGAATCTCGGATGCGACCGGATAACTTAATTATTTCTGAAGCCTGGAGCTCAACCAGATAAGAAGTGAGAAATTGTGAAGCCTGGAGAATGACCAGATAGCAAGTTTAATTTCATCCCCCCAGTAAGTCACTGTGAAGCCTGGAGCACGACCAGATAGCAGTCGATCTTATTTTCCTCAACAAATCATTGTGAAGCCTGGAGCACGACCAAATAGCAGTTCATTTTCTCCTTCTCGACTAAGAGATGATTCCCCAGTAGAGTAACGGACAACTGAAGTTCCTAAAACTCTATTTTTCTCAAGACAAAGACCAGCATTCCCCAGCGTAGTCCTCCTCAACAACAGGTATACGGGCTCTCACAAAGGAATCTCTTATGCGATCGACACTTCTTCTGATGGCATATTTAAGCCCATCTTCCGTCATCGACTTCCAAATGGCATCTATAAGCCAATTCCCGATATCGCAAGACAAATGCTACTTCAAGCGAGTGCAAATTTCTGGGCACTTTAGTGTTCAATCATCTTCCACCTTCGGATCACGAAAGGCAGACAAGCCAATCTACATCCTCAGGTTTAAGAAGATTGAACAGGGGCAGCTGTTGGACCCCAAAATTTTCCCTCCCATATTTCTCAACACATTTCAAGTGAGGTCCTCAAATTTCTCAAGGAAGTCAAAGGATTGACCAGACAAACTCTCTCCTAAGGCAGTCTACCTCAAATTAGGGTTTTAGTTTGTATCAAGATGCTTGAGTCCAAAGGATCCAAAATGCTCACCATTGTTCTAATATTTTCTCAAGATTATCCATGTCAAGTTTCAATCCTTGCAGAGGAAGTTTGCTCAGTCAATTGCTCAAAGGCCTGAAAATCGACTGTGCTAGGGCAAAAGTCAACTGTGTCCCACATATAGTCAAACTTCAAGATTTTTGGTCAACATCCTCATTTTGAAGTATTATTCATCATTTGATCAAGGGTTGATCATGATTCCTCAAGGATTGCTCACAATTCATCAAAACCCAAAAAGTTGCTAAATTAGCGTTTTGTAGGAAAAGTCAACTCAAGTTTGACCAAGCATAACTTTCACATACTTTATCAAAAATTACCCATCCAAAGCTCATTTTAAAGAGGATGTAATTCCCTACAATCCATATTCAGATCCCAAGTTCAAAATATGCACTCACAAGAAGATATGGATTTAGACATTATAGGTCATTTTGAAAAGTCAACAAAAACACCTTTTTTGTCAAAGCTTCATACATGAACATGGAAGACTCAGTTGAGATGATACCAAAAGTCTTGCTTAGAGGACATCTTAAGATTTCTAAAAAGTCCTAAAACACATCTCTAGGGTCAAAATTGAAGGAGTTATGCATTGGCAAAGTTGACCTTTTTTGCAAAAGTGCCAAAAGTCAAATGTGTCTCAAATTGCAATTTTTGTCAAATGGGCCCAACTTTTTATGCTTGCATTGAGTTTGTAACATGACCCACGGCCCATGATCCTTCCCATTTTTCATTCTTTTATTTTTGTCATTTATTTGGATTTTATTTCAATTAAATCAAATAAAATCAAAATAAAATCATGAAAATATCAAAAATTAACCAAAGCTTGAGATTTTGTGCATGTTTAGGCCTATTATACAGCTGGAAAGAGAATCAAATCGTGCAAGCTTCATTTGGACACAAAAAGATTGGATTTGGCTTGATTTGGAAATATTTGCATAAGGATCAAATCTTGAATCAATGATCTTAATTGAGGAAGATTTGAAACAAGTTTGTAACCCTAATTCATTCTAGGGTACATAAGGAACATATTCAGATCAAAAGCATGAAGATTGGAGGCGTGTAAACAAGAAAGCAAGTTTCAAGAAATTGGAAAAAAGTGGCACAATGATTTCTAAGTTGCAGACCAATTCAAAGCATTCTAAGCATCCCAAACATTTGCTGGACATCCCAGGAACGTGTTCCAACCATTAGCAAGCCCCATAACATCCAAAAACGCACTGTAAGAGTCCCATGACTTCCATGTTTTTTTGAATTCGTATATTATGATTCTGGCATCTTTAGCACGAAAAATTTACATATTCTTAATCCTTGAATCATTTGCAAGCTAATGGTTGTATTTAATTGCATTTTTTATTGACTGCATACCAAGATGCCATGATTAGGGTTCGAGCTCTGTTTTTAGGGGGTTTTCATACAAGAATAATTGGCCCTAATGGAGGAGACCATTGTGATCAGCGGGTCAAACACAGTTGATCCATGGTCTTGAATTTTATTTATATTGCTTGTATGCAATTTATGAAATGCACAGGGCTATAGCTACATCGCCATGCCTGTAGGTAAAAGTTCAGAGTTTTAAACGACAGATCCAGGGAAGAAGACGATGGCGTGTCACGATTTTACTGCTCGGTTTACATTCTGGTGCGTTTATTTTGGCCAGAAGCCTGTAGCTTTGATCTATTTGTTTGTTTCTATTGTATTGATAAACTAACACCCAACGCAGTTGGTCAGAAGAAGGAAGTCAGAAGTTCATGATTCTGGATCCGATCCCAGGCGTGAGCTTTTGGCATTTCCCCTTTGTTTTCACCAGATCCAGCGCCTACATCTTCTGAGGGTCATCTTCTGGTTTCATCAACCAAGACCAGGTCAAGTATCCTCTGGTCGTCTTCTGGACCCATCAACCAGGACCGGATCAAGCATCCTCTGGGCATTATCCTCTGGATCCATCAGTCAGAGCCAAATCCAGCGCACCCCATCTTCTGATGGTCATAATCTGCTGGATCCACCAGCCAGGAGCAGGCCCAGTATCACCATCCTCTGAACCGCCATCCTCTGGACCACCTTCCTCTGGACCACCATCCTCTGGACCACCATCCTCTGGACCATCATCCTCTGATTAGAGCCGCTGATAGCAGACCCTTGGGTTACTTCTTATTTTTCTTTAATTCTCCTTTCTTTAGTTATTCTGCTTTTTTTTATCAACACCAAATTACCCTATTTTAATAACCAACAAAAACTCACAAAAAAAAGAAGACTTGTGCAAAGATAATAACTGAAATCAAATCACTCTCACATGCGCACTCCTAGGGTATACTCTCAATTCGGTTGCCTTTGGTAAACGATCATTAAGTATAAGGTGTTTTAGTGGTGGCCCTCTTGTCTAAATAAAGATCAAATGTCCCGTTCGGAAATGTTGCCTCGGAAATGTTGCCTCGAATATGATCTTAAGACATTAGGGTTATTACTAAGACGTCCTAACATTGCTTTAGTGACCGTACGTCCCTTTCGAATTGATCCTTACAACTCAACCGACGGGGCTACCTACTTCTCAATAGTAAGATAGCGTTGTCTAAAGGAAATAAGAACATAAATAATCTTTTTTTGAGTAGGTAGATGCTAGTAGGTACTTGCTCAAAATCAAACTTTTTCACACCAAACACTTTTTTACAAACAAAGTTTCAAAAACACTTCGTAACACTCTTGAGGACTGATACAAGGGTTAAAACGAAGTAAAACAAAAAAATTTCAAAATACAAACACGCAAGCAATTTTAAAATGATGAGCAAGTACCTAAGAGTCCATGGAAAACCATGGATAGAAAGGGTGCTAATACCTTCCCTTTCTATAATCTACCTCCCGTACTCAAAATCTCGAAAAAGGAATTTTTATGTGCTTTTGTCCTTTCCAGTTGGATAAAATAAAAGTCGGTGGCGACTATTGCTTACCGCGACATTTTGCAAACACAAACACAAAACACAAATCAGTATTTTCTCAAAACAGTTCGGTTCTGCCACCGCACCACACAAGTGAATCTTTTATTCCCATTTTTATAGATAGTCCACACCACACGAGGTAGCGTGCGAAATTTTATCATTACTTGGGCTCTTAGACTGCCCTAGATAATGATGGCACTTCAAACAATTGCCACGTGGGGCTTACGAAAGGACACGTCGCTGACAACAGTCTCATGCGTAAAACCATGCACCTACGATGTTATGTCCTCGTTGTCAAATGAACGCTCCACATCATTATAATGCCTTACATACGGGCACATCAATGACGCGCTCCCAAGGAAACTCCTCACCCCCCGCGGATGTAGATTCCTAATGGGAACCGCATTAATACGAGAGAAGGACGAAGTCGACCAATGAAATTCTCCCAGAGTTGGTCGACCACACCACGCGCAAGTTCCTGAATCCTCCTCGACATGAATCTCAGAGTCGTGCCTAACGGGAGTTGACAATTTCCCCTCTCAGGCAACACTTCCCCGAAACTTGAATTGACCTCAAGTCATCGCCCTTTCGCATAAGGGCAATAACTTTGGGGACTCCCTTTCTGGACTGGGCCGACACTTGCCTCACTGTTGGGGAGGTCCAGTTTGGTGGCTCTGCCTATGGCCCAATAGCTTCAGGACCAAGTTAGATAGTCGTTGAAGATTTCTCTCACGTGCCCGTTGGAGAACGTATCCCTTAGTCAGTGTCAACCACCACTTGCCCTCCGAGAATAACGGGTCCACTGTTCCTATATTCTCGGGGCGCTTTACCAGGGAGGGGGCCACATTGCTGGAACCTATTACCCATGTAAGCCCTGACAGTCCTTGTTGTTGGGCCCAAATCACTTGAGAGGATCAGGTATTCATTCATTCTACCTCACTTCTGTTACTTGCACTTTGATTGTCTAGACTCTTACTTTGGTATAAGAGTATCTTGCTGGTACCCTCCCTCCCCCCTCCCACTTCATATTTAACCGCTGCTCAACTTGAAGTTCGTGAGCCTTGACGATCTCTTCTGATCAGGTACGATCACTTACCTTACAAATCGATTTTGTATGGATGAATTAGATCAAACTCTAATTCTATCAATGACACCCCTTATCGTTCAAGCCGATTTTGTATGGATGAGTTAGGTCAAACTCTAATTCTATCAACTTGATTAATAAATTTATTTTAAAAAATGTTTAAAGGATGACTTTTTTTAAATAGGTAGAATATTCATAATAATAATATTTTTAAAATTATATTTTAATTTTTATTGATTAAAATATAATACTATTTTATTTTATTATAATGTTATCAGACAGGTTGTTGTTTTTCCTACTATAGAGTATTTTTTTTCTTCATCTTTTTCTTTGAAGTTACATGCTTACTCCGATGCAAATTGATGCAAATTGGATAGGTGATCTCATTGATCACAAGTCTACTAGGAGTTTTTATATTTTTCTAAAAGATTATCTTATTTCTTGAAAAAACAACTAAAATATAGATCTCGGTAATGAGAGTATCGTGCTATGACAACGACCGCTTCAGAAATATTGTGGTTATTTTGTCTTCATTTTGATATGGACGTCTCTCTCTAAACTCAATCCTAAAAATTGCGATAACAAGAGTGTCATTTATTGCTCATAACTTGGCTTTTCATGAACTTATCAAACACATTAAGATTAATTCACTTTAGTCGCCATCATCTTCAACATAGAACTATTACTTGACTGTTTTTTACTTTGTCCTTGCAGATTGCTGACTTGTTCACTAAAACACATTCCATTAAACGTTTTCATTTTTTGATTGACAATCTCTCGATGCTTCTTATTAATGTATTGTGAGTTTGAGGGAGAATGTTGGTTAATATATTATATTCAGATTAGTTTAGCCTTTTGATACTTTAGTATATATACTTTTATATTGCTTTGTATTGTGATACTTTTGTTATTCTTAAAAAAACCCTAACCACTTTTCTTCTCTCTTTCTATTTCTATGTGAATCTCTAATGTTAATAATATTATCTACTGCTTCAAGAACAAAATATAACTTGTAAGTTTGTGTAAATCTATGAATGCCTCTAACATCCAAGTAAGCATCCCCAACTCTTTACACAAAGCTCATATTCTAAGTTCAAATCACCAATGCAAGGAGAATTAAGAACTACATATATGTTTCAAAGTTGATTTATGTGAAATTTTGGCAAGAAAATAACCCAAAACATTTTCCATTATAAAATGTTTACTGTATATCCAAGTTGATTTTTGAGAAAAAACACAGGCTTACTTGATCTCTACAAAAATGAAATGTATCAGTCTAGGGACAGATTTTAGTTGTCAACTATTATTTTGACCAGCATTTGAAATGGTACTTTTTATTTCCTAGGGGCTAAATTATTATATCTGTGTTTTTGCTCAAGGGTGAGATGCTCTTACAATCAGGTCTAAGAGGTCATTGCACTAAGACAGAAATCCACACTGTTTGGGTTATTGATTTGATAATGACAGCAGAATGAAATACAAACAAGCCTTAAAGTGAGACATGGAATGATCTCCATCCGTGTGAGCAATTATTAGTCTGTAAAATTGTATTGCAAGGAACAGTTAAAGTTCAACTTAGTACAACATACAAAGTAAAATACAAAACCTGCCAATTCACATAAGGGTAAACACATTATTACTCTCTCTCTCTGCATCAAAGCGATGATAATAATATAAGAATTTGGTGAGGGCCATGTGCATGCGGATGCAGAAGGAGAGAACAAAAGAGTAAAGCTGCTATAAACCTTTCGTAATATACAAGATTCAACAGTAACACTAGTGACTGCATTAAAGAAAATTAAAGTGCTTCTTGTGAAGTTTATCCAAAGAGGCTCTATATGAATTCTAGAACTGGACAAGATTTGCTAACCTATTCATGAACTTCATCTTCACTATACTTCCAGTAATAACTACTACGCATCGTTGGAACTTTGTTCTTCACTCCTGCTGCTCAGTTCAATGTCATTCGTGCGAGTCTCAACGGAAACATTTGATAAACTAGACTGATCAGGGCTTTTGTTTTCGGTTTCCTTTTCAGTTGCTTCCCCTGAAAAGGATTTGAAGGCAAGCTGGCCAGAATAAAGGAATAGACCAACGGAATTCAGGCCGAAAATAAATGTTGCAAGGTAGGTCAAGCCGTTTATTATCGTCCTGTGAAAATTTGTCATACGGTTGTCAGGTGTTTCAAAAACTAAAATAACGGTAACGTCCCAGATAGATAAGAGACCGAAACTACCTTACGGTGATAGTTATCTGACGAGCCTGAAAAGCATATCGTTATACTATTAGATTATGGTGACAGCAAGAAAAACTATTGATCATCATCAATGCACGAAGAACATGAATAACTGTTAGATTGGTTTTATGTAATTATATAAGTCCTATCAATATGATATGAAACAAAAACTATTCAGTTAAACAATGTTGCAAACATCAGATTATGTAAGTACACCAAACAACAACGTTGGTAGTTGAAGACATTTTGTTCCCTAAAAGACAGAGCACAAGAAGTAGATATAAAAGGACATGAGAAGATGATGAGACATACAGAGAAATCCTCTGAAATGGTTTGTCGGGTGAGGCCCGCCTCGATGATAGTGGCAAACTTATACATGATGAGAGAAATAACCCCGGCTGCTATTGCCCCGAGAAATGTTTGAACGGGTGAAGGTGGACCCTTAGTAGTCTCTATTGAAGCAGACCCCATTGCTTTCAACGTCTGCAATGCTTCTTCCTTCACTGATTTCTCTCCTGAAGACCTGAATTGCTAAAACCACAACAACAAAAAAGGTCGTTTCAGTGAGTATACAAAGAGAGAACAAGAGGGTTGAGTTCAAACTTCGAACCGTTTGTTTGAGGCGTTTGGCTCTGCGGCGGAAGGAGCGGAAGAGGAGGACGGAGATGGCGCCGGTGAGGAGAATACTGGAAGCAATTTGGATGAAAGAAGGGTCGTCGGTGGATGAGAGAAGAGAAGGAGGGGAAGAGGATGGGATTTCGATGGGTCCGTCTGCACCGTCGGTTGTGATTGTTGTAGTGATGTCTGCTAGCCATGTTAATGCTGAGGATGTTGAAGAAGGAATGGCGGAAATTGAAAAGGAAGTGGGTTTTTTGTGAAGAAAAGGGACAAGAGAAGGTTTATGGTTATGGTTATGGTTATGGTGGTGAGATAGTGATAGTGGGAAAGGGAGATTGTTTGAGAAGTGAAGCTGGTGGTGGCACTGAAACTGCAACATTGGTGATTGTGTTCTGTGTTATCTATGGAGGAATAACAAGTCTCGTGTTATCTAAATATCTTGTGGAGTTAATTCTCTTGTGGGAAAACCAAACACCCCACATATCCATCCATTCATGGATATCATCTTAAAGAATTTCTTAAGCCACTCTTATATAATGAAAAAACATTTTTGAAAACTTAAAAATATCACTCGAATATATATTTGAACGCATCTTAAATTATATTTTAAAGATATTTAAAATATGTATATTCGATTTTTTTTTGTTCTCCAATGTTTTATTATTTAAACATTGAATTTAAAATGTCAAAGGTAATTTCATATATGTATATCCGAAACTATCTTTGATATATAAGTTTGCTGCATGGTCACCCCTACCACTATTTCATTCACTTCCTTCCTCTCTTAACCAATATCCTCCACAAAATTACAACCATTCTCAATCAATTTTTTTATCTCCAAATCAAGTTTCAAGTGTTTGATCATAGCAAAGAGAACATAGAAAGTTATAATTTGAGGTAAAGTTTCCTCATTTCATCTCATGTTCCTTGCATTGATGTTGATTTTAAGATGAAAAAACAGCTTCACTTCAGATATGCATATCTGAATTCAATCTACCATAATTTGAATGTGCATATATGAAAACATGTATGTTACAGAAACAAAATTTTATTTTAACCGAATTTATATTTTTTGCTCGTATTAGATATGGTGCATCCCGACGTGATTCTCAAAGTTGTCTTAAAGGTTTTAGACAAATGACTGTTTAAAACATGGGGGGAAATGATTGTTTAAAATATGGGGAGTAATGGTTCTGCTTTTGTAACTGCATCTTTGTCATATCTTTATGATTGCAGTTTGTATCTCCAGGTTTATCATGTTTTGGTTGTTTTACACAAAATTTACCAATGGGGGAGATTATTAGTTCCATGGTTTTATGATTAGCTAAATTTTGGTAAAAATACGGTTCTATACTGATGTTGAACAAGATGTTGTAACATATTTGTTGTACCCCAAAATTTGCCCTCCCATATTTCTCAAAACATGTCAAGAATAACTTCCAAGTTGCTCAAGATGGCTCAAGAGTTAGACAGTCAAATCACCTCCTAAGGCAGTCAATCTCAAATTAGGGTTTTGTGTTGCATCAAGGTCCTTACATCCAAATGACTCCAAGTGCTCCCCAATGTCCTAATATGTTCTCAAGTTCATCCATGTCAAATTTCAAGCATTGCAGAGGAAGTTTGCTCAGTCAATTGCTCAAGAGGCCCAAGAATCGACTGTGCTAGGGCAAAAGTCAACTGTGACCCAAATACAGTCAAACCTCAAGATTTTTTGTCAACATTCTCATTTTGAAGGATAATTCATCATTTTATCAGGGGTTGATCATGATTCATCAAGGATTGCTCAAGATTCATCAAGATTCAAAAGTTGCTAAATTAGGGTTTTGTAGGAAAAGTCAACTCAACTTTGACCAAGCATAACTTTCTCATACATTATGATAAATGACCCATACAAAGCTCATTTTGAAGAGGATTAAATTTCCTACAATCCATCTTCATACCCCAAGATCAATAAATGCACTCACAAAAAGTTACAAATTTGGACATTATAGGTCATTTTTGGAAGTCAACAAAAACACCTTTTTTCCAAAGCTTACAACTTGATAATGGAATATCAAAATGAGATGATACCAAATAGTTGGTTATAGGACATCTCAAGGTTTATAAAAAGTCCAAGAACACTACCAAAAGTTTAAAATTGAAGAAGTTATGCATTGTTGAAGTTGGGCATTTTTCCAAAATTGCCAAAAGTCAACTATCCCCAAAACATCAAATTTTAACAAATAGGCCCACTTTTTTCCACTTGATTTGATCTTTTCACACCACACACGTGTCATATCTTCAGTCTTGTGCCAATTTATTAATTTTTCTATTTTATTTGATTTTTATTGATTTAATTCATTTTTAATCAATTTAAATCCAAATTAAATCTAAATATTAATAACTTGTGATCTTTTTGATTGATATAGGTTTCAATTATCATCATGGACCAAATCAAATCCTAATCATGCCATGTTATGAATAAAATATTGGTTTTTGACACTTTTGGAAGCTTTGTTAATGGAGAATAAAATCAAATCTTCAATCATCAATTCACATGGATTCAAAGCCCAAAATTAAACCTAATTGCTTCTATTATACTCACACAATGCAAAGGCACAAAGGACACGACCAAAAGGTTGCAAAAATCACAATACCAAACTTGGAAAAAACACCAAAAAAGCTTGGAACTGAAATCTTGGTTAGAGACGTTTTCAAGACAAAATCTCAACATAGACTTCTTGCCTGACATCCATTGAAGCAATTGGAATCAAAATCAAGCCTTCTCCCTCCCTGAAACGCGCTGTAAGTCCTTTGAAAAACACCCATGTACACGAAATCGTGTTCTCTTGTTCTTGCACTCTTTTGCCAAAATCTGTGCATATTTGTGTTTGTCGTTCCATTTAGAACATTTCTGCATTATTTGATTTTGTTTTGGTAGCTTGTAACCTTGTAACCGAACCTAGGGTTTGGAAGGTTATTTTTTGGGTATTTTTGCTACAGGTAAAATAAAGCCAATTGATGGATATAAATGTGTTCACGAGATCCAAACGAATCGAACCATGGTCTTGGAATTGATTTCTATGGCCTAGGATGGATTTTAGAAGGCAGCTAGGGACTTTGTTGCGGATTCAAATCCGCAGGAAAAATAACCAGGGTCATTGGAGAAGATGAAGACGTGTTCATGTCCGATTGGCCCATTCAAACAAATCTCGCGCGTTTTTTTAATTTCCAGTGTATTATTTGCTTTTCTCTTATAATATCATTTATCCATTATAATAACAATTGGGTGCGTTAGTTGAGTTGGCAAGCGTGGTGTACCAAAGTCCAATGGGACCTGGGTTCGAATCCCAGGTCCCCCAAATGCCTTTGTTTCATTTTTCAGCAGGTGTTCCCATGCAGCATCCAAGAGGTAGCACACCATGCATCATCACCTGATCAGGCGCCAGATGGCCTTCAGGTCAAATCCAATGGCCAAGATTGAACATCCACCATGGTCTCTAGTCAACAGGCGCACATGGAATTACAGAAGTCAACGAAGGCCAATGTTAATGGGCTTGGAAAATTGCAAATCAAAACCTCCCAGTCTGCCCCCCCCCCCCCCCCCCAATGGGTTATTTCTTTTCCTTTTATATTTCTTTTTATTTAATTGTTTTTGTTTATTATCATTATTATTTAAACTAACCAAATTAATAATTTTTCTTAATAAAATCAAAAACACAAAAAACATTATTTTTATTTATTAAAATTAAATGCATCACTGTATTTTTGTAAATAAATATTAATCAATTAATTTAGTTTTTAATTAGGAAATAACATTAACAATTTTGCAATAATTAAAATTAATGTAGAATTAGATTTTATTAACTTTGACCAATTTATTTTTATTTCCTTAAATATAAAAAAATCCAAAAAATATTATTTTTATTAATTAATTAATTTGCTCATTTAATTTAATAATTAATTTAGATCTAGTTTCTTTTTTTATTCAAAAATAACAAAAAAATGCTTTCTTTAATAAAAAAGGGTCAAAACCCTAAAAAATGTGCCGATTTAATTTTCTCGCACGCGATCCATATTTCCAATATTGTAATTGCTTCCGGAATGTAATAGCTTTAAATAGGACTTTTAATTATTTTATCGCTTTATTTATTTTCCGCAATTTAAATTAAAGGGTTGCTTTTGTCGATGTAAATACCCGACGCCTTGTAATAGTTTAGATTTGATTTCCGCAATTTAATTTCCGCAAACTATTGACTGTTAGATGTTTGGTAATAGGGAATGCATGACAAGATCAAATCTTTAACCTAAAATCAACATAGCTCACCCATGACATGTACAAAGATAATATAACTGAAATAGCACACTCGCACATGCGCACTCTTAGGGTACACCTCACTTGGTTGCCTTCGAACGTGGTCCTTGAGTATAAGAAGTTTTAGAGGTCACCCTCTTGTCCAAAGATCATGGTTGCCTCGAAACAGTTGCCTCGGAAAAATGATCTAGGATATTAGGGTTACCGCTAAGGCGTCCTAACATTGATTTAGTGACCACACGTCCCTTAATCGAATTGACCCTTAAAACTCCAACGACGGTGCTACCTACTCATCAATAGTGGGATAGCATTGTCTAAAGGACATTAGCACAGTTTAATTCCTTTTTCGAGTAGGTAGATGGTTCTTATGTACTTGCTCCTTTTAAAACAAAACAAAACTTTTCGCACTTACACTACTTTCAAAACAAAAACTTCTTTCAAACCCAAAAACACAAAGAAAAGCAATTTTGAAAACACAATGAGCAAGTACCTAAGAGCCCGTGGATAACCACAGATAGAAAGGGTGCTAACACCTTCCCTTTCTATAATCTACCTCCTGAACCCGAGAAACATCTTGAAAAAGGAATTTTTCTGTGCTTTTTTCCTTTCCTTGTTGGATAAACTAAAAGTCGATGGCGACTCTTGCTTACCGCGACATTTTGTGAAAAAAAACGCAAAACGCAAACCAGCATTCCAAAATAAGTTCTCTTCCCACCGTATCACAGAACTGGCGACTCTGTTGGGGAATTTTTATAAGTGAGGTGTACCTTAGGATTAGATCATTGTGTTTTCAATTGTTTGCTTTGTATGATTTATATTTGTGGGCTTGTATTGGAGTTACTATAGATCCTAACCTGGATCTAGGGATACCCTTTAGGTAAGTAGCAATAAACTGTGAGGGAACTGTATGGCATAGACCGATACGGTTGAAGCAGTAGCTACGTTGGTGTGGCACTTTAGATTGTACTGATATCCCTTGTGTTGGAACGAGGAGAATATGGGTCATCTAAGGGGTCATTAAGCACCAACTGACCTTAGAACCTTTAAATTGACCAACTTGGCCATAGAACAGTAGCAGTATGCTACACTCATTGAGACTAAACTCTCGCGATGATTCCGACTGCAAGAAAAGGTTGCTAAACTAGAATTATGACCGATTGAGGATAGTCAGTGATATTGAGATCCTCTAGAACCCGGTTACTATTTCTAGGACAGGTTTAAACCAACTGAACTGAAAGAGGGTAGTACCTAAGCTCCTTGCCAGCCTGAAATCTAAGGGCTCTCTGTGTGACTTGTGTGTCCTTTACCATGTTTTCTATTTGTGGATACTTGTGATGTGCCTTCTATCATAACATCATAACATCATAACATTGCATACATCTTGCATTGAACTAACCTATTTCAAAGACAGGAGGGATTCATCTTTACTCTGTTTTGCAGGTCATCATGATGCCTATACGTAGGAATACCATCCGGATTAACTTTGTCTAGGTTCCCACTATGCTTAAAGATTTGGTTGTAAGGATGCCAGATACTAATTCCTTCATCAGAAGACATGGGCATCTTCTTAGTTTGGTCACCTCCCAGTTGGATGAACAGACAATGAAAGTCTTGGTCCAATTCTATGATCCGATGTACCATTGTTTTACTTTCCAAGACTACTAGCTGGTTCCCACCTTAGAAGAGTTCTCTGAACTGCTCGGTATCTCTGTTCTAGAGCATACCCCTTTTACTGGTTGGGAGAAGATTCTTAGGCCCGAAGAGATTACTGCAGCCCTTCATTTGACCAAAGAGGAGGTAATGGCTAATTGGGAGACTAGAAGTGGAGCAAAGGGTTTTCTGACTAAGTTCTTGGTTGGTAAAGCTAATTACTTCTGGGATAGTTTAGACTTCAAGGAGTTCAAGGATGTTCTGGCCCTTATGATATATGGCTTGGTATTGTTTCCGAACTCTGACTCATTTATTGATGTTAATGCGATAAAGATCTTCATCTCTCGGAATCCGGTACCCACTCTCTTGGGTGACATCCTTCATCAGCTATATGCTCGTACTGCCCGAAAGTGGGGAACCTTGATGTGTTGTGCTCCATTATTATCGAGGTGGTTTATTTCGCACCTCCCAAAGTCAGTGCTAAAGAACAAAAAAGGCATGGGCTGGGCCTATAGGGTGATGTCTCTCTCACATAATGACATTATTTGGACTCTTAAGGGTATGGACGAGGTAACTATCATTGACCGCTATGGGGAGTACCCTAATGTTCCATTGATAGGAACCCATGGAGGAATTTCTTACAACCCATGCTTAGCCCTACGTCAGTTTGGAAGATCCCAAAGAGAAGGACCTCATGAGCCGTTAATGCCTAGTATCATCTTTGATTTTCAAGGGGATAGCGACAAGCAACGTTGCAGATTCATAAGGGCTTAGGATAGAGTTCACCAATCTGATCCACATGAGCTGGGCCCAAAGACTTCACTCCCGATGGAGCCATATCTCAGATGGGTCCGCATCCGTGCCCAAAAGCTGGGTATGCCGTATGAAGTTGTCCGACCTATCACTCTTGAAGTTGCTAATGAAGAAGGAGTTCTTCCAACCATTCTCCATCCTTATATGCCCACTGACATTGGGGCACTGAAGAGATCTTGGATTCAACTGAGGGAAGAACAGGATTCCTACCGAGAGAAGTTCAACGAGCAAGAGCAGAAGATCCAGAGGTTGACTAGGCAGTTGGAGAACGAGCGGATTCTCAACGACTATGTCCGCACTGATAAGAAGAGACCATGGGAGCATTGATTGTCCTTTGATGATTTCCTTTCCAGTTTTTATTTACTTTTCAGTATTTCCTTTCATGTAATGCCCTAAGGGCATCAGTTGAACAATTTGAATTCCAAAGTTTATCTAATAAAGTGTGTTTCATTTCTTGTTTACAAATTTGAATCTCCCGATTGTCTTTGAAATCATGTCATACACATTTCATCTCATGCACTCCATAACAGGTACCCCTTACAGGTCTCTTATCTTCTTCGCTGTTTATTTCAGCACTCATCATGTCTGCTGAACCTTCAACTGAGCAACCAACCAAGGCCCTTCAGGCCCAGAATGCCCAATTTCAAGAGATGTTCATGAATCTAGCTAAGGGTCAGCAAGACCTGAAGACCCTGATTCTGAAAGAGAAGAAGAAGAAGAAGAAGAGGACCATCCTGTTCAACACTGGTCCTAGGTTTGGGAACAGGCTACAAAATGAAGTTGATCTGACCATCTCATCTGGAGGGAAAGATAGTCAATAGGAAAGGAGGGCTTCTAGCCCTGTGGTCTCCGACAACGAGATGGACTACGACGAAGAACAATATCCTCCTGCTGAGGACAGATACAAGCAATTGGAAGACCAGTTGAATGCTATGGAGGTTCAGAAAGTGCCTGGTCTGGACTTTGGTGATCTAGGTCTATCATCTGGGGTAGTGATTCCCCATAAGTTCAAGGCACCAACCTTTGCTAAGTATGACGGGTTTCTTGTTCGAAGCTGCACCTCCGGTCATATGTGAGGAAGATTCAGCCGTACACCGCTGATAAGAACCTATGGATCCATTTCTTTCAAGGCAGCCTCTCAGGAACTCAGCTTGAGTGGTTCTATCAGTTGGACGGAGCCAGTATCCGCAGTTGGGAAGATTTGGCTACTGCTTTCTACAAGCAGTATTAGTACAACTCCGACCTTGCTCCTACGCGTACCCAACTCCAGGGTATCTCAATGGGAACGGGTGAAGGATTCAAAGATTATGCTCAAAAGTGGAGGGACCTCGCCGGAAGAGTACAACCACCCTTATCTGATCGGGAACTTGTTGATATGTTTCTGGGGACCCTGTCTGGTCCATTTTTTAACCATCTGATTGGAAGCTCTTCGTCTGGGTTTACAGAGCTTATTTTGACCGGTGAAAGGATTGAGGCTGGTAAGATACAGAAGGGTGCCTCATCAGGCACCGAGAAGAAGTCGTTTAAGAAAGAGTCCAGTGATGTCTACAGTTCGAAAAGACATAATAGACCTAAACACCGCCAAGCTGTTAATGCGGTTGTTATTTCAAAACCTGCTAGTGCTCCTCAGTACAACAATCAACAGAAATATGAGAGACCTCGAAGGCAATTCACCTGTCTCAACATGACCTTATCTCAGATCCTGCCACAATTGCTGAAAACTAATCTGTTGGTTCTAAAGGAAGCCTCGAAGAATCCAAATACAACATCACCAAAGTATAACCCTAACGCCCGCTGTGCTTATCACTCTGATAGCCTGGGGCATAATACAAATGATTGTTGGGTTTTGAAGAACAAGGTACAGGACTTGATCGAGGCTAAGGAGATCGAGTTCGGAGAACCAGAGAAGCCTAAACAAGATGCAGGGGTGAATGCTATCAGGTATGACGATGATGAAGGGTTTGATATCGACAGTTGGATCTACCCGACTTCCAATGGTGGATTAAGCAACTGGACAACGAAAGATTCCATGCCCATTTTTGTTATTACCCAGTAATGAAACCTTTTGTTTTGAATATGTAACAGACAATGTTTTAAACTTTATGGCCCAGTGTCTTACCCGGGGCACTGTGACTTCATTTGTGTGGGCTTTATGTGTGTCATTTTCATATATCATTAATAAAAGCATTGGATGTTTCTTGCATTTCAAATTTTGTGCTTCTTGTTTTTCTTTATTATATATTGCAAAACAGCTATTTACACACACTCACATATACAGGTCCACATCCACTCTGGATCTCACTGGTAACGACTCTGCTACTGCCAGTTATGACTTCGAAAATACGATCAACTTAGCCAAAGACGAAGGTGAAGATGATTGTGAAGTGCCTGGTGAACTTTCAAGACTGATACTTCAAGAAGAGAGGATTATTCAGCCACATGAAGAGCCGGTAGAATTAGTGAATCTGGGTACTGAGACAGATAAGAAGGAAGTTAAGGTTGGTGCCAATCTGGAGTTTAGTGTGAAACAACGGTTGATTCAGATGCTGCATGACTACGTTGAGATCTTTTCCTGGTCTTATGAAGATATGTCGGGGTTGGATACTGATATTGTGGTTCATCGCCTACCTACCAAGGAAGACTATCCTCCAGTAAAACAGAAGGTTCGCCGAATGCGCCCAGAGATGTCTGAGAAAATCAAGGCTGAAGTTATGAAACAGTTCGACGCCGATTTTCTAGCAGTTACTTCTTACCCTCAGTGGGTTGCCAATGTGGTCCCGGTATCGAATAAGGATGGTAAGGTCCGAATGTGTGTTGATTACAGGGATTTGAACAGGGCAAGCCCCAAGGATGATTTCCCTCTACCTCATATTGACGTTCTGGTTGACAACACCGCTCAGCACAAGGTATTCTCCTTTATGGATGGTTTCTCCAGTTATAATCAGATAAAAATGGCTCCCGAAGACATGGAGAAAACAACCTTTGTTACTCAGTGGGGTACCTTTTGCTACAAGGTTATGCCTTTTGGACTGAAGAATGCTGAAGCAACATATCAATGTGCCATGGTTTCTTTGTTTCATGACATGATCCATCATGAGATTGAAGTATACGTTGACGGTATGATTGCAAGGTCTCAGACTGAGGAGGAACACCTTGACCATCTGCAGAAACTGTTTGACAGGCTGAAGTTGTACAAGCTGAGGTTAAACCCAAACAAGTGCACCTTCGGGGTGAGATCTGGTAAGCTGTTGGGTTTCGTCGTGAGCGACAAAGGTATTCAAGTGGATCCTGCCAAAGTGAAAGCTATACAGGAAATTCCATCTCCCAGAACAGAGAAAGAAGTCAGAGGTTTTCTGGGACGACTGAACTACATTGCCCGATTCATCTCGCACCTAACTGCTACTTGTGAACCAATCTTCAAGCTGCTGAAGAAAGATCAAGTGGTACGTTGGAATGATGAATGTCAGGCTGCTTTCGAAAGGATTAAAGAGTATCTCCAAGAGCCACCTATTCTGATGCCTCCAGTTGAAGGGAGACCTTTAATCTTATACTTGACAGTACTCGATAACTCAATGGGGTGTGTGTTGGGTCAACATGACGAGTCTGGCCGAAAAGAGCATTCTATTTATTACCTTAGCAAAAATTTTACCGACTGTGAGACCCGATACTCACTGCTTGAGAAAACTTGTTGCGCTTTGGCATGGGCTGCTCGCCGGCTGAGACAGTATATGCTGACTCACACTACTCTGTTGATTTCAAAGATGGATCCAATCAAGTATATCTTTGAAAAGCCCGCCTTGTCCGGAAGAATAGCCAGATGGTAGATGATATTGACTGAGTATGACATCCAATATACGACCCAAAAGGCAATCAAGGGAAGTGTGTTGGCAGACCATTTAGCATATCAGGCAGTGGATGATTACCGGTCTATGAACTTTGAATTCCCGGACGAGAATATCATGTTGGTAACTGATTGTGAGACACCTGGACCGGATGAAGGACCTGAGGAGGGATCCCGATGGTCTATGTACTTTGATGGAGCTTCGAACGCTTTGGGTAACGGTATTGGCGTTGTGATCATATCTCCTAAAGGCTCTCATACTCCGTTTACCGCCCGACTATATTTCAACTGCACCAACAACATGGCGGAGTATGAAGCGTGCATTATGGATCTTCGAGCAGCAACTGACCTAAGGATTAAGTTTCTAAGTGTCTTCGAAGATTCCGCTCTCATGATCAGTCATATCAAAGGCGAGTGGGAAACGAAACACCCAAATCGTATTCCTTACAAGGTATATGTATTGACGTTGCTTCCCCATTTTGAGGAGATAACCTTTGAACACTTCCCGAGAGAGGAGAATCAGTTGGCGGACGCGCTAGCTACGATGTCTTCTATGTTCAAGGTCAATTGGGACAATGAAGCTCCCCGGATCATCATTGAAAGATTGGACGAACCTGCACATTACTGTGACATTGAGACTGAAGAGGTAATAGAAAAACCCTGGTATCATGAGGTGAAGAGGTATCTTGAAGCTCAGGAGTACCCTGAGGGGGCATCTGTTAATGACAAGAAGTTTCTGAGGAGGTTCGCAGCAAAGTTCTTCATCAGCAACGACATCCTTTACAAGCGTAACCATGATTCAACCTTGTTGCATTGTGTGGATAAGAATGAAGCAGAAAGGATCATGGAAGAGTTACACGAAGGTACTTTCGGGACTCACTCCAGTGGACATACCATGGCAAATAAAATCCTTCGGGCCGGATATTATTGGTCCACAATGGAAGCCGACTGTTATCAACATTCTCGAACGTGTCACAAGTGCCAAGTCTATACTGATAAGGTGCACATACCTCCAGTTCCTCTGAACATCTTGACAGCTCCTTAGCCTTTTGCAATGTGGGGCATTGATATGATTGGCGAGATCATACCTACGACATCCAATGGGCATCGTTTCATTCTGGTAGCAATTGATTACTTTACGAAGTGGGTTGAAGAAGCTTCCTTTGCTACTGTGACCAAGAACATCGTGGCACGGTTCATTCGGCACAATCTGATCTGTCGATACGGTGTACCAGAGAAGATCATTACGGACAATGGTACCAATCTCAACAACAAGATGATCACTGAGCTCTGCGAGCAATTAAAGATACAGCATCATAATTCTTCTCCATACCGGCCAAAGATGAATGGGCTGTCGAAGCGGTTAATAAGAACATTAAGAAGATTGTGCAGAAGATGATAGTAACATACAAAGACTGGCACGAGATGTTACCATTTGCTCTTCATGGGTACCGTACCTCAGCACGGACGTCAACAGGGGAAACACCCTATTCCTTGGTTTATGGCATGGAGGCAGTCTCGCCCATTGAGGTTCAGATACCCTCTCTTCGAATCATGAAGGATGCAGGTTTGAGTGAAGACGAATGGATTCAGACCCGGCTTGATCAGCTAAACCTAATCGACGAAAAGAGACTTACTGCTATTTGTCATGGTCAGACGTATCAAAAACGGACGATCAAGGCATTTAACAAGAAAGTTAGACGACAAGAGTATCAAGTTGGGGACCTGGTAATCAAGCGCATTATTCTACCTCAAGGTGACCCCAGTGGCAAATAGACCCCTACTTACGAAGGGCCATTTGTGGTTAAGAACATTTTCTCAGGAGGAGCCATGATTTAACCATCATGGATGATGACGACCTTCCTCACCCCGTCAATGCAGACATAGTAAAAAGATACTACGCATAATCAAAGACCCACTAGGTTGACTGGCCTAGGCAAAAATAAGGGCTTCCCGGCGAACCAAAAGGGTTCGGGCAAAAATAAGGGATGAAAATTAAAAAAAATTTGTTCACCCGGCAAGTCGAAAACCTGAAAAGGCGGCTTGGGCAAAAATGGGTATCCCGGTGGACTGAAAACACGAAAGGGCGGTCCAGGCAAAAATTAGGGATTAAAGCGTAACACTATGTCTCATTGGATCACCTTGCATCCAGACTTCGGTATGAACTGTCAAACTCGGACGACACTAATCAATCTGATTCATCTTCAACTAGCAGCCAAGTGATGAGATGCTCGAGGACATAAAGGCAATAGCAGAGTTGAAACCCAGTGGGATCATTCACATAGCTGTTTTGTTTTCTTTTCACAAATTGTGTAAATTCTATTATACGTCGGCATTCTCTTACTAGGACGTCAGCCTCTTGTACAAAAACGCCTATTTACAGGCCAAACTTCAAAATCAATACAAATTCATTTTCAGACAAATTTCAAACTATTTTTCCTTTATCGATTTTGTTTTGCAAAGAACGTCCAAAGTTCATTTTTGATATATGCATTTGACATTAATTGCTGATCATAAATATTTACATGCGAAACAAAGGACGAATTACTGGTAATATCAGAAGCAGGGGCAATAAGAATTGTCCAAGCTGTATAGTTGCTCTGTCCACCAGGTACGAAGGTAGATCCAGTTGAAGAATAAGGCAGTAATGGTAGCTCTCCCCAGCCGAGACTTGCAACTGCGAATGAACGGATCAACAATACTCTCCCCAAGCAGAGTTAATCTACCATCATCCTTAAAAAGGCTTAGTATCCCTAGAAGGTCTTAATATTCCCTAGCAGAGCATAAGAATATTCCCCAGCAAGTATGAGAGTATCCCCGACAGTCTTAGTATTCCTCAACGGAGTATAAGAATATTCCCCGACAGAATACAAGATACCCCCAGTGGAGTCAATATTTCCCCAACACGGTCTGAAAAAGCTTCCCCAACGGAGTTGAATCATCATCCCTAGTAGACTCTGGAAGTTTACCCCCAGCGGAGTACAAAATAAATCTCCCCAACCAAACTCAAAATATTATCCCCACAAGAGTCTAACAGGGTTATCCTTAGCAAGTTGCAACCGAAAGATCGTCCCTAGCGAAGTTCTTTCCTTTCACAAGCAGGAATTTAATCCTCAACCGATTCAATATCACCAGCAACGGTAATCCATCCCCAGCGGAGTTTATCAATGGAATCCCCAGCAGAGTTTATCATTGAAATCCCCAACGGAGCTTATCAGCGGAATCCCCAGCGGAGTTTATCGTTAAAATTCTCAGCAGAACATCTCTTCCCCACAGAGTAATTCCCCTTGGAGTAATATCCTCATCAGTTTATTCCTCAACGGAGTCATCCTCTCCTGCAGGTTTACTCTTGCTATGATCATTTGATATTGTTTTGTTTTGCCAAAGACACCTAACATGCGACATGGCCCATTATTGAAGGCAACAAGTGGAGTAACCCTAGGGGTGCAAGTGTGATTAGTGTTGTCCATTTTCATGCTTTGTTATCTTTGAATTAGGTCGAACTATTTGCTTGGTTGATTTTTACATACAAACCCTAAGTCTATCATGGCATATTTAGAAAGCTTTTAAATGCGAAATTAAAAGTCCTAAATTATTACACAATAATCATGGGAATGGGGGTACAAATGTTCAAATGGGGATGAGACTTAATAGGAGGATAGTGCTCAATATTTACAACCAAATCGAATTAATCGCAAAATGTAAAATATAATCAATGTACAAAAAATAAACAAATGTGTATGTGTAAATGTATTGGTGTAAGTGTATGATTTATTTACAAGTGAAATAAAAATAAATAAAAAAAAGGGTTAATTTGGATATTTTCATGTTTAGGGCAAAACCCTAATTTTTATAAATAAAAGGTATTTATTTTTTAATATATGCAATATTTATTAATTATGTACAAAAAATAAATAAAAGGAAGTATATTGTAAAAAAGTATTTTTGAGGTTAAATATTAATAAAAATAAAAATGTGTTATTTTTATGTTTTTTATCCTAAATATTCTAATAAATATATAAGTATTTATATTATTTACTAAATATATTAAATATATACAAAAAATAAAATATTTAATATTTACAAAAAAAAGTATATTTTTTATAAAATGTTTTCAAAAGATAAAATAAAATAAAATCAGAAAATAAAATGCATTTTGTATTATTTTTAGTATTTTAACAAAAAGGTGTATATGTTATTTATATGTATAAACTCAAATAAAACAAATAAAATCCCAAATAAAATGCAAAAATGGTTGAAAAATGTTTTTTTTATATTTTTTATATTTTGACAAAAAATAATAAGTCAGAAACAAAAAGAAAAAGTAAAAAAATGATAAAAATAAACACAATGGGCCAAGGGGGTGCAAGTGTGGAAAAGTGGTGCAAAAAGGAAAACGAATCAGGCCCAGCCCAAAGGACAAGCTTCTTCAACCTCCAGCCATCCCTGTTCTAAAAAACGCGCGCTTTTTTGCCTTGTTCAAACATCCTGATTCTTTGAGTTTTAGCACAAACTTATAACACAAAAAATGTCAAGCATCAAGTCACGAATCCATACATACCAAGAACTTGATCTAACTCTCAGAAATGAGAGAGAATTTCTTCTCCCCCAATTCCTGACCTAATTGTTTCCTAATGTTCAGGTTCCAAATTCTCTTAACACACACAATATAAATGAAAAGTGAGGATACAGGTAGCTTCAGGGCCATGAATAGAACATAACTTCTTCACAAACCTAAGCCTAAATATGCTTGGATAGAGAGATAGAAGTTCAAGAAATTACCTGTTCAGCTTGAAACGTATACAACAATGGAGGTACTTTCAATGCAATGTGAGGACTTGTATAGCTTGCCTGAGGTCCAGGGATGCTTCTCCAATGCTTGGTGTGCTTTGAATCTTGCTATATCAAGCTGCAGAAGTCAACCTGCAAGGGAGAAAAGTGAAAATGGCAAATGATTTTAGGGATGTTACAGTTGGTGTTCAATGCTTGGGATAGTTTGTATGGATGTTATGGAGTGTGTATGAACTGGTTTTGGCCAAGGCGCACGAATGGATTGAGTTATGGACCTCAATCTGCAGCAGGTGCCCTGTTTTTGCAGCAAGAAGGTGTTTCTGTGCTTGGGGAGATATTAAAGGTGGTTGGCTCGTGTTTCAGGTCAGGTTTGATGTTTGGAATGTGTTCAATAAGTTTGCTTAGGCTTGTGTTTGCAGGAATGTGAGTTGGTGTTCAATATGCCATGTTTCTTCTATGTGAAGCAAAGTTTGTCAACTTGGGTTATAGGCTCCTACAGGCCCCTCAAGCATGCTGCATAATCTCTCCTTGATCAGTGGACTTTGCTCATGAACTTGTGCCCAAAAGATCTGCATTGTACTTCTTGGATTTGTGTTTGACATAAAGTAATGCTTTACAAGAATGGATAATGTGCTTTTTCTAATTATGGCTTAATTCTTCATGTAATGACCAAATGAGCAAAATAATGCTAGAACACAATGGATTGGCATTTAATTATTGAGTAAGAAAAGGATTAGAGGCCTGTAACTAGCTTGAACCATGCTGATTTCAAAAATGCAAAGTTATGAACATGTATTTGGCCATGAATCAAAGTGACTTTTGCCCATATTGACAAATTCGATTCTCCCTAACCACAAGGGTGTTTGAGAAGTTCTTGGACATTTTGGAAAGCTTGGAATGTGTACTACAATCCATCTTTGTAATGAAAGTTGAGATTCCAAGTGGAAGCATGTGAAAAGTGTCCATGAAGTTGGGCAAAAATCCTGCCTAGAATAGGTCAAAATATTTCTAAGTTAAGAATGTTTTGCACCCTTGTTCCAAAAATCATAACTTGAGCTACAAGCTTCTTTTGAGGAAACTTTGTGAATCAAAGTTGTATATTTTGCAATGGAATACAACTTTCATGTTTTGAGTTTTGTTTGAATCCAAATGTATCTTGATGAAAAAATGGGACAAAGTTAAGAAAAAATTAGGAATTTTCATAACTTAGAAAAATTCTAAGTTATGAAATTTCTTCATTTCAAACCCTAATTTGTGATTTTTGATTTCTTGATAAACAAGTTTCATAATTTGACATGTCTTGATGAAAAATGAATCTTGGCACTTGATTTTGACCAAAAAGTCAAAGTTTGACTTTTCAGTATACAGTCAAATTTGGCTCAGTTGACTGGAAAATTCATCTGTCAATCTTGTGCATTTGGGATCTTTTGAACTTGTTGAACATGTCAAGACAAAGCCATTGAGATCTTGAGTCCATATGTGAGCTTGGTTTGCCATTGGTTAGGTCAAACAGTCAAAAATTGCCTTTGTGCAGTCAAAACCCTAAAAATGACCATTTTGCCCTTTTGGTGATCTGATCAAATTTCTTGTGGAATTGTGATCCAAACTTGATCAAATGGTCCATATGAGTTCATAATGTTGATGTGGGTCAAAATCATGAGGTTTGACTGTCAATTGACCACAGTTGACTTTTTCCCCAATACAGTTGATTTCTAGGTCAACTGTCCAATTGACTGGGCAAAGATTGGAATCAAGGCTTGAAACTTGGTATGGATAAACTTGTGAGTCCAACATGAAGCATGAAAGTCACTTTGGGCCTTTTAGGTCAAAACATCTTTGTGCAAACTCAAACCCTAATTTGGGTCAACAGTGCAAGGAGGAGTCTTGAGCAGAGTAAACCCTAACTTGTTCTTGAGCTCCAAGGGTCTTGTGATGAGAAAATGTTGATGAAATGGGAGGGAAAATTTTGGGGTACAACAGTAGCTGTTAACCTTATCCTGAAAAGGGTAAAATGTTAGCTAAAATGCAAAGTCATGTTGTATGAAATGCATGGTATGATGCATTTGTGTAATCAATTTTTATGATATATGGATGCGATGTATGTGTATGCGAGCTAATTTGCCACACTGCTGTTGGATTGGGGAAAATAAGTCTCTGACTACTGCTTAGGACATAAAGTGTAAGTCTTCATGTTGTGAAGTCGAAATGAATTTATGCTTAGAGAGATAAACTCTGTTGTAAGGGAAATGCCATGTACTACCTGTAAAATCCTATTGGGGAATCCTGGGAAATTTGGATGAATTCTACTGGGGATTGATAATTGGAAGCTTTGTTCCACTGGGGATTAAATTGTACACTGCGGGGGATTTTTATGGAAAATAACTTAGAGAGATTTCCCTATCAGTGATTGTCTTTTATTTTGTTTATTTGTAAACAGTAATTATGTTCAAATGCATATGTTCAATAATGAATCATGAATAACACCAGAGGAAAAAGGCGCAAGGGCCTTTCTTAGGCGGAGCCTCTTTATGGACTGAGACTTTCGTCTCAAAGTCGTGAAAGGTCTCGTCATGAGATTTTAGGTTAGGGCTGTTATAAAGAGTCATGGGTGACCTTCCAAAGTCCTACTCGTCAAGAGGATATCCCTTGATAAGTATTCTTTTTTCGGAAGTTCACCGACTCTAGGCGAAGTCGTCACATAAACTCGCAGGGATGATGTACCCCCTAAGCTAATAGACGAACCTTCTTTCTAAGGGTTATATTGAAAATATTTTTTGAGATAGAAAAATCCCGCCACCCAGTAAATATATGATGATAATAGAATTTAGGTTTGGGGTAAACAGTGTTTTAAGTTTTAATTAGCAAGAGGGTTTAAATTTTTTATAGGGGAACTCGCTACGATTTTTTATCGTATGCCTACGTATCCTCTTATGAGGAATCAAAGTCCCAATTCGTAGTTCGTGTGGGTTGGTGTTTTTTAAGGGTTTGCAAAGATATTTTGAATCACTTCGCACTCCGTCGGGAGTAGTGATTGCGGAGATTTTGAATGAGGACGCAGTAAGCCAAAATTAGTTTGAAACCCATTTGCAAAAAAGACAGTTGATTAGCTTCGTTTATCGCGAAAATAGAATTTGTTGTTTGTTGCGTGTCTTTTAATCGTATTAATTGCAAACCGTCTTGATTAATGCGTGAGTGAAAAATATTTGATGCAAAATAGTATAGAAAAATAATATGTGCATTTTTTCCATGAAAATAATTTATTTTATCATATAACAACATTTACGTATAATAAATAATAATTAATATTTAAAATATGGTAATAAAAATTAATAATAATAATTATTATTATTATTATTATTAATAAAATAATTAATCCAATATAACATAAATAAAATATAATATAAATAAAATATAATATGAATAAAATATAATATATAAAAAACTATAAAAGAAATAAAAAATAATGATTGTTTAAGCAAAACCCGGGGGAGGGGGGGTGTAATCCCTATTACGAAGTAAACACAGGGGGTGTTGTTTAGCAATCTGGGTTTAAGCCCATTATCCATTCTGGACAGGGGGTGTATGTCGTTTGGCCAGTTAGTAAATCGTTGGAAGGGGGGCATGCATAGCATTGGGCTCCGGCCCAGCACGTTTTTGAAGGGGGTTTCCGTTTGATCCTATGAGGCGAGGCGCATGCGAGTTAGTGTGTGACTTGGCCTTAGGGCCGTTAGATCTAAATCTAACAGATGAGAATAAGGGAGTACGTGAGTTACGATGTACCGGCACGCACGGAATCGTGATAGAATATAAACGTTGTTTTTATGTTTTTTTATTCATCTTTTGTTTAACCCTCTTCCTTCTCTCACGCGTAATTCATTCTTTCCTTCTAACCCTAAGAGAAAAAAAACCCAGCGGCACCGAACCCCCTCCGTCGTAACCCTTTCAACAACCAAAAATTAAGGAACTAATTTTGGTTTTTCTTTTACCCCTCTTGATTCTAGCTTCTGACCGATCTTCTTCTATCTATGTTGGGTAGGTGACAATGGAACGAGAGGTTGAAGATGATGCTTAGCGGTGGCTCGCGGTGGTTCGAGGGCTATCAACAGCGAGGATGGGTGTTTGGGGATAGTGGTGATTAGAGGCTCGCGGTTAGGGTTTCAAAAATTGAAACCCTAACCGCTCTCCTTCAATCTTCAACGGAGAGCAATGGATTCAGACAAGCCTCACGATTTTCCTTCTTCTACTGGCTCTGTTCTTGTTCTGTAAAAGAAATCGCTATTTCTGTCTTCGTCTCAAGCTCTGTTTCTTTGTCAAATATCTGCCTTCGCTCTTGTTCTTGTTCTGTCAAAATAATTGTCGTCCCCCCTTTCTGTAAAAACCCTCTCTGTTTTTATAGTTTCGTCTTTTAGGTTTTTTTAGTCTTTCAGTTACAAATTGTTTCGATTTATGGATTTA
The DNA here is from genome assembly GCA_948472305.1 of Vicia faba. Taxonomy (NCBI): domain Eukaryota; kingdom Viridiplantae; phylum Streptophyta; class Magnoliopsida; order Fabales; family Fabaceae; genus Vicia; species Vicia faba. The sequence continues at coordinate 520,309,400 of OX451735.1, read as the reverse complement.
GTGAAATTAGGGATTGTAATTGATTCATTATTGATTGTAATCGGACTATGCTAGATTTGATTTGGATTTGTTTAATTTGATTTTGTACTGCAGTGAGATTTGATTTTAGTTGTAATATATTGGATTTGTCATTATGTAAGAAAGATTCAGTACATATCTGCAATTTCTGAATTTGCTGTTATGTTTTGGTTTTATTCTGGAGATTTGGATTTCGTTTGCACTGTATTCTGGCTTTGACTTGATTTCCAGATTTGGTTAATTGATTGTCTTGTATTTTAAATTTCTACAATATTAGTTCTTTTGGAAAACTTAGCATAAGTCTTGGCCTGATTAGTAGTTGTTTGATCTAAACAGTTATTGTTGTTAATCAATTAGGGCCTTAGCTTTATTTTTGTTTCATTTAAACCATGCATTTTTTCCTCATATAAACTGGGCCTAACTTTGGTCCAGCGATACTTTTCCCAGCACAACAACTTCTCAATAAACAAAATTAATGGTTATGCACAGTTCAACAGCAATAGCAAGAATACACCACGCTTTCTTAAAGGTTTAAATAATTATATATTTTTTTGAATTAAGATAATAGCAACAAGCAATTTTATGGATAATGTTTCTTTTTGCAAATGAGACAACAAAAATCCCAACAAGACCAATGGGACAACTTGAAAAACCTTATTGGGCCTGTTATTTGTAACTTCACCCTTATTTTTACTAAAATTAACTTAACCTACATAAACTTATACAATTTAAACTTGAGCGAGCTTAATTTAACTTTAACCTCCCTTTTACTAGCGACTATTTAATAATCTAGAATTTTACCGTTACCCCATTAATTTCCATTTAAGAATTACATGGGCCAATGGCCAACATACCTCACGAATGGATTCACGGACACGCGAGTCTTTCTGATTTAGAAAGCCCTGTTTTCCTGAATTAAAAATACACCACATAGCCAGATAAAAGATGAACCGTCATATACTGTTGTACCGTCTTTAATTAAGTATTTTATTTATTTCAATCTCAAAAAAATATAATCGTTGCGGTAGGACAAATTTGGGGCACCACACGATAAAAATCAAAGAAGTTATGAATGTTTGATTTTTGCGCAACAGTTGACCAGAAATCCGCTTCAGCATGCGATTTTCACCGTATTTCACAACTTCAGAGATTTTCTTCACAGAATTGGCTTTCGAGCTGAAAATATGAAATAAAGAGGATATCAATACAAATCCAAGGCCCAAATACCCATTCAGAAATAAATTTCTTTCAAGAAGTTATGAATTTTTGACCTCGAACCGTAAAATGCTTATTTTCGGCTTGAACTGTCTCAAATAAACTATAACGCTTGACTTTATCTGTAACTCAAAGCATGATGGAGTACATAAGATTTCTGAATGATTATGACTTAATTAATTTCTAATTGAGTAGCTCTTAAAAGTATGCAAAGTGCACTTGAATCTTGAAAACCCTGATTTTCTGCTTTGTTGTACTGCTTGACGGAACAATTGTTTCTATAGCTTGACGCATATAAATTCCTTGATCCCGTAGCCAAGGAATCAATGATGTGTATGCCTGAGTATATTAAATAAAAATAAGACAATTAGGGTTAAAATGAAGAGGGCGAATTTTGGGATGCAACACACGTGCCTCTAATGTGTAAACCTGGGTTGATCAAGTTTGACTTGTCTTCTATTATTTTGGCTTTCCTTGGAAGAATAGGATGATTAATGGAGCTATGATCCCTATCTGATGGCTGATATTAAGGATATCTCTTATGTATGTTGTCTTATGAGATGTTCTTGACATCTTACCTGAAGTCTGAGAAGTGATGAAGATTCTAGCAAGATGGTGTATTTATTCTCTAAATGTACAAGATTAGCAAGGAGGAATATAAAAGGATAAGAGTGTTTTGATTCTTTCACACTCTGATCCGTGTATGATGTTTTAGCAAATTTTATGACATTGTACCTACCGTGTGAACTTGGTCAATTCATGTTGTTGTTTGGATGATCTCTTCAAGAAGGATTAAGGGTTATCCATGACAACATGATTGATGGTTCACTTTGAAGCTGTCATCTATTGTACAATGATAGTGAGCTGTTGTGTCCTCTGAGTTGTGTGTTTGATTTATTTTTAAATAGTGGTTGGTCTAGTGTCTCTAAGTCTTGTCTGAAGGGTGTTGAGGAGCTCTTGACATCTATTCCGCTGCATGTGATGTGAAACCCCTAACAATTCCTTGTGTTTTATGTGTTCTTGGAATGCCATTAAAGGAAAGAGCAATTTGTTATGGTCTCATAAGAAGGTTTATCCTATGATGCTGGGATATGTGAAAGACAACTCTCAACCAGCTGTTTAAAGTTTCCAAAGATACTTGAGGCTCAAGTCTACTCATAAAGGCACTTTAGTATGTGGTTAACATATTAAAAAAGTCTGACCAATATGTGACAGATATTTGAAGAAAGAAGTATCCCTAGTTCTTGGTCAACTGAGGAAAGTGACTCTGATTTTGTTATCTTGGTTTGGTTGCAAAAAGGTCAGTTTTTGAAGAACTTGAAGAGAATTGATGTTCTACTGAGATGTTGGAACATTAAACCAACATGGTGTGCAGGATCCTGGTGGACAAATGAATGGCATGACATATGCTTTGGGTACTTAACTGATGAGTGTTGGTCACCTATGTTTGATATCCTTTGCTGATTTCGAAGAGGGATATGAGTTATATATCTAAGTAGGTTCTATCCAATGAACATATCTTAGATATGTGGGCTGGTCATGAGATGATCAACCTATTAAACAATAATTGGGTCAGTTTACTTTTGATTCAACTAAGCAGGAGTACCAATGCTGAACTCTTGAGTCTGGTGGGGATGTGTTACCTCAAGCAGGTTCCTTGTATATGAAGGTCAGGTTCTAATGTCATCTGGAAGATGCTTAGGATCAAAGATGGCATATATATGGTAGAGGGAATTTTCTCTCTTGGTGCATAAGGATGGAATTTTACACCTCAAATTCAGACAGGAGGTCTGAAAATTGTGCTTATGAGAAGAAGGTTTCTTATGGTGTGCAAGCTATTGCATTTTTTTTGGAATGATCAGCTGTTGGTGTGTTCTAGTATGGTTCTATTGTTTCCCTTTCAAGAGATATGTGTGATTTACCATGAGTGTTATCTCCAAAGCTATAGTGGATGGTAAAATCCATGTGTTTGAGATGGATGTCTAAACTGATGTTGGAACATCATCTCGATAGTTTGCTTCTTCAGAAAATGATGTTGTTCCAAAGATCATGGTGGAATGAGAGGTCAAGCCACTAGCCTAATATTTGTAGGTTGTATATCTGTCATGATTGTTTGTCATAATGAAGAATCCGCTTGTGCCGAGTGGTGTGCAGAAAAAGGAGGTCAGATTAATATGTTCTTTCATATGTGAAGATGGCAGCACTATCTGCTATTTATGTGTGAGGAAATGTTCCTCTGACGAAGGTGTGAAAATAAGTGATGACAAATACCCTGACTGGAGCTGTGTATTTGTCTAATGTATGTATGCAAGTCTGCAATCTGAACTCTTTGCTTCCGAAATTATATGAGTGTTTGATAAACTCAATGAGCTGCACTGGTTGTGCTGTATTGGGAGCTTTTTGAAGGACTTCTATGCATAATGAGTCCTTTAGATGGTGATTTAAGAACCAAAGTAATTGGGTTCTGTAATAAGAAGCTAATATCGTAAATGATGTTTTAACATCATACTTGCTGATGAATGGTTGTCTTTGGAAGATGCTTGGGATTGAAGAATGTGTTGTTCAAGATTATTATCAGAAGAGGCATTTCTGACCTTGTGGATTATAATGAGAATATTCTGGTCTTATCTACAATTGTATGCTTGGTAATTGGATGACTATTGTGTTGAAGACTTCACTAATATCAATTATTGCTAGTGGAGTTCAAGGGAAGAGTATCAGATAAAGCAATCAAATTTGTATGCTCATAAGGAAATGGTTTCTTCTGCTGCAAGTACCTCTGGAACTTGTGAAGTAAGAAAACTAGAGAGTATTGCCAAACCAGGAGTGTATGACATTCATGACAACGTGTGTGAATCTATAAAGTCATGCAATGCTCTTAAAAAAGTCCTAAGATTTGGATATGCTCTAAAAGAAGCTATAGTAGCAGTTTCACAATTGTCTTCACAAAAGTATTAATGGGTTTAGCAAGGGAGTAAAGTTATTGCACTTCATAATGAGGATGTGAAATCCTTCGTTTGATTTCATCGGGTGCTCAAAATATTCATCTTCAAGCTAGTGCAGTGGTGTACTCAATAGGGCATGCGTGGCTCTAGCCATGTGAAGATTATTGAACCATGTGTAGACATACTTCTTAGGAGAACAATACCTTTAATGGGAGAATGGAAGCATTGGTTGTTGATGAGATATGTCACACATGTGATACTCAAATGACTTGAAAATTATGCAGGACATGTTTTCCTTGTGACTAACAAGGAAATAGTATGGATGATGCAATCTATACATGTCACAATGGAGTGTAAAACGTGCTTATTGACTATGCATGCACTTTTATTGGAAATAACTCTTCCTATAAGAATCAGTCTAGAGTCAATGAAGGTAGTCAAAAGCTGTTTTAAAATTTGCACTTGTTTTTGGTTATTTTCCTCAAAAAACGTTCTTGAATGAGACCATTGACTCAATCTAAAATCCTTAATTCCTATGTCATTACTTGGGTATTATTGAGGTCATTCCTTCTCTTCATCTCACATTGTGATTATTTGATGTTTACATAAGTCCTTATGCCTTTGTTCGGGTATGGGTAAGTACCTTTTGGGTGTGTTTTTGTGAGGGACGTGTTTGTCAATTTTTGGCCAAAAAGGGGAAGAGAAGCATTGTTCAGATGTTGTTAAGTCTAAGGTCTATGTTTGCAGTTGTTTTGAAAACATGTCAAATAGATTGTCCTATTCTAGTTTGGTATTTTTTGGGTGCTTTTGTGTCTTGCGATCTTAGTTATAAACACAATTGTGTCTGGTGTTCTGAGTTATCCAGAAGTAATAGTGAGGTCCCCTAGGTTGACTGGTGGTTACTTCTTAATGGTTCTCTTATGCCACCTCATGCGAGAAATGTTTCTGTATTAAGGGGGAGTATCTTCAGGAATTTTTACTCGAATCATATTTATTTGGATGTAATGGATTGATTCAGGCAACTCTGAAGGGTTGTTTAAGAAGATGTCTTGACTCTAATCTAAGGCATTAATTTTATTTTTCTTGGTTGCTAGGAAGAGAAGCTATTAACCTAAAGAAGTGTTGTTCTGTTGTTCTGCTGTAAATTATCATGTGCTATGCTTATTTGTTTTAGCCAAAATTTGCCAAAGGGGGAGATTGTTAGTGCTCTCTGTTTATGATTGACATCAATTTTAGTAAAACAAATATAGCAGCAATATGGATGAGTTAACTTGCTGAGAAAAACAGGTGAAACAAAGAAGTTTTATCATCAAAAGAAACATGCCAAATAAAGATGTCCTATGCAGAGTCATTCGACACCGTGACTGTGTTGGGCTGTTGGATCGGGTTAAGATTTGACAGATGCAAAACATTCTGGAATATTATGCGATCCTATGTGAAGCTGATTTTAAGATCTGGAAGATTCAAGAAGAATATTGATTTTCTAATTATGGATATAAATTATGAAGGTTTTGATTTAATCCCTATCTTCATGGAGAAGATTCTGTTGATTTCCTACAACAGATCAGTTGTTGTTCTGAAGCCCAAATCAATTCCCTTGAAGTCTATAAAAGAAGACGTAGACCTAGGGCAAATTAACTAAACCGGGTGTAACAAATATAAAATGAAAAATAAGGGTTTAGGGTTTTTAAAATCGTGTACTTTCTTGAGTTGTGAGTCACCCTTTGTATCAAGTTGATACATTGTGGTAGACATGGTTTTATGTAGATTCAGAAGCCTTTAGGTAATGAATCATGTATTGTTCTTGGATAAAGATTTGAAGCAAATCCGAGTATGTTTGTTAGTCAAGAGTCTTGACTGAATATGTTGTAATTGATATAGATATCATAGAGGTGATTTAGGAAGTGAGATGTCGATTTATCATATTTATGATGTTCATAAATATAAGTTGCATTAAGTAGGGATTAGGCGATAAGTTGTAAATGGGGGAGTTTAGCTTCAAACTAATACTGCTGATAGTGGATTTCCTTCCTGGCTTGGTAGCCCCAAAGTAGGTGTTGTTGTACACCAAATTGGGTCATCACATCTATGTGTTTTTATCTTTATGTTTTGTTTAGTTTTGTTTTTTATTGATTAACTTGTCATATAAGATGTTGGAACATTTGTCACGACTTTGAACTGATAAGGTTTGTATCAGTCTGTTGTATTTTGTCCATGTGATGTTAAACAAAGATCATTTTCTCAACACGTGTTAGGACAATTGTTATCTGTATAACAAAATTTCATTGTCAATAAAAGGATTGACATATACAACGACCATAATGCAAATCATTACAATATTACATATGTGTATCGAGGTTTCTGACTCATAATACCGAACTCGATTATGCATACAAGTCTTAATGCATTTACGTCCTCGTTACCATTTACAGTGTCGTACATCACACAAGCTGACTGAGTGAATTTGAAGTATCAACTGCCAAGTATCTTAAGCATAACATTCTCAAGCATACAACCAACTAATTTACAAAAAAAAATACCAAACACCACTCTTAAGGAAATTTCATGAGAATCTTTCATAACAACAATGCATATGATTCTTGAAATATTAGCTCTAATTCATATCTATCATAAATATATGTACACTTGGAGAGTAAGTTCATCATAGATATTGATGTAGCAAAGAAAATGTTCAACATTCATGAACTCATATTCTCAATATGCATCAAGAACCTAATGTGATCACATACACTCATCAACACACATAACCACAATCAAGTAAGGAATTCAACATTGTTATATTTATTCCATCCCATTATGAAATACATAACTTGGTTATACATCCCCAATTACAAGCCTAACTATAACTCAAAGGCTATAATACATCTAATTTGATCCATTGGAATAATGTGTGATGATCGTTACAACTCGGTTGGAATGAAATGGAAAGTTTCCCACTAATAGGAGTCAACACAAGTTACACATGTTGCTCAAGACGAGTGTGGTTCACCCAAGAACACTCTCATAGTATTAACACCCTAGGCCAACACAGATTCCCCGTGTCACACAATATAGACTTTTCTCTATTTTTAGGGTTTTTACCCACATATTGGTTGTGGGAAAAATCTGATTTCCTATGCGTAAATTTTGGGTTCCTAATTTTCTGCATAATTAATAAACCCAACAACTTCCACAGATACAACCATCTATTTAACAATGTATAAACAATAACATCATCAAGAAAATATGTTAGTTTCACCTAGCACACAATTAGCATACATTCAAACAAATTTCAAGCAATACAACCTAAGTTATTTTCCACTCCATGTGTGTTTGACATGCTTACCATTCTATCTCTTGCTACTTTAATCATAAATGCATAGTTGCATGTGACATCACACGTTTTCAATATCAATATTCAATATTAAGACTTTCTTTATCCAACTGAGTTTTTAAATACAATCAAAATTCATGGTTTACCCACACATGTTTTAACACTTAAAAATGCTTATCTGATACGCTTATGAGAAATCTAAATCAAGGAGCTATACTATGTAATATAATAAGGATGAAAATACACCCAATTAGGGAAATGGTTTATGGAAGGAGAGGTGTTGTGCAGATCCAACATCAGAGAAAACGTACTCATTCCAAGAATCTCACTACCATCTTTTGAATCCAACTGGCCTTTTATCCTTAAACAAAGACAATATCCTATATCATTATGTTTTTCCATTATAATAAATAAAAGTCAAGGATGGTCATTACATCATGTTAGATTATATTTGTCAAAACAAGTATTTACTCATGAATAATTTGCATCAAAATACATATATTCACTAATGACGAAGATCAACTTAGCAATAACAAGGTCTTATAAATTGAATATAAAGAGATATTTTAGTTGAATACCCACACAATTGATCAGGTAAGACTTTAATTATTTATCTAATAACTATCATAATGGTTATACTATTATTATTTATCTAATTTTATTATTGACCATTTATAAAAATTTTGATAATGATTCTATATGACTAACAACATTACATTTTTAGGTGGGAATCATCCAATTTGCACTTTTAGGAGAATAGTCTAATTAGTTTTTTTCTAGACATCTTCTTCGTCAAATTTACCAAGTAACCCTATTTGTCGTCTCCAAAACCATTTTTTTTACTATATCTCCATCCCTTCATCCATAATGTGTCTACAACTATAAGGTTGTTCACAACCAGAAGACATACAAGAACGTTGTGTGATCTTAATAATTGATTTTTGTTTTTTTCAACTTGCTCAATATGAGTTCATTTTTTTTTTAAATGTAAAAGATTAGATTAAAAAAAAACATACTGCAAAAGAAAGAGGGAACCATATCAAAACCTCTCAAGAAATAGAAAACCAGATAATAAGAAGTCCTAACTGAGAAAAATAGTATATGTGTCACTAAAATATTCATTTGTTTCATATTTTATAAAGTAGAGAAAACATACCACTATTTCTTTTCGATATGAAAATACTTAAATAAAATATAAATTTAATAATAAATATTTAAATTGACCGTAATGTTGTTTCTTATGAATTGTATTTAATGTTTGTTTTTTAAACTTTAAATGGTAATTTCGTTATTAGAGTTATGTCAAGCATTTCTTCAAAAATATTTTTAATTGTATTTATTTAGAATTATGTTTTTAATGAAGAAAATTTAAATTAATATTTTACACTTATCAATGATAATAATAAAATGTGATTATTGGATTTTTTTAATTTTGTTGTCTTTAAAATTTATTTACCTATTATATTTTTTTATATAAATGTTTTTACTTATATGAATTACTTGAATAGAAATATATATTTTCTTTAGTTGAAGAGCTAAAGCATAACAATGATGATATCAGTTTCAAATATTTTGAATAAATAATTATAACATTTTTTTTATTAGTACATAATTTTTTTTTTAATTTCATTATAAATTAAAAAATATTTATCTATTAAATTATATTTTGATTTTGTAAATATCTTTTTTATGATATACGAGGTATATATAAATTATAAAAAACAAAGTTTTAATGCATATTTTTAATTTTTATTTATATATAGAAAGTAAAAAGCTTATTAATAAATTTATTTTTAATTATCATAAAAATATTAAATATACTTTGGTTTCTAATTTATAAAATATTAATATTTCAAAAGACAATTATGATATATTCATGTGTGTATTTAATATTTACCACATTATAATTATTTCATATATTATTATTATATTTCTTTAAGATAAAAATTCATTTAACATGAATTAGAAATTTAAAATTAACACAATGTATGTGTTGACATTATAGTTATTTCTTAGTTTTCTAAACAAAAAAAAAAAAACTCATAAATTATGTTTTAAAATATTACACCGTAAAGCTATATATTTTAGAGTTAGTTAAAAATTTGAAAATTATTAGATAAAAAAGTTAGAATGGTGTCTTTACGTTAGGAAATAATCGATTATCTTTGATTTATTTACCTTTAATAACTTTTTGTATATTTCTCTCTAATAATTCAATATCTCTCACTTAAATAAATTATTTTATTAAAGTGTGTTTCTACTTATTATACTAAGCACACACAATATTATAAAACAATAAAGGTAGGCATGCATGTCTCTATAATGTCATTAGACTTGAATATTTAAGAGGTACATTTGACGTAGATTAATTTCATTTGTATCTTTATAATTGGCAAAACAAATCTTATGCAAATTTTCTAATTTAAAAACTTAAATATGATCAATATTTTATTGTTTTAAATTATTTTGCATGTCTGTGAAAATGGTTTCAATTATCACTTTTATTATTGTATGATAGTTGACCTGGTTGTCCAAGCTAGTTTTCAATAATTTTTTTTTGTTATATCTAATGTTCCTATTTTGTTTTATTAGAAAGTAAAAAAAAGAAAAGGAAACCCATTAAAAAAAACATAAATTTTCAACATCAAATATTAGTTTTTATTTATGATTAGATATAATTGATCATATGCGTAAAACTCTTATTACACTTGAAGTATTTATCATATTCTAGATGCACTAATTTTTCCTTGAACGTGGATTGACAAATTATTTATTCTTGTAAGCTTTCAAGCATGAATTCGTGAAAACATCAACACCAAGTCTCCGTATATGCAAGGAGTCAATTATTGAAAGACACATCATTAATTAACACAATCATAAATAAGATTGATTTGATAACACGGTATAATATAAAATATAAAAGCTAATGTTAATTACCGGTGTTTACTTTCACATAATTTGAAATAGAACAATTAGTTACATAATCACGTGCAATTTTTGACGATACATTATGACATTTCTTCTTTAATCTACATGCAACAATACAACCCGCGTATAATGCAGGTATCCTCATGAAGAGTATATATTTAAGAGCACACTTTCTAATACAAATTAAATTACCCGAAGTTAAATTTTTGAAAGGTGATGAAGTTAGAGAAGAATGATCAACTTGTGCTAGAACTAATAATAACATAAGAAAAATTGACACAAATTATTTTTCATCTAAAATTTTGCCATTCTTCTCTAAGTAAATTTTGGTTTTTCTTTGATAGTGTATGTTAATTTGGTTTTGATAATCAAAAGGAGAGTAAAGCATCTCCATTTATAGTATGAGAACAAACCTCTAATTTAGGCAAGTTTTTATTAAAATAAAAAAAAAGGTGGTATGATAACAACATAATATATTTATTCTATTTTATACATGTTTGATACACATATGATAAGAAACATGATATTATTATTTTATGAATAAAATATCACAATTTATAAAATGAGAACAAAGCTCTAGTTTTGGCAAGTTTTTATTAAAATTCAAAGAAAATAATATGATAACAACATAATATATTTATTTTATTTTGTACATATTTGATACACATATGATAAGAAACATGATATTATTTTTTTATGAATTTTGTATGAGTGATATGATAACATATATTATTATACTAAATTGAAATTACAAAATCTCATTTGATAAAAATGATTTTAAAATCTCAAAATATTTAAGTAAATTCATATATATTAAAGAAAAATAAATGATACAATTAAAAAAATAAACTTTAATTTTGGAACGAAGAGGAATAAATAAAAAAATTTAGTATACAAACTTTTTGATATATATATATATATATATATATATATATATATATATATATATATATATATATATATATATATATATATATATATATATATATATATATATATATATATATTATTTATTAAAATCTCAAAATGGTTAAGTAAATTTAGATATATTAAAGAAAAAAAGTAAATTAATGGACTCAGTTGGTTAAAAGTATTTCCTGTGCCATTTCTATTTATTGAACTCAGTGCTTCTCCGTCAATTTGTCCTGAAGAAAATTAATGTTATTTGTAGAAGTTTCATTTGCACGGGTAAACAGGATATCAACAAAAAGAGTTTGGTGGCTTGGAAGAGAATATGTAACTCCAAAAAGCAAGGTGGTTTTGATATTCTGAATTTGCAGGTGTGAAATACAGTGTGTATGATGAAATGTCTCTGAAATGTTTGCAGAAAAACTGATAATATGTAGATAAAATGGGTATATACTTATTATCTAAAAGGGATTCCAATCATGGAGGCTGATGTGAAGAAGAGTAACACTTGGATTTTGAAGAGTATTGAATCAGAGGGATAATGTTCTAGGCCTTAATGAGTTAGAAATTCCCCATGAAGAAAATCTACACTATGATGAATGATGACAACAATAGAGTTCCTTGGATAAAATTGTTATACTACAACAGCCCAGCCAATTGTTTGTCTTTGGCTAACTTGTCATTATTATTGGAAATATAATTTAGTTAATGTCTACAATTCTCAATGCTTATTTTTTAATAGGGCATTTTGACATTTTCATTTTTAGTATAAATATGCTACTTAGTCTATCAATATTGTAACTCAATTCATTCCTCTATTTGAATATTATGAAGTAGTCCTCTTTGTTATCATTCATTGTTCATTCTTCTTCTCTCCTTTCATTACCTTGCACCAATAAATTGGTATCAGAGCTTTTGATTATGTTTTTTCCTGAGAAACACGAGTGTTTGTGAGCTGTGTGTTTGATTTTGGTTCATTGATTTTCTGTTGAAATCTTGAACAAAAATCTGAACATAATTTGATTATGTGGGTTGGGAAACAATGTGTTTTAAGATCTGAAAAATCCGTGCAAGGTTTAAAATGAGTGGAGACGGTAGTTTGAACACTAAACTTCCAGTTTTTAATGGCAAAAACTAGAACAGATGGATGATACAAATGCGTGTACTGTTTGGTGCACAAGATGTTCTGGATCTGGTTACAGATGGTTATGTACCAGCTGCAGCAGATGCAACTGAAGAACAGAGAACTGCTGAGAGGATGATGAGAAAGAGGGACTAGAAAGCTCTGTTCTATATCCATATCAGTGTATGGATGAAAGTGTGTTCGAGAAGATTGCTGATTCAACAACGTCTAAAGGGACGTGGGATTTACTGGCGAGATGTTACGGTGGTGACACATCAGTAAAGAAGGTGAAGCTTCAATCCCTACGAAAGCAATATGAGAACCTGAACATGAAGAGCAGTGAGAAAATTTCTGAATATATCTCCAGAGTGATTCTGATCACTAACGAGATGAAGGCGTGTGGAGAAACTCTGACTGAACAGGTAATCATAGAGAAGATTCTGAGGTCGCTTACTCCTCAGTTTGATTACATTGTTGTTTCTATTGAACATTCTAAAAATCTGGAAACCATGAGAATAAAAGAATTGCAAAGCAGCTTAGAAGCACAAGAGTTACGTCTGTCTGAGAGAACTTTTGAGAGAGAAGCTAAGCAAGCTCTGAAGGCTTCTTTTGTCAAGAAAGACCAGAAGCAGAATAGACGTGGTGATAGATTCCAAAAGTCAGAAGCCTCAACTTCTGATGATAAGAAGTATCATAAAGGAAAGGAGAGGTATGGCAAAAGGAAGGTTCGATGTTACTCTTGTAAATAATTTGGCCACTTTGCCAGAGATTGTAGGTCAAACAGGGATAGGAAATCAGAAGAAGCATATATGGCTAAGAGAAACTCTGATGATGAACCTGTACTGCTAATGGCTTCTGACTCTGATGGAAAATGCTTAGAAGATTGGTGGTATATGGACACTGGCTGCTCAAATCATTTAACTGGAAACAAACAATGGCTGACAGACTTTGATTCCAGAAGGAGTACAAAGATCAGATGTGCTGACGATAAGTATCTTAATGCAGAAGGTATGGGAGATGTCAGAATTAGAGTGAAGAATGGGAAAGACATTTTGATCAAAGACGTTTGGTATGTTCCTGGTATTAGAAGCAATCTGATGAGCATAGGTCAGCTGATTGAGAAAGGTTTCTCAGTTGCTATGAAAAACAATCTTCTGACGTTGTATGATTCCAACCAGAAGTTAATTATGAAGTCTGAACAAGGAGGCAACAGAACATTCAAGGTGAATGTAGAAACAGCTGAAGCAACGTGCCTTAGTGCAGAAGGCGCTGAAGGTAACAGTAAGCTGTGACATAAGAGATTAGGGCACTTGAACTATAGAAGCTTAAGGCATCTATGTTCTAAGAAGCTCGTACGTGGTATTTCGAAGATTGTGAAGCCTGAGAAGTCATGTGAGATATGCATGAAAGGCAAGCAACCTAGATTGCCATTTACATCAAAAGTAGCCCCCAGAGCGAAACATGCTCTGGGAGTAGTACATTCTGATGTGTGTGGACCATTTCCAGTACCTTTACTTGGAGGAAACAATTATTTTGTGTCTTTTGTGGATGAGTTCACAAGAATGACATGGGTAACACTCATCAAGTTCAAGCATGAAGTGTTTACTGAGTTCTAGAAATTCAAGGTGAAGGCTGAGAAGCAGAGTGGTCGGAAGTTAAAAACTCTGAGAACAGATGGTGGAGGTGAGTATAACTCTACAATGTTTCAGAAGTTTTGTGAGGAGAGTGGAATAGAACATGAGGTTACTGCTCCATATACTCCTCAGCACAACGGTCTTGCTGAAAGAAGAAACAAAACTTTGCTTGATATGACCAGAAGCATGCTGAAAGAGAAAAAGCTATCTCACGTGCTATGGGGAGAAGCTGTTGCCACATCAGCATATATTCTGAACAGGTGTCCAACGAAGAAACTGAAGGAAGCTGTTCCTTTAGAGAAATGGACTGGAGATAAGCAGAGTGTTAGTCATCTGAAGGTGTTTGGCTCTGTCTGTTACAAACACGTTCCAGAAGCTAGAAGACAAAAACTGGATGATAGAAGCAAAATAATGTTGCTGGTGGGGTACCACAGTACAGGTGCGTATAAGTTTTATTGTCCAGAAACTAATAAAGTTGAAGTCAGCAGAGACGTTGTGGTGAAAGAGTCTGAAGCATGGGATTGGAACAAATCTCAATCTGATTCTGGTGTAGTTCCAACACCAGAGTTATCCTCTGAAGATGTTTTAGAAAGTTCAGAAGATGAAGATGATTCTGAAGATCCTGAAGATTCTGATGATAAGTCAGAAGAAGATTCTGGTAATGGATCTGATTCTGATCCAGATACTGATGATGATCCAGAATCTGGTGGTAATCATAGTTCTGGAAGGGAAAACTCTGAAGGTGGTAACTCTGAAAGTAGTAGTTCTGGTGCAGCTTCAGAACAAGCTCAAAGACCACAGAGAATCAGACAAAAACCCAGGAGGTTTGAAGATTTTGACATGCTGCAGGATAATGATGTTGACTCTGAAGGAGAAGTCGTTCAGTGTGCCATGTTAGTAGATTCTGAACTAGTGGGCATTGAAGAAGCTCTCAAGAAGAAAGAATGGCTTAATGCCATGAAAGAAGAACTTGAGGCAATAGAAAGGAAGAAAACTTGGAAATTGACTAAACTTCCAGATAAGAAAAAAGCCATCAGCGTCAGATGGGTTTTTAAGTTGAAACTTAAGTCAGATGGTTCCATTGGCAAGCACAAAGCTAGACTAGTAGCTAGAGGTTTTCTTCAGAAACCTGGGCTAGATTATTTTGAGGTGTTTGCGCCTATAGCTAGGCATGAAACAATCAGACTGGTGATTGCTTTAGCTGCAAACAGAAATTGGCCTTTAATGCATCTGGATGTGAAGTCAGCATTTCTGAACGGTCTATTACAGGAAGAAGTTTACGTGTCACAACCTCCTGGATTTGTAAAAAAGAATCAGGAAGGGATGGTATACAGGTTAAATAAAGCTCTGTATGGACTGAAGCAAGCGCCTAGAGCTTGGAATCTGAAAATTGATTCATTTTTTAAGAAGCAGAGGTTTCAGAAGTGTGAGATGGAATATGGAGTTTATGTACAACACTCTGATAGCAATATGATTCTGGCGTGTCTCTATGTTGATGACATCTTGCTAACAGGTAGCTGCCCAGAAGATATAAAGAAGTTCAAGGAAGTTCTGATGAATGAGTTCGAGATGGCAGATCTAGGAAAAATGACATATTTCTTAGGGATGGAGATTCTGTACTCGAAGAAGGGTATCATTCTGCACCAGTTAAAATATGAACAAGAACTTCTGAAGAGATTTAAACTGCAGAATTGCAAAGTTGCCGTGACACCATCAAAAACCAATCAAAAATTGGATTCTGACTCTAATGGTGATTCTGCTGATTCTACAACCTTCAAACAGTTGGTTGGCTCTCTAAGGTATTTATGTAATACTAGACCTGACATTTGTTATGCAGTTGGATTAGTCAGCAGATTCATGAGTAATCCCAAGTGGTCTCATTTCCAAGTTGCTGTCAGAATTCTGAGATATATTAAGAGAACTCTGAGATATGGAGTGTTGTTTCCTTCTGAAAGAAAGACAAAATCAGAATTAGTAAGTTATTCTGATTCTGACTGGTGCGGAGACAGAGTGGACAGGAAAAGTACCTCTGGATACTTGTTTAAATTTCTGGGAGGTCCCATTTCCTGGAGTTCCAAGAAACAGCCTGTCATAACTCTGTCAACATGTGAAGCTGAGTATATCGTAGGTGTTGTAGCTGCTTGTCAAGCAGTTTGGCTTCTGAATCTCCTGCATGATTTGAAGGTTGAAGTTGAGGAACCTCTGAAGCTGATGATTGATAATAAGTCTGCAATTGATCTTGCCAAGAATCCAGTGCTACATGGAAGAAGCAAGCACATTGAGACGAAGTATCACTTTCTCAGAAATCAAGTTTAGAAAGGAGTGTTAGAAGTTCTGCACTGTAGCACTCAGAAACAACTTGCAGATCTTTTGACGAAGACAGTTAAAACAGATCAATTTCTTTGCTTGAGAGATGAAATTGGTGTTGTTAACTTCTGATAGAATATCTAAATTAAGGGATGGTATTGGAAATATAATTTAGTTAATGTCTACAATTTCCAATGCTTATTCTTTAATAGGGCCTTTTGGCATTTTCATTTTTAGCATAAATATACTACTTAGGCTATCAATATTGTAACTCAATTTATTCCTCTATTTGAATATTATGAAGTAGTCTTCTTTGTTATCATTCATTGTTCATTCTTCTTCTCTCCTTTCATTATCTTGCACCAACAATTATAAATTCCCCATTAAAGAGAGGTTGAAGAGATTTGGAATGGTGTAGGACAGTATTTGCCGTCTATGTAGCAATGCTGATGAAACCATATCTCATTTATTCTTTGGCTGCAATAAAACAAAAAATATTTGAGAGAAAATTCTGTACTGGATGGGAGTGAACCATAGTCCGAAAATTTGGGATGAGGAACTAACTTGGCTTACCAGGGTCACTAATGGCAAAAGTTGGAAGGCAGCTGTTATGAGAATGACAATAGCAAAAAACTGTTTATAGTATTTGAAATTATAGAAACTCCATCTATTTTGGAAAGTAGGAGAGTATAGATGTTCATAGAAAGATAATTGATAGCATTGTGTATAGTAACTTTGATGATGTAGACCTCTTGATTTTCTTGTATGTTCGATCGGTTGGATCCTTAGTGATCACTTTATAACTATTTTCATTTTTTTGAATTAATATATATTTCTTTTTAATTTAAAAAAAGAAAAGAAAAAAATGATACTATTAAAAAAATTAACTGTGGAAAGAAGATGAATAAATAAACTTTAAATGAGAATTGTTATATTTAAACATATGAATTTTATTTAAAATATACATTTTACAATAATTTTCTTATCAACCTTAATGTTGTTTTTTATGACTTATATTGAATGTTTTTTTCTTAAATTTTGATTGATATCTTTATTAGAGTTATATCAAGTATTTCTTTAAACATATTTTTTATTGTATTATTTATGAATTATGTTTGTAATGAAGAAAATTTAATTTAATATTTTAATCATATCAATGTTAAAAAGGTCGAGGCGTGATTATTTGATTTTGTTCAGTTTTGTTCTCATTAAAATTTATATAGTTATTTTTGTTGATAAAAACATTTTTATTTATATGAATTAATTCAATAGATAAATATTTTTTCTTTAGTTGAAGAGATAAAACATTCATAAAACTTTTTTACTTTTAAAATAACTTAACAATAGTTTATCAAAGAACAAAGTTATTAAATAATTAATAAATATAATTTTAATTATCACAAAATTATTAAATATAAAATGGTTTGTAATTAATAAAATGATCATATTTTAAAAGATAATTATGATATATTCATATGCGTTTTAAATATTTTCCTCATTATAATTATTTTAGTTTTTTGTGAGATAAAATTTCATGTAACATAAATTGAAAATTGAAAATTAAGACAATTTATGTGTTTACAATGTTATTATTTCTTAATTTTCCAAAACTACACTAAATTATGTTTTAAAATATTACTATGTAAAAGTATAAATTTTAGAGTTAGCTCAATTCATTACCACAGTTTTTCTTTTTTTTTTAAATATATCTAATCATGTCTTGTATAGTTAAAAGGTGAAATAAAGTTTAATTTTGAAATCTTTAATTATTGTGGTTGAATGGCAAACTTTATATAATATATGAGCGTAAAAGCTATTTTATTGATATTATTTATAAATAAACTCTTTTATTTATTTAGAAAATGCACGGATTTGAATTTGATGGACATGTGTAAATTAAAATTTTATACATAAAATCTTTGTAATAATCGAATGTTTGAGCTAGAGGTTTTTTTCTCTCATAATCATCCAATAAAAACAGAAGGTTTAAGACATAAAATCTCTGTAATAATAACTAAACAATTTCTCATAATTCTTCTCTTGCATATATTTATTATTTAATTATTTTTTCCCAAACTTTAAATGGTAGTTCCTTTTTTAGAGTTATTTCAAATAGTTTCTTTTTTTATTGACATTCATTCAAATTGATAGAATACATTGAATTATACAAATTCAAAATCGTAATAAATTGAAAAGAATGAATATGTGATCAAACTCACAACACCCATTACTAGGAATGTAAATGGATATCCATGAGGACGAATAGTATGATATTCGTGTCTGCCTCGTTGGATAAATATGATATTCATATCCGTCTCATATCCGTGCAAGTATTCGCTAAACGGACAATCTATGAATTTTTAGATATATACGGATATTCACGGATATCCATAGATAGTATTTTCTTCTAATTTTTTTTTTGAAAAAACAAAATATTCTCAACTTCTTCTAAAGACACAATAAATTATTATCGCATAACATTCATACAAATCTCTATTATTTTAACAAAAAAAATTATCATTTTAATTTTCTTAATTTTCACTAAAATATAATATTCATACATTTCATTTTAAAAAAATGAAAGATAATGTGATTGTAATTATGATGAAAGAACGAACAATAAAAGAGTAAAGAGAAAGACACCAGTTGTTCAGAGAAAATGATTGGTTGGAAGGTGGAATTGTTGACGTGAGATATGGAGTAAAGAAAAAACTTAAATAGGAAATAACCAATATGATTTACATGGAATGTTAAAGATTTTCTATAAAAAAACTGGAAAAAAAAACTAAAATTTTAAAAGTTGAGAAGACATAGTTTAATAAATTAGTATTTAATTAATTCTATTAATTTATTAACGAATACAATCCATATGTATTACTAAACGGATAGTTAAATATCCATTTATTTTATTCGTAGATATCTATTAAGCTATCCACCTAATATGCGTGACAAATTTTATTTGCAGATATCTACGTATACGAATTTTTTTGCCATTCCTACTCATGACAAATAGCTCTTTAAAAATACTTTTTGTTATATTCTTTTAGAATTATGTTTGTAATGAATCAAATTTAAATTAATATTTTACACTTATCAATGTTAAAAAGGATAAGGCATGGTTAATTCATATTATTTCATTTTACTGTCACTAAAAATTTTGTGTAGCTATAATAATTTTATTAATTTAAATATTTTTATTTATATGAATTAATTATATAGATAAAAAAATTTCTTTAGTTGAAGAGGTAAAACTTATATAAATAACAATGATATTATAAATTTTAGAAATTTTTAATAAATAATTATAATGTTTTTATTTATTAATATATAAATATTTTTTAAGTTCAAAATAAATTAACAATAACTTATCTATTAAATATATTGGAAATAACAAATTTAAAAAATAATCAATAAATATGTTTTTAATTATCATAAAAATATTAAATATAAAATGGCTTATAAATAATAAAATCTTTATATTTTAAATTACAATTTCAAGTGAAAATCATGATATATTCATGTATCTTTATTATTCAGTTATTATAATTATTTTAGAATTTTTTAAAATATTTTTGTGTGATGACATTTCGTGTAACATGAATTATATATTTAAAACTAACACAATATATGTTTTGGCATTGCTGTTATTTCTTAATTTTCTAAAAAATATATTAAATTATGTTTTAAACTATTACTTCGTACAGTTATAAATTTAGAGATTGTCTTGATCGTATAATTTTTTAAAATAATGTTTATTATGTCTTATATGGTAAAAAGATGAAATGAAATTCGCCTAAATATTAGTGGAGTTTCACTATCCTAAGAGTTCACTCAGTTCTAAAGAATTTACTATCATTTTTCTCAGTTCACTAGTACTACACTCACGTACTCTATTAAGAAAAATAGCATACGAAGCATATACTTTTTCATAACACATGTAACGGTTGACATAATAATCCCTTGCCTGGTAGAACAATAGGAAGTTGGGGATACATAACTGTGTTGTATCTTCACTATGATACAAATAATCTTTTCCTGCAAGGAAGTGACTAAGGAAGTCTTTGGTTTGATCTATTGTTAAGACTTATTACCTTCAAGGAATTTGTGAAATAGATTCTCTAATATCCTAAAATATTCTACAGGAGAATGACTGTGGAGTCTCTCTAAGGAGATTCCTTAAAATCTTGTAGGAGATGATTGGAGAAGTCTCACTAAGGAGATTCATTAATATCCTTCTTTTGGGAATTAGTTCAGTCCAAGAGAAAATCTCTCGTTCTCCCCACTACTGGGTTTCATTACTCTCAATGAATTAACTAAGAATATCCCTTAATATCCTTTTTTTTGAAACTGTCACTCAGATAAGATTTATTATTCATACCCTTTACAAGTTTTCGCCAAGAGACGGGTCTTTTCCGCTGATGAATTATACACTCATCCTATGGATTTCTTAACTTACAAATTATCACATTTAGGTAAGGAACCATTAACATATTATTAGGACTTCAATACTATACTAATTAAGAGACCATGAGAGACGATACTATATCGTCAATTAAAGGATTGACATATACAACGACCATAATGCAAATCATTACAATATTACATTTGTGTATCGAGCTTTCTGACTTATACTACCGATCTCGATCGTGCATACAAGTCTTAATGTTTGTACGTCCTTATTACCATGTACAGTTTCATACATCACACAAGCAGACTGAGTGAATTCGAAGCATTATCTGCCACGTATCTTAGGCATAACATACTCAAGCATACAAGCAGCCAATTTGCAAATAAACATACCAAACACCACTCTTAAGGAAATTTCATGAGTATCTTTCATAACAACAATGCGTATGATTCTTGAAATACTAGCCCTAATTCATACTTGTCATAAATATATGTACATTTTTGGAGAGTAAGTTCATTATAGATATTGATGTAACAAAGAAAATGTTCAACATATATAAACTCATATTCTCAATATGCATAAAGAACCTAATGTAATCACATACACTCATCAATACACATAACCACAATCAAGTAAGGAATTCAAAATTCATATATTAATTCCATCCCATCATAAAATAGCTAACTTGGTTATAAATATTCAATTACAAGCCTAACTATAACTCACGTGATATAACACATCTAATTTGATCCATTGGACAAAACGTGATGACCCTTACGACCCGGTTGGAATTAAATGGGAAGTTTCCTAGTAACATGGGTCAACACGGATGCCACATGCTACCCAACAAAAGTGTGATACACCCAGGAACCCTCTCCTAGTAAAAACACCCTAGGTCAACATGACTTCCCCGTGTCACACAACACAAACTGTTCTCTATTTTTTGAATTTTTACCCACATATTGGTTGTGAAAAAATCTAATTTTCTATGGGTAAATTTTGGGTTCCTAAATTTCTGCATAATTAATAAATCCAACAGCTTCCACAGATACAACTATGTATTTATCAATGTATAAACTACAAAATCATCAAGAAAATATATTAGTTTCACCTAGCACACAATTAGCATACATTCAAACAAATTTCAAGCAATACAACCTAAGTTATTTTCCACTCCATGTGGGTTCGACATCCTTACTATTCTATCTGTTTCTACTTTAATCATAAATGTATAGTTTCATATGACATCACACGTTTTCAATATCAATGTTCAAGATCAAGACCTTTTTTATCCAACTGAGTTTTTTAATATAATCAATGTAATATTCAATATTCCCTTAAATGCTCAGTTGGATGTCGGAAGTTGTCATTTGAGACAAAGTTAGTTCTTAAGTGCTCTATTAGTTGTCAGTTGGTGTCAGTTGAGGTCAATAGAGTAATTAATAAACTCATAAGACGTCAATATTTATTAAAGGAGACTGAGCATTATTAATTAATACCCGAAAGAGTATTTTGGTAACATTAATAATGATTTAATTGATATAGTAGTGAAAAAAATAGGGTTAATTGCACTTTATCCCCTGCAATAATAGCGAGTTTTGATTTACCCTCCTTTTAAAAAAAATTCTTTTCGCCCCTTAACAAATATAGATTCCAAAACAAAAACATTTTAGTCCAAAATTCCATTTGAGGTTTGTGACTGTTTGCTGATTAGGTAATTGTATGCCACCTTGATTTTTTTAAATATTTTTTAATAGTTTATTTAATTGTATAAAAACTTTGCATTGTTAGAAAAAATATATAATGTGGGTTTCAAGCCCAACACCCTTTATTTTCAAGCCTTGCACTCAACCACTACACCATGTCTATCCGTTTGTATATTTCTCGCTTCATATTTAATTTGTATATTTAAATGGTAACCTAAAAAGAAAACCCTGGGTTTGACCTGCAAAAAGTAATTGAGAAAACTTGGAAGCAAAAATTGTTCCAAATACCTGACTTCTAACTGAATTATCTGCATATAATTCACAGTTCTTTATTTAATATTTTTGGTAAATCTCAAGTGAACTTATTTGATTTGCCTAGATGTTATACTACATGAATAATGCTAGCAACACACTGTTGAACATATTTTTATTAACTCACTTTTTCTCTTGATCAAAATTTCACGTAAAACCACATAAATTTGTTATATTGATTTGAATTTTAACAAATAGGAAAAAATGTTTAATAGAAATGAACAATAAATGGGGGGTATTTTCATGGTCCATTTAATGCTAATGGCAATGAAATATATGACATGTATTCATGCTGAGATCGCTGAAACAACATGCAAGTATTATTCTACTTTTGCTGGTAATCCTGTTGATGTCGTATTGGTTGTAGGAGAGAAAGCTAAAGTGAAAACAAGTAATATTTATATACTCCACTGGAAAAATTTCTGCATACTTGTTTTAGTTAATCAATTCTGGTTAAATTTTTGTATTAAATTATTTATCAATTTATGAACAAGTATAACTTCGAGTGATATTAACGTTCCTCAATTTATGCTCCATGCCACAAACCTCTATTTAGAGTTAGAAGTCAGGTTTTTGGAACAATATCTGCTTCCAAATTTGCTCAGTTACTTTTTGCAGGTCAAACCCAGGTTTTTCTTTTTGGGTTACCATCTAAATATATAAACTGAATATGAAGCGAAAAATATACAAATGGGTAGACATGGTGCAGTGCTTGAGTGCAAGGCTTGGCAGTAGAGGGTGCTGAATTCAAAACCCACCTTATGCATTTTTTCTAACAATATAAAGATTTTATACAATTAAATAAAATATTAAAAAATATTTAAAAAAGCCTAGGTGGCATACAATTACCCAATCAGTAAACAGTCACAAGCCACGTATGCATCTCAAATGGAATCTTGGGCTAAAAGGTTTTTTTTTTGTTTTGAAATCTATATTTGTAGGTGTGATACGGTGGGAGAACTGACTAGTGTTTTGCGTTCGTATTCGCACTTGTGCGGTTAGCAAGAGTCGCCACCGACTTTTTATTTTATCCTAAAAGAAAGGTTAAAAAGCACAGCAAAAACCTTTTGAGATATTTCGTGGGTTCGGGGGGTAGATTATGAAAAGGGAAGGTATTAGCACCCTTTTCATCCATGGTTATCCATGGGCTCTTAGTTACTTGGTTTTTTAGATCACTTGCTTTGTTTTTCGATTGCTTTGAAAATGGTGTGTGTGTGGGTGCTTTTTGAAAATGTTTTTTAGAAAAAGATGCCTTGTTTTAGGCAACTAATGTATTTGACTCGTGTTTGAGTGTTTTACAAAAGTGTGAATCTTTTCGAAAAGATGTTTTCAAATGTTTTTGAGAGTTTGTTTGAAAGTGTTGTGGATTGTGGTTTTTGAAAAGAAGGCAAGTGTTTTTTGCAAGTTTGATCTCAAGTAACTAAGAGTTATGTCTACCCTATTGTACTCAAAGGTTTTTGTCATGTTTTAACCCCTTTTAACAATTTTGTTCCACCATTGAAATTGATGGGCAATCTTGCGTTTAGGAAGTTTATTCGGGACGGGCGCGGGTCATCGTATGGACCATGAACGCAATGGTGCCAAGTGTCTTTGGCAATTTGCTTGAAGGGACTATGATCATTCCGTTTAGGCAACACTTTGAGACTTTTGATCATTTGATTTGTTTTGCCAAAGATATTCGACGTGCAAGCATGGCCCATTTTGGAAGGCAACATGTGGGATTACCCTAGGGGGTGCAAGTGTGATTGTGTATTGATTACATGCATTTGTCTTGTATTAGGTTGTCTAGCGTTTGATTTTATGTACATACAAACCCTAGGTCTAACCATGGTATAATTGGAAAACTGTAAATTGCGGAATGTAAATCTACGCTATTACAAAATAGTGTCCGGGAGTGGGGGTATAAATGTACAAGGGGATGAGACTTATAATACCCAATAATTTACAACCAAATCGAATGTCGCAATCAAATGAATATCAAATATAACTGTAAAATAAACATGTGTATAGGATAATGTGAATGTAAGTGTACAAGTGTATATGTATGTGAATTGTGTATGTGTAATTATGTACAGGTGCGGAATGTGAAATTGAGCCGTATTAGGGTTTGACCTAGATGAATGTATTTTAACGAATCTTTGATTTTTTTGTATGTTAATTATGTACAAAGAGAAATGAAGTGCTTTGATTAAGTGTTAAGTTTTTAATTGGAAAATAATTTAATCCAAGTGTTTATGAGTTTAATATTAGCAAAAAAATGTATTGAATTTGTTATGTATATATAAAAAAAGAATGTTAATTAAAAAAAGGTTTCAATTTTAATTATGTATGAAAAAAAAGAATGTTACTTAATTAAAAAAAGTTTTAATTTTAATTATGCATAAAAATGTATAATATGTACAAATCAATGTTTTAAAATGTATGTACAAAAATGTTTTTTAAGTTAATTGCGTGTAAAAAGTATTTGGTCATTTTTATGTATAAACATATATTTAAAAGGGATGTTTTAATCATATGATAAAAGATGTTTTTTTTAAATTAAATTAGTGATTTTTTAATTAAATTAAGTATATATAAAATGCTTTAATTAAATTGTAAAAGCAAATGAAGTATTTTTTATAAAAAATATTAAAGGGTTAGTATTAATATATAAAAGAAGAATAGATTAAATAATTATTATTGACAAAAAATGAAAAGAGGTTAATGTTGGGCTTTGGGGGTAATCAGGAAACGGGTCAGGCTCTTTGATCCAAAGGCAAAAAATTAGGGTTAACGCGTTTTGTTCAGTTTGGAATGAGGGTTTGTGAGGTGACGACGGCGCGTTCGTATGTTCAACG
The DNA here is from genome assembly GCA_948472305.1 of Vicia faba. Classification (NCBI taxonomy): domain Eukaryota; kingdom Viridiplantae; phylum Streptophyta; class Magnoliopsida; order Fabales; family Fabaceae; genus Vicia; species Vicia faba. The sequence continues at coordinate 520,283,724 of OX451735.1, read as the reverse complement.
TTCTTTCCATCTTCATCTTCATCCGGCCACCAGCATCACTTTCCACACCTTTCTTCCCCCCAAAGCATGGTCTCGGCGCTCTGGACTTAAGGTCTGATTACAACGCTTTACGTTTTTATTTCCTTTTTTTTACAAATTTTGTGTTTCAATTTGGGGTTCTGATTTCCGAATCTTGTACCGTTATGATGTGGTGAAGAGGAAAGGGGGAGAAGATTGCTACCTGATTTTGGGAGATGGAGGAGAGGCGGAGAAGTGGTGCTCTAGGAGGCCGGATCGTCGTGATGGACTTGATGAGGCTTCGCTTCTGATGACCCTGGTAATTTCGTTCTTTGCTTGTGTTAGGGCTTGATGATGTATGCTGGATTTGCCTGAAAACCCTCTTTAAAAATTCACTTTTTTTGTTTATCTTCTTCTTCCACAATGCGTTGCCTTGGGTTGTTGTATGTTGTTGGATATGTTTTGCCTTGAGCTTGCCCTTGACGCTTTGAATGATTTTGAACAAATATTGCCTTGAAATATTGCTTTCTTCTATGTCCCTGACTTGCTTCTTTCTTTCTTCTTCTTGAGAGGCTATGCGCTTGCTTGTGTGCTTGATGCTATGTGACTTGATTTGGTTCCCCCCATGATGAACTTACAGTTCTGAGGGGTTCGTATTCGTTGCCTATATGCTTAAGTATGTTGTTGGATATGCCTTTCTGTTTGGCCTATGATGAAGTCCCCCTTCTGAGGCTTGGGGTTTGAATGTTCAGTGTTGGAGCTTGGCTTTGTGGCTTGAGATGTTCAGCTTCACAGGGTTGTAGGCTTGGGTTATGTTTCGTGACTGATGCTTGGCTTTAGACTGGTTTTGCAAGGTTATGGTCTTAGATTTTATTGGGTTCCAATGTTTGAAAGCTTTTACAAGGTTGATGAGGTTTCATGGTTTTTGAATTTCTGTTGCAGGGTTGTTGTTTTATGCTAAAACTGGTGCAGTAGGCTGGTTCTTGGTTATGACAGTAGTGGTGTTCTCTTGACTTAGGCAGGTTGTGGTGCTTTTGAAGGTTGAGACAGGGTGAGGGTTATGACATTGGTTAGGATGAAGTTTTTGTGGACAGTAGGCTGGTTCTTGAGAGTGATGCAGGTTCTGGTGATTTTGGACAAGGTTTAGGTTTTTTTGAGAGTGATTGATTATCTTTTCTCTCTTGCCCTATTTTTCTTTATCTTCTGAACTGCTATATTGCCCCCTGAACTGTGTTGAACTGAGTTTTTTCTATATGCAGAGTTGTGCTTAGTTTGTATACTTTCTCTTCTCTCTCACCTGCTGCTACCTCTGAACTGAGTTTGTGGCTTTATCTTTTTAGAGTTTGTATCTCTCTCCCCATTCCAAACTGAACTGAGTTTGTCTCTTTGATTTTGTATATCTTTTCTTTGACTTGCCTACTGTCTGCTGTGCTGCTATTGAACTATGCCTATGTTGAACTGTCTTGTACATTTCCTTTTCTATTTCACCCTCTACTGTCTGCTGTGAATTGCCTTTATCTCTGCTATGCTGAGTTTTTGGATTTGTATATCCTTTCCTGTCTTCCTGCTGCCTATGTTACTGAACTGTGCCTAATCCCTGCCTTGCTGCCTTTATCTTTCTTTACTCTCTCTCCAAAGTACAGTTTGAATTTTTATATGTTATATCTGTACTGTGTTCTGAAGGGGTTCTATGGGAAATGATGAGTTTAAGATTGTTTAGCTTGCATCTTGCATCTCCTTTTGACAGTTTGTGTAGATTTTCTGCTTTTTGATATCTTTTTCTCAAATCTTTCCATGACAGCTTTTGAGCTTGTGACAGCAAATGTACTTCCTTGATTTTCTTTGAGTGGACTTTGTTTTGGATTGAAAGTTTGGATTGAACTTTTTTCAGTTTGGATTTGAAATACATGGTTTGAATTGGACATTGAGATTCTATGCAGCTTGCAATTTTTTTTTAGAAACTATGCATTTGACATTTGCATTTCATGAGATAAAATAATCTTCCCTCTCTGTGAACCGGGAGAAATCCCGTGATTTGCAGAGAGGGCAACTGATCCCAGTCAGTGGCCCCTAATGATGAGCAATTTAACTGTTTTTTAATTAGATGCTTTCTGACTTTTCTTGTTTTCTTTTTGCAGATGAAAGATGGAATGCCGGAGCGGAGTGAAGAACGAAGAGTATTTAGAAAATAGGATAATTTTAATTCTATGTAATATTTAAATTAAATATAAATTATTGTTTGTAACAACAATTTGTAAATAATTCAAATATCAATAAAAATCCAAATTATCCAATTGGTTCCATTTTCTTTATTGCTTATTTATTTATTTAAAATTCTTAGAATTAAAACAATTGAAAAATAAATTCAATCATTTAATTTCAGAATAATAAATAACTAAAATAAAACAAACATTGATCCAATAAATCTGTCTTATTCAACATCCAAAGCAAAGCAGCAATCGATCCAAATAGACTGATCAAATACACAAACACTGTGAATCCAATACTGCATCTGGTATATGACTGGCCCAATCAAAACGTACTGAATTCAAACCACTGTCTCTTCTGCTGATTAAACCAAGATAACGCGAATTTTAATCCGAATCTTGAAATAAATCGCAATGTGCTGTGGAATTTAAATTCTTCTGAGAATATGCCCATAAAACCCTAATTCCCGATTAAATGCCAAATCACGCTCGCTTGATCAAAATTGAACCAAAAATCAATCAAACCCTAAGCCCACTGTATGAAACAATTCAGAGCTCTGAAAATCAGTAAAAACCCTAATCTTGATTGACTGTCAAGACAAGTCCGTTCGTCCGATTCTTGAGCCAGTTTGAGAAGTCAGGAAATGTTTGAAGCTGAGATTTTTTTGTGGAAAAGCGCGAGGGCAAATTTTGGGGTACAACAGTTGCCCCTGTTCAATCTTCTTGGACCTGAAGAGTTAGATTGGCAAGTTTGCCTTTCGCGACTTGAAGGTAAAAGGAGATTGAACACTAATGTGCCCAGAAAATTTGCGCTCGTCGACGTGACGGCGGAGGTGAATGGGCTTAAAGATGCCATTTGGTGATGGGCTTAAAGATGCCATCTGAGAATGGGCTTACAGATGCCATTCGGCAACTGCTGGTAGGAGGATGGGCTTAGAGATGCCATCTGAGAATGGGCTTAAAGATGCCATTCGGCAACTGCTGGTAGGAGGATGGGCTTATAGATGCCATATGGTGATGTTGAACTGTACGTCAATGGTAAGTGGACGAGTATCAGAAGGGCATCCCTGTTTTGGAATATCTCTGAATTGGGGTCTGAACAAGCAACAGATTGACGTCCATGTCTGGAGAATCTGTAAACTATTTTCAGGAGTTGGGACTGAACAAGCAATGGAGCAGCATCCGTTGTTGGGAAGCGTCCGTAACCTATTTTCAAAAATTGAGAAGAGTCTGAATCAGTTGGTAGATTGACATCCGTTGTAGGGAAGAATCCGTAAACTGTCTTCAAAAGTTGAGAAGAGTCTGAATCAGTCGGTAGATTGACATCCGTTGTAGGGAAGAATCCGTAAACTTGTTTCAGAAGTTGAGAAATTGAAGAGGAAACGGTGTAAGGTTTCTGCTGATGCGTCTGAAGGAATCTGGAATAAGTATCAGAATGTCGCCGTGTCCGGGTCACATCTGAACTATTTCTGGACGAATCTCAGGAGATGATCTGTGTCTGTCGACTGATCTTACCTGAAAAGGCAAAGGGTTAGTTGTATGCAATGTTATGATGCATGATGCAATGCATGTGGCATTTAATGTTTATGATATGAATGTACTGAGTGCACATGTAAGCTGATGAGCTAATCTTGCCAAGGATACATGATTCCGAGATGGCTGAAGATAAAAGCGTCTTGACTGCGGCCGGGGAAAGTAAATCCTTGGCCGTCACTGGGGAAGAGAATTCCTGATGACCTCTACTGGGGAGCTCCAACTAGTAGACTCATGCCGGGGAGACCAGATTGAGAATCTTTGGTTTGATGGGAGGTAACCCTGGAGACTTCACTGGGGAACTCAAGATTGCTTCCTAAAACTCTGTGGGGAGAAGGTTTGAAAGTCTGACTCCGCTGGGGATTGAAGGAAGCTTAAATTCTGAGGGGAATTGAATTCCAGGGGGTTCCCCGGCTGGGGATAGGAAGGATTTTGGCGAGCGCGATCTTCCGTGGTGGTTAGCTTGAGAAAAAATCTGAACAAGTGATAGGTTAACATCCGTTTACTTTGGAGAACCCGTGAACTGTTTTCAGAAATCTTGAAGTTGAATCAGTAAAGAGCAGCATCCGTTGTTGGGAGGCTTCTGAATTCAAAGGTGCATCTGAACAAGCTGATAGATTAACATCCGTTGTTGGGATGAATCCATGAACTGTTTTCAGAAGTCTTGAGAAGAATCTGAACAAGTCGGTAGATTGGCGTCCGTTGTTGGGAAGAATCCGTAAACTGTTTCAGAAGTCTTGAAGGGGAACCAGCAATAGAACAACATCCGTTGTTGGGAAGCGTCCGTAAACTAAATTCAAAGGTTGCATCTGAACAAGTTGATAGATTAACATCCGTTGTTGGGATGAATCCGTAAACTGTTTTCAGAAGTCTTGGAGAGGAATCAGCAATAGAACAACATCCGTTGTTGGGAAGCGTCTGTAAACTGAATTCAAAGGTTGCATCTGAACAAGTTGATAGATTAACATCCGTTGTTGGGATGAATCCATGAACTGTTTTCAGAAGCCTTGATAAGGATCTGAACAAGTCGGTAGATTGGCGTCCGTTGTTGGGAAGAATCCGTAAACTGTTTTCAGAAGTCTTGGAGAGGAATCAGCAATAGAACAACATCCGTTGTTGGGAAGCGTCCGTAAACTGAATTCAAAGGTTACATCTGAACAAGTTGATAGATTAACATCCGTTGTTGGGATGAATCCATGAACTGTTTTCAGAAGTCTTGATAAGAATCTGAACAAGTCGGTAGATTGGCGTCCGTTGTTGGGAAGAATCCGTAAACTTGTTTCAGAAGTCTTGATAAGAATCTGAACAAGTCGGTAGATTGGCGTCCGTTGTTGGGAAGAATCCGTAAACTTGTTTCAGAAGTCTTGCAGGGGAACCGGTGTAGGGTTTCCTGATGATGAGCTTGTGTAAAAACTGCATCGGGTTTTGAACACTTTCGACATTCGAATGCCCCAAGTGGTGATGTAGATAAAATCATGGTTTATTACAGGTGTTGGTCTACAATCGGTCGTTCACAGATGTTTCCTGGGTTGTTGCAGGTGTTGATCTGGAATTCTTCAGACATGCCCTGGCTGGATACAGGAGTTGAATCTGGAAAGGTGATAGTTGATAGATATGCCCTGGCAGGATACAGGAATTGAATCTTCAAACTCTTCAGACATGCCCTGGCTAGATACAGGAATCGAGTCTGGAAATGTAGTCAACAGATATGCCCTGGCTGGATACAGGAATCGAATCTGGAAATGTTGTAGTTGATTTGTTGAACACTTTTGACATTCGAATGCCCCAAGTGGTGATGAAGGAATCTTGAGTCAGATTACCCTGCACATTGAGAGATTTCTTGAAATCTTGACTGGACTGCCCCAGGTTAACTGTACTTTGAATAATCTGTTGGATCTTGACTGGACTGCCCCAGGTTAATTAGATTGTGACATGTCATGCCCCTTTGTTGATAGGAGATTTGATGGAAGTGTCATCCTTTTGAAGTGACTTTGACTTACTGAGAGAGTTTTCGTTCCTCCGAACATTCGCTGTATGAATTTCTTCGCTGTCAAACAAAAAGGGTAAAATGCAGACAGTGATCTTCGAATAATGCAAAGTTTATGTTTGTCTTTGAAATTTTGAAAAACGCGTTTTTAGCAGAAAACTTTTCACAAGACAAGTTAACACAAGACTTAGAGCAAAGCCCTACAGGAGTCAAGATACCTTTTGTAATAGTATGCTTTCGAACTAACCCATGCTTCAATTAGGACTTTTGAAGGGTTGTAACGTGGCTTGGTTCACGGTTTAAGAAACAAAGGATAAAGGCTCAAAGCATATTTGTACCCACCCGCTCTTCGTGATGTTCTTCAACCTAAGCTCAGTTAATTGTGCGTCGCACTCTGTTTAGAGTTCGGAACGACTTTTGGGGCGATGGTTCACCGGTTTGAATTTTGGGGAGACAGTCATCATCTCCTTTTTCTTTTTCAACACTTTTCATGTTGTTGAGGATTTTGTAATGACCTCACTATTTTGATTTTGATTTGTTATCCCTAACTTTTGCCTGACTGTTACCGTTTTCGGGATTACTGTCAGCGGGATGCCCCAGCTTTCTTAAGCCTCCTTCATAGGTTTTGGCTTGGTGGGCTTTTCTCTTTTGAGAGATTGACTGTCTATGTGATAGGGAACCATCCTTGTCTTTTGATTCCGAAGGAATGCTTTCTTTTTCGACGTTGTTCGTTGTGTTACGAACTGAGAGTTTGCAACTTCAATGCGCGTTCTCTTTTGAATTAACTGAGAGACTACCCTGCCCCAGGTTTATATCAAAGGTTTTGATTGTTTAGAACAGGAAACTCCTACTTCTTTGGCTCGAAGGGGTTGACTAGGGATTAACTTCCTTATAACTCCAGTGTTTGGGAATTGAAAGAAATGCCTGTACATCATCAGCAAGGTCTGTTCAAAAGCATACTGTATAAGATCACGGTATTGTTTCGTCATCCTCCCTCTAAAGGCTTGCAGCTTTTTATCAAGAGTCAAATATCATAAAGAAAAGCATAAGAGTAGTGAAACGAATGGATGAATTCAAGACAAACATATGCAATGCATTAATGAAAACAGAGTTTAACATCAACAGATAATTGTTTTGACAGCAAAAGAAATTACAATTTTGAAAAATTCAAAAAGAAGCAAAAGTCTTTCAAGTTCGAGCCTCGTCACTTCAAGCGGAGAACCCTTCAACGGAAGATCTTCATCTCACCGTCTGGCATGAATTCCAACACCCCAATGTCAATTAGATCTTGAATCTTGTTCTTCAAGGCCCAACAGTCGTTGGTACTGTGCCCCGGGCTACAGGAGTGGTAAACACAAAATTCGTCGGGATTAAAGCGAGGAGAGAAGATATTGAGCTTCTGAGGAGGGTCCTTTACGGTGAGCAAATTGACCTCCAACAGGCGCTTCAGTATGAAGAATGATGGTATTTTAGTCTCCGTAAACTGTCTTCCCGACTTTTCTTGTTTACGCCGATTGCCCCGCTGACGCTGGCGAGGTTGTTGATGGGTTTGTGACCCCGAAGCTAGCAGAGGAGCCTTCCCCTTGTCTTCTTGAGTTGATGGAGGTTGAGCGGTGACTTGCTCTTCGACCTCGGATGTTTGCCCCAGGCGGTTGTTTGGAAGCAGTTGGCGGACCAGAACTCCGAGCTCCTCTTGTCTTTGAGATAGGTCTTGGATGAGAGCCATTTGGCCCACCAAATATCCCATCACTTGAGTCCTCAGTGTTGTCAGATCAAACTGCAGCTCCGCAATCTGATCACTTCTGGCATTGTTGGAACTCCCCAAGTCCTTGGTGAGGAGAGCTTTCATCTCTTCTTGCCCCAGAGACAAGTTCAGGAACATCTCCTGCAGCTGAGCAGTCTGGTCTTGGATGTCTTTGACAGACCGTTCTAGAGCCATCTCTTGCTGAAATAAACATCAGGAGAGTAAGGAACCCTGAAAAAGGAAAGATTGTTAAAATGCGATGCATGATATGTGGATGCATGTTTTCAAGGATCTCTTGGGGTAAACACAAGAAAATGTTAGAGGTTGAACTCTGCTCTCGGATTGGAGATCTCTGCATCGGTAGACGTCCTTCCACGAGAATCAAGCTCACCATGTCGAGTGGGTCGTAGCCACTGACTCAAGTGGTTGTACTTGAATTTTGATTGGAGAACTTTGTATCGGCGGATGTCTTTCCACGAGAATCAAGCTCGCCATGTCAAGTGGGTCATAGCCCCTGATTCAAGTTGTTGCACTTGATCTTTGACTGGATTGGTTAGAGGAGAGACCTCTGTTCCTTGATAGATGTCTGGTTCAACGTATCCCTGCATCAACAAGACCCTCGAGATCCTTGAAATGGTTATTGAAAATGCTAGAATGCTATGGTATGATGTCATGATGTTATGTACATGTATGCACAGGCAAGTAAGTGTATATACAGGCAAACAATATTCACACAAAGCACACAAAGCCTTAGGTTTAGGCTTGCATGAGGTTCAGGTACTACCCTCTTTCAGTTTGTTGGTTAAAACCTGTCCTATCAAAAGTAACCGGGTTCTAGAGGATCTCATATCATTGGCTACCCTCAATCGGTCATAACTCCAACATCGCAACCTTTTCTCGCGGCCGGAACCATCTCGAGAGTTTAGCCTCAATGAGTGTAGCATACTGCTACTGTTCTAATGGCCAAGTTGGTCAATTAGGGTTCTAAGGTTGGTTGGTGCTTAATGACTCCTTGGAAGACCCATATTCTCCCCGTCTGACGCGAGGGATATCGGTACAGACCAAGACGCCACACCAACGTAGCCACTGCTTCACCCATGTCGGTATACGCCGGACAGGTCCCTCACAGATTATGCTACCTAAAAAGGGTTTCCCCAGATCCGGGTTAGGATCTATAGAACTCCGATACAAAGCCCACAAATGTAAAGCAAGCAAAGCAATCAATTGAAAGTAAAGGTGATCTAAACCCTAAGGTAACCCCACTTTTAGAAATCTCCCCAGCAGAGTCGCCAGTTCTGTGATACGGTGGGAGAACTGACTAGTGTTTTGCGTTCGTATTCGCACTTGTGCGGTTAGCAAGAGTCGCCACCGACTTTTTATTTTATCCTAAAGGAAAGGTTAAAAAGCACAGCAAAAACCTTTTGAGATATTTCGTGGGTTCGGGGGGTAGATTATGAAAAGGGAAGGTATTAGCACCCTTTTCATCCATGGTTATCCATGGGCTCTTAGTTACTTGGTTTTTTAGATCACTTGCTTTGTTTTTCGATTGCTTTGAAAATGGTGTGTGTGTGGGTGCTTTTTGAAAATGTTTTTTAGAAAAAGATGCCTTGTTTTAGGCAACTAATGTATTTGACTCGTGTTTGAGTGTTTTACAAAAGTGTGAATCTTTTCGAAAAGATGTTTTCAAATGTTTTTGAGAGTTTGTTTGAAAGTGTTGTGGATTGTGGTTTTTGAAAAGAAGGCAAGTGTTTTTTGCAAGTTTGATCTCAAGTAACTAAGAGTTATGTCTACCCTATTGTACTCAAAGGTTTTTGTCATGTTTTAACCCCTTTTAACAATTTTGTTCCACCATTGAAATTGATGGGCAATCTTGCGTTTAGGAAGTTTATTCGGGACGGGCGCGGGTCATCGTATGGACCATGAACGCAATGGTGCCAAGTGTCTTTGGCAATTTGCTTGAAGGGACTATGATCATTCCGTTTAGGCAACACTTTGAGACTTTTGATCATTTGATTTGTTTTGCCAAAGATATTCGACGTGCAAGCATGGCCCATTTTGGAAGGCAACATGTGGGATTACCCTAGGGGGTGCAAGTGTGATTGTGTATTGATTACATGCATTTGTCTTGTATTAGGTTGTCTAGCGTTTGATTTTATGTACATACAAACCCTAGGTCTAACCATGGTATAATTGGAAAACTGTAAATTGCGGAATGTAAATCTACGCTATTACAAAATAGTGTCCGGGAGTGGGGGTATAAATGTACAAGGGGATGAGACTTATAGTACCCAATAATTTACAACCAAATCGAATGTCGCAATCAAATGAATATCAAATATAACTGTAAAATAAACATGTGTATAGGATAATGTGAATGTAAGTGTACAAGTGTATATGTATGTGAATTGTGTATGTGTAATTATGTACAGGTGCGGAATGTGAAATTGAGCCGTATTAGGGTTTGACCTAGATGAATGTATTTTAACGAATCTTTGATTTTTTTGTATGTTAATTATGTACAAAGAGAAATGAAGTGCTTTGATTAAGTGTTAAGTTTTTAATTGGAAAATAATTTAATCCAAGTGTTTATGAGTTTAATATTAGCAAAAAAATGTATTGAATTTGTTATGTATATATAAAAAAAGAATGTTAATTAAAAAAAGGTTTCAATTTTAATTATGTATGAAAAAAAAGAATGTTACTTAATTAAAAAAAGTTTTAATTTTAATTATGCATAAAAATGTATAATATGTACAAATCAATGTTTTAAAATGTATGTACAAAAATGTTTTTTAAGTTAATTGCGTGTAAAAAGTATTTGGTCATTTTTATGTATAAACATATATTTAAAAGGGATGTTTTAATCATATGATAAAAGATGTTTTTTTTTAATTAAATTAGTGATTTTTTAATTAAATTAAGTATATATAAAATGCTTTAATTAAATTGTAAAAGCAAATGAAGTATTTTTTATAAAAAATATTAAAGGGTTAGTATTAATATATAAAAGAAGAATAGATTAAATAATTATTATTGACAAAAAATGAAAAGAGGTTAATGTTGGGCTTTGGGGGTAATCAGGAAACGGGTCAGGCTCTTTGATCCAAAGGCAAAAAATTAGGGTTAACGCGTTTTGTTCAGTTTGGAATGAGGGTTTGTGAGGTGACGACGGCGCGTTCGTATGTTCAACGTTCTTTCCATCTTCATCTTCATCCGGCCACCAGCATCACTTTCCACACCTTTCTTCCCCCCAAAGCATGGTCTCGGCGCTCTGGACTTAAGGTCTGATTACAACGCTTTACGTTTTTATTTCCTTTTTTTTACAAATTTTGTGTTTCAATTTGGGGTTCTGATTTCCGAATCTTGTACCGTTATGATGTGGTGAAGAGGAAAGGGGGAGAAGATTGCTACCTGATTTTGGGAGATGGAGGAGAGGCGGAGAAGTGGTGCTCTAGGAGGCCGGATCGTCGTGATGGACTTGATGAGGCTTCGCTTCTGATGACCCTGGTAATTTCGTTCTTTGCTTGTGTTAGGGCTTGATGATGTATGCTGGATTTGCCTGAAAACCCTCTTTAAAAATTCACTTTTTTTGTTTATCTTCTTCTTCCACAATGCGTTGCCTTGGGTTGTTGTATGTTGTTGGATATGTTTTGCCTTGAGCTTGCCCTTGACGCTTTGAATGATTTTGAACAAATATTGCCTTGAAATATTGCTTTCTTCTATGTCCCTGACTTGCTTCTTTCTTTCTTCTTCTTGAGAGGCTATGCGCTTGCTTGTGTGCTTGATGCTATGTGACTTGATTTGGTTCCCCCCATGATGAACTTACAGTTCTGAGGGGTTCGTATTCGTTGCCTATATGCTTAAGTATGTTGTTGGATATGCCTTTCTGTTTGGCCTATGATGAAGTCCCCCTTCTGAGGCTTGGGGTTTGAATGTTCAGTGTTGGAGCTTGGCTTTGTGGCTTGAGATGTTCAGCTTCACAGGGTTGTAGGCTTGGGTTATGTTTCGTGACTGATGCTTGGCTTTAGACTGGTTTTGCAAGGTTATGGTCTTAGATTTTATTGGGTTCCAATGTTTGAAAGCTTTTACAAGGTTGATGAGGTTTCATGGTTTTTGAATTTCTGTTGCAGGGTTGTTGTTTTATGCTAAAACTGGTGCAGTAGGCTGGTTCTTGGTTATGACAGTAGTGGTGTTCTCTTGACTTAGGCAGGTTGTGGTGCTTTTGAAGGTTGAGACAGGGTGAGGGTTATGACATTGGTTAGGATGAAGTTTTTGTGGACAGTAGGCTGGTTCTTGAGAGTGATGCAGGTTCTGGTGATTTTGGACAAGGTTTAGGTTTTTTTGAGAGTGATTGATTATCTTTTCTCTCTTGCCCTATTTTTCTTTATCTTCTGAACTGCTATATTGCCCCCTGAACTGTGTTGAACTGAGTTTTTTCTATATGCAGAGTTGTGCTTAGTTTGTATACTTTCTCTTCTCTCTCACCTGCTGCTACCTCTGAACTGAGTTTGTGGCTTTATCTTTTTAGAGTTTGTATCTCTCTCCCCATTCCAAACTGAACTGAGTTTGTCTCTTTGATTTTGTATATCTTTTCTTTGACTTGCCTACTGTCTGCTGTGCTGCTATTGAACTATGCCTATGTTGAACTGTCTTGTACATTTCCTTTTCTATTTCACCCTCTACTGTCTGCTGTGAATTGCCTTTATCTCTGCTATGCTGAGTTTTTGGATTTGTATATCCTTTCCTGTCTTCCTGCTGCCTATGTTACTGAACTGTGCCTAATCCCTGCCTTGCTGCCTTTATCTTTCTTTACTCTCTCTCCAAAGTACAGTTTGAATTTTTATATGTTATATCTGTACTGTGTTCTGAAGGGGTTCTATGGGAAATGATGAGTTTAAGATTGTTTAGCTTGCATCTTGCATCTCCTTTTGACAGTTTGTGTAGATTTTCTGCTTTTTGATATCTTTTTCTCAAATCTTTCCATGACAGCTTTTGAGCTTGTGACAGCAAATGTACTTCCTTGATTTTCTTTGAGTGGACTTTGTTTTGGATTGAAAGTTTGGATTGAACTTTTTTCAGTTTGGATTTGAAATACATGGTTTGAATTGGACATTGAGATTCTATGCAGCTTGCAATTTTTTTTTAGAAACTATGCATTTGACATTTGCATTTCATGAGATAAAATAATCTTCCCTCTCTGTGAACCGGGAGAAATCCCGTGATTTGCAGAGAGGGCAACTGATCCCAGTCAGTGGCCCCTAATGATGAGCAATTTAACTGTTTTTTAATTAGATGCTTTCTGACTTTTCTTGTTTTCTTTTTGCAGATGAAAGATGGAATGCCGGAGCGGAGTGAAGAACGAAGAGTATTTAGAAAATAGGATAATTTTAATTCTATGTAATATTTAAATTAAATATAAATTATTGTTTGTAACAACAATTTGTAAATAATTCAAATATCAATAAAAATCCAAATTATCCAATTGGTTCCATTTTCTTTATTGCTTATTTATTTATTTAAAATTCTTAGAATTAAAACAATTGAAAAATAAATTCAATCATTTAATTTCAGAATAATAAATAACTAAAATAAAACAAACATTGATCCAATAAATCTGTCTTATTCAACATCCAAAGCAAAGCAGCAATCGATCCAAATAGACTGATCAAATACACAAACACTGTGAATCCAATACTGCATCTGGTATATGACTGGCCCAATCAAAACGTACTGAATTCAAACCACTGTCTCTTCTGCTGATTAAACCAAGATAACGCGAATTTTAATCCGAATCTTGAAATAAATCGCAATGTGCTGTGGAATTTAAATTCTTCTGAGAATATGCCCATAAAACCCTAATTCCCGATTAAATGCCAAATCACGCTCGCTTGATCAAAATTGAACCAAAAATCAATCAAACCCTAAGCCCACTGTATGAAACAATTCAGAGCTCTGAAAATCAGTAAAAACCCTAATCTTGATTGACTGTCAAGACAAGTCCGTTCGTCCGATTCTTGAGCCAGTTTGAGAAGTCAGGAAATGTTTGAAGCTGAGATTTTTTTGTGGAAAAGCGCGAGGGCAAATTTTGGGGTACAACAGTAGGGGATTAAAGTACGTTTAACCCAAAAAAATATCATGTGTAATATTTTATTTTCAACTTTTAATATTAACCACATAATGTAATATATTATTATATGTATGTGGTGGTGGCAAGAAGAATAAAAGTGTGTAAAGAAAGATATAAGATCAAAGAAATGAAATATTATAAAGAAAGAGAAGAGAATAGAAAACCAATAAAAAGAAATAGAGGAAAAGGGAAAGAAAGAAGAGAGGAAATATATAGAAGAGGAAGAATAATACCATGGATTCATCATCATCATCTTCATCACCATCACCATCTCAATATCTTCATTATCTCCATCTCTTAAGGTGAGTCCTTAGCTAGTTGTAGCTTGGAGGAAAAAGCATGAAAATATTGGGTTTAGGGTTGTGAATCCATGCTATATATATGAAATTGATGCTTATTAGATTCCATGATTTTTGTGTGGTAATGTGGTAATTCACTTTGATGAGTGAACTTGTTAACTAATGAGATATGGTGTAGTTAACCGTTTATTCGTAATTAGTTTGTGATATTAATGATATGATGTGTGAAGTGCTTGCTCTTAAAGTGTAATAATAATGTGAGTACATTGTGCAATAAACAAGTGTGTACATATTTAAGAAATAAAAAAACGTTATGTATAGTAATTGTTGTTGCAATGTGTGATTTTAATTACTTATATGAATGAGTGTGCATGAATGATTTAAAATAAAAAAAATACAACCAGTGGATGTTGAACCCAGTACTTACTGGTCATAGGCCATGCACCTTACCACCAGACCAAGGACCTTGTTTTGTAATTCTTTCGCAATGAATATATTTAAAGGCTAATTTAGTCAGAATAATGAATTAAATGATTTTAGTATATCCATTTTGGACGCGGTCGAAGAATTAGAAAGCTAATTGAGAGAACTATAACATATAGATATGTCTATATGAATTATCCATCTATAGATTTTCCTTGAGTTCGATTAACCTCATCATAGGATTATTAGACGTACTTACTTTGTGGCATGAAAGTGGAATAAGTTAGAATGATGTGACTCTTGTGATGGCTTTGCCTAGGTTTTATTGGGACATGTCAAATTATCATGTGTGTTTCTTGTATGCTTGATTGTGTAATGGATTGGTTCCTTATCTCTACCATAAGACGAGAATTATGCCGCAGATTGTTATGAGGTTGAATATGTTGGAAAGTGAATTTAATGCCTCGTCAAGTGATAAGAAGAAACCATGGGATGACATGAGTATAATGTGAATTGGTTATGAATGTTCATGAATCATTGTTGTGTTTTTTATGTGATGCATTTCATAACCTAGGTGTGGATTATTGTTTTGTTAATTATGTAATGTGTTCTATGTACTATAATATGACTTGTTGACTGTATTGATGCATAATAACATGGATAAAACTTATGATGAAAAGTGAGGAAAACTAAGAGAATACTAGGTATATGGCTTAGTAAGAATAACTTAGGATTTGAAATGATTTTGACAGTGATGCTTGGACGTGATTGTAATATGGTGTGTACGACGAACAAGTAGTCACGTGATTAATGAATGAACATGCTTTGTATGGAACATGTATGATTATATGTAATGAATGGATCATGTTATGATATCATGAGAATTGGTGACAAGGATCACCTAGTGGTTGATGAGAGCAATCACGAGTATATGAGAACTTAATCACATATTTAGAGTTTTCCCTTGATCGTACGACATCCCAATTGAGATACATATGTAGAGTGGGGTTGGGATGTTGGTACCATGATTCGAACTTCATAAATGGTTTGAGCATATAGAAGAGGTTGTCTCATAAGTGGGTTCGAGTCCCATAGAGACGTGGACACCAAAGTAGGTTCAGGTCCCATTAAGTGAAAGATACCCAAAGTGGATTTGAGTCTCATATGAGTGATGGTTCTTAAAAGTGGGTTTGAGTCCCATAGGCGAACCTGATATCTACATGAAAGTAGAATCATACGAACATCCGTGACCCAGGATCTGAACTAGATGTAGTTCCGATTTGAGGAAAGATATTTTTCGTATCTGAATAGTGATTATTTTGAGTTGATGCACTCGAGTGACATGTTCTCATACATTGTGATTATCCCTTAGATACTCGAGTTTTAGTTACATTGTATGAGTGATACACATGTAATAGAGATGGGGACTTGAGTTAGAAATTGATTATAAACCCTATATAGCTGAGTGGACTCATTGGATAGGGCGACTGACTGATATTATCATCTCACCCCATCATTATTGATATTTTTCAAGTTCTTTGCATGTTAAAGACAAAAGTAAGATGACGGATAATGTTTCAGGGATTTGAGTTAATAATCTTTTGCTGTGTATTTTGTATAATGACAGATATTGTAATTAGATCTTTATTTTTGTTTTCAGGTTCTATTGTATGACATGTACCATATATTGTATTTTTTCTATGGACATGTATAAAAATATGATGTTAGGCACTTGTGATTGTAGTATTTCCAATTAATGATGTGTATAATGTATATTCTAGACTTATATTATATAGGGTGTTACAACTGGTATCAGAGTAGGCCGTTTTTTACCCAACCTTGAAACATGATAAGTAAATCAATTCATGCCTCATAAGTGTGTCTTGCCGACATAATTCTTAATTTCACAGTATATAGTATTGGGCCTGATTAACCTAATAATATATGCATGGCAAGTAGCACCATGGTTTAGCAACCACGAGGACTCTATAGTTTGGTAGAGATGGTGTTTTGGTCGTAGGCTCATGCCAAGAGTTTGGAAGTAAGGAGGACCAATGTACTTGGTTGATGTTGTAGTAAGAGTGTGCTTTGAGTAATATGGACATGCAAGATTGTATATGGTTTAAGAAATCTTACAGTGCTGAAGAAGTTATAAGGTAAGGATTTCTATTGGATGGTTTTCAGAAGTTTGGGAAATGATTGAGTTTGTTGTGGAACTGTATTGGCCAATGGTATGGAAATTTTTTAAAAGTAATTCCATACAATGAGGAAGAAAGAATGTTTTGTCGAGCGTGTGCCACGAGGGTTTAGAAGTGAGTTATGCATCAATGTTTCAGCTTCTAAGGTCATTAATGTGTCTTGGAATAATTGGAGTAATTCAGGGAGTATATTCAGAATGATACTTTCAGAATTAGTTGAAGGTTTGATAGGTATTAAGGTCTAGTGAATTTTGTGTGGAAGGACTAAGGCAGTGGTGGAATATGCATATAAACTTGAAGACGTGATTGCATAATTCCAAGTAGGGCATAATAGAACTAGGAGAAGAATGTGAGATAGACCAAGGGTATCTAGTTTTGGAATTAAGATTGTGATTTGGATAAGGCATTGGAAATACAGTGTTAGTGCGATATTGTTGTGGAAATGTTGAGTTGGCAAACGAAAACTTGAAAGAGATTTGTATTGGGAGAGAAAGTAAGCATTTCGGGTTTAAGGAATTTAATAGAATGGTTCTATAATTGGAGTAAGAGTATTACCATCATAATGGGAGACATTTGGAAGAATGTATAACAAGGTCATTAAAGTTCATCTATGCCAAGATAAGAGCATGCAACTGGTGGTTGTTCAAATGCGAACATTTCTTTTGAGCAGGAGTAGAGAGAGTTGTACATTAGTATTAATAAGTAGTGATAGTAGTGTTCAGCTCATAAGTATGTGTTGTACCCCAAAATTTTCCCTCTCTCTTTTTCACAAGAAATCACAGCTTCAGGCTTTTCCTGATTTTTCAGATTGGTTTAAGAATCGGTCAAACAGACTTTTCTCATCAGTCAGACAAAATTAGGGTTTTTCATTGATTTTGAATCAGTCAGACAAAATTAGGGTTTCTTTTGATTTGTTTGAGTTTGGCTCAGGGTTTGATCAAGCAGACGCTTCTTTAACCTTAAATCAAGAATTAGGGTTTGCACGCGCATTCTCAGAAGAATTTGAATCCACAGTGTCTTAATTGGCTGTCACACTGCTTTGACGCCTGATTTCATTTTGTTTCTCAAAACCTGGACCTCTGGATTAGAAGTTGAGGCTCCTGGTTGGAAATTTGCAGTGTTTGGTTTAATCAGTAGAAGGAAAGGCATATGGACGTTTGTTTGATTAACTGTGCAATGTTTATGGTTAATTGGAACGTCGGGTTTATTATTGGTTAGTGCGAAGTTGCAAGACTACAGTTTTTATTGATTATTTATAGTTTCTAAAGTTAAGATTATTGGGAAAATTTTCCAATTATTATGACTTAAGAAATTTAAATAATTAAATAAGCAATGGCAGAAGAATTAAAAGAGATATTTGACAAAGAAAATTTTTTATTCATTTTTAATTGTTTGTTACAAATATTATTTGAACACTGTAAATTTATTTACAATTGTTTACAATAATATTATTACAATGATTAAAAGTAAATTAAAACTATATCCTAATTCTATGGAAATCTTCATCTTCTACTAATTGCATCCTTTGCTCAACTGATCTTTATCTGCAAAGACAAAAAAGAAAGAAGTCAACACAGATAAATTAAAAAAAAAGCATTTTCAGACAGTTAATCATAAAAACTCATCATTAAAGATTTTGGCCGGAATCAGTTTATTTGTCCTCTCTGCAAATCGCAAGAAGATGTTTCTTCTTGGTTCACAAAGAGGAAATCAATGTTTTACAAGCATATGAATTATTTTGCAAAATGCACAAAGCTAAATTACAAAGTGCAAACTGAAATGTCAAACAAACTGCATATGCCAAACAATTACAACGTTCAAACTGAAAAGCAAGTTGCTCATGTCCAAAATGCCAACTAAACTGTCAAAATTGTCCAAAGAAGCAAACCAAATTGTCAAAGAGGCAAACTAAGTCACAAATACAAAGCTGTCAACAAAACAATGTCAACTAAGCTGTAACTGTCAAAAGCGGTCAACAAGCACACAAAAGCAAGGCAGGAAATCTGGAGGTATGCAGAGGAAAGACAAATGCAAGCAAGCTTGTGAAGAATACATTTTTATCCATCATTTTCCAGGCCAAAGTCTTTTCAGAAAAAAAGAGAGATATTCTAAGCAAAGATGTGCTTTCTGTGGAGAGAGAAAAAGAGGGAAAAGTAGCAGGCTTACAGTTTTCCAGGCAGGCTTAAAGATAAATATAACAAAATCAAAACACTGTCAGAGGGGGGCAGAATACACATAGAAGAAGATATCACAAAAAACTGTAAACCTCAAGCTTTGCAACCTGTTAAAACATTGAAGCCTGTTCCAAGCTTGGATCCTAAGAAAACAACAAACAGCCTGCCTATTTACATAACACAAACGAGAAGCCTAACAAACACACCAGAAAAAAGCCAAGCAAAAACACAAGCCTGTTTCCAAGCATCCTGCATCAAAAACCTCTCAAAAGCAAACAAGCTTAGAAACTGAAGCAAGCCTTCAAACCAAAAAGCCTTTCAAAGCCAAAGTTACAAACATTCAACCTGCCTTAAAAGCTTACAAACTGAAGCAAGCCTTCAAATTAAAAAGCCTTTCAAAGCCAAAGTTACAAACATTCAACCTGCCTAAAAACCAGTAAAAGCAAACCTGTCAAAACTATACAGCATTCAAGCTTCCCAACAAACCTGTCTCAAGCCTTATTCAAACAAAACTCAAACAAGCAATCAAAAAGCCTGTCAAAAATATAACAGAAACAAGCTTAAAAGCTTGTTCATCCAAAATCCTGCTTCAAGCTAAAACACGAGCCTGTCAAGGGCTAAACCCCAACAAACTGTACAACATTAACACATCCAAATATCCAAACCAAGTCAGAATCAAACAAATCCTAAACACCCTCAGAACCATGTTCATCACAGGGCCAACATCAACATTCTCAGAAACAGGCAACTCATAAGCAAAGTTCATCAAAGAGCATCATCAATTAAACATTTAGAGGCAAGCGATCAGAAGAGGAAAAGAAGCTATACAAGAATTTTCAGATTCAAGCATCATCATTAAACGAAAGCAAGATACAAAGTACCAGGCAAGCTAGCAAACTCTCAGCATCACGTACTCCCTCCGCCTCCGGCCACCTGAGACGCACCACCGGCCTCCTCCGTCTCCTCTCCAAAGGTAGTAATTCCTCCCTTTTCTTTAACACCTCATACAAACATCAAATAACAAAAGATCAGAATATGAACATCAATAACATGCAAAACTGAAAACCCTAAAAGCGCGTTAAAACCGAAACTGTCACCTTTTCTCATCATTGCCTTGTTCAACCATGGAGAGAGGGAAGATGGATGGTGGCGTCTGGTAGCAGAAGCGAAGAGATTCGTTCAGAAGCTTGGCTCAAGAAAGATGAAGAGGACAACGAAGAAGAGGATGGGAGCGACTTCGTTCGTTCACACAAACCCTATTCTGAAACAAAACAATTCCAACCCTAAACAAATTTGTCAAACATTGGGCCTCTGCCCCACAAAAACGCCTAAGCCCAATGATTTTGGCACCTTACCCCTCCTGGCGCGTTACACCCCCCTTTTTTTAATCTGCAATTGGCCTGCCATGTACATAATCCCTAAGGCCCATTTAAACCCTTTTTTTTTTACAAATCAATCTTTTATATTATCACTTTATTTTCTATTTTATATAACTTAATTCCTTTTCTTTTTTTTTTCTTGTTAAATAAATAATATATTAATGTTTCATATTAAATTTATTT
Organism: Vicia faba; assembly: GCA_948472305.1. Taxonomy (NCBI): domain Eukaryota; kingdom Viridiplantae; phylum Streptophyta; class Magnoliopsida; order Fabales; family Fabaceae; genus Vicia; species Vicia faba. Next base: position 520,263,473 of record OX451735.1, on the reverse strand, counting down.
TAACAATATTTTTATTACACTTAAAATATGTAAATATTAGATTTATTAGGTTAATAGTTTTTTTGTCTTAAAAACTCTTTTGTTTAATAAGTCTTTTTATATAAATTTCTAAAAAACATTAACAAAAACAATAGATTTTTTAAGTTAAAATTTTCTTTTCACTAAAACTTTTGTTTATATATAATTAACAAAAACATAAATAAATAATAATAATACTTAACAATTGCATTAGGTTAACATTTTTACTCACTTGTAAATAATCATGTGCATCTTACATACTTTTATTTCTCTTTGATTCTTATACATTGTTATATTTTACATTGAGAATGCGATTCGATTTGGTTGTAAATATTATTTGGACACTATTATTCCGACAAGTCTCATCCCCCATTTGTAAATATTTGTATCCCCATCCCCATAATCCTGTTGTAATAATTTAGGACTTTAAAATTCCGCATTTAAAAGCTTTCAAATTATGCCATGATAGACCTAGGGTTTGTATGTAAATAAAACCAACAAATAGTTTGACCTAAACACAAAGATAAATGCATGAAAATCAATACACAAACCACACTTGCACCCCTAGAGTAATCCCGCTTGTTGCCTTCAAAAATGGCCCATGTTTGCATGTTGGGTTCTTTGGCAAAACAAAAACAAATCAAATGATCATAGTCCCTCGATGACACTTTCGAAGTTGCCTAAAAATGATCAAGTCCCTTAAAGGAAAATTTCCAAAGACACTTGGCACCATTGCATTCATGGTCTATACGATGACCCGCGCCCGTCCCGTTAACATCCTAACACAAGGTTGTTCACCAAATACGATGGTGAAACAACACTGTTAAAAGGGTCAAAAACATGAGAAAGATCTTTGAGTAAATTTAGGGGTAGACAACTCTTAGTTACTTGATCAAACTTGCAAAACACACTTGCCTACTTTCAAAAACACACTCCACAACACAACTTTCAAAAACAAACTTTCAAAAACATTGAAACATCTTTTCAAAAAGACACACACCTTTGTAAAACATTCGAGTAAAGAATTGTTACAACGGTTGCCTAGACAAGGCATCTTTTTCAAAACATTTTCAAAACCACACATACAAAGCACCATTTCACACAATTTAAAATCAAGGCAAGTGATCTAAAACAAGTAACTAAGAGCCCATGGATAACCATGGATGAAAAGGGTGCTAGCACCTTTCCTTTTCATAATCTACCCCCTGAACCCACGAAAACATCTCAAAGGTTTTTCCTGTGCTTTTTAACATTTCCTTAGGATAAATAAAAAGTCGGTGGCGACTCTTGCTAAACCGAACAAGTGCGAATACAAACGCAAACCTCAAGTCAGTTCTCCCACCGTATCACAGAATTAGCGACTCTGCTGGGGATTTTTCTAAAAGTGGGGTTACCTTAGAGTTTTAGATCACCCTTTTGCATGATTAATTGTTTGCTTTGATTGCTTTACCTTTGTGGTTCTCTTGTTTGGGCTCGAAATCCTACACCCAGATTTGGGAAACATTCATAGATAGCAATACGTTGTGGAAACTGTGCGGGGTATACCGACACGGTTGAAGCAATAGCTATATTAGTGCGACATATTTGTGAGTACCGGTAACCCTTGAGTTCAATCAAGGAGAGTACAGGGCCGCTGAGTGATGTCACTAAGCGCTAATGACCTAGAACCTTACTTGACCATCTTGGCCTTTTATTAGGGGTAGTGAGATGATCGGCTTTGGTGCAGTCCGAAGTTGGTAGATACTCGATACTACACTCATTGAGGGTTGTTTTCTTGGAATATTTTGGTCGCTAGTTAAGTGGCTAAACCAAAACAATGAACATGGAAAACAACCCAATGATATTGAGCTCCTTAGAACCCGGTTACTATTTATAGGACAGGTTTTTAAGCCAACTACACTCAAGAGGGTACTTACCTATGAAACCTCATGCAAGCCTGAAACTAGGGTTTTGTGTGAATTGCTTGTACATGTGTTTGTGCATACATCATGAACATCATAAAGCATCATATGCATCCACTAACCATTTCAAGGGTTTGGATCTTCATCTTTGTTCCTGTTTTGTAGGTCATGGAAATTCTTCGCAGGAAAACCATCCAAGTCAACCTTGTGAGAATCCCTCCTCAACTCAAGGAGCTTACATCCAGAATTCCAGAAAGCTCTCTCTTCAGTGAAAGACATGGTAGACTTCTCAACCTAGTCAACACCAGCATTGAAGAAGACATGGTGAAAGTGTTGTTCCAATTCTTTGACCCCCTTCACCACTATTTCACATTCCCCGACTACCAATTGGTGCCTACTTTGGAGGAATTTTCTCAACTCCTGAGAATTCCTATTCTTAATCAACTACCCTACAACGGTACGGAAAAGGAACCAAAGCCTGAAGTTGTTGCTCAAGCACTACACTTGCAACCATCTGACATCAAGGGGCATTGGGAAACTAGAAGTGGTGTCAAAGGCTTCTTTGCAAAATTCTTGTTTGAGAAGGCACAAGAGTGTTGGAATTCATTGGATCTACAAGCCTTTGAAGAAATTGTGGCACTTCTCATTTATGGGTTGGTCTTGTTCCCAAATCCTGACCAACTTATAGATGTCAATGCTGTCAAGATTTTCCTATCCAGGAATCCCATACCTACATTGCTTGGGGACATTCTCCACTCATTTTACACACGAACAATAAGGAAGAGAGGTGTTCTCATGTGTTATACTCCTCTATTTGCAAGGTGGTTTATTTCTCACCTTCCACAATCTGTTTTGAAGAATGAGCAAGGCTTAAGGTGGTCACAACGATTGATGACCCTCACACATTCTGATGTACATTGGTGTTCTCGGTCTAGAGAAAATGTCGTCATCATCGATCGTTGTGGTGAGTTCCCTAATGTTCCATTACTTGACATTAGAGGAGGAATTACCTACAACCTTTGTCTAGCTTTGAGACAATTTGGATATGCACGGAGGGACGGCCCTCATGACATGCTGATTCCTGACCTAGTTTTTGAGTTCGACAACGATGCGCAAGGACTTCACCAAAGATTCATCAGAGCTTGGAGGATGCCTAACAAGGTAGATAGCAAGACACTGGGGCATAAGAACTCCATCCCTCTTGATCCTTACCTCAAGTGGGTGCGAACCCGAGCCCAGAGTCTTATGATGCCTTACCCTCACATTCTCCCTTTGATCAAAGAGCCTGTTAAGGAAGGAGAGGTTCCATACACCATCCTACATCCTGACATGCCAACATCATGGGAGGAGATGCAGAAGAGTTGGATCCAACTCAAGGAAGAAAGGGATACTTTTGAAGCCAGCTTCTACGCCAGTGAGAAGAAGGTTTTGGAGCTTACCCGCCGACTTCATGAGGAGGAGACCCTCAACACTTACATCGCACCAAAGAGGATGCGCAACGTCTTTTCACCTTAAGAAGTTTTTGTAATATTTGGCCCATGGGGCATTTATGTACTGACAAATTTCTTCTTATTAATATGACGTGTGTTCTTTTTGTTTGCAACAACTTTGAATTTCTAAATCCTTGAATGCATTGCATGAATAAACATATCATTCATCATATGCATAAGCAGGTCTCCACACCAGGTTTCCTTATCTTTCTGCTGTTTATTTCAGTAAGATGGATCTCGAACAGACGGTCAAAGATCTGCAGGAACAAAACTCACAGTTTCAACAGCTCCTTATGACCTTGGCAAAGGGTCAGGAGGATCTTAAAGCACTGTTAGGGAATAAAGAGCAAGAAAAAGGAAAAAAGAAGAAGAAAAGAGTTGGGGTAGCTACACTGGGAAGAATATTTGAGAATGAAGCTAGGAGAGTTCTTGAATTCCCCTCCACATCTGATGAGGGGACCAGTAAGGGAAAAGGAGATGCATTACCTTATGAGTCTGAGGCTGAAGAGGAAGAGGTTGAGGAAGATGAAGACTATTCGGAGCAGCAATACCCGCCAGCGGACGACAAATACAAAAACCTGGAGGATAGACTGGCAGCTATGGAGCTGCAAAGGGTTCCTGGGTTAGATTTTGAAGAATTGGGATTGATTGCTGGGATTGTGATCCCTCCAAAGTTTAAGGTGCCAATTTTTGCAAAATATGACGGGCTGTCTTGCCCGAAGATGCACCTGAGGTCATATGTCAGAAGAATTCAACCTCATACATCCAACATAAATCTTTGGGTACACTTCTTCAAGGATAGCCTGTCTGGTACACAGCTTGATTGGTTTTACCAGCTTGAGAGGTCAGAGGTACATAGTTGGGAGGATTTGGCAGCTTCCTTTTATCTCCAGTGTCAATATAACACCGACTTGGCGCCAACCCGTACTCAGCTACAAAGTATGGGAATGGCCTCAAATGAGGGGTTCAAAGAATACGCCCATAAATGGCGCGACTTGGCCGGTAGGGTGCAGCCACCGCTTTCAGATAGGGAGCTAGTTGATATGTTCTTGGGGACCCTATCTGGCCCTTTCTTCAACCATTTGATCAGGAGCTCTTCCACAGGGTTTACTGAATTGATTCTGACTGGTGAGCGGGTGGAAGCTGGTATCAAGAATGGGAAGATTCAAAGGGATGCCTCTGCATCTACAACTGTTAAAAAGCCATTTCCAGCCAAGAAGGAGGCAGCTGTTGTGTACTCTCAAAAAGGATTGGGGAGAACTGAGCGCCGGCCGACTGTAGGGGCCGTGATGATTCAAAATTCATCAAATGATCAGCCTCGTACTAATCAGTCTAGACCTAACCAGCAACGGGTAGAACGACCACAACGGCAGTTCACCTGCATCAATATGACGCCTGCACAAGTTCTTCCCCATTTGTTGAAGTTAAATCTGACTGGTTTAAAGGAGGCACCGAAAAACCCTAACATCACATCTCCATACTATCATGCCAATGCCAAATGTGCCTATCATTCTGACAGCGTCGGACATGACACCAACAATTGTTGGGCACTAAAGAATAAAATTCAAGACTTGATAGACGCAAAAGAGGTTGAGTTCGACACCCTCGAGAAGCCGAACGTAATATCCGCTCCGATGCCAAAGCATGGCCATCATGTTCATGCTGTTGAAGAAGATCTGTATGTTTCTGCTATTGATGATCTGGTAACTCCATTACTAACAATCAAGTTGAATCTGTTGAAAGCTGGGATTTTCCCAAGTTGTAAAGAAGATTGCTACTTTTGTTCCTCCCTACCAACTGACTGTCCATTGCTGAAGATAGGCATCCAAGGCCTAATGGACAACCAATAAATTCTTTTCGAAAAGATTCCTGCTACTCCAATTCCTATCAATGAAGTTTCAATAATCACCATTTCCGCCAATCTTTCCAAGGTCCCCAAAAGGCCTGTTAAGATTACATCAGTTCCGAAGATTGCACCTCTGAAAATAACCATGCCTGGGCCCGTCCCCTACAAGTCTGAAAAATCAATACCGTGGAATTATGGTGGAGAAATCTACTACCACGGTGTTAAACAAATTGAGATAACTGAAGAGAGCTCTGACGAAGAAACTACCGACATTGGAAACATTGCCGGTACGAGCAAGATTACCAGAAGTGGGAGAATTTTCTCTCCAGAGATTGCCCCTCCAAAGGCAATCTTTGGACCCTCAGTTGCTGCCAAGGTTACTCCTGCACCGATAAAACTTTCTGCAAGAACTCCGTTGATTGAAGAAGTTGTTACTCCTGTGGTTGTCCCTCCTGCTACTACTGATAAGGGGAAAGGGATCCAAGATGAGCTCTTCAGGACGAGGGCTCAGCCATTGGTCATCCCCGAAACCTCTAAGAAAGAAATGGAGGAGATTCTGAAAATAATTAAGAAGAGTGATTATGATGTGGTAGAGCAACTGGGGCAAACCCCCTCGAAAATATCCATGTTAACATTGCTGCTTTGTTCGGAGGCTCATGCCAAAGCCTTGATAAGGTTTTTGAAGACAGCCCATGTGCCCCAGGAAACCTCAGCCGATCAATTCCAGGATTGTGTAGCCAGCCTTACCGCCGACAACGGCTTGGGTTTCTCTGATGCTGACCTGACTCCGAAAGGAAGAAAGCACAATAACGCATTGCATGTGTCAGTTGAATGTCGAGGAACCACTCTCTCCCATGTCTTGGTCGACAATGGTTCTTCTCTAAATGTGCTGCCTAAGAAGGCTCTCGACCGGTTGGATTGTGAAGGCTTGGAGCTGAAACCAAGTAATATCATTGTCAGGGCATTTGACGGGTCTAAAAGAATGGTGCATGGGGAGGTCGACATTCCCATCAAGGTAGGCACTGAAGTGTTCCACTCAACATTCTATGTGATGGACATCCGCCCATCATACTCTTGCTTGCTAGGAAGACCATGGATACACAATGCTGGGGCAGTCACTTCTTCTCTATATTAGATGCTGAAATACCCTGTTAAGGGAAAAATCATAAATGTACATGGTGAGGAGGAGTACATGATCAGTCATCTGAATTCCTTTTGGTATGTGGAAGTGGATGGCGAATTCATTGAAACACCCTTTCAACACTTTGAGGAAGTTTCTCCCGAGGTTGCAGTAGCAAAGGCAGTAGCTGAGGTACCCAAGCAGGTGGCCAGGATGGCATATCTGAAAGACGCAAAGGCTGCAATGAAGGAGGGGAAGAGCTCAACGTGGGGTCAGTTTCCTGACTTTCCCCACAAGACAGACAAGTTTGGGTTGGGATTTACCGCTGCGGGGCAAAAAGCTACGCGTCGCTCAAAAATTGAAAAGACACCCATCAAGATTTCTCCTCATGGAATCAACACTTTAGAAGACAAAGACAAAGAGGGTAACATTGAAGATTGGATCTTCCCAACCATCGAAGGGGGACTACGCAACTGGGAGGCAAAAGACTTCGTTCCCATTACTTTCATTAATCAGTAATTTATCTTTCGAACATTTCCTGTTGGTCTGTAATAATTACTAAAACAATCTGCACACTACTTTTTCACCTCATGCCTTGCCCGGGGCATGTATGTCCATTTGTAAGGGTTTTGATTCTCTTCATAATCATATGCCATGTTTAATGAATCATTGGACGTTTTTCATTTATAAACTGCTGTGTTCATTTTCTTTCCTTTTGCATTTTTGTTTGTTTAAGGATGGTTATCCCTTACACACACCCATACTCACAAATGCAAGTACCCATCCACTCCGGATTCCATGGGTGACTATTATGTTGTATCCTTCAATAACTCTGAAGATTTGGTCAATCAGGCTGAGTATGAAGATGACGAAGATTGTGAAGTACCGGGAGAGCTAGCCAGACTTCTACAACAAGAAGAGAGGGCCATCTTACCTCATGAAGAGTTGTTGGAAACAGTCAACTTGGGAACAGAGGAGGACAGGAAAGAAGTACAAGTGGGTGCCAATCTGGAACCAAGTGTCAAGGAGCGCTTAATACAGCTGTTAAATGAATACGTTGAAATCTTCGCCTGGTCTTATGAAGACATGCCGGGGTTAGACATAGACATCGTGGTTCACCGTCTCCCTACGAGAGAGGACTGTCCACCGATCAAGCAAAAAGTCCGCCGAATGAGGCCTGACATGTCTGAGAAGATTAAAGCTGAAGTAATGAAGCAATTCAATGCTGGATTTCTGGCTGTTACATCCTATCCACAATGGGTTGCTAACATTGTGCCCGTTCCCAAAAAAGACGGCAAGGTCGGAATGTGTGTGGACTACCGGGATTTGAACAGGGCTAGCCCTAAAGATGATTTTCCGCTACCATATATCGACATTTTGATTGACAACACGGCTCAGCATAAGGTGTTTTCTTTCATGGACGAATTCTCGGGCTACAACCAGATTAAAATGGCCCCCGAGGACATGGAGAAAATAACCTTTGTTACACAATGGGGTACCTTCTGCTACAAGGTGATGCCGTTCGGACTGAAGAACGCAGGGGCAACTTATCAACGCGCCATGGTAGCTTTGTTTCATGATATGATACATCATGAGATTGAAGTTTACGTAGACGACATGATAGCTCGATCACAAACGGAAGAGGAACACCTTGAACATTTGTAGAAGTTGTTCGCCAGGTTGAAGGAGTACAAACTCACGCTGAATCCAAGTAAGTGCACTTTTGGAGTTAGGTCTGGTAAACTTCTGGGTTTTATTGTCAGCAACAAAGGCATCGAGGTCGATCCAACAAAAGTGAAAGCTATACAAGAAATGGCTGCCCCCCGTACTGAAAAGGAGGTTAGAGGATTCTTGGGGCGCTTGAACTATATCGCCAGGTTCATCTCTCACCTGACGTCTACCTGTGAGCCAATCTTCAAACTATTAAAGAAAGATCAGGTAGTCGAATGGAACGATGACTGTCAAACTGCTTTTGATAAAATCAAGGAGTATTTGCTAGAACCTCCTATTCTGATGCCATCCGTCAAAGGAAGACCGTTGATCATGTATCTGACTGTTTTGGACAACTCAATGGGGTGCGTACTGGGCCAACATGACGAGTCTGGTCGAAAAGAGCATGCCATTTATTACCTTAGCAAAAAGTTTACCGACTGTGAGACTCGCTACTCACTGCTCGAGAAAACTTGTTGCGCTTTGGTATGGGCTGCTCGCCGACTAAGGCAGTATATGTTGACTCATACCACTTTGTTGATTTCCAAAATGGATCCTATCAAATATATCTTCGAAAAGCCTGCTTTATCTGGAAGAATTGCTAGATGGCAAATGATCCTGACTGAGTATGACATCCAATATACTACCCAAAAAGCTATAAAAGGGAGTATACTAGCTGACCATCTAGCTCATCAAGCTATCGAAGATTATCAATCCATGAGATTCGACTTCCCGGACGAGGACATCATGACTTTGGACAACATTGAAGGTAACAGACCGTATGACGGACCTGAAAATGTATCCCGATGGACCCTGTACTTTGATGGGGCTTAAAATGCACTTGGAAACGGTATCGGTGCGGTACTCATTTCCCCGGAAGGTTGCCATACACCTTTCACGGCCCGACTTTGTTTCAGCTGTACCAACAACATGGCCGAATATGAAGCTTGCATCTTTGGTCTTAAGGCTGCCATAGACCTGGGGATCAAATCTTTGGTCGTATTTGGGGACTCGGCTTTGGTTATCAGTCAAGTCAAAGGAGAGTGGGATACCAAGCATCCTAATCTTATCCCATACAAAGAACATGTCCTAACATTGTTGACTCATTTCGAGCAGATCACCTTCGAGCACTTCCCATGAGAAGAAAATCAGCTAGCAGATGCTCTGGCTACAATGTCTTCTATGTTTAAACTCAACTGGGATAACGAGGCTCCCCAAATCACCATCGAGCGAATGGATGAACCTGCGCACTGTCATGAGATTAATACCGAAGAAGTAGTGGAACAACCTTAGTTTCACGAAATCAAAAGGTATCTCCAGACTAGAGAATACCCTGAAGGAGCTTCCGTCAATGACAAGAAGTTCTTAAGGAGATTTGCTGCCAAGTTCTTCCTGAGCAACGACATCCTCTATAAACGCAGCCATGATTGTGTTTTACTCCAATGTGTGGACAAAGCTGAGGCAGAGTTGATCATGACTGAGATACACAGCGACACATTTGGCACCCACTAGAGCAGACATACGATGGCTAAGAAGATTTTAAGGGCAGGCTATTACTGGTCTACCATGGAAGCTGATTGCCATCAACATTCCCGTACTTGCCATAAATGTCAAGTCTACACTGACAAGATTCATATTCCTCCTGTTCCTCTCAACGTTCTGACAGCTCCTTGGCCATTCGCAATGTAGGGCATTGACATGATTGGAGAGATCAAGCCCACGGCATCCAATGGACATCGCTTCATCCTGGTCGCCATTGACTATTTCACCAAGTGGGTCGAAGCAGCTTCCTTTGCCTCTGTTACAAAAAATGTGGTTGCCCGCTTCATCAAGCAGAACCTCATATGCCGGTACGGTGTCCCCGACAGGATCATCACAGACAACGGAACCAATCTGAACAATACTATGATCACCGCTCTATGCGAACAGTTCAAGATTTATCATCACAATTCATCTCCCTATCGGCCGAAGATGAACGGCGCTGTTGAAGCTGCGAACAAAAACATCAAGAAGATCATTCAGAAAATCACAGTCACCTACAAGGACTGGCATGAGATGTTACCGTTTGCTCTGCATGGGTACCGTACCACGGCACGTACTTCGACAGGGGCAACCCCATTTTCTTTGGTATATGGCATGGAAGTTCAGATTCCTTCCTTAAGGATTATGAAAGACGCTGGTTTGAGTGAAGACGATTGGATTCAGACTCGACTTGATCAACTCAATTTGATCGACGAGAAGCGACTCACTGCTGTTTGCCATGGTCAGACGTACCAAAAACGGATGATCAAGGCTTTCAATAAGAAAGTCAGACGTCAAGTATACCAAGTCGGAGATCTCGTAATCAAGCGGATTATCTTGCCGCAAAGTGATCCCAGGGGAAAATGGACTCCTACTTACGAAGGACCATTTGTAATCAAGAGCTTCTTTTCTGGTGGTGCAATGATTCTGACCACCATGGACGGCGACGATTTTCCGCACCCTACGAACCCAGACATAGTCAAAAGATACTACGCATAAAATCACCCGACAAGTCGAAAACCCGAAAGGGCGACTTGGGCAAAAATGGGCATCCCGGTGAACCGAAAACCCGAAAGGGCGGTTCAGGCAAAAATTAGGGATAAAACAAAAAAATTTGTACACCCGGCAAGTCGAAAACCCGAAATGGCGGCTTGGGCAAAAAGGGGTTTCCCGGTGGATTGAAAACCCGAAAGGGCGATCCAGGCAAAAGTTAGGGAATTAAAGCCTATGACTATGTCTCGTAGGATCATTTTAAAGAACAATCTCTTCATCAACAAGCTCCAAGCTTCTGATCAATCCAGTCATCGGAGGATGAAGCAGCAAATGGACAGACATTCAGAGTTGTGAAGGCTATAGCAGAATGGGAATCCCATTGAATTGTTACACATAGCCATCTTTCTTTTGTATAAACTTTTTCAATTTTTTACGACAACATCCTCTTATTAGGATGTCTGTCTCCTTTGTACAAAGATACTCATAAAAAGTTAATACAAACACTTTTCCAAATACAGAAATTTGCTTTGTCTTCCTTTTGCTTCTTACACTTATGTTTAATTTGAGAAACGTCCAATGTTTTGTTAAATAGGCATATGCATTTGAACATAATCATTTTCTTACAAAATAAAGAAAAATGATTGCTGATAGGTTGAAGGTACAGATAGTTATCTTGAGGCCCTCTCAGAAGAGATCCCCAGCAGAATTAAACTCCAAATTCCTCAACAAGGTTAAAATCCAGAACTTAATTCCCCAAATAGAGTTAAACTTCAGGATCCTCAGCAGAACAAAAGCTTCCTCAAAGCTGATTTCCCCAGCCAGAGAGCCTTCCAGAACTTAATTCCCCTCAGGGTTAAGTTTCAGTTCCCCAGTGGAGCCCTAAAAATATGAAAATCCTATCCCCAGTGAAGTCAAAGCTGTTAATCCCCAGCGGAGCTAAAACTTCCGACTATCAATCCCCAGCGGAACCAGACTAGTGAACATTCTCCCCACAAAGATACTTCCCATCAGATTGAAGATTCTCAGTCTCACTCCTCCAGCATGAGTCTCCCAGGTTCTGAACTCCCCAGTAGAGATCATCAGAATTCTCATTCCCCACAAATCACCAAGGATTTTCAATTCCCATCAGTGGCCCTGAAATCCCTCAACCATTGAAGATCTTGCTCCCCAAGCAATCAGCAGTCAACAAGGATGTCCAAAGATCTCCAATCCCCAACATTTGTCAAGGATTTATCCTCCAAAACAAATTACATTTCAAGTTTCAAATTCCTTCATCACCTGCTGGAAGTTACAACCACCAACAGAATAACGGACAATTGAAGCTCCTAAAAATCTGTTCCTCTCAAGAATGAAGACTCTCATCCTTAAAACCTCAGAAGATTGGTATACTCCCAGTTTCTGACCGTTAACAGAATGAAGATTCTCATCCTTAAAACCTCAGAAGATTGGTATACTCCCAGTTTCTGACCCTTAACAGAATGAAGATTCTCATCCTTAAAACCTCAGAAGATTGGTATACTCCCAGTTTCTGACCGTTAACAGAATGAAGATTCTTATCCTTAAAACCTCAGAAGATTGGTATACTCCCAGTTTCTGACCCTTAATAGAATGAAGATTCTCATCCTTAAAACCTCAGAAGATTGGTATACTCCCAGTTTCTGACCGTTAACAGAATGAAGATTCTCATCCTTAAAACCTCAGAAGATTGGTATACTCCCAGTTTCTGACCCTTAACAGAATGAAGATTCTCATCCTTAAAACCTCAGAAGATTGGTATACTCCCAGTTTCTGACCGTTAACAGAATGAAGATTCTCATCCTTAAAACCTCAGAAGATTGGTATACTCCCAGTTTCTGACCCTTAATAGAATGAAGATTCTCATCCTTAAAACCTCAGAAGATTGGTATACTCCCAGTTTCTGACCGTTAACAGAATGAAGATTCTCATCCTTAAAACCTCAGAAGATTGGTATACTCCCAATTTCTGACCCTTAACAGAATGAAGACTCTCATCCTTGAAACCCCAGTAGATTGGCATACACCCAAGCTCCTGATATTCCCAACAGAATGAAGATTCTCATTCTCAAAGTGGCAGATAACCTGAATTCCTGATATTCCCAATAGAATGAAGATTCTCATTCTCAAAGTGGCAGATAACCTGAGTTCCTGATACTTCCCAACAGAATGAAGATTCTCATTCTCGAAGTGGCATACAACCCAAGCTCCTGATTCCCCCAACAACGGTCCCATGACTTCTCATCTTCAACGATCAAAAGATTCTTGCAACCCCCTGTAGCAGTCAAGGATTCACTTTCCCCGACAGTAGTCAAGAATCTATTATCTCCGGCAATCCAGGATTCATCTATCCTCAGCAAGACAGCTCATCAGCTTACATGCGCAATCATTACATTCATGTCATAAACATTGATATAACATGTATTGCATCATACATTTCATGCAACATAACTTTGTGTTTCAGCTAACATTTTACCCTTTTCAGGATAAGATTATTAAGCTTCAATTTCAACGACATACAGTTCAACAAACATTCCAGGTGGCATCTTTAAGCCCATCCCCGACAAGATTTTGTCTCCCCTCCAGATGGCATCTTTAAGCCCATCTCCAAATGGCATCTCTAAGCCCATTCCCGCATCTATGTTCTAACGAGTGCAAATTTACGGGCACTCTAGTGTCCAATCTCCTTTTACCTTCGAGACGCGAATGGAAAACTTGCCAATCTAACTCTTCAGGTTCAAGAAGATTGAACAGGGGCAACTGTTGTACCCCAAAATTTGCCCTCTCTCTTTTTCACAAGAAATCACAGCTTCAGGGTTTTCCTGATTTTTCAGATTAGTTTAAGAATCGGTCAAACAGACTTTTCTTATCAGTCAGACAAAATTAGGGGTTTTCATTGATTTTGAATTAGTCAGACAAAATTAGGGTTTCTTTTGATTTGTTTGAGTTTGGCTCAGGGTTTGATCAAGCAAACGCTTCTTTAACCTTAAATCAAGAATTAGGGTTTGCACGCGCATTCTCAGAAGAATTTGAATCCACAGTGTCTTAAATGGCTGTCACACTGCTTTGACGCCTGATTTCATTTTGTTTCTCAAAACCTGAACCTCTGGATTAGAAGCTGAGGCTTCTGGTTGGAAATTTGCAGTGTTTGGTTTAATCAGTAGAAGGAAAGGCATATGGACGTTTTTTTGATTAACTGTGTGTTGCACCCCAAAATTTGCCCTCCCATATTCTTCAAGAAATTGCCAAGCCAAGTCACAAAATTCCCCAAGGGTTGTGCAGTCCAACTATCTCCTATGCAGTCAAAACTAGGGTTTGTGTTCTGATCAAGAGAATGAAGTTTTCAATAGCCTAATAAAGTCTCATATGCTTACAAAGATGGTCAAGTATCCTCATATCAAGTTTCAAGGCATTCAGCTCAAAATTGCACAGTCAAAACCCTAAATTGCACTACAGTCAACTGTAGGGGCAAAATGGTCATTTGGCAGTCAAAAGTTCAAATTTTTGGTCAACATATCATTTTGAAGCCACAAACATCATTTGATCAATGCTTGATCATGATTCTCAAAATTTGGCTCAGAAATCATCAAAGATGCAAAAGTTACTATATTTGGACAGTTGAAAAAGTCAACTGAAATTGACCAGGGCATAACTTTCACATGGATTATCAGAAAAATTCCATCCAAAGCTCATTTTGAAGAGAAAGACATTTCCTACAACTAATCTTCATATTACAAGTCCAAGAAATGCTCTCACAAAAAGTTATCAATTTCAACATTATAGGTCATTTTCAAAAGTCAACAAAAAGGGACTTTAAGTCAAAGGCCATAACTTGAGATTGGTAAATCAAAATGACATGGGACAAAAGGAATTGGTTAGAGGACTCAAAGACCCTTTCAAAATGTCCAAGAACATGTGAAAAGCTTAAAAATTGAGCAAGTTATGCCTTGTGGAAGTTGGGAAATTTTTGGGAATTTTGAAAAGTCAACAATGGTTCAAATGACCTAAATTTGCTAATGGGCCCATTTTTCTTCCATGATTCATCATTCCAAGCCTATGCACGACCACTTGGCCCAAAGGGAAGTATTTTCTCATTTTTTATTTATTTATTTGAATTATTATTTATATTAATTCATTTAAATTATTTAAATACATGAAAAATATCAAACTTGACCTAAAAAATCTTTTCATGCATGTTTTACTCTCAATATCACGTGCACATCCCAATATGGCAAGATTTGGTTTGATTTGGCATGATTGAACAAAAATGCACATGAAAAAGATTCAAAAAGATCTTAAGGAAATCAAATATGCAAAACAATGAATGCCTTGGATTTTATTGAGTTTTCTTAACCTAATTGCCTCACTACATAATCATAATCACAACCCTAATGCTAAGACACTCCAAGCTGCGCCCAAGAACAGGTTACAAACTTGAAAATTCTCCATAAAAGCTAAAAACTGAAAAGCACTCTAGAGGTCGATTAAAAGCACCATTCTTGTCTCAATAGCTTCCTGAGACCTCACTGAACGTGCTCCAATAAAAAACAACCATAAAAGCTCCAGGAATTGGTACCTGTGACTCAAACTGTATGGCAAAAAATTCATAATCGTATATCATCTTTTAAGCATTTTTACAGCATTCTATTCATGGCATCATGTTTGTTTTGAGCTTCTGAAACTAACCATTGTGTTTGATTGAATTTTTACTGACCATACACGATGATGCCATGAGTGAAATTTAGGGTTTTCAGGTTGTGATTTTAGGGCTTTTGCAAAGAGGAAAAATCAAAGCTCCAGACCATGACCATTGGGTTCAGCGCATTGAGACGAGCATGGACCAAGCCTCGCGATTAATTTATGAACCACATAGCGCTAGTCGCTATTTTCTAGAAACACCCCTAAAACCACGCGTTAAAACTGTTGCCTTTGAGTTTGTGTTACAGGGGACGTGAAGAAGACGACATCGTGTCAATCAGCGATTCGTTGGTTTAAATTGCGCGCGTTTCTCTCCACTACGCGTTGGTTTTGCTTTTTGTTATTTATTTACTATAATATGTTAATTGAAACTTAATGGCTCAGCTGGCAGGTGTACGTGCGTGTGACCTTCATGACCTGGGTTCAAGTCCCAGGTCTGTACACTTTCAAATATTATTTTTCTCTAATTATTCCTATGCAGCGCTTGTGGTGGAGTGCATGATATGCCACCATCATCCAGACGTCCACGTACTTAGTAAAATCAGATCAATGGACAAGAATCAAAGAACACGCTACACTCAGGTCAACTGTTCCATACGCTTGGACAAAAGTCAAACAGGCCATGTTTTATTGGGCCAGAATTTCACCATCCATACCTCCATATTGGGACTACACCCCCACCCTGGTTTGCAAGTGTTTTTTTATTTTTCTCATATCTTTTTTTATTATTATTGTTATTTGTTTTATTGTTTTAGTTTAATTCAATATTTTTTACAATACATAAAAAATACAGAAAAATCAGAAAAAGATAAAAATATAATAGATTATTTTATTTTAATATTCTCATAAATAAATTAATATGTAATTATTTAGTTTAATTAGGTTACAACATTAATTCTTTTTTAATAAAAAATCCAAAAATATGTAGAATTAGGTTTAATGAATTCTTTTTATTCCTTTTTAATTTTCCCTTTTTTTACAATAATAATGTTTAGTTTATTTATTTTCTATAATTAAATTTTGCATGTAAATTAACTTAGATTTAAATTAGGTTAAAACTTAATATTTTCACAATAAACTTAAAAAACACTAGAATTAGGGTTTACACTTCAAATTTCATTCTAATAAATTCCTCTTCTTTTAAATCTTAAAAAACATAAAATACTAAAAAACATTTTCTTTTCAATTTTAATTTCAACCCTTCTTTAACTTTAAATTTTTTGCAAAAGGGTCCAACGCCCATGTTCGTAATTTATTTAATTTCGCGCATTTATTTTATGTCGTTTATTATAATTATGTAGTTCTCCCAAAGCGTTGTAACGATTTTATTTCTCGCACTTTTATTTTATTGCTTTATTTATTTTCCGTCAAATCGGGTCCGGTTTAATTTTGGCGATGTGGACCCGCGCCGTTTGTAATAGCCTTAGATTTACTTTTCCTCGCAAATATTAACTGTTAAATAAGCATGCAAGAATGAATGGCTTTAAAAATAAAATCAAGCGTAGATCACAACAAACATGACAAGACAAATATCAATGAAAACGACACACGAATCGCACACACCACCCCTAGGGTACGCCTCACTGTTGCCTTTCGAAAGGTGATCGTCGAGTAGAGGACGTCTTAGTAAGTCCTCATGATCCAGGAACCTGGCATGAGGGTAGCTTCTAAGGTGTCTTCCCATTGCTCCGGTGATCACCATGTCCCTAAAACTCGAATTGACCCGAACACCTCCAACGGTGGTGCTACCTACCTCTCAATGGTGGGATGGCACTACTTTAAAGGACATCTACACAGACGAATTCCTTAGGGTAGGTAGGTTCTCATGGATACTTGCTCTCTTCAAAACAAACTGAAATCTTTTCACACCAACACTTTTCAAAAGCTTTCAAAGCAAATTTTTCAAACACTCTGACGTACGAGTCGAACTGAAATTTTTCAAAGAAACTTTTTAAACCCACATTGAAAAGCAAACAAACATTTTTGAAAACACATTGAGCAAGTATCTAAGAGCCCATGGATAACCATGGATAGAAAGGGTGCTAACACCTTCCCTTTCTATAACCTACCTCCCGAACCGAGAGCAATCTCTATAAGGAATTTTTCTGTGCTTTTGTCCTTTCCATTTGGAGAAAATAAAAGACGGTGGCGACTCTTGCTTCCGCGACATTTCGCGAACCAGCGTTAAACAGTCAGTTCCAGATCCACCGATCACAGAACTGGCGACTCTGCTGGGGATAAACTTAAAGTGAGGTGTACCTTAGGGTTAGTTCATAACTGTGTTTTCAATTGTATTGACTTGTCTGCTTTAAATTTGTGGGTTGCATGGGAGTTACATAGATCCTAACCCGGATCTGGGGATACCCTGTTTAGGTAGCATAAGCTGTGAGGGACCTGTCCGGCGTATACCGACATGGGTGAAGCAGTGGCTACGTTGGTGTGGCGCCTTGGTCTGTACCGATATCCCTCGTGTTGAAACGAGGAGAATATGGGTCTTCCAAGGAGTCATCAAGCACCAACAGACCTTAGAACCTTAAATGACCCAACTTGGCCATTAGAACAGTAGCAGTATGTTACGCCCATTGAGGCTAAACTCTCGTGATGGTTCTGGCCGCAAGAAAAGATTGCGATGCTGGAGTTATGACCGATTGAGGGTAGTCAATGATATTGGGATCCTCTAAGAACCCGGTTACTTTGATAGGACAGGTTGAACCCACCAACTTCAAGAGGGTAATACCTAGACCTCATGCTGGCCTAAACTCTAAGGGCTTCTCTTGTGTGACTTGTGTGCCTTCATACTTGAACTACTTGTATGCTTATTGTCTGACCCCCGAGTTTCTTGCAGGTTTTGTTTATAGTCCTTCATAGGGACTCATAACAGGATTACTAAGTCTTGCAGGTTTTGTTTATAGTCCTTAATAGGGACTCATGACAGGGTTACTAAGTCTTGCAGGTTTTGTTTATAGTCCTTAACTGGGACTCATAACAGGGTTTACTAGATCTCTTGCAGGTTTTGTTTATAGTCCTTAATTGGGACTCATAACAAAGTATACTAAAATTCTTGCAGGGTTTGTTTATAGTCCTTAATTGGGACTCATAAAATGGTTTACCTACATCACCCCATGCATAGCATGACATCACACCATTGCATACCATTGCATACATCCTAACCCATTTCAAGGATCTCAAGGGCTTGTGATGCAGGTCATGATAAATCAAACATCTAGCCAGGGGCAAAGAGGATTTATTTTCCTCTAGCCAAGGGTGTCAGGGGCTATGACCCACTGGATATGGTGAGCCTTTGACCCTTGATGAAGGACTCTCAACAATATGCAGTGCCTTCAGTCAAGCTACCGGTTTCAGATTCTAACAAGTTTCTTGTTTACCCCGCGAGATCCTTGAAAACATTGCATGCATATCATACATATCATTGCATTACAGGTACCCGTTCTTTGCAGGTCACTTACCCTTCTCGCTGTTTATTTCAGCCATGGCTTCCCAACAAGATAACCAGGACTTTCTTGCTCAAGAGACTCGGTTCTGGGAAACCCTCCTAAATCTATCCAAGGGGCAGGAGGAGCTAAGGATACTTCTCACGGAGACCTTCGTCAGGGGCAGTGCTGAGGATGAAAAGCTGGAACACCTACAAGCTGAGATGGATGCTATGAAAGCCCAGATGCTGAGGCAGAGGAATGCCATTCAAGGCTTAGCTCAAAGACAAGACGAGCTCCGGTTTCTCGTCAACCAACTGCTTCAGGGTAACCAATTGGGGCAAATATCTAAAGGTAAAAAGCCATTCATCATCCGATCATCCTCGAGACAAGAGGATAAGGGGAAAGCTCCTCAAATGGCTCCAGTGCCACAAATTCAGCATCAACCTCACCAGCTTCAGCCAGATAAGCCCAGAAGGCAATTCACCCCGCTCAACATATCGCTGTATCAAGCTTTGCAACGCCTATTGAGGTTGAATCTGATCACATTAAGGGCTCATCCCCGGAACCCCAACACAACATCTCCTGCCTATGATCCCTATAAGAGGTGTGCCTACCACTCTGCTAGCCCAGGACATGATACCAATGAATGTTGGGATCTGAGGAACAAAATCCAGGACCTGATCAATGAAGGGGCATTGGAGTTCACACAAGATGGACAGGCTGAATTTTTCTACCGTTCCTCCAAGGCTCATCAGTTGAAGTGACAAGCTCCGAGACTAGGAAACTTTTGTTCATTCGAATGTTCAAGTTGTGTTTTTCTTTTGACCGTTCAAACATTTATTCATGTTAAAACATTGTTATTCCATTAATACATCGCTTATGTCTGCTTTGAATCAATATATTCGCATTCACTATATGCAAATTGTTTCATATTTTTTCTGATGTCAACTCTCGTTAATTCTAAGCCTCTTGAGGGAGGATGACGAAAACGATACCATAATCTACAGTATGCTTTTGAACAGACCCCGCTGATGAGGTACAGGCATTGTTTCAATTCCTAAACACTGGAGTTATAAGGATGATAATCCCTCGTCAACCCACCTGAGCCAAAGAGGTAGGAGTTTTATTTTCGAAAATTGAAACCCTTAATCATAACCTGGGGCAGGGTAGGCTTCTCAGTTGATCCAAGTGCATAACAAATGGCACCAAAGGAGTCCTTACAAAACGAAGAAATACAATGATGGTTCCGAACAGTCATAAGGACAGGCAGTCATCATCAAAATTCATGAAAAGCCCAAAAAGTCTAAACCTACAAAGGGGACTTATGAAACTGGGGCATCCCGCTGACTGTGATTCCAAAAAAGGAAACAGTTCAGGCAAAAAAAGAAAAGGATAACAAAATCAAGAAAGAGGTCTCACAAACCCTCAACCAAAGCAAAAAATGACCGCCTATTCCAAATAAATCATCAATATCTGAACCATCACCGGAAAATCAGAGCAAAGACTCAAACAAGGTCTAACGCACGATCAACTGAGTTTAGGTTTGGAGAACATCACGAAGAGCGGGTGGGTACAAATAATTTGAGCCTTTATCCTTTGTTTCTTAAACCGTGAACCAGGCCACGTTATAACCCTTAAAAGTCCTAGCTGAAGCATGGGTTAGCTCGAAAGCATACTGTCACGAAAGGTATCCTGACTCCTTAAGGCTCACAATAAAATAACGAGTTGACATCACGTTTTACAAACAATCACTTGTTTTATGAAAAAGAATGCATTTTCAAAATCTTCAAGACAGACATAAGCTTTGCATTTTTAACATAACTTTGTTTGCATATGACTATTTGTTTGAACAGCAGGGAAATTCGCACGATGAATACCTAATGAACAGAAGTACTTCCAATCAAGGGGCAGACAAGATCATTGTCCATCATCTGGGGCAGTCCAATCAAGATTCGGAGAATCTCTCAAAAGGCCAAATAGCCTGGGGCAAATCTCCGCTTGAGTCACTTGGGGCACTCCAGCAACGGATCTTGCCTAATCAGACACCTTCTGGTGGCACGACAAAACACTTCTAACAGGGGCAACTCCCTACATTCTGAGAACGGATATAGTCGGAAAAATACTACGCACAATCAAAGACCCGCTAGGTTGACATACCTAGGCAAAAATTAGGGCTTCCCGGCGAACCAAAAGGGTTCGGGCAAAAGAAGGGATGAAATAAAAAAATCTGTACACCCGGCAAGTCGAAAACCTGAAAAGGCAGCTTGGGCAAAAATGGGTATCCCGGCGGACTGAAAACCCGAAAGGGCGGTCCAGGCAAAAGTTAGGGATCAAAGCGTACGACTATGTCCTGTTATCTTGTCACCTGCCTACCAGAAGAAGGTTTGACCCTCAACAACTACCGGTACCTCACAGGTCTTCCTCCCCCACCTCAGAAGCAGGGGCAATGATGAGCTATCCAAGCAAGCTAATTGTCATGTCCTCCAAAGGTACCAAGGTAACCTCAGCTAAAGAACATAACCAACATGTCTCAATTCCCCAAAGAGTAAGTCAGCAGTCAGTGCATCCTTCTCCAAGCAGAGTATCAAATCCCAAGGAAATTGAGTATCCTCCCGTAGATCTCAACACTTCCCCAGCAGCAATACATATGTACTTAACAAGCATACCCGGCAGTCTTGGCCTAAAGATTGTTCCCCGGCGGTATCTCAATATTCAAAGGAATCACTTCCCCAACATATCAAAACTTCCCCAAAAGAGTCAAGTCCAATCCAGTTCCCCAGGAAAATTGGAACTCATATCCCCAAGCAGCAAGCTTATCCCCAATAAATTCTGGAAGCTTATCCCCTCGCAGAGCACGAACGCGTCGCCCGGCTTTATTCAAAGAGTTATTTCCTCAACAGGATATAACTGGGTTATCCTCAGCCAAAAGCCACGGAAAGAGCGTCGTCGACAAAGTCTTCTTACCCCAGCGAAGTCTATCAACACTTCCAACAATAAGGGTATCCCCAGCAAGTTATTATCAATTCAGCAAAAGTATCTCTTTCCCCACAGAGTATTGCTCCCCAGCATGGTCGTTAGAGTATCGTTTCTCCCCGCAGAATCCTTCACTTGCCAAGTTTACTCCGCAACGAAGTCATCTTCTCCTACCGGTATTCTTGCAACTATCATCCCCAGCGGAAGCAAAATCAATACTTCAACATCAGCCCAGGATACGACTTCCCGGCACCCGTCAAGGATCTACTTTCCTAGACGAAAACATTCATAAAACATCATACATATCATTATAGCATGCATAACGCATCATATCATACAAATCTCATTTATGTTGAGAACATCATTGCTTGATCCATAGCATGCATTGCATACGACTGACCTTTACCTTTCAGGAAAGACGCAGTTAGAATGCTCAAACATATTTCAAAGCCTTCTCTAGTTCAGCTAAATCGACTCCCAACAGATTTTTCTGATAAAGACCCAGCAGAACCTACGGTCCCCTCTCCGACAAGTGCGTGAGGTGGTAATTCCTTCTTCAGATGTTTCCCTCTCCGACGATGAGCGTGAGGTGATAGTCTCTTATGGTCCCCTCTCCGACGGTGTGTGAGGTGGTAATTCCTTCTTCAGATGTTTCCCTCTCCGACGATGAGCGTGAGGTGATAGTCTCTTATGGTCCCCTCTCCGACGGTGTGTGAGGTGGTAATTCCTTCTTCAGATGTTTCCCTCTCCGACGATGAGCGTGAGGTGATAGTCTCTTATGGTCCCCTCTCCGACGGTGTGTGAGGTGGTAATTCCTTCTTCAGATGTTTCCCTCTCCGACGATGAGCGTGAGGTGATAGTCTCTTATGGTCCCCTCTCCGACGGTGTGTGAGGTGGTAATTCCTTCTTCAGATGTTTCCCTCTCCGACGATGAGCGTGAGGTGATAGTCTCCTATGGTACCCTCTCCGACGGTGTGAGGTGGTAAGTCCTTTTTTAGATGTTTCCCTCTCCGACGATGAGCGTGAGGTGATAGTCTCCTATGGTACCCTCTCCGACGGTGTGTGAGGTGGTAAGTCCTTTTTCAGATGTTTCCCTCTCCGACGATGAGTGTGAGGTGATAGTCTCTTATGGTTCCCTCTCCGACGGTGTGTGAGGTGACAATTCCTTTTCCTACGATTCCCTCTCCGACGGCGAGTGAGGTGATTCCCTTTCAGATTATAATGGCCTATGGTTCTCGTTCCGATCCTGCGAAGATGGTAATTCCCGCCAAGGTTTTTCTCAACGAGCGTTGTTGAAGTTAAAATCACCCAAGGTTCTCTTACCATTCATGCTAAGGCAGTAACCATACCTGGTTCATTCATCATCTTATGAAGCTCCAGACCCAGCTCCTGTAACCAGTCAGGACATATCTATACCAAGCATCTAAAAATCAGCTCCTGCAACGTGTCAGGTACTCATTTTTCTTTTGCAGGTATGCAGGTTCTCGCTAAGGAATCTTCTACGTGATCAACATCCAGATGGCATCTATAAGCCCATCGTCCTATCCAACAATCTCCAAATGGCATCTATAAGCCCATTCCCCCATCACACTGCTACTATGTGAGCGCAAATTTCTGGGCACTCTAATGTCCAATCATCTTCTACCCTCGGATTACGAAAGGCACGTCAGCCAATCTGCATCCTCAGGTCTAAGAAGATTGAACAGGGGCAACTGTTGCACCCCAAAATTTGCCCTCCCATATTCTTCAAGAAATTGCCAAGCCAAGTCACAAAATTCCCCAAGGGTTGTGCAGTCCAACTGTCTCCTATGCAGTCAAAACTAGGGTTTGTGTTCTGATCAAGAGAATGAAGTTTTCAAAGGCCTAATCAAGTCTCATATGCTTACAAAGATGGTCAAGTATCCTCATATCAAGTTTCAAGGCATTCAGCTCAAAATTGCACAGTCAAAACCCTAAATTGCACTACAGTCAACTGTAGGGGCAAAATGGTCATTTGGCAGTCAAAAGTTCAAATTTTTGGTCAACATATCATTTGAAGCCACAAACATCATTTGATCAATGCTTGATCATGATTCTCAAAATTTGGCTCAGAAATCATCAAAGATGCAAAAGTTACTATATTTGGACAGCTGAAAAAGTCAACTGAAATTGACCAGGGCATAACTTTCACATGGATTATCAGAAAAATTCCATCCAAATCTCATTTTGAAGAGAAAGACATTTCCTACAACTCATCTTCATATTCCAAGTCCAAGAAATGCTCTCACAAAAAGTTATCAATTTCAACATTATAGGTCATTTTCAAAAGTCAACAAAAAGGGACTTTAAGTCAAAGGCCATAACTTGAGATTGGTAAATCAAAATGACATGGTACCAAAGGCATTGGTTATATGACTCAAAGACCTTTTCAAAATGTCCAAGAACGTGTGAAAAGCTTAAAAATTGAGCAAGTTATGCCTTGTGGAAGTTGGGAAATTTTTGGGAATTTTGAAAAGTCAACAATGGTTCAAATGACCTAAATTTGCTAATGGGCCCATTTTTCTTCCATGATTCATCATTCCAAGCCTATGCACGACCACTTGGCCCAAAGGGAAGTATTTTCTCATTTTTTATTTATTTATTTGAATTATTATTTATATTAATTTATTTAAATTATTTAAATACATGAAAAATATCAAACTTGACCTAAAAAATCTTTTCATGCATGTTTTACTCTCAATATCACGTGCACATCCCAATATGGCAAGATTTGGTTTGATTTGGCATGATTGAACAAAAATGCACATGAAAAAGATTCAAAAAGATCTTAAGGAAATCAAATATGCAAAACAATGAATGCCTTGGATTTTATTGAGTTTTCTTAACCTAATTGCCTCACTACATAATCAGAATCACAACCCTAATGCTAAGACACTCCAAGTTGCGCCCAAGAACAGGTTACAAACTTGAAAATTCTCCATAAAAGCTAAAAACTGAAAAGCACTCTAGAGGTCGATTAAAAGCACCATTCTTGTCTCAATAGCTTCCTGAGACCTCACTGAACGTGCTCCAATCAAAAACAACCATAAAAGCTCCAGGAATTGGTACCTGTGACTCAAACTGTATGGCAAAAAATTCATAATCGTATATCATCTTTTAAGCATTTTTACAGCATTCTATTCATGGCATCATGTTTGTTTTGAGCTTCTGAAACTAACCATTGTGTTTGATTAAAATTTTACTGACCATACACGATGATGCCATGAGTGAAATTTAGGGTTTTCAGGTTGTGATTTTAGGGCTTTTGCAAAGAGGAAAAATCAAAGCTCCAGACCATGACCATTGGGTTCAGCGCATTGAGACGAGCATGGACCAAGCCTCGCGATTAATTTATGAACCACATAGCGCTAGTCGCTATTTTCTAGAAACACCCCTAAAACCACGCGTTAAAACTGTTGCCTTTGAGTTTGTGTTACAGGGGACGTGAAGAAGACGACATCGTGTCAATCAGCGATTCGTTGGTTTAAATTGCGCGCGTTTCTCTCCACTACGCGTTGGTTTTGCTTTTTGTTATTTATTTACTATAATATGTTAATTGAAACTTAATGGCTCAGCTGGCAGGTGTACGTGCGTGTGACCTTCATGACCTGGGTTCAAGTCCCAGGTCTGTACACTTTCAAATATTATTTTTCTCTAATTATTCCTATGCAGCGCTTGTGGTGGAGTGCATGATATGCCACCATCATCCAGACGTCCACGTACTTAGTAAAATCAGATCAATGGACAAGAATCAAAGAACACGCTACACTCAGGTCAACTGTTCCATACGCTTGGACAAAAGTCAAACAGGCCATGTTTTATTGGGCCAGAATTTCACCATCCATACCTCCATATTGGGACTACACCCCCACCCTGGTTTGCAAGTGTTTTTTTATTTTTCTCATATCTTTTTTTATTATTATTGTTATTTGTTTTATTGTTTTAGTTTAATTCAATATTTTTTACAATACATAAAAAATACAGAAAAATCAGAAAAAGATAAAAATATAATAGATTATTTTATTTTAATATTCTCATAAATAAATTAATATGTAATTATTTAGTTTAATTAGGTTACAACATTAATTCTTTTTTAATAAAAAATCCAAAAATATGTAGAATTAGGTTTAATGAATTCTTTTTATTCCTTTTTAATTTTCCCTTTTTTTACAATAATAATGTTTAGTTTATTTATTTTCTATAATTAAATTTTGCATGTAAATTAACTTAGATTTAAATTAGGTTAAAACTTAATATTTTCACAATAAACTTAAAAAACACTAGAATTAGGGTTTACACTTCAAATTTCATTCTAATAAATTCCTCTTCTTTTAAATCTTAAAAAACATAAAATACTAAAAAACATTTTCTTTTCAATTTTAATTTCAACCCTTCTTTAACTTTAAATTTTTTGCAAAAGGGTCCAACGCCCATGTTCGTAATTTATTTAATTTCGCGCATTTATTTTATGTCGTTTATTATAATTATGTAGTTCTCCCAAAGCGTTGTAACGATTTTATTTCTCGCACTTTTATTTTATTGCTTTATTTATTTTCCGTCAAATCGGGTCCGGTTTAATTTTGGCGATGTGGACCCGCGCCGTTTGTAATAGCCTTAGATTTACTTTTCCTCGCAAATATTAACTGTTAAATAAGCATGCAAGAATGAATGGCTTTAAAAATAAAATCAAGCGTAGATCACAACAAACATGACAAGACAAATATCAATGAAAACGACACACGAATCGCACACACCACCCCTAGGGTACGCCTCACTGTTGCCTTTCGAAAGGTGATCGTCGAGTAGAGGACGTCTTAGTAAGTCCTCATGATCCGGGAACCTGGCATGAGGGTAGCTTCTAAGGTGTCTTCCCATTGCTCCGGTGATCACCATGTCCCTAAAACTCGAATTGACCCGAACACCTCCAACGGTGGTGCTA
Organism: Vicia faba; assembly: GCA_948472305.1. Lineage (NCBI taxonomy): Eukaryota > Viridiplantae > Streptophyta > Magnoliopsida > Fabales > Fabaceae > Vicia > Vicia faba. The sequence goes on along the minus strand of OX451735.1, from coordinate 520,236,798 downwards.
CCTACCTCTCAATGGTGGGATGGCACTACTTTAAAGGACATCTACACAGACGAATTCCTTAGGGTAGGTAGGTTCTCATGGATACTTGCTCTCTTCAAAACAAACTGAAATCTTTTCACACCAACACTTTTCAAAAGCTTTCAAAGCAAATTTTTCAAACACTCTGACGTACGAGTCGAACTGAAATTTTTCAAAGAAACTTTTTAAACCCACATTGAAAAGCAAACAAACATTTTTGAAAACACATTGAGCAAGTATCTAAGAGCCCATGGATAACCATGGATAGAAAGGGTGCTAACACCTTCCCTTTCTATAACCTACCTCCCGAACCGAGAGCAATCTCTATAAGGAATTTTTTTGTGCTTTTGTCCTTTCCATTTGGAGAAAATAAAAGACGGTGGCGACTCTTGCTTCCGCGACATTTCGCGAACCAGCGTTAAACAGTCAGTTCCAGATCCACCGATCACACTGTGCAATGTTTATGGTTAATTGGAACACCGAGTTTATTATTGGTTAGTGCGAAGTTGCAAGACTACAGTGTTTATTGATTATTTATAGTTTCTAAAGTTAAGATTATTGGGAAAAACTTCCAATTATTATGACTTAAGAAATTAAATAATTAAATAAGCAATGGCAGAAGAATTAAAACAGATATTTGACAAAGAAATTTTTTTATTCATTTTTAATTGTTTGTTACAAATATTATTTGAACACTGTAAATTTATTTACAATTGTTTACAATAATATTATTACAATGATTAAAAGTAAATTAAAACTATATCCTAATTCTCTGGAAATCTTCATCTTCTACTAATTGCATCCTTTGCTCAACTGATCCTTATCTGCAAAGACAAAAAAGAAAGAAGTCAACACAGATAAATTTAAAAAAAAAGCATTTTCAGACAGTTAATCATAAAAACTCATCATTAAAGATTTTGGCCGGAATCAGTTTATTCGTCCTCTCTGCAAATCGCAAGAAGATGTTTCTTCTTGGTTCACAAAGAGGAAAGCAATGTTTTACAAGCATATGAATTATTTTGCAAAATGCACAAAGCTAAATTACAAAGTGCAAACTGAAAGGCCAAACAAACTGCATATGCCAAACAATTACAAAGTTCAAACTGAAAAGCAAGTTGCTCACGTCCAAAATGCCAACTAAACTGTCAAAACTGTCCAAAGAAGCAAACCAAATTGTCAAAGAGGCAAACTAAGTCACAAATACAAAGCTGTCAACAAAACAATGTCAACTAAGCTGTAACTGTCAAAAGCGGTCAACAAGCACACAAAAGCAAGGCAGGAAATCTGGAGGTATGCAGAGGAAAGACAAATGCAAGCAAGCTTGTGAAGAATACATTTTTATCCATCATTTTCCAGGTCAAAGTCTTTTCAGAAAAAAAGAGAGATATTCTAAGCAAAGATGTGCTTTCTGTGGAGAGAGAAAAAGAGGGAAAAGTAGCAGGCTTATAGTTTTCCAGGCAGGCTTAAAGATAAATATAACAAAATCAGAACACTGTCAGAGGGGGGCAGAATACACATAGAAGAAGATATCACAAAAAACTGTAAACCTCAAGCTTTGCAACCTGTTAAAACATTGAAGCCTGTTCCAAGCTTGGATCCTAAGAAAACAACAAACAACCTGCCTATTTACATAACATAAACGAGAAGCCTAACAAACACACCAGAAAAAAGCCAAGCAAAAACACAAGCCTGTTTCCAAGCATCCTGCATCAAAAACCTCTCAAAAGCAAACAAGCTTAGAAACTGAAGCAAGCCTTCAAATCAAAAAGCCTTTCAAAGCCAAAGTTACAAACATTCAACCTGCCTTAAAAGCTTACAAACTGAAGCAAGCCTTCAAATTAAAAAGCCTTTCAAAGCCAAAGTTACAAACATTCAACCTGCCTAAAAACCAATAAAAGCAAACCTGTCAAAACTATACAGCATTCAAGCTTCCCAACAAACCTGTCTCAAGCCTTATTCAAACAAAACTCAAACAAGCAATCAAAAAGCCTGTAAAAAATATAACAGAAATAAGCTTAAAAGCTTGTTCATCCAAAAGCTTGCTTCAAGCTAAAACACGAGCCTGTCAAGGCCTAAACCCCAACAAACTGTACAACATTAACACATCCAAATATCCAAACCAAGTCAGAATCAAACAAATCCTAAACACCCTCAGAACCATGTTTATCACAGGGCCAACATCAACATTCTCAGAAACAGGCAACTCATAAGCAAAGTTCATCAAAGAGCATCATCAATTAAACATTCAGAGGCAAGCGATCAGAAGAGGAAAAGAAGCTATACAGGCATTTTCAAATTCAAGCATCATCATTAAACGAAAGCAAGATACAAAGTACCAGGCAAGCTAGCAAACTCTCACCATCACGTACTCCCTCCTCCTCCGGCCACCTGAGACGCGCCGCCGTCCTCCTCCGTCTCCTCTCCAAAGGTAGTAATTCCTCCCTTTTCTTTAACACCTCATACAAACATCAAATAACAAAAGATCAGAATATGAACATCAATAACATGCAAAACTGAAAACCCTAAAAGCGTGTTAAAACCGAAACTGTCACCTTTTCTCATCACTGCCTTGTTCAACCATGGAGAGAGGGAAGATGGATGGTGGCGTCTGGTAGCAGAAGCGAAGAGATTCATTCAGAAGCTTGACTCAAGAAAGATGAAGAGGACAAAGAAGAAGAGGATGGGAGCGGCGCCGTTCGTTCACACAAACCCTATTCTGAAACAAAACAATTCCAACCCTAAACAAATTTGTCAAACATTGGGCCTCTGCCCCACAAAAACGCCTAAGCCCAATGATTCTGACACCTTACCCCTCCTGGCGCGTTACACCCCCCTTGTTTTAATCTGCATTGGGCCTGCCATGTACATAATCCCTAAGGCCCATTTAAACCCTTTTTTTTTTTACAAATCAATCTTTTATATTATCACTTTATTTTCTGTTTTATATAACTTAATTCCTTTTCTTTTTTTTTCTTGTTAAATAAATAATATATTAATGTTTCATATTAAATTTATTTTAACAATATTTTTATTACACTTAAAATATGTAAATATTAGATTTATTAGGTTAATAATTTTTTTTTTGTCTTAAAAACTCTTTTGTTTAATAAGTCTTTTTATATAAATTTCTAAAAAACATTAACAAAAACAATAGATTTTTTAAGTTAAAATTTTCTTTTCACTAAAACTTTTGTTTATATATAATTATCAAAAACATAAATAAATAATAATAATACTTAACAATTGCATTAGGTTAACATTTTTACTCACTTGTAAATAATCATGTGCATCTTACATACTTTTATTTCTCTTTGATTCTTATACATTGTTATATTTTATATTGAGAATGCGATTCGATTTGGTTGTAAATATTATTTGGACACTATTATTCCGACAAGTCTCATCCCCCATTTGTAAATATTTGTATCCCCATCCCCATAATCCTGTTGTAATAATTTAGGACTTTAAAATTCCGCATTTAAAAGCTTTCAAATTATGCCATGATAGACCTAGGGTTTGTATGTAAATAAAACTAACAAATAGTTTGACCTAAACACAAAGATAAATGCATGAAAATCAATACACAAACCACACTTGCACCCCTAGGGTAATCCCGCTTGTTGCCTTCAAAAATGGGCCATGTTTGCATGTTGGGTTCTTTGGCAAAACAAAAACAAATCAAATGATCATAGTCCCTCGATGACGCTTTTGAAGTTGCCTAAAAATGATCAAGTCCCTTAAAGGAAAATTGCCAAAGACACTTGGCACCATTGCATTCATGGTCTATACGATGACCCGCGCCCGTCCCGTTAACAACCTAACACAAGGTTGTTCACCAAATACGATGGTGAAACAACACTGTTAAAAGGGTCAAAAACATGAGAAAGATCTTTGAGTAAATTTAGGGGTAGACAACTCTTAGTTACTTGATCAAACTTGCAAAACACACTTGTCTACTTTCAAAAACACACTCCACAACACAACTTTCAAAAAGAAACTTTCAAAAACATTGAAACATCTTTTCAAAAAGACACATACCTTTGTAAAACATTCGAGTAAAGAATTGTTACAACGGTTTCCTAGACAAGGCATCTTTTTCAAAACATTTTCAAAACCACACACACAAAGCACCATTTCACACAATTGAAAATCAAGGCAAGTGATCTAAAACAAGTAACTAAGAGCCCATGGATAACCATGGATGAAAAGGATGCTAGTACCTTCCCTTTTCATAATCTACCCCCCGAACCCACGAAAACATCTCAAAGGTTTTTCCTGTGCTTTTTAACCTTTCCTTAGGATAAATAAAAAGTCGGTGGCGACTCTTGCTAAACCGAACAAGTGCGAATACAAACGCAAACCTCAAGTCAGTTCTCCCACCGTATCACAGTATGTATTCTGGATTACCTAGTTTTAGATGGATGAGGAGAATCACACTCTTTATTTTGGGTAGATGAGTTCTATGTCCTAAGAGTCCAAGTCTGTGGCAAGCATCAATGATCGAGCCAAACTTGGGTACATAACTAAGTATGAATCATGAAATAGACTGAATTGGTTTATCTTGGAAGTAGTTGATAAGAGTTATAAATTATGAGTTGTACAGTTAACTAGCCTCCGTGTGGTAAGTGTTCAATGGATATTAAGTACGGAAATGACCCAAGTTGGTAAGTGTGTGAGAATGTCAAAGTTTAACTTGAGTGTTGTTATTGGTTAGCAAGAGTGAGAGTAGTTTATTGGAAGTCCTGTTGTCGTTGCCTTCAGGAGTAGTGTTGGATTGTTTGATCAAGGATGATGACATTCACACTTTATTGGCACTAAGTATATTAGAAATTAAATCGGTGAATCTTTATGGATGTGTGAGCTTGAGAATAAGATTGCAAGTTAATCCAGGTTAGAGGATTATTTTGGAATTAGAGTTTATGGGGATGTCCTGTGTAATGGTTTTATGTTGATACGTCGGAGAAGTTATACGCCTTGGGAGCTAACTTCATGAACCCTACTCAGTGTGAGTAAGTCTCAGGCATATCACTTATATGATTAATGAGAATCATAAAGAGTAAAGTTAAAAAAATTTACCAAGTGGTGATCTCCGGAAGATCAGTTCATTATCCTGCTCAGTGACGAGGAGGTATATTAAGTAGTTATGGTATGACATTAAGATAGTTCACTCAGATACATGGCCTTGAAGGTAGAACCCCATGAGAGTTCTACTAGATGTATACAATACTACTATATATTATTGATATGACTTATGAATGATTATATTAAGAAGGATTGTGAATTGATGAATTTTGGAAGTTAAGTACATAACTCAGACTGCATATGAGTGTGAAATGAGTCAGAATAATTTTCTGTGAGATGAAGTAATACGCGGGAGATGAATGGTTTTGGATATGAAGTGCAATGTTATCTCAAGATGTGGGACCAAGTTGTGTAGATTTGTGAGTAGCAATGGAAACTCACATTTGCATTCTTGAGGTTAAATTTCTTTGGTAGCATTGTCTCGTTGATGGCTTGAAAATTCTAGATAGTTTTATGTTGTTGGTTGGTTGAACTCTCGTGTCAGCAGAACCCGTGAGTGGGTCAAAATCCTATGAAGGATTTAGAATGGAATGTAACATTAAGGCTCTAGTATTTTTAGACTAAGTCGGATTATTACTACCCAGTGTAGAAGATTATGAATATGTTGTTTTCATGGTCGCGGTAGTGTGATTCATGTGTACCTAACTGCGGAAATATTGGTCATATTTTTCATGGTGTTCAATTAGAACTTGCACAACAAAGAGTTTTTATGAAAAAGGTTGGTGAAGCCTTGGGGAGGATCAGAGAGTTAACTACTCATAGGAATGGAAGTAAGACAATCTTATGAAAAGTGTTTTATCTTGTTGGACTAGTATGAGAGAAGTAGAACATCAGGTGTATACGTGGTAATTTGTAGTATCAAGTCAAGTGAGGTTGATAAAGTTTTTTAAATCAAGTGAGATTGATAAAGTTTTTTATTGATAATCTATGCATGATTCTTGTTGGTTTTCCATGTTTATTCGCATGTTAAAAATAAAAGTTTCTTATTTCCACCATAATTCAAGAACTGTGAATTTGATTATTATGAGACTTGAAACATTGGAAAGATAATTCAATAAGGTATTGCATGCTGATGAGAAACCATAAATTAAATCGAAGATGATTTGTTGAAGAAATTATACGAGAAAAGTTGATAGTTGTGTGTGTAGTTTATGGAACTAGTAAGGTATCTCATAAAGTCTTATTAAGTATGGACTATCTAATCAGAGTAAGGTGTTGTGGTTAAGAATTTTGGTTAACTCAGTTCAGCGAAGAGTAAGTAGCAGACTTAGAGTATATCAGTGACATACAGCTCATAACAGAATGTCGGATGGGTTGAGTATAAAAAGGTTAGAAGTTAATTGAAGATTGGAAATAAGAGTATGTTAAGTTTCAAGAATTTTTTATAATTCATGAAAGAATGGAATTTTGGCAGTAAAGATAATTTGAGAATTTGAGTATGTCAGAGGATTAGACAGGAAGCGAAGTCAAGTATTGATCTGAGAAGGTGATGTAAGGAGATTTCTTTTCTTTACTTGGACAAAATTCGAAGGTGGATTTCAATTTAAGGGAGGGAGAGTGTAATGTCCCATATTCCCTTAAATGCTCAGTTGGATGTCGGAAGATATAAGTTGAGACAAACTGAGTTCTTAAATGCTCTATCAATACAAAAAATACTCTCATTTGTGACGTGAAATTCACGTCACAACGTGAAAAATCACGTCACAACTCCTAATTTGCGACGTGAGTGATCACGTGGCTGGGGAACAGGTGGCAATTTATTTGCGACGTGATTTTCATGTCACAAAGTTGTGACGTGAAAATCACGTCGCAACATATTTTTATAGACATTCTGACTTTGCAGTGACAGCAGACGCAACAGAAGGAATGCAGAAAAAGCAATTTATTTGCCACATGATTTTCATGTCACAAATTAGTGACGTGAAAATCACGTCGCAAATTAGTAACCATTCACACTTTTTCTTTGTTCAACTTTTGTTTTTTTTTTTTTATAAAAAAAATAAGTTGCGACGTGATTTTCACGTCACTAATTTGTCACGTGAAAATCACGTCACTAATCTTTTCATTTTTATTTTTTAATATTATATACTGAAATTTAATACTCACTATATATATATATATATATATATATATATAAATTTAATATATAAAAATATAAATTTTCGTTTTATTATTATTATTAATATTTTTTATATTTTGTTTTATAATATAAATACCATTTATTTAATAAATATAAAATAAATTTGTATAATATATACATAATTTCGTTTTAAATAAAATTCTAAAATATATTTCTGTTTTATTTTTCATTTATAAAAATTATAATATTAATTTACTAACAACTTTTACAAAATAAATATTAAATTTAACCTAAATAATCAATCAATAATCCTGAAAAAATATCAAATTAAAAAAAAAATTATAAAAATATCTCTCTTGAATCTCCTTCAATCTTCTTGTTCTATCTTTTTCAAACCCTCTTCAATGTTCTTCAATCTTCTTCTTGTTAGAACAAGCACAAAACCTTGTATGTGAATCAATGGAGATGATGGATAATTTTGGTGAAATTAGAGGATTGGGGAAGATCAAGTTTAGAGAGAATAGAGATTAATTGAGAGGGTAAAAAATCATATGGCATTAATTCCATTCAACATGTTACAAAATGTATATATAGTGCCTGCTAACACTAAACAAAGTAACAAAACAGGGTTTCCTGCAGCATACTGGCAGCTTTTCCAAAATAGCTTCTCAAATAAGCTATTCTCCAAAAACACTTCAAAACCAATTACACTGCATTTGACTTATTCTAATCATTCAACACACCACCTTAAGTCAAATGCTCAATGTTCTTCATGCCCAACCTCACCACGAGTCGCTTGAAAACATCATTCGTAACCGCTTTCGTCAACAAGTCCGCGACCTGTTCTTCACTTCTGCAGTAGCTCAAACGTAACTGTCCAGAACTTACTAAATCTCTCAAGTAATGGAATCTCATCTCAATATGCTTGCTCCTCCCATGTGCTATGGGATTCTTAGCAAGGTTGATGGCTGAAACATTGTCCACCAACAGCAGAACAGCTCCTCTCGTGTTGCTGTCCAGCTCACGCAGCAGGTTCACTAGCCACACAGCTTGGCATGCACATAACGAAGCTGCGATATACTCCGCCTCACAAGAAGAGAGAGCAACCACCGGCTCCTTTTTAGAACACCAAGAGATTGATGCTCCTCCGAACATAAAAACATAACCGGCCGTTGATTTCCGATCGTCCTTATCTCCACACCAATTGGAGTCGGTGTATCCGAGTAATTCACAACTTTTGCCCATGTCACTTGCAGGAAATAAAATCCCACAGCCAAGAGTACCTTTCACATATCTAAGGATCCTCTTAACCGCTGCCAAGTGTGATACCTTCGGCCTCTCCATGAACCTACTTGCAATACCGACACTAAACGCTAAATCTGGCCGCGTATTGCACAAGTAACGCAATGATCCTATCAATCTCCGGTATTGAGTAGGATCCACATCTTGCTCATCTTCACTCTTGGACAGCTGTAAACGTGCCTCGGCTGGTGTTGTGGCAGCATTACAATGCTCCATATCACACCTCTTCAAAATCTCCATTGCATACCTTCTTTGATGCATGAGCAGTCCCAACTTTGTTTTTTGGAACTCTATGCCTAAGAAGTATTTCATAGAGCCAAGATCACTCATTTCAAACTCCCCCATAAGCTCTTCTTTGAACTTTGAAATGTACTTTTCACAACTTCCCGTAATCAACAAATCGTCCACATAAAGACAAAGTATGATTACTCCTTTGCTTTTATCCGACTTCACATACACACCGTGTTCGGATACGCACTTCTTGAAACCAATGTTGATAAGAAAAACATCTATGTGTTTGTTCCAAGCTCTTGGAGCTTGTTTCAAACCATAGAGTGCCTTCCTTAATTTGTAGACCCTTTCCTCTTGATTTTGTATCACAAAACCAGGTGGCTGTCCAACATACACTTCCTCATCCAATGGACCATTCAAAAACGCCGATTTGACGTCCATTTGATATAACGACCAACTGTTGTTATTTGCAATCGCAACAACTAACCGGATGGTTTCATGCCTTGCAACCGGTGCGAATACCTCATCAAAGTCTATGCCTTCTTTTTGCAAAAATCCCTTTGCTACCAATCGAGCCTTATGCTTGATTATCTCGCCTTTCGGATTTGCTTTTACTTTGTAAACCCATTTCACACCAATCACCTTTTTACCTTTCGGTAAATCAACCAACACCCAAGTATTGTTCTTCTCAATCGATTTCAACTCTTCCTTCATTGCACACATCCATTTTGGATCGCTTAATGCTTCCTCCGTATTTACCGGTTCGGATTCGACCATTAAAGCGAAATGAATAAGATCACCATCATTGTTGATCTCACTATCTCGGAACAGTTCACAATCTCGGAGTCTTTGAGGCATACCTCTATGCCTTGTTGGTCTACCCTCATTCACAACATTGTTTTCAGCTGCTGTAGGTGCTGGTACAGCGGCATCAGACAACTCCGGATCAGAGATTTCAAAAAACTGCTGCTGCTGATTTTCTGCTGCTGTTTCTGCACTTTTGATTTCATCAAAAGTCACGTCCCGGCTTATCACGATCTTCCGATTCTTCTCATCAAACAGCTTGTAACCACCAGTAGAGTGATATCCAACAAATATCAACTTCTCACCTTTATCATCCAACTTCTTTCTAAGTTGATTTGGTACATGACGATATGCAATCGATCCAAAAACACGCAAATGAACCACACTCGGTTTGAAACCACTCCAAACCTCTTCCGGTGTGATTTTCTCCAGCTTCTTAGTAGGACACCTATTCAACAAGTAGGTGGCTGTAGATACGGCCTCACCCCACAATTCTTTAGGTAACTTCTTCCCACAAAGCATGCTACGCACCATGTTCATTATTGTACGATTTTTCCTCTCGGCAGCCCCGTTTTGTTGAGGCGTATATGGAGGCACCACCTCACGCACAATACCCTCAAGATAACAAAACTTCCCAAATTCACTAGAGGTATATTCACCTCCACCATCCGTTTTGAGAATTTTGAGCTTCCGGCCGCTTTGACGCTCCACCATGGATTTGAAACTCTTGAACACTCCAAATACCTCATCCTTTCTCTTGATAAGATAAGTCCAAAGCTTCCTACTAAAATCGTCAATAAACGTAACAAAATATCGATTGCCGCCATAAGTCTCTACTTGCATCGGTCCACAAACATCAGAATACACCACCTCAAGTAAGCCTTTGGTTCTTCGACCCGCATCCTTGCTAAACACATTCTTGTGTTGCTTACTCTTCACACATTCCTCACATAATTCTGTCGGAACACTAATATGTGGCAGCCCCGTTACGATTTCACTTTGTTGCAACATTTTAAGATCCCTAAAGTTTAGGTGACCAAGACGGTAATGCCATAACCACTCATCTCTACTTGCCGCGGTAGCTAAACAACGATGTTCCATAACCTTTAACTCAACCTTAAAAGTTCTATTGGCAGCCATCGGCGCTTTTAGAATCAACACACCATTTGAATCTAAAACGCGTAACATCTTATTCTCCAATCGAATTAAGTACCCTCTTTCAAGCAATTGGCCAATGCTTAAAAGATTGCACTTAATTCCCGGTATGTACAAGACATCTTTGATCCTAGAGTGTCCACCATTCTTTCTTCCGATCAAAACATCTCCTACCCCTTCGGCGCTTAAAGTAGTGTCGTCGGCAAACTTGACTTTACTCTTTGTCGCTTGATTGATTTGCACAAACCAATCCTTTCGACCCATCATATGTGTTGAACAACCGGAATCCAAGTACCATTCATCTTTAATTTGGACTCCCTCACGCACGGTAACTAATGCATTTCGATCCGAACACATTTTTTCGCCACTTTCCAAAACAGTACAGCTGCTGTCCCACACACTATCATCACAGTAGCTGCTGCCCGGAACATCAACAATGCCATAATTCTCTTCCGTAATCATCACAAGAAGGGTATCTTCATCATCTACCTCTTCCCTAGCAACCTTCGCCTCATCCGCATCCTTTTCCTTGCGTTTTGAGCGACATTCTTTCGCAAAATGCCCAAGCTTTTGACAATTATAACACTTCACAGAACTTTTGTCAAACGGTTTGTGGGCGCTTTGATTACCATCTTTGGAGCTTCCTTCACCCTTTGAATTTTGTGGATCTTTTCCACCAAAATTCTTCTTATTTTTTGAAGTCCACTTCCCTTTCGATCTCTTGTTCTTCTCATGTAAACGCGCTTGCAAAGCGATCTTCGCTTTGGCTTTGTCGGCACTTCTCTCATCCATCCTTTGTTCATGCGCCTCTAACGAACTTTGCAACTCATATTTACTCAAAGTTGTTAGATCCTTTGACTCCTCAATAGCCACAACAATGTTATCGAAACATGATGTTAACGAACGCAACACTTTCGATACAACATTCTGCTCGAGGATCGTTTCGCCACATGACTTGATTTGGTTGACTAACCGGGTAATGCGCGTGATGTAATCGTTGACCGTTTCTTTGTCCTCCATTTGTGTTAACTCGAATTGACGTTTGTAAGTTTGTAACCTTACCACCTTCGCTTTGACGGCACCGGCATACGCTTTCTCCAAGATTTCCCATGCTTGTTTTGCGGATTCACAATCACCAACCTTCTCGAAATTGTCGTTATCAACACACGAATGAATCAAGAATAGAGCTTTGTAATCCTTCTTCTTTTCTTCCTTGTGTGTAGCCCTACGAGCATCGGTAGCATCTGCCTCTAATGGTGTAACTCCATTGATGACGATCTCAAGAACCTCTTGATAACCAAACATAACCTTCATTTGTTTCGCCCATTTGTCGTAGTTCTTCGAATCAAGAATTGGGAGATTGGTGGGAATTCGATCATTGGAAACGGTAGCCATTGTTGGTGTTGCAGCGGATTGGGATCAATAACCAATGCTCTTGATGCCAAATGTTAGAACAAGCACAAAACCTTGTATGTGAATCAATGGAGATGATGGATAATTTTGGTGAAATTAGAGGATTGGGGAAGATCAAGTTTAGAGAGAATAGAGATTAATTGAGAGGGTAAAAAATCATATGGCATTAATTCCATTCAACATGTTACAAAATGTATATATAGTGCCTGCTAACACTAAACAAAGTAACAAAACAGGGTTTCCTGCAGCATACTGACAGCTTTTCCAAAATAGCTTCTCAAATAAGCTATTCTCCAAAAACACTTCAAAACCAATTACACTGCATTTGACTTATTCTAATCATTCAACACTTCTTATCAATTTCTTGGAAAAAAACATAAATCAAAATCATATTACAGAATAAACATTAAACAAAATTATAAAAAAAATTGAAACAAAATTAGAGAAGATGTTTGACTACCTTTAAAAATTAGAAGTGGAATAGAAATTAAAATTGAAGAAGATAAAGGTAGAAGGAAGAAGATGAAACAGAAAATGAAGAGAATGAAAGAAGAAACAGAAGTGGAGAAAATCTGTGAAACGGAAGAAAAAAAAATATAAACAGTCAGCGACGTGATAATCACGTCGCAACCTTGCCACGTGATTGTCACGTCGCAACGTCCCACACAGTCAACATCAAGGCACACAGTCAACATTTAAGTGATTTTTTTAAATTTAACTTATTTTTTTAAATTTAAGTGATTTTTTAAAATTTATGTGATTTTTGAAAATTTAAGTGATTTTTTTAAATTTAAGTGATTTTTGAAAATTTAAAATTTAAAAAAAGTTACAGTAAAAAGATAAAATATGTAAAACATTTTTTTAAAAATCATTTAAACCAACTAGTTAAGAAAATTTATTGATAATTGTAATTAATATGTTAATGATATGAATATTTATTGATGCATATATGTAACAAAGAAAATGCATTGGTCTAGTGGTAAGAAGCGTTCACTGCAAACAATATGTCTATGGTTCAAAATAAATAATAATAAAATAATAATAAAAATATAACAAAAATATAAGCCACATCAGCCTTTTAGGTGATGTGGCATCCTCAAGATAAAAACTGAAACTTTTAAAATTTGTCAAGGTAACAATTGGAACTTTTTTTTTGGCAGGGGTTTTTCAAATACACCCCATATGTCAGGGGTGAAAATAGGTATTAACCCTTTTAACTATTAATATTTATAAATATTTTATTGATAATGAAACATTTAAAAATATTTTGTGATAATAGTGCCTCTTGAAATAATGATATACTTTGATTATTAAAAATTAAATACACTACAAAAAAGAAGCTTAGTTGCCACGTGAAAATCACGTGGCAAACATCAAAATCACGTGGCAAGGCAAAATTAGCGACGTGGTGAGTTATGTCGCTGGGGAGTAAGTGGCAAGCAAGTAGCGACGTGATTCCCACGTCACAAAGTTGTGACGTGGTATTCACGTCGCTACATATTTGTTAATGGCAGCTTTATTAGCGACGTGAGAATCATGTCACTAATTTGTGACATGATTCCCACGTCGCTACAGGGGACGTTTATATTTTTTAAAAAATTGTTAATAATTATTTTTTATATTAATTCATTAATGTAATTAAATTTAAATAATAAAATTTATATAATAAAATTTAAATAATAAAATTTATATAATAAAATTTATATATTAAAATTTATATAATAAATTTTATATAATAAAATTTATATATTAAAATTATTAGAATAATAGTATTTTATTTTATATTTCGAATAATAGAATTTTATAAAATAAATTCACATAATTAAATGTTATATAATTTATTAATTTAAAATGATAAAAATAAATATATCTTACATAAATGCAAATATAAAAACGAAATAAAAAAAATGTTTTCACGGGGCATCTTCACCCGGAAAATTATCAAGATCAAAGTCATCAAGTCCGTCATCATCCGGCTGTGTATGATCAGGAACATTTTGATTTCGACCGCCTTGCATAAACTGTCTCATCTGCTCCTCCATATCAGATTGCCGCTTCCGCATGATCTCTAACTGACGCTCCTGCTCTTGCCTCATTGTCGTCATTTGGGCCTCCATTTCGCGTCTCACTTCACTGGCCGCCAATTGTCGTACTGTTTCAAGTTGAACCTGAGTCAGATTGGGTTGACGTGACCCCCCTTCTCCATCTCTAAGTCTTTGAAACAGATTACGATCACCAACTCTCAAGCCGGCGGCCAAATTTCCTCCCGCAAAAAAGCAACCATTAGGCCCTTTTCCATTAACAACCTCATTCCAAATATAGAAATCAACATCCCCATTAAGCGGCTCCCCCTCTGCTGGCCTATATTGCGGATTGTGTTCCAGAAAACGTGCTAGCAATGTCTGATAATCATCCTACACATACATTAAATAATACAATTAAAAAAAATTAAAACATTTATATATTAAATTATACTAAATTCAAATATATTAAAAATTTGTCACGTGATTTTCACAAATCAACTTATGAATTGCCACGTGAGTTTCCCGTGGCAATGTATCAGTTGCCATATGAAAATCAGTCACCTGGCAATTTATCAGTTGCCACATGATAATCATGCCACAACTTATAGATTGCCACGTGGAAATAACGTCACTATGCAAGATAAGCTTCATATGCAAGATGCACAGGTAAATGTTCCATGGAGTCAAAGAAACCAGGCGGAAATACTTGTTCCAACTTACAAAGAATGAGTGCAATGTTTTGGTCCAACTTAATGATGTCTTCCACTTTTAAAGCTGACGCACAAATATCTCTAAAAAATTAACTAATTTCAGTTAGTGGGTCAAGAACATGTTTGGGTAGCGATCCAAATGCAATTGGTAGCAACTGTTCCATAAAAATGTGACAATCATGACTTTTCATACCATGTAATTTTCCAGTGTTAGGGTCAGCACACCTTGCTAAATTTGATGAATACCCATCGGGCATTCTCAATTCTTTTAACCATCTACAAACCGCTTTAGCTTCTTGGGAAGTCAGACTGAAACAAGCTTTGGGTTTTAATAATTTTCCATTCGGTTGAGGCTTCAACTCCAACTCTCTTCGATTACACCAAATTCCCATGTCTTGTCTGGCCTTCTCATTATCTTTTGTTTTTCCTGTCACATCCATCACTGTGTTAAATACATTATCAAAAAAATTCTTCTCAATATGCATAACATCAAGATTATGGCGCAACAAATTATCTTTCCAATACGGAAGATCCCAAAATATACTTCTTTTTGTCCAATTGTGGGTGACGTCGTATCCTTCAATTCGGCATGCTTTCCCAGTATCTGTAAATTTTGGTAGTTCACATACTTGGTTCCATATAACCCCTGGTGGCAATCGAGGCGGAGGCAAATCTTTCTCTCGTACATCTTTTTTAAAATTTGTCTTGTTTCTTCTATACGGGTGATTTGCTGGTAGGAATCTGCGGTGACAGTCAAACCATGAGCTTTTCCCACCTTTATCCAACGTAAATGCTTTGGTGTATCCCATGCAATGCGGACAACCCATTTTTCCATGCGTACCCCAACCAGACAACATGCCATATGCTGGAAAGTCATTAACGGTCCACATCAAGGCAGCTCGTAATGTGAAGTTCTGTTTACGGGATATATCATAAGTCAATTCTCCAATCCACATCTTCTTCAAATCATCAATTAAAGGTTGTAAGTACACATCAATTCCGGCTTTTGGACTGTGCGGGCCTGGAATAACACACGTCAAAAACATGTATGGTTTTGTCATGCACATCTCAGGAGGGAGGTTGTAAGGTGTTACAATAACTGGCCAACAAGAGTACGCACTTCCTGACGCTTGCACGTATGGGGCAAATCCATCAGAGCATAATCCAAGCCTGACATTTCTAGGTTCTGCAGCAAAATCTGGATGTGTCCGATCAAAGTGCTTCCATGCCTCACCATCAGATGGATGTCGCATAGTGCCAGAACTTGTTTGGTTTGTATGATGCCATGTCATTTGACTTGCACTGTGCATTGAAGCAAACATTCTTTTTAACCTTGGTATTATAGGAAGATAAAACATGGATTTTACTGCTACACGCTTTTGCTTGCTGTTAACGGCTCTACTGCGAACTTGATATCTTGGACTATTACAAAACTTACACTCCTCTAACGATCCATCTTGAGTACCAAACTCATTGTCATAAAACAACATGCAACCGTTAATGCAACAGTCAATCTTTCTTACTTTTAAACCCAACTTCGACACCCACTTCTTTGCATCATAATAACTTGTAGGCAAATTGTCTTTCGTAGCGGTGGAGTCCAACATCATTTTTGCAAAATGTTCCAAACATTGATCAAAAACATTCCAATTTGACTTGGCAGCCAATAATCTCACACACATTGATAGCTTCGAGTCTGACGACCCCTCAAACAACGGCGTATTCATCTCGTTCAATAATTGATAAAATCTTTGCGCTTCCTCATTCGGCAACTCTTCCCCGTCAAAATCTTCAGGTTCATCATATGTCACGTTCACACCAAAAGCATCCTCAACCATGTCACCGATCAAATTAAAGTTCTCCTCATACTCCATAACCGGTCGACTACTTGAAGCATGCGTGTTGCTAGTCTCTGGTACATTAACCGGTAGTTCTTCACCATTATACGTCCAAACCCAATAATTTTCAATGAATCCCCTTCTATGCAGATGACGTGTTACTTCCTCTGGGTCACTAATTATTGGTCTACATTCACACTTAAGACAGGGACATCTAACCCCTCCTTCGCTTCGACAACAATCCTGAGCAAACGCCCACTTAATAAACCCATCAACTCCTACTATAAAATTGGGTTTAAGTCCACTTCTTCCTGGATATGTTCTATCGTACATCCAACTGCGATAATACCGATAATATTCCATACTGCACATTTATACAATCATTGTCTTTTTCATTAGAAATATTCTTAAACTATTTAATACTATTCTTAGAAATATAAATTTTGCTTTTTTATATATATACTAACATATAAATAAATATTCAAATATAAAATATATAATTTTTTATTACATAACAATAATATCAAAAAACAATAATATAACATATTTACTTTTTATTATATATACAACAATAATATTAGAAAACAAATAATGTAAGATACATACTATTTATTATTATATATATAATAATAATATTAAAATAATAATATAATATATATATTCTTTTTTTAATTATGTTTTTTATAAATTGTTATTCTAATATATAATTTTTTTTCCATATCTTTAACATATAAATAAAAAAATAAAACTATTATAATAAATACAATATACATCTATAAAAAACATGTTATTAAATATGTTATTAAATTTATGTTTTCTAAAATTTTTTAAAAAATATATTAAATATGTTATTAAAAAATATGCAAATTACATATACAAATATACTACTAAAAAATATATAAATCACATATGCAAAAAATATGCAAATTACATATACAAATTACATATGCAAAAAATATATTAAATATGTTATTAAATATGTTTTTAAATTTTTTTTTATTATCAGTAATTTTATACTACTAACAGTATATACATATATTCCTAACCACAAAATACATATACAAATCTAATCTATATAATACATATAAAATCTAAAAAAAAATGCATAAATACCTCTATATAATTTCTTCAATAAATTTGCGTCTTCTAGTTCTTGGTGTTCTTCAAATTTCTCTACAAATAATAACGAACAATCGAACAATGTCAATTAAATACTTCATTCCAGTATAAAAAATAAAGAACACAAACGAAATAAACATTTAACATCATATGAATACCTTAGATTTCTTCAACAAATTGGAATGGAAGAAAATTAATTCGCGGAATTGGGTTTGAGAGGAACAATTTTGAGTTTGTGAGAGTTGCTGTAATGTTTGATAGCAAGCAAGCAAAGGAAGAAGAAGAAGCACGCTACTGTAAATCAAAACGTTAACATATGTAACTTCTAGTAGCGACGTGACTGTCACGTCGCAACGTTGCCACGTGATAATCACGTCGCTACAAACTAATCATAAATACTATTCTCTCTCCAACACTGTGCAGCGAAATTATTTTTCCCCCCAAAAATTTAGCGACGTGGCTATCACGTCGCTACAAAATTTCAAACTTCCCTCTGAAAAACGTTCACCAATTTCCATTAAATGTCATTAAAATATATTAGCGACGTGGTTATCACGTCGCTACTACCCACGTGATAAGCACGTCGCTAATATATGTCGCTGGGGACATATACTTTGATTATTAAAAATTAAATATAAATTAAAACAAAAAACTAATTGCGAGGATAAGTGACCCGTGAAATAATGATAAATTTTTATTATTAAAAATAAAAAATAAAGAGATATTTTCGTGTATGATGTAAAAACTTTTTAAACTTTATTAAAAATAAAACATAAAGAGGTGTTAAAAAAATTCTCTCAACCGAAGTAGTAATTTATGTTAATTTACTGCATAACAAATTGAGGATTTTCTCATCCAATGTTTACAAGAAAATGGAACCAATAACTAAATTGCTGTTAATCTACTTGTTTGGAGGTATATTGGATCTCAGTACCAAGCATTGTAGTGCCTTGCATCAACCCTGAGTGTACTCTAGTAGCATCTCATTCCATTCTCAAAATCTTCTAGTGCAACATACCTGTGAGGGACAACAAATTAGAAGGCAATAAAAAGTTTCCAATAAATGAACCACAAGAATTGAAAAAAACATAGAAACAAAATGCAAAGGAAAATGCAAGAATTATATTTATACCAAGCATTGTTGCACCAATTAATTTCACACCTGCATCAAAAGCCTGCCAAGATAACCTATCAATTAACTACTTATAACATAAGTGATTATTATATAAGTGCTTATGTAGAAACTATTTTGAAGGTTACCTGTTTAAATGATGTGCTTGATAGTATCTGGACAAATAAACCAATTGTCACAAATTCACAATATATTACTCTTAAGAAACATTGAACTTCAAATAATAATGAAACATTTACTTGCATATACCTTGAAGTTTTACAACTGATATACCGCCTATAGCTTCTTCGAAATGATGAAATGATGAATAAAAAATCGAAATGATGAATCGAAATGATGAATCTAAATGACGTATTGAAACTACATATAGCAAAACATTCAATGATGGAAGAGCTTACCTGAAAGTCGAGTTCTTTGATGAAGAAACGTTGGAAACTTAGTTGAATAAAGCTTCGGTAATGAAATCAATTTCTTTGATTTTTTTCTGCGAATTAATTTGAATGTTTAGTGTTTCTAAAGAAAAACAGTGACGCGTAATGTTTTGAAGATGTAATAATTTGTAAAAAAAGGCTCTTTTTATTGGTGGAAGTTAATTCATGTAGTAAATTACGAAAAAGAGCAATGCTTAGTGTTGATTTAAAATATAATGAAGAGTATATTAGGGTGTTTGATAGCATATTCCATTATTAGTTAGATAGTTGATAAACTCTTTTATTTATTTAGAAAATGCACGGATTTGAATGTGATGGACATGTGCAAACTGAAATTTTATACATAAAATCTATGTAATAATCGAATGTTTGAGCTTAGAGGTTTTTTTCTCTCATAACCATCCAATAAAAACAGAAGGTTTAAGACATAAAATCTCTGTAATAATAACTAAACAATTTCTCATAATTCTTCCACTAATCTCTTGCATATATTTTTTATTTAATTACATTTTTTTCCAAAGATTTAAAGGTAATTCCTTTTTAAGAATTATGTTAAATAGTTTTTTTATTTTTAAAAATGACATTCATTGAAAGAATTCATCGAATTATACAAATTAAATATCATAGTAAATTAAAAAGAATGAATCTGCAATCAAATTCACAGCAGTCATGATAAATAGTTATTTAAAAATACTTTTTATTGCATTCTTTTAGAATTATGTTTATAATTAATCAAATTTAAATTAATATTTTACTGTTATCAATACTAAAAAGGATAATGCATGATTAATTCATATTTTTTGATTTTGATGTCACTAAAATATTTTTGTAGCTATAATATTTTCATTAATATAAATATTTTTATTTATACGAATTAATTATATAGATAAAAAAGTTTCTTTAGTTGAAGAGGTAAAACTTATATAACTAACAATAATATTATAAATTTTAGTAATTTTTAATAAATAATTATAATGTTTTTATTTATTAATACTTAAATATTTTTTAAATTCACAATAAATTAACAATAATTTATCTAATAATTACTTTGCAAATAACAAAGTTACAAAAGAATCAATAAATAAGTTTTTAATTATTATAAAAATATTGAATATAAAATGGCTTATAATTAATAAAATATTTATATTTTAAATTACATTTTAAGTGAAAATTATGATATATTCATGTGTGTCTTTACTATTCAGTTATTATAATTATTTTATTTTATTTTTTTATATTTTTGTGTGATGACATTTCGTGTAACATGAATTATATATTTAAAACTAACACAATGTATGTTTTGGCATTGCTGTTATTTCTTAATTTTCCAAAAAAATATACTAAATTATGTTTTAAACTATTACTTTGTACAATTATAAATTTAGAGATTGTCGTGATTTCATAATTTTTTAAAATAATATTAATTATGTCTTATATGGTAAAAAGATGAAATAAAATTCGCTTAGATATTAGTGGAATTTCACTATCCTAAGGTTTCACTCAGCTCTAAAGAGTTAACTATCCTTTTCTCAGTTCATCAGTACTACACTCATGTACTCTATTAAGAAAAATAAAAAATGAAGCATATACTGCTTCGTAACACATGTAACAGTTGACATAATACTTCCCTTGCCCCGTAGAACAATAGGAAGTTGGGGATGCCTAATTGTGTTGTATCTTTACTACAATACAAATAATCTTTTTCCAGCAAGGAAGTGACTAAGGAAGTCTATGAGGAAGTCTCACTAAGGAGATTTCTTAAAATCCTGTCGGAGATTATTTGGGAAGTCTCAGTAAGGAGATTCAATAGTATCCTTCTTTTGGTAATTAGTTTAGTCGAAAACAAAAATCTCCCGTTCTCCCTACTATTGGGTTTCATTACTCTGAATGAATTAACTAAGGATGTCCCTTAATATCTTTTTTTTTGAAACTACCACTCAGATAAGATTTATTCATACCCTTTACGAGTTTTCACCTAGAGACGAGTCTTTACCGCTGATGGATTATACACTCATCTTATGGATTTTTTAACTTACAAATTATCACCTTTAGGTAAGAAACCATTAACATATTATTAGGACTTCAATATTATACTAACTAAGAGACCATAGGAGACCATACTATATCGCTAGTTAAAGGATTGACATATACAATGACCATAATGAAATGATTACAATATTACATTTGTGTATCGAGCTTTCTGACTCATACTACTGATTTCAATTGTGCATACAAGTCTTAATGTGCGTACGTCCTCATTACCATTTACAGTGTCATACATAACACAACCAGACTTAGTAAATTCAAAGTATTATCTGTCAAGTATCTTAGGCATAATATACTCAAGCATACAACTAGCCAATTTATAAATAAACATACCAAACACCACTCTTAAGGAAATTTCATGAGTATCTTTCATAATAATAATGCATATGATTCTGGAAATACTAGCCCTAATTCATATATATCATAAGTATATGTACATTTAGAGGGTAAGTTCATTATACATATAGATGTAACAAAGAAAATGTTCTACATTCATGAACTCATATTCTTAATATGCAACAAGAACCTAATGTCATCATATACACTCATCAACACACATAACCACAATCAAGTAAGGAATACAACATTCATATATTAATTCCACCCCATCATGAAATACCTAACTTGGTTATAAATTCCCAATTACAAGCCTAACTAACTCACATGCTATAATACGTCTAATTTGATCCATTAGAACAAGGCACAATGACCCTTATGACCATGTTGGAATGAAATGGGAAGTTTCCCACTAGTAGGGGTCAACACAGGTGCCACATGCCTCCCAACATGAGTGTGGTGCACTAAGGAATCCTCTCATAATACAAACACCCTAGACCAACACGGATTCCCCGTGTCACACAACACAAACTATTCTCTATTTTTTGGGTTTTTACCCACATATTGGTTGCGGGAAAATCTGATTTTCTATGGGTAAATTCTGGATTCCTAATTTTTTGCATAATTAATAAATCCAACAACTTCCACAGATACAACCATGTCTTTATCAATGTACAAACAACAAAATTATCAAGAAAATATGTTAGTTTCACCTAGCACACAATTAGCATACATTCAAACAAATTTCAAGCAATACAATCTAAGTTATTTTCCACTCCATGTGGGTTCGACATCCTTACTATCCTATCTCTTCCCACTTTAATCATAAATGTATAGTTGCATGTGACATCACACGTTTTCAATATCAATGTTAAAGATCAACACCTTCTTTATCCAATTGAGTTTTTAAATACAATCAAAATTCAAGGTTTTCCCACACACGTTTTAACACTTAAAAAAGACTTATCTAATACGCTTATGAGAAATCTAAATCAAGGAGATATACTATGTGAAACAACCGACAAAAAAACACATAGCCGCCATCAAACTTAATTTATTCCGAAGGAAGGGGAAATATTGAGAAAACCCAAAAAAAAGGATAAGATGGTCTCGCAACAAAGAGAAAGGATACAGAAGTCGATTATGCAAGGGGAAGGTATTAGCACCCCTCGCATATGTTGTTCTCGATGAGATCCACTTCAATTGTTTGTTTCTAAGGGTGTGTCGATCTAAAACTATACTTGCTAAGGGAGATGCATGAATGAGTTAAAAGGAAAAAATAAAAAGATTTTTATTATTGCGTTCGTGAGAGTCTCGCAACTTTGTGCCTACGTATCACGTGAAGGAATCAGAACATCGTAGTTCTTCTTAAAAATGTTGGTTTGTTGGTGTTTTTAATTGGATGGTGTTAACGTCCGTGTTCTAGAAATAGCCACGGTCTGTATCGCGGTAGAATGAAAATAACAAGTCCTTTGAAAAGGGTTTAAAGAGAAAAACCAAGTGGCGAAAGGTTTTTGTTTTGGTTTGTATTTTTGTTAGGAAATTTTTTTATGATTTGAGTTGCACTGAAGTCTATGAATAGAAAAGAAGTGCAATGTAAGAATACACCGCATCATGCTCTTCCATTGCATAAGGCTCAATGGCGCATAACTCGCATCTCAATTATTAAGTGTTTTTTTTTTTGGATTTTTTTTTAAGGAAATAAATTTTAGTTTTAATAAGAAGGTAAGATGCAAAAGAAAAGTCTAAGGGGAAAGTCTACCCTAATGTTGTCATGCAATTAATAAACTTAAGGTTGAGGTGAAAGGGAGAAATTCTATCCTACAGTTATCATGCAAAGGATTAATCCTAAAATTCTATTCAACACAAAACAACCAAAATGGATTTAATCACTTCATGAAATTCCTAAGAGGAACATGTTATCAATTAACCACAACAATAAAAGAAATAAAATTCTAATATAATATTTTTTTATCATTTTATCATGTGAAAGAAACAATTAAAAAAACTCATATGTGTGTGTGCAACATCAAATAAAAACAACTAAATAATTAAATGATTCACACATAAAATTAATTAAGTTAGTTTAAAATATTTAATAAAACTGATTGATCTCTGTGATACGGTGGGAGAACTGACTTGTGTTTTGCGTTTGTATTCGCAAATGTTGCGGTTAGCAAGAGTCACCACCGACTTTTTATTTTATCCTAAGGAAAGGTTAAAAAGCACAGCAAAAACCTTTTGAGATGTTTTCTTGGGTTCGGGGAGTAGATTATAGAAAGGGAAGGTATTAGCACCCTTTCTATCCATGGTTATCCATGGGCTCTTAGTTACTTGCTTAGATCACTTGCCTTTTGTTTTCAATTTGTTTGAAATGGTGCTTTGTGTGTGGGTTTTGAAAATGTTTTGAAAAGATGCCAATGCGGTGGCAACCTTTGTAATGATCCATGTGGGGATGTATACAAAGATGTATGTCTTTTGAAAAAGTTTTCATTTGGTTTTGAAAGTTGTTTTGAAAGTGTAGTGATGTGTGATTTTGAAATTAGGCAAGTGTTTTGTTTTGCAAGTTTGATTCAAGCAACTAAGAGGTTATCTACTCCTAAATTTCTCAAAAGATTATTGCTATGTTTTAACCCTTTTAACAAGTTTGTTCCACCATTGTATTTGGTGGACAATCTTGTGTTAGGATGTGAGAGGGACAGGCGCGGGTCATCGTTTAGACCATAATTGCAACGGCGTTAAATGTCTTTGGGCAATTTTCTTTAAGGGACTTGATCATTTGTTTTTGTTTGTTTTGAAAAGTTTTTTCGAGGGACTATGATCATTCAAATTGTTTGCTTTGCCCAAAGAAGTTCAACATACAATATGGCCCATTTATTTGAAGGCAACAAGTGGAATACCCTAGGGGTGCAAGTGTGATTTGTGTGTCCATTTTCATGCTTGTTTATCTTGAGATTAGGTCATAACTATTTTTTATCGTTTTTTCGCATACAAACCCTAATTCTAACATGTTATCATTAGAAAGCAATAAAGTGCGAAATTTAAATTACTAAGCTATTACAAAACCAAATATGGGAAGGGGGGTACAAATGTTCAAATGGGGATATTGACAAGAATTTAAATCTAAATTATTACATCATTTTGAATATTTGCAATTTAATCAATGTACAAAAATTAAATAAGAATGCAAGATGCGAAAGAAATGTTTTGTATATGTATGAAAAAAAATATTATTTATGTAAAAGAGAAAAGAAAATAAAAATTATATTATTTTTTGGAGTATTTTGAATTTAGGGCAAAAACCCTAATTTTAAAGAAAATGTATTATTATCTAATTTAATACAAATATTTATTTATTATTTATAAAAATAAAATAAAATGAAGTATATTATGAAAAAAAGTATTTTTGTATCAAATATTAATAAAAATGAAAAATTCAAGTATTTTTATATTTTAGCTTAAATATATTAATAAACATATATATATATATATATATATATATATATATATATATATATATATATATATATATATATATATATATATATATATATATATATATATATATATATATATATATATATATATATATATTAAGTTCTTAAATATGCATTATATACAAAATAATATATATATTTAATATTTTAATAAAATAAATAAAAAAAGTATTTTTATGTGAAATATTTTCAGAAGGTAAAAAATAATAAAAATGTATTTACACTATTTTTATATTTATTCTAATAATAGTATATATATAATGTTTATGTATAAACAAAGGAAATAAACAAATAAATATGCAATAAAATACAAAAAATGATGGAAAAAATATTTTCAAAATTTTAATGTGCTGGGAAAAAATAAACAAGTCAAACAAAAAAGGAAAAAGTCAAAAATGTTAAAAAATGAACAAATGGGCTCAGGGGGTGTGAATCAAAAAAAGTGGTGTGAAGAGAAATAACTCAAAAGCCCAGCCCAAGAAGACACTGTCTTCAACCTTTGGCCAAGACTGAGTTCAAAAACGCGCGCCTCTTGCTTCAACACCAAGGTCCTGATTCTTTGATCCTTTGAACAAACTTCCAACACAAAACATGTAAAGCATAATCTCACGATTTTATACATATAAAGAACATGAACTAACTCTCAGAAATGAGAGAGAATTTCTTCTCTCCCAAATTTTAACCTAATTTTTGTTCAAAGTTCAGGCATCAAATTCTTGCAACACACATAATATAAATAAAATCTACTTATATGGGCATGTTCAGGGCAATGATTATGACATGTTCTCTTCACAAACCTAAAGCTAACAATGCCTTATAAGAGAGATACGAATTCAAAAACTTACCTGTTCAGTTGAAGTTCAAACTGGAAATGTAGGAACCTTCAGTGCAAGGTGATGATTGGAAAAGCTTCCTTGAGGTCCAGGGATGCTGTTTCAATGCTTACTTTGCCTTGAGAGCTTCTGAATCAAGCTATAGAACTTCAACTGCAAAAGGAAAAAATGAAAATGGTGGAAACTGTTAGAGGGATTACAGATCAGGTTTTAGGTCATGGTTAGCTTGCATAGGTTGTGAGGAAGGTAGAGGAACAGGTTTGGACCAAAATGCTCGAAGGGATTGAGAGATAGCACTCAATCTGCAGGGGTTGCTCTGTTTGAGCAGTTTCAAGGTGATTATGGCAATGAGAGTGTTTGAGGGGGAAAGGGCTCGTGTGTTAGCTTGGATATGTTCTTTCTGATGTGTTTGATAACTTCTTTCTTGTGTGCTTAAGCTGAGATGAGATATGGTACAAGTTATGGACTTTTCTTGAACTTGAAGCAAACAAAAGCAAGTTGGCTTTCTAGGTCAGTAGAGGACCCCCTAATGTGCTGCATAATCCTCTCTTGATCAGTGTGTTATGCACATAATCTTGTGCCAAGCAGATTTTCCATGTACTTTCTTGATTTGCAATTGGACATAAAGTTAA
The DNA here is from genome assembly GCA_948472305.1 of Vicia faba. NCBI lineage: Eukaryota > Viridiplantae > Streptophyta > Magnoliopsida > Fabales > Fabaceae > Vicia > Vicia faba. The sequence continues at coordinate 520,210,115 of OX451735.1, read as the reverse complement.
TCTTTTCAAAAATGGAAAGTTCACTTTATCTAGTTTAGGATTAATCTTGCATACAATGCTTGCACTCAAAGAACAACACTCTAACACATTGAATATGCATTGAATTATTGAGTATGGAATGGTTCAAGGACCTGTAATCAAGCATAAAGCAAGCTGAGTTCAAATTTGCAAAGTTATGAACATGTTTTGATGAAGAACAAAAGTGAATTTTTGCCAACTTGTGAAATTCGAATCTCTCAAGTTATGAGGTTGTTTGATGAGTTCTTGGACATTTTGGAAAGCTTGGAATGTGTACTACAATCCATCTTTGAAATTCAAATCAAAATTCCAAGTGGAAGGGTATGAAAAGTGGCCTTGAAGTGGGGTAGAAAACCTTGTCAAAATAGGTTAAAATTTCACTAAGTTAAAAATGGTTTAGTGCCCTTATTCAAAAAATTGTAACTTGAGATACAAGCTTCAAATGAGAAAACTTTGTGAATCAAAGTTGTAGATTATGCAACAAGCTACAACTTTCATGTTTTGACTTTTGTTTGAATCCAAATGGATCTTGGTGAAAAGATGGGGCAAAGTTGGGAAAAAATTAGGGTTTTTCATAACTTAGAAAAATTCTAAGTTATGAAAAATTCCATTTTCAAACCCTAATTTGCATTTTGTGATTTCTTGGTGAACAAGTTTCATGATTTGGCAAGTTTTGATGAAAAATGAATCTTGACTCTTGATTTTGACCAAAAAGTCAAAGTTTGACTTTTCAGTATACAGTCAAAATTGATCAATTGACTGGGAAATTCAACTGTCAATCTTGTGTACTTGGGATCTTTTGAGCTTGATGAATGTGTCAAGACCATTTCATTGAGTCCTTGAGTCCATATGTGAACTTGGTTTGCCATTGGCTAGGTCAAACAGTCAAAAATTGCCTTTGTGCAGTCAAAACCCTAAAAATGACCATTTTGCCCTTTTGATGATCTGATCAAATTTCTTATGGAATTGTGATCCAAACTTGATCAAATGGTCCATGTGAGTTCATAATGTTGATGTGGATCAAATTTCATGAGGTTTGACTGTCAATTGGCCATAGTTGACTTTTCCCCAATACAGCTGATTTCTAGGTCAACTGTCCAATTGATTGGGCAAAACTTGGAATCAAGACTTGAAACTTGGTATGGGCAAACTTGGGAGTCCAACATGAAGCATGAAAGTCATCTTAGGCATTTTAGGTCAAAACATCCTTAGGCAAACACAAACCCTAATTTGAGTCCACAGTGCAAGGAGAAGTCTTGAGCAGAGGAAACCCTAACTGGATCTTGATCTTCAAAGGTCTTGTGATGAGAAAATGTTGAGGAAATGGGAGGGCAAATTTTGGGGTACAACAGTTGCCCCTGTTCAATCTTCTTGAACCTGAAGAGTTAGATTGGCAAGTTTGCCTTTCGTGACTCGAGGGTAAAAGGAGATTGGACACTAGAGTGCCCGGAAATTTGCACTCGCATGCTGGAGTCTCAACAATGTGATGTCAGGAATGGGCTTATAGATGCCATTTGGAGATGTGGTGGATAGGGAGATGGGCTTATAGATGCCATCTGGAGATGTGACATAACTTTGTCGGGAATGGGCTTATAGATGCCATTTGGAAGTGTCGATCGCATAAGAGATTTCTTAGCGAGAACTTGTGTATTTGAGAAAGACGGATGTTTTCCTGGCTTGTTACAGGTGTTTGATCCTCAGTCTCCTTATGCAGATATGCCCTGGCTGGATACAGGTATTGAATCTACAATTGGTTGCTCACAGATGTGCCCTGGCTGGATACAGGAGTCGAATCTGGAAATAGTCGTTAATAGATGTGCCCTGGCTGGATACAGGAATCGAATCTTCGAACTCTTCAGACGTGCCCTGGCTAGATACAGGAATCGAGTCTGGAAACGTGGTCAACAGATATGCCCTGGCTGGATACAGGAATCGAATTTGGAGATGTTGTAGTTGATAGATGTGCCCTGGCTGGATACAGGAATCGAATCTTCGAACTTTTCAGACGTGCCCTGGCTAGATACAGGAATCGAGTCTGGAAACTGATCACTCTCAGATGTGCCCTGGCTAGATACAGGTATCGGATCTGGAATTGCGACAGTTGACGGTAATTGTCTTTGGGATTGTCTTTTTCCTGAAAAGGCAAAAACCTAAGTTGTATGCAATGTCATGATGTATGATATGCATGGTGTTATGATGTTCAATCATGAGATAGTGTTGTATGCGCTTTATCATGTATGTAAGCAAGATGTATGAAAATGTGAAATGTTTATGGATGTAATTTCGCCTTAGGAAAATAAATCCTTGACGATCGGCCGGAGAATTGCTCTGTGGAAGAGATACTTGGCCGAAGTTTTGATGCGAGGCCTGTTGAGGACTCTAATGATGGATTCCGCTGGGGATAATGACGATAAACTCCACTGGGGATTGAAGGAACTTTGCCGAGGGCGGTCTTCCGTGGTTTTTAGCTGAGGATAACCCAGTTATAAGTCCTTGTGAGGAAATAACTCTAAATAAAACTCGGGAGAGACGTCCGTACTCTGCAGGGGATAAGCTTCCAGAATCTACTGGGGATGAGTTTTAAGACCTGCCGGGGAATGCTGTGCTTTTTTTCAGGATCGACGGGGAATCAACTCCGCTTGGGGAAAGTATTGCCGAATCTTGTTTTACTCTGCGGGGAATTTGAGATGATCTGGCTACATTCTTCAGTTGAACCCACCTTGGTACCTTGGCGGACAAAACAACCAGACTGCATTAGACAACCTTACATTGCCCCTGTCTCTGATGTCACCTGTAATCAATCTCTTGTTTTATATGCAAATATTTATGAATCAACAATTTAATGTCAAATGCATATATCAACAATGAACATTGGACGTTCTTCGCAAGACAAAACAGAAAAAGGAAAACAATGGTAATTTGTATGGACAAGTAAATTTGTATTGATTTAAACTTTGCCTGTGACTAGGCATTTTTGTACAAGGGGCTGACATCCTAGTAAGAGGACGCCGCCAAATAGTATAGAGTTTACAATTTGAAAAAGGAAACAAAAAAGCTATGTGAACAATCCCACTGGGTTCCAACTCTGCTATCGCCTTTATGTCTTCGAACGTCTCATCGCTTTGCTGCCTGGTCGAAGATGAAGCTGATTGGTCGATGCCGAAATCTGGAGCCAGATAGTTGATGCCGAATTTCGGATGCGAAGTGATCCAATGAGACATAGTGTTACGCTTTTATCCCTAACTTTTGCCTGGACCGCCCTTTCGGGTTTTCAGTCCACCGGGATACCCATTTTTGCCCAAGCCGCCCTTTCAGGTTTTCGACTTGCCGGGTGTACAGATTTTTATTCATTTCATCCCTTATTTTTGCCCGAACCCTTTTGGTTCGCCGGGAAGCCCTTATTTTTGCCTAGGTATGTCAACCTAGCGGGTCTTTTATTTATGCGTAGTATTTTTCACTATGTCTGCATTGGCGGGGTGAGGAAGGTCGTCACCATCCATGGTGGTTAGGATCATGGCTCCTTCTGAGAACACACGTTTAACCACAAATGGCCCTTCGTAAGTAGGGGTCCATTTGCCCCGGGGATCACTTTGGGGAAGGATGATGCGTTTGATTACCAGGTCCCCAACTTGATACTCTTGCGGTCTGACTTTCTTGTTAAATGCCCTGATCATCCGTTTCTGATACGTTTGACCATGACAGATAGCAGTGAGCCTCTTTTCGTCAATCAGATTTAATTGATCAAGTCGAGTCTGGATCCAATCATCTTCATTCAAGTCTGCATCCTTCATTATCTGGAGAGAGGGTATCTGGACTTCAATTGGCAAGACTGCCTCCATGCCATAGACCAAGGAGAAGGGAGTTGCCCCGGTTGACGTTCTGGCTGAGGTACGGTACCCATGAAGAGCGAAGGGTAACATCTCATGCCAATCTTTATAGGTCACTGTCATCTTCTGCACAATTTTCTTGATATTTTTATTGGCTGCCTCTACAGCCCCATTCATCTTCGGCCGGTAGGGAGAAGAATTGTGGTGATGTATCTTGAATTGTTCACAGAGTTCAGTGATCATTTTGTTATTGAGATTGGTACCATTGTCCGTAATGATTCTTTCTGGGACGCCGTACCGACAGATCAGGTTATGCCGGATGAAACGTGCCACGACACTTTTGGTTACCGTGGCATAGGAAGCTGCCTCAACCCACTTTGTGAAGTAATCGATCGCCACCAAGATGAAACGATGCCCATTGGATGCCGTCGGTCGGATCTCACCGATCATATCGATGCCCCATATTGCGAAAGGCCAAGGTGCCGTCAGGACATTCAAAGGAACCGGAGGGATATGCACCTTGTCAGCATAGATCTGACATTTATGACAAGTTCGGGAGTGTTGGTAACAATCGGCTTCCATTGTGAACCAGAAATATCCTGCCCTAAGGATTTTCTTAGCCATGGTGTGTCCACTGGAATGTGTTCCAAATGTGCCTTCATGTAATTCCATCATAATTTTCTCTGCTTCTGCCTTATCCACACAACATAGCAGAGTTGAATCATGATTCCGTTTGTAGAGAATGTCGTTGCTGAGGAAGAATTTTGCAGCAAACCTCCTCATGAACTTCTTATCATTGACAGATGCACCTTCAGGGTATTCCTGAGCTTCCAAGTACCTCTTCACCTCATGGTACCAGGGTTTTTCAATAACCTTCTCAGCCTCCAGTTCACAGCAGTATGCCGGTTCGTCCAATTTCCAGATAATGATTCGGGGAGCCTCATTGTCCCATTCAACTTTGAACATTGAAGACATCGTAGCTAGGGCGTCCGCTAGCTGATTCTCCTCTCTAGGGAAGTGTTCGAAAATTATCTCTTCAAAGTGGGGAAGCAAGGTCGACACATACTCCTTGTAAGGAATAAGATTCGGGTGTTTCGTATCCCACTCGCCTTTGATCTGATTGATCACGAGAGCGGAATCTCCGAAAACACTTAGAAACTTGATCCTCAAATCGATTGCAGCTTGTAAACCCATGATACATGCCTCATATTCTGCCATGTTGTTGGTGCAGCTGAAACATAATCGGGCGGTGAGGGGAGTATGAGTTCCTTTGGGAGATATGATTACAGCGCCGACGCCGTTACCCAAAGCATTGGAGGCTCCATCAAAATGCATAGACCATCGGGATCCTTCCTCAGGTCCTTCATCCGGTCCAGGTACTTCGCAGTCAGTTACCACCATGATGTCTTCGTCCGAAAAATCAAAGTTCAATGATTGGTAATCGTCCACAGGTTGGTGTGCCAAATGATCTGCCAGTACACTTCCCTTAATTGCTTTCTGAGTTGTATACTGGATATCATATTCTGTCAAGATCATTTGCCATCTCGCTATTCTTCCAGACAGAGCGGGCTTTTCAAATATGTACTTGATAGGATCCATCTTTGAAATCAATAAAGTAGTGTGAGTCAGCATATACTGTCTCAGCCGGCGAGCAGCCCATACAAGAGCGCAGCAAGTTTTCTCGAGCAGTGAGTAACGAGACTCACAGTCGGTAAACTTTTTGCTCAAGTAATAAATAGCGTGCTCTTTTCGGCCAGACTCGTCATGCTGCCCCAGCACACACCCCATTGAATTGTCAAGTACTGTCAAGTAAAGTATCAGAGGTCTTCCTTCCACTGGTGGCATAAGAATGGGTGGCTCTTGGAGATATTCCTTTATCCTTTCGAAGGCAGCCTGACATTCATCGTTCCAGCGTACTACTTGATCTTTCTTCAGCAATTTGAAGATTGGCTCACAAGTAGCCGTCAGATGTGAGATGAATCGGGCAATGTAGTTCAGTCGTCCCAGGAAGCCTCTGACTTCTTTCTCTGCTCTTGGAGTCGGCATCTCTTGTATGGCTTTTACCTTGGCAGGGTCCACCTGAATACCTTTATCACTTACAATGAAACCTAGAAATTTTCCGGATCTTACCCCAAAGGTGCATTTGTTGGGATTCAACCTCAGCTTGTATAACTTGAGTCGGTCAAACAACTTCCTCAGATGGTCAAGGTGCTCCTCCTCAGTTTGAGACCTTGCAATCATGTCATCAACGTATACCTCAATCTCATGATGGATCATATCATGAAATAAAGCAACCATGGCACGTTGATAGGTTGCCCCAGCATTTTTTAATCCGAATGGCATGACCTTATAACAGAAGGTGCCCCACTGAGTCACAAAGGTAGTCTTCTCCATATCCTCTGGAGCCATCTTGATCTGATTATACCCTGAAAAACCATCCATGAAGGAGAACACCTTGTGTTGAGCTGTATTGTCAACAAGGACATCAATGTGAGGTAGGGGGAAGTCATCCTTGGGGCTGGCCCTGTTCAAATCCCTGTAGTCAACACACATTCTGACTTTACCGTCCTTCTTCAGCACTGGCACCACATTGGCAACCCACTGAGGGTAAGAAGTCACTGCAAGGAACCCGACATCAAACTGCTTCATAACCTCGGCCTTGATCTTTTCAGACATCTCTGGACGCATCCGTCAGACTTTTTGCTTTACCGGAGGGCAATCTTCCTTGGTTGGCAGGTGGTGAACTACAATGTCGGCATCCAAACCAGGCATATCTTCATAGGACCAAGCAAAAATCTCCATGTAGTCCTGTAGCATCTGGATCAATCGTTGCTTCACGCTGAGCTCTAGATTGGCACCAATCTTGACCTCTTTCCTATCTGTCTCAGTACCCAGGTTAATTGTCTCCACCGGCTCTTCATGTGGCTGAATAGCTCTCTCTTCCTGGAGTAGCAATCTCACAAGTTCACCAGGCACTTCGCAATCATCTTCACCTTCGTCTTCGGCCAAGTTGATCGGATTTTCGAAGTCATAACTGGCGGTAACAGAGCTGTTACCAGTGAGATCCAGAGTGGATTGAAACCTGTATAAGTGAGTGTGTGTAAATATAGCTGTTTTGCAATATATATATAACACAGAAAGGAAAAGAGCACAAGATTTGAAATGCAACAAACGTCCAATGTTTTGATTGATGATATATGAAGATGTCATACAAAAAGCCCTCACAAATGGAGCTACGATGCCCCGGGTAGGACACCGAGCCAACAGAGTTTTAACATATTGTTTGTTACAAATTGGAAATCAAAAGAAATTAATTATTGCGTGACAAATGTGATAGGGGTAAAATCCTTTGCCGTCCAGTTGCTTGGTCCGTTGCTGGTGGTCGGGTAGATCCAGCTGTCAAATTCTGCTTCCTCTACATCCTCCTCGATAACATTCACCCTTGAGCTGGAGATAAACACCGGAGCCTTTCTGATCTTCTCTTTGCGCACAGCCTTCTGAGCCTCTGCAGTAAAGCCTAGCCCAAACTTGTCATTCTTCTGAGTGAAGTCAGGAAGCTGACCCCAATTTGCACAATTTCCTTTCTGAACCACAGCCCGGGCATCCCTTAGGGAAGCCATCTTCAAGGAATCATTCTCTTCGGCTATTGTCTATGCAGCTGCTGAAATTGGATGCACCTCCTCGAAATGCTGAAAGGGGGTTTCAATAAACTCCCCGTCCATCTCAATGTATCTGAAGGAATTCAAATGACTCACCATATACTCCTCTTCTCCTTGCACAGTGACGATCTTCCCTCTGACAGGGTACTTCAGTTTCTGGTGCAAGGTAGAGGTCACTGCCCCAGCTTTATGGATCCAAGGTCGACCCAGTAGACAAGAGTACGATGGACGTATATCCATCACATAAAAAGTAGAGTCAAACACTTGAGAGCCCACACGAACAGGGATGTTAACCTCTCCATGAACCATCCTTTTTGAACCGTCAAAGGCCCTGACGATGATATTGCTGGGCTTCAATTCCAGGCCTTCATAATCCAGACGGTCTAAAGCCTTTTTTGGTAGGACATTCAAGGAAGAACCAGTATCCACCAATACATGCGCCAGAGTAGTGCCCCTGAATTCGATAGAGACATGCAGGGCATCATTGTGGTCTCTTCCCTTCGCGGTCAGGTCAACATCTGAAAAACCCAAGCCATTGTCTGCTGTCAGATTTGCTATGCAATCAGTGAACTGGACTGCAGACGTCTCCTGCGGAACATGGGCCGTCTTGAGAAATGAGATCAAGGCCTTAGCGTGGGCCTCGGAGCATAGCAATAAGGAGAGCATGGAGATCTTGGAGGGCGTATGCCCCAGCTGCTCGACAACATTGAAATCACTTTTCTTTATTATTTTCAAAATCTCCTCCATTTCTTGTTGGGAGGCTTCAGCATTTATGGGTATTGGTGCCTCCATCCGGGCAGGCTCTTCTTCAATCCCTTTGCCCCGAGCATTAGACGACTCGGCGGCGGGGGAAACAACTTGATCAGCAACAGTTACAGGTACACTTGTAGGTTTTATAAGGAGGGGTCTTCGAATAGCGGGCGGTGCAATGTCAGGCGAGAAGAGCCTGCCACTGCGGGTGACCTTGGCTGGACCCGTGATATCGCAGATACTGGCGCCAGTGTCGAATTCTTGTTTGATTCCATTTACATATACGTCTGCCCCGTAATGCCAAGGGACAGCTTTATCAGATACGTAGGGGAGAGGCCCCGGAACAGTAATAATCACAGGTGCAACAGTCATGATTTGAACAGGCTTCTTCGGGGGAGCCTTGATTGGATTATTGAAGATGGTAACCACAGAAACTTCTTTTATCGGAGCCAACTGAACAGCAGACTTCTTAAACAGAATCTCCTTGCTATCCATTAGGCTTTGGACGCCTAACCTCAGCAAGGGACAATCAGATAGGGAAACAGCACAGAGCAGGCAACCTTCACCGCAACCCGGAAATAAACCGGCCCGCAGTAGGTTCTTCTTAACGGTTTTCAGAGGGGTGACAACTTCATTTACCGAAACAGCATACAATTCTTCCTCAATGGCATTTACTCTATGCTGGGGCATAGGAGCAGTTACAACATTTGGTCTCTCCGGTGCTTCGAACTGAATTTCCTTTGCGTCGATCAGATCTTGCACTTTGTTTCTCAAGGCCCAGCAATCATCAGTAGTGTGCCCGGGACTATCAGAATGATAAGCACACCGGGCATTTGGGTTATACTTAGGAGACGCAGTGTTGACGACCTTAGGAGCTTCTTTGAGGGTCACCAGGTTGGTGGATAACAGTTGGGGTAAAATTTGAGATAAGGTCATACTCAGTCGGGTATACTGCCTCTTGGGCCTTTCGCTTCTTTGTTGATTGTACTGCTGAGGAGCAGCGACAGGTTTTGAGATGACCAAAGCATTGACGGCTTGGCGACTTTCGGGCTTGACTTGTCTTCTAGGACCATAGACGGCACTTGCTTCTTTCTTAAACGACCTCTTCTCAGCACTGGTGGAGGCAGCCTTTTGTAGTTTGCCTGACCTGATGCCAGCTTCAATTCTTTCTCCCGTCAATATCAAATCTGTAAACCCAGCGGAGGAGTTACCAACCAAATGATTGAAAAACGGACCAGACAATGTCCCTAGGAACATATCAACCAGCTCACGATCAGTCAAAGGAGGCTGCACCCTGCCAGCCAAATCTCTCCATTTTTGAGCGTACTCTTTGAACCCTTCACCCGTTCCTAGAGACATACCCTGAAGTTGGGTACGCGTAGGAGCGAGATCAGAATTGTATTGGTATTGTCTGTAGAATGCGGTTGCCAAATCTTCCCAGTGTCGGATGCTAGCTCCATCTAATTGGTAAAACCATTCAAGCTGTGACCCCGAGAGGCTATCTTGGAAGAAGTGAATCCAGAGGTTCTTATCTTCCGTGTAAGGTTGGATTTTCCTTACGTACGACCTCAGATGCAGCTTTGGACAGGAGACCCCATCATACTTGGCGAAGGCAGGTGCCTTAAACTTGTGTGGAATTACTACCCCGGAAGATAACCCCAAATCTCCGAAATCCAGTCCCGGCACATTCTGAATTTCCATGGCACTCAAGCGGTCCTCCAATTGTTTGTATCTGTCAGCAGCAGGTGGGTATTGTTCGTCGTTATAGTCCGTCTCGTTGTCGGAGACTGCGGGACTAGGAGCTCCTCCCCCTTGGGGACTGTTTTTCTCAGCAGAAGAAGTAGTTGGATCAGCTTCATTATGGAGTGTGTTCCCAAATCTGCGTCCGGTGTTGAACAGCGCAGTCCTCTTTTTCTTCTTCTTCTTCATGAGTAGAGTCTTCAACTCTTGCTGACCCTGGGCTAGGCTTAGGACCATCTCTTGAAACTGTGCACTTTGGGCCTGAAGGGCCTTGATTGCTTGCTCACTAGAGGAGTCTGGATTCATGATGACTGTTCAAACAAACAGCAAAGAAGATTAAGCAACCTGTGAAATAGGGTACCTACTATGCATATGGTGCAATGGAATGCGTATGTATGCAATGCATTCAAGGATTTAGAATATTCAAAATTTGTTGTAGACAAAAAGGAACGCACATCATATTAATAAGGAGAAATTCGTTAGTACATAAATGCCCCATGGGCCAAATATTACAAAATGACTCCTTAAGGTAAAAAAACATTGCGCATCCTCTTTGGCGCGATGTAGGTGTTGAGATTCCTTTCCTCGTGCAGTAGGCGGGTGAGTTCCAGGACCTTCTTTTCACTAGCATGTAGACTGGTCTCAAGAGAATTCCGTTCTTCCTTAAGCTGGACCCAGCTCTTCTGCATTTCTTCCCAGGAGGTGGGCATGTCGGGATGTTGAATGGTGTAGGACACCTCTCCTTCCAAGACCGGTTCTTTGATCACAGGGAGCATATGAGGATAAGGCATCACTAACTTCTGGGAGCGGGCTCGTACCCACTTGAGATAAGGTTCCAACGGGATGGAGTTCCTGTGCCCCAATGTCTTGCTGTCTATCCTACTTGGCATCCTCCAAGCTCTGATAAATCTCTGACGAAGTCCTTGAGTATCGTTGTCGAAGTCAAAAACTATGTTAGGGATTAACATGTCATGAGGGCCATCCCTCCGAGCATAACCAAACTGTCTCCAAGCCAGGCATGGGTTGTAAGTAATACCTCCTTTGATTCCAAATAAAGGAACATTAGGGTACTCCCCGCAACGATCAATGATAGTGACGTCTTCCCTGGACCTAGGGCACCAATGTATATCTGCATGTGTAAGAGTCATTAACCGTTGTGACCATCTCAAACCCCGCTCGTTCTTCAAAACTGATTGTGGAAGGTGTGAAATAAACCACCTTCCCAGGAGAGGAGTGCAACACATAAGGACACCCCTTCTTCTCATGGTTCGAGTGTAACATGAGTGAAGGATGTCCCCCAGCAACGTAGGTATAGGATTCCTGGTCATGAAGATCTGGACGGCACTGATATCAATAAGCTGATCTGGGTTAAGGAATAACACCAAACCATAGACAAGGAGGGCCATAACTTCTTCAAAAGCTCGTAGGTCAAGGGAGTTCCAACATTTTTGGGCTTTCTCGAACAGAAACCTGGCTAAGAACCCCTTGATACCACTTCTAACTTCCCAATGTCCCTTGAGGTCAGACGGTTGTAGGTGCAAGGCTTTAGCAATCTCTTCAAGCTTGGGTTCCTCTTCCGTACCGTTGTAGGGTAGTTGATCAAGGATAGGGACCTTCAGAAGTCGGGAGAACTCTTCCAATGTAGGCACCAATTGATAATCCGGAAAAGTGAAACAGTGATGCAGAGGGTCAAAGAACTGGAACAGGACTTTTATCAAATCCTCCTCAATGTTGGTGTTAACCAAGCTGATGAGTCTTCCATGTCTCTCACTGAATGAAGAACCCTCGGGAATCCTGGACATAAGTTCCTTAAGCTGAGGAGGGATATTTACAAGGCTAATCTGAATTGTCTTTCTGCGAGCAGTTTCCATGTCCTATAAAACAAGAACAAAGATGAAGATTCGAAACCCTTGAAATGGTTAGTCAATGCTCATGATGTTGTATGATGTCATGATGTTATGATACACCACAAATATTCACAAAGGCAAACATGGTAAGGCACACAAGTCACACAAGACAAACCCTTAGAGTTTAGGCCTGCATGAGGTCTGGGTATTACCCTCTTGAAGTTTGGTGGGCTCAACCTGTCCTATTAGAAGTAACCGGGTTCTAAAGGTCCCAATATCACTGGATTACTTTCATTGTTCATCGTTTCGATTTAGCCACTGAACTGGCGACCGAAATATCCCAGGAAAGCAACCTTCAATTGAGTGTAGTATCGAGTATCAACCAACCTCGGACTGCACCAAAGTCAGTTATCTCACTACCCTAAAAAAGCCAAGATGGTTCAATTAAGGTTCCTAAGGTCAGTTGATGCTTCACGACACCACGCGGCGGCCCCGTACTCTCCTTGACTGAACTCAAGGGTTACCGGTACACACCAAAGTGCCACATCAACGTAGCAGACTGTTTCAACCATGTCGGTATACCCCGCACAGTTTCCTCACAGCCTTGTTGCTACTTTCTAAGAAGGTATCCCCAGATCCGGGTTAGGATCTATAAAACTCCGATACAAAGCCCACAAATGTAAAAGCAAACAAGATAATCAATTGAAAACAAAGGTGATCTAAGCCCTAAGGTTACTCCACTTTTAAAATCATCCCCAGCAGAGTCGCCAGTTCTGTGATACGGTGGGAGAACTGACTTGTGTTTTGCGTTTGTATTCGCAAATGTTGCGGTTAGTAAGAGTCGCCACCGACTTTTTATTTTATCCTAAGGAAAGGTTAAAAAGCACAGCAAAAACCTTTTGAGATGTTTTCTTGGGTTCGGGGAGTAGATTATAGAAAGGGAAGGTATTAGCACCCTTTCTATCCATGGTTATCCATGGGCTCTTAGTTACTTGCTTAGATCACTTGCCTTTTGTTTTCAATTTGTTTGAAATGGTGCTTTGTGTGTGGGTTTTGAAAATGTTTTGAAAAGATGCCAATGTGGTGGCAACCTTTGTAATGATCCATGTGGGGATGTATACAAAGATGTATGTCTTTTGAAAAAGTTTTCATTTGTTTTTGAAAGTTGTTTTGAAAGTGTAGTGATGTGTGATTTTGAAATTAGGCAAGTGTTTTGTTTTGCAAGTTTGATTCAAGCAACTAAGAGGTTATCTACTCCTAAATTTCTCAAAAGATTATTGCTATGTTTTAACCCTTTTAACAAGTTTGTTCCACCATTGTATTTGGTGGACAATCTTGTGTTAGGATGTGAGAGGGACAGGCGCGGGTCATCGTTTAGACCATAATTGCAACGGCGTTTAATGTCTTTGGGAAATTTTCTTTAAGGGACTTGATCATTTGTTTTTGTTTGTTTTGAAAAGTTTTGTCGAGGGACTATGATCATTCAAATTGTTTGCTTTGCCCAAAGAAGTTCAACATACAATATGGCCCATTTATTTGAAGGCAACAAGTGGAATACCCTAGGGGTGCAAGTGTGATTTGTGTGTCCATTTTCATGCTTGTTTATCTTGAGATTAGGTCATAACTATTTTTTATCGTTTTTTCGCATACAAACCCTAATTCTAACATGTTATCATTAGAAAGCAATAAAGTGCGAAATTTAAATTACTAAGCTATTACAAAACCAAATATGGGAAGGGGGGGTACAAATGTTCAAATGGGGATATTGACAAGAATTTAAATCTAAATTATTACATCATTTTGAATATTTGCAATTTAATCAATGTACAAAAATTAAATAAGAATGCAAGATGCGAAAGAAATGTTTTGTATATGTATGAAAAAAAATATTATTTATGTAAAAGAGAAAAGAAAATAAAAATTATATTATTTTTTGGAGTATTTTGAATTTAGGGCAAAAACCCTAATTTTAAAGAAAATGTATTATTATCTAATTTAATACAAATATTTATTTATTATTTATAAAAATAAAATAAAATGAAGTATATTATGAAAAAAATTATTTTTGTATCAAATATTAATAAAAATGAAAAATTCAAGTATTTTTATATTTTAGCTTAAATATATTAATAAACATATATATATATATATATATATATATATATATATATATATATATATATATATATATATATATATATATATATATATATATATATATATATATATATATATATATATATATATATATATATATATATATATATATATATATATATATATATATATATATATATATATATATATATATATATATATATATATATATATATATATATATATATATATATATATATATATATATATATATATATATATATATATATATATATTAAGTTCTTAAATATGCATTATATACAAAATAATATATATATTTAATATTTTAATAAAATAAATAAAAAAAGTATTTTTATGTGAAATATTTTCAGAAGGTAAAAAATAATAAAAATGTATTTACACTATTTTTATATTTATTCTAATAATAGTATATATATAATGTTTATGTATAAACAAATAAATATGCAATAAAATACAAAAAATGATGGAAAAAATATTTTCAAAATTTTAATGTGCTGCGAAAAAATAAACAAGTCAAACAAAAAAGGAAAAAGTCAAAAATGTTAAAAAATGAACAAATGGGCTCAGGGGGTGTGAATCAAAAAAAGTGGTGTGAAGAGAAATAACTCAAAAGCCCAGCCCAAGAAGACACTGTCTTCAACCTTTGGCCAAGACTGAGTTCAAAAACGCGCGCCTCTTGCTTCAACATCAAGGTCCTGATTCTTTGATCCTTTGAACAAACTTCCAACACAAAACATGTAAAGCATAATCTCACGATTTTATACATATAAAGAACATGAACTAACTCTCAGAAATGAGAGGGAATTTCTTCTCTCCCAAATTTTAACCTAATTTTTGTTTAAAGTTCAGGCATCAAATTCTTGCAACACACATAATATAAATAAAATCTACTTATATGGGCATGTTCAGGGCAATGATTATGACATGTTCTCTTCACAAACCTAAAGCTAACAATGCCTTATAAGAGAGATACGAATTCAAAAACTTACCTGTTCAGTTGAAGTTCAAACTGGAAATGTAGGAACCTTCAGTGCAAGGTGATGATTGGAAAAGCTTCCTTGAGGTCCAGGGATGCTGTTTCAATGCTTACTTTGCCTTGAGAGCTTCTGAATCAAGCTATAGAACTTCAACTGCAAAAGGAAAAAATGAAAATGGTGGAAACTGTTAGAGGGATTACAGATCAGGTTTTAGGTCATGGTTAGCTTGCATAGGTTGTGAGGAAGGTAGAGGAACAGGTTTGGACCAAAATGCTCGAAGGGATTGAGAGATAGCACTCAATCTGCAGGGGTTGCTCTGTTTGAGCAGTTTCAAGGTGATTATGGCAATGAGAGTGTTTGAGGGGGAAAGGGCTCGTGTGTTAGCTTGGATATGTTCTTTCTGATGTGTTTGATAACTTCTTTCTTGTGTGCTTAAGCTGAGATGAGATATGGTACAAGTTATGGACTTTTCTTGAACTTGAAGCAAACAAAAGCAAGTTGGCTTTCTAGGTCAGTAGAGGACCCCCTAATGTGCTGCATAATCCTCTCTTGATCAGTGTGTTATGCACATAATCTTGTGCCAAGCAGATTTTCCATGTACTTTCTTGATTTGCAATTGGACATAAAGTTAATCTTTTCAAAAATGGAAAGTTCACTTTATCTAGTTTAGGATTAATCTTGCATACAATGCTTGCACTCAAAGAACAACACTCTAACACATTGAATATGCATTAAATTATTGAGTATGGAATGGTTCAAGGACCTGTAATCAAGCATAAAGCAAGCTGAGTTCAAATTTGCAAAGTTATGAACATGTTTTGATGAAGAACAAAAGTGAATTTTTGCCAACTTGTGAAATTCGAATCTCTCAAGTTATGAGGTTGTTTGATGAGTTCTTGGACATTTTGGAAAGCTTGGAATGTGTACTACGATCCATCTTTGAAATGAAAATCAAAATTCCAAGTGGAAGGGTATGAAAAGTGGCCTTGAAGTGGGGTAGAAAACCTTGTCAAAATAGGTTAAAATTTCACTAAGTTAAAAATGGTTTAGTGCCCTTATTCAAAAAATTGTAACTTGATATACAAGCTTCAAATGAGAAAACTTTGTGAATCAAAGTTGTAGATTATGCAACAAGCTACAACTTTCATGTTTTGACTTTTGTTTGAATCCAAATGGATCTTGGTGAAAAGATGGGGCAAAGTTGGGAAAAAATTAGGGTTTTTCATAACTTAGAAAAATTCTAAGTTATGAAAAATTCCATTTTCAAACCCTAATTTGCATTTTGTGATTTCTTGGTGAACAAGTTTCATGATTTGGCAAGTTTTGATGAAAAATGAATCTTGACTCTTGATTTTGACCAAAAAGTCAAAGTTTGACTTTTCAGTATACAGTCAAAATTGATCAATTGACTGGGAAATTCAACTGTCAATCTTGTGTACTTGGGATCTTTTGAGCTTGATGAATGTGTCAAGACCATTTCATTGAGTCCTTGAGTCCATATGTGAACTTGGTTTGCCATTGGCTAGGTCAAACAGTCAAAAATTGCCTTTGTGCAGTCAAAACCCTAAAAATGACCATTTTGCCCTTTTGATGATCTGATCAAATTTCTTATGGAATTGTGATCCAAACTTGATCAAATGGTCCATGTGAGTTCATAATGTTGATGTGGATCAAATTTCATGAGGTTTGACTGTCAATTGGCCATAGTTGACTTTTCCCCAATACAGCTGATTTCTAGGTCAACTGTCCAATTGACTGGGCAAAACTTGGAATCAAGACTTGAAACTTGGTATGGGAAAACTTGGGAGTCCAACATGAAGCATGAAAGTCATCTTAGGCATTTTAGGTCAAAACATCCTTAGGCAAACACAAACCCTAATTTGAGTCCACAGTGCAAGGAGAAGTCTTGAGCAGAGGAAACCCTAACTGGATCTTGATCTTCAAAGGTCTTGTGATGAGAAAATGTTGAGGAAATGGGAGGGCAAATTTTGGGGTACAACAATCTCCATTAGTTAAACTTAATAAAATCAATTATCAAAATTAACAACAAGCAAAAATAAAATAAAATAAACAATTAGAAAGAAATTAATAAAGCAAAAAGGAATTACTGGGCCAGGAAAAAGCACAAGAAAAGGGGGGGGGGGGGTGAAAACATGAATCTCGCTGGGCTGATAAGGGCATAAGGCCCATTTATTTAATGCATGCAGGTTAGGGGTTTATGTAGTAAAGTGGTGGTGTTGGTCCATTCAAAATGGGCTCAACTAAAGGCCCATTTGATATGTTATTCTATAGCTTTCTAATTGAGGTTTGTATTTGCTATCTTTGTGCAAATCTTGGACAAGTTTTTTGGAGTGGAGTGGTAACCTGTTTTGACAGTTTTGTGGACAGTCTTATTGTGCAAAAGGTTTGAGTTTTTAGACTAATTTTGTAGAAGTACTGGAGGCTTATGGACAGTTTAGCTGAGCTGGTTGCAGGGATGTGGATTGTTGTGTAGGTCTGGTTTTAAGGCATGTTGGTAGCGGGTGATAATAGGATAATAGCATGATTTTGTTTTGTATTGGACAAGTTTGCATTTGATAAGGTTTTGGCATGTAAGATTGCAGATTAGGATTAGATTTTGTCCTGATCTAAATCCTTATAAACTTAGGAACATGTCCTTTATGCCTCGTGATGTTGTATTTCACCTTGTAATTTTTGTAATGAGTATGACCAAAATTGAATGAATTATGCATTCTTTGTAATGTCATGGTGTAACATGTAGGAGATGAATAAAATAGTGTGAGTTTTCTTGGGATCTTGGATGAAATTTGGTGGTAATTTTTATGATCCTTGAAAGCATGCCTTTTAAATTTTGAATTAATGAATTGAGGACTTAGAACCTTGAACATTAAAAATGCCTTGACTTGAATGAATTTTGGCCTTGAATGAAATAGTTTTGGATAAACTTTAAATCACTCTTGAACTTAAATGAAACTTGAATAGTGGATGATGAATAATAGTGAATTGCTTTTTACGCTTGTAAATTGTATTCTAAACAAAACACATGTGAATGAATCCTCCGTCTTTGCATACTTAAAGAACTTTGATCCAATCTTTAAAACATCACTCAAATGAACAAATCCTACTTTACTTCTTAATTCAAGTCTGAATCAACCTGCATGACAAGAATCAAAGAATTGAGACAATGATAATGCCTTGGTCATAATGTGAATCTACAATCATCATCTCATGTATCATGACTCAAACTTTGTAACTCAAACCACAAGACTTTGTTTTGATAAAGTCCCTCCTCACAAAACAAAACCTTAAAAGGATATCCTTGTAAAAGATGAATGAGGCTTGGAGCATAGAAGGATAATGCTCTTTGAAATGAAACCCTAATCTCATGATTTTGGTGAATTTGGATGAGAATCAACCATGTATCTTGAAAAAGAAAAAAACTATAATAACCACTATTTCAAAAACATGAATTCCCTAGTTCAATGTGCAATGAAGAACCAAATGAATCAGACTTATTTGATATAGAAGCCTAAAAACCAACAGTGAAACCCTAGCTTGCATAAATGTTGATTCATGAAACAAAGTGATTTATTCAATGAGTTGTATGATATGGAAATGAACTAGTGGAATGTGTACAAATGAAATAAAAAGCCTAGCCAGATAAAAAAATAAAATGGTAGGACAAATTTGGTGTATGACAATTGCCGCTATTTAATCGTCTTAGACCTAAAGGTGAGATTGGCGTTAGCCTTTCAAACATTCGAGGTGGAAGAAGATTAAATACCAATACCTAAAGTTTGTCCTGGAGAGATGGTGTAAGTGTTATTATTTGTGATATCTCTTGGGAAAACAAAAATTGTTTTCTGGTGAAGAGGTTCGTAAGAGATAAGTGTGGTTGAACAATGACGACTTGTAACGTAGTGACGATGCCAATACAAGGCTCCCAAGAAAGACGATAGTTACTGAAAAGGTGAGATTAATAACAACACGGTGAGTTGATGAAAAGGTAAAATCAATGAAAATAGAGGATTTATTGTGTGAGATTTCTAACCCAAAAGGAAATGTAAAGACAACGAGTAAAAACAACGACAACAGAGAATCTGTCGTGTAGGATTTCTGACCCAAAAATAAAGACAACTGGGAAAATCGACGATAATGGAGGATCTGTCGTGTAGGATTTCTGACCCAAAAAGAAAGGTAAAGACAACGGGTAAAATCAACAACATCGAAGGATCTGTTGTGTAGGATTTGCGAACCAAAAAGATTGTCAATGGGTAAAGATCAGTGTATGATCTACGACCCAAAAAGATAAAATGATGGTAAGTTTCATACGGTGTGAGAACTGACTGGTTTTTGCATTTTATCACAAATGTTGCGGATAGCAAGAGTCGCCATCGACTTTTATTTTATCCAATAAGGAAAGGGTGAAAAGAATAGGAAAGACCTTTTAAGATTTTGAGTTCGGGGGGTAGGTTATGAAAAGGGAAGGTTGCTGCAATATCTTCAAGTTTTTGAACTTGCTCTAGACCGGTGAAAGGTATGTTATCAAGAATAGGCACTCCGGGTAACTTAGAGAATTCTTCCTTTGTGGGCACCAACTGATAATCCAGGAAGGTAAAATAATGATGCTTAGGATCAAAGAACTAGAACAAAAGACTCATCATGTCTTCTTTGAAACCATGAGTAACCAAACTGAGTAGATGACCATGTCTTTTGGTAAATTGAGAATTTTCGGGAACTTTTGAGACTAACTCCTCAAGATTAGAAGGTACCCTTATGAAGTTGATTCGGATATGCCATCGGAATCCATGAACTGCAACAAAGGACAAAGAGAAATCCCTAGATCTTGAAACAATTAGTGAAAATGTTATGATGTTATGATGTCATGATGTTATGTTCATGTTTAGACAAGAAGTAAACACAAACAAATCACACAAGAGCCTTAGGTTTAAAGGCTTCCATGAGGTCCATAGGTAAGTACCCTTTTCTATTAGAGTTAAGTTGGCTCAACCTGTCCTAAAATAGTAATTGGGTTCTAGGGATCTGAATATCACTGATCTTTCTCAAAGGATTTATTTAATACGACAACTGACTTGCCACCAAGAAAAACTCGAAAGTCAAATCTCAATGACCGTGGTATCGAGTATCAACCAACTTCGACCAAGATGGGTCAATTAAGGTTCTAAAAGTTAGTTAGTGCTTATGACACCACGCGACAGCCCAATGTTATCCTCGGCTGACTCAAGGAACATCGGTATGAACCAAAGTGTCGCACTAACATAGCCATCACTTCAACCATACCAGTTTACGCCGTACAGTTTCCATGATATATTGCTACTTACCTAAGGCATCCCTAGATTTGGGTGTAGGATCTTACAAGTAAATAAACCCAAGCAAGCCCTTAAAGTTAAAGCATACAAAGCACACCGTTTAAGCAAGTAAAGTGATCTAAACTCTTAAGGTAACCCCTCTTTAAGTATGTCTTCAACAGAGTTTCCAGTTCTGTCATACGGTGGGAGAAATGACTTGTTTTGCGTTTTATCGCAAATGTTGTGGATAGAAAGAGTCGTCGCCGACTTTTCTTTTATCCAATAAGGAAAGGGTGAAAAGAACAGGAAAGATCTTTTAAGATTTTTAGTTCGGGGGGTAGGTTATGAAAAGGGAAGGTGTTAGCACCCTTTTCATACGTAGTCATCTACGGGCACTTAAACACTTAGCTCACTTTGAAAATCTTGCTTTTTTGTATTTGTTTGAAAATATTTTGAAAATGCCAATGTAAGGCGAACTTTGTAATGATTCTTGTATCGGTTCTCAAGAATGCGTACAAAGTGTTTTGAAAATATCTTTAAAAGTGTTTTTGTGAAATGCTTTTGTTTTGAAAAGTAGGAGCAAGCGATTAATAGTTCTACCGACTCAAAGTTGTTCTTGTATTTTTCCTTCTCCTTTAGATAGTGTTTTCCGTACCATTAGTTAGTAGGAAGCCCTAACGTTGGATGTTAAGGGACAGGCGAAGGGTCATTGTACGGTCATCGAAGGTAACTTGTAAGGACGCTTTAGCAATTTCGTAAGGGGCTAGATCATTTTCCGAAAGGGAACATCGAAGGGTCATCGAGGTACTATGATCTTTGATTCGAGGGTCTTTGCTAAAGCATCTCCACTTTCGAGGGACATGACCGTTGTTTTTCCGAAGGCAACAGAGGGAGATTACCCTAGAGGTGCAAGTGTGAAAATGCGTTGATTCGGTTATTCTATCTTGCATGAGAGTTTTTAGTGTTTGATTATTATCTTTCTATATAATCCTACTAGCTAACAATTATATATACATACAAGGCATACAAAGTATAAGTGCAAGAAAATAAAATGTGAGAAAGTAAAAACTTACAACTATTACATGACCTAACATCTAAAAGAAAAAAATGTTTGCTAAATTAATTTTAAAGTCTTAACATCTAAAAGAAAAAAAATTGTGCATTTTTTGGTTTGGTTTGAATAATAAAATAAATATATTTTAAACCTAAATTAAATAATTAATTAATTATAAAAAAAACCTATGTCTAATTAATTAATTAAGAAAAATATTGTCTTAAACTAAATTAACCTATTAAAAGTCTAAATCTGATTTTATTATATCCTTATGATTTTTTTATTGATTAAAAGAAAAAGAAATTAATTAAACAAAAGAAAAAAAGAAAAAAAGAAAAAAAGTTGAAAAATGCTAAAGGATAAAAAATAGGGTGCGGGAGTTAGGGCTCGAACCCACGCCATTTGCATCACAATTTCCCATCCTTGCCAGCTGAGCTATGCGCCTGTTGTATTAGGAAAATAGAACCAATATATTATATATAAAAAAGAAAACTGAAATAAGAGAGACGCCAGAGCCCTAGCTCTGGTCATCTTCTTCGATCATGCCAGATCCTTATCCTGCTAAAATGTTAGATTCAAAGTAAAAGGGGGACCCTATGTAACACCCTCTAAAAACCCCGAACAAAATTTTCGCAATTAATTAAAATTATAAACTCAGAGTACATGTATAATCGAGGATGCTACAATTCTCTTTTTAATAAAACAAATTCCTGTCATGCATAATTTTAGTAGTAACTCATACATGTTTACACAGCGGAATACTTTAATTAATAAAATCAAATGTTATAATAATTTCCAATCATCAGGGATTAACACCTGGAAAGTCGACATCACATCATAACAATTAAAAGAAACTAAACGAGTCTGACTAAAGCAGCTCGACAACCAAACGTTCCCGGAGTTACAACTACCAGAGCATGACCCGGACATACTAAAACGAAACTAAACTAGACACGATAAGCCTTCGCCAAGCACCTGAGCAAAGCTCCTCAATCTGAAATATTCAACAGTAAGGGTGAGCTTCTCAAATATACATTTGGTTATACATTCATAACAATCAATTCACGAAATCATAAGCATCACCCAATAATTAGCATTTTTCATAGTTTACAAAACCTTTACAATTCATATATCCATGACATATTGCCTTTCATATTTGCAAATATTCATCAAACATCATCAACCATTTATCAATCACACGTGCATACAAACAATCAAATATAACATTGGAAGAATCATCCATTCATGTTATATTCAAGTTAATGCAACACACCCATGCATGTGGTACCACTTCACCGCCCCATTAAATCTCGGGTCACGGATAACTCACCGTTCCATTATATCGCGGACACGACTACCACCTCAACGTTCCATTAAATCGCGGACACGTATATTGGCCACCATGTTAATTCCACACAATGGGAATTAACAAATGCAACATGATATGTAAGTATGTAACACTCAGCATACTATAAACATCGATCAACATATCATGCACATCAACAATATCAAACATAACACGATATGAATAGCATGTAACCACTCAGCATACTATTTAAACATCAATCATATCAAGTTACGAATAGCATGTAATCACTCAGCATACTATTCAAACATCAACCAATCACATCAATTATATCATAATTCATGCCCGATAACATATCTAAAAGCATGGCAATAAAATCCAACATCAAATCACTGAAACCAAAAATTCAGAAAATCATCACAGCAGAGCAACACGGGCACCCGTGTTGTGCAACACGGCCCGTGTTGTGCAGCACGTCCAGAAAGACGCACATTTTTTTTTTTTTCAGTACAGGGGATCTGACACGGGCACCCGTGTTGTGCAACACGGCCCGTGTCGTGCAACCAGAAGCACACCCTCTTCCAACACAGAAGAGCAACACGGGCACCCGTGTTGTGCAACACGGCCCGTGTTGCTGAGCGCGTACAGGATTTTCCTGAACCTGCAGCAGCTCAGAAACAGCAGTCCAAACGCGGGAAAACGTCCGCCAAAACGCGCATTTCAGTACCTAACGCATCGAGTTTGTACAATTCACAACAACACCACAATATCCAAGTTACCAACAATTATTATAAAAACCTTAATCGGGGATTAACCGTCCTTTTGGGGAATTCTACTGACACTGAGGTTATCCCTACAACTTCCAAGGTAAATTCACGATCATGATATATACTCCCAATTCCTCATTTGGGACCTAAAACTCTTAATCGATTCATAAAAATTGGGAACCTAACCCTTTTCTAACAAGGTTCAGTCCTACGGTTATCGATCCCTAGAAACATCTAACAATTGGGATTTTCCTACAATTACCCGAATCAACCGTACATAAACCCATAAACAAATATAAGTCGAGTATAAACCCCCCTTACCTTATCAATTAGCAGCTTTGAGTCCTTGAGCGATGTTCTTCGTTCTCCGTTCTTCAGAGCTCTATTTTCCCAAATTCCAACTTCTATTCTTACGTGAAAACCAAAAAAATGAGAAAATGGCCTAAGTCCCAAACATAACTTTATTTCTCTGCACCCCCACTCTTTACTAACAACATCTAAGCCCAATAACATAAAAATCCCAATATTCCTTATTTCTTTTATTTTCCTCAAATACTCCAAAATAAATAATTCTTTTTATTTTATTAATTCTAATAAAATAAATTCCCAAATTTAAATAAATCAATTAATTGAAAACGGGGTGTTACAACTCTCCCCCACTAAAAGAGTTTTCGTCCTCGAAAACATACCTTAGACGAACAGCTCCGGATAAGCCTCTTTCATCTGGCTCTCCAGCTCCCAAGTGATATTTCCATCTGCTGGACCTCCCCAAGCAACCTTCACTAATGCTATCTCTTTACCTCTTAACTGTTTCACTTCCCGATCTTCTATCCTCATAGGCAATGTTTCGACTGTCAGGTTATCTCTCACCTGCACATCATCTATTTGGATTACATGAGATGGGTCTGGAATGTATCTCCTCAATTGAGAAACATGAAAAACATCGTGCAAATTCGCAAGTCTCGGAGGTAAAGCAATACGATAAGCAACTTCTCCAACTCTTTCCGTAATCTGAAACGGACCAATAAAACGCGGAGTCAACTTCTTAGATTTCAATGCTCGACCAATACCCGTCATCGGAGTAACTCTCATAAACACATGATCTCCAGCACTGAATTCTAAATTCTTTCTCCTCTTATCATGATAACTTTTCTGACGGCTCTGAGAAGCTCTCATCTTCTCTTGAATCAATTTGATCTTTTCAGTAGTCTGCTGAACAATCTCTGGCCCAACTACCGAACTCTCTCCAGATTCATACCAACACAAAGGTGTTCTACACCGTCTACCATACAATGCCTCAAACGGGGCCATACCAATACTCGAATGGTAACTATTGTTATAAGTAAATTCAATCAATGGCAAATAGCTATCCCAAGCTCCACCCTGCTCTAAAACACAAGCACGCAATAAATCTTCTAACGATTGAATTGTCCTCTCCGTCTGTCCATCAGTCTGAGGATGGTAAGCTGAACTCAACCTCAATTTAGTACCCAAAGCCTTCTGCAATCCTTCCCAAAATTTCGAAGTGAACCTCGGATCTCTATCCGACACAATACTAGAAGGAACTCCATGCAAACTCACTATTTTCTCAATATACAACTGTGCCAATCTCTCCATCGAGTAATCCATTCGCACCGGTATAAAATGAGCAGACTTAGTCAACCTATCCACAACGACCCATATTGCTTCACAATTCATAGGAGTCCTCGGCAACCCAGATACGAAATCCATAGAAATACTATCCCACTTCCATTCTGGAATAAACATTGGTTGCATAAATCCAGACGGCTTCTGATGTTCAATCTTCGATTTCTGACAGATTAAACATGCATACACAAATTCAACTATTTCCTTTTTCATTCTCGGCCACCAAAACAATTTCTTTAAATCATGATACATTTTCGTGGCACCCGGATGAATACTCATCCCACTGCGATGTCCTTCCTCTAATATACTCTTCTTGATCTCTGCGACATCAGGGACACAAACTCTATCGCCAAATCTCATAACATCATTCTCATCAATTCTAAACTCACCACCTTGACCTTGGTTGATCAATGTCAATTTATCAACTAAATTAACATCAGATTTCTGCCCGATCCTGATCTCTTCTAGAATACCACTAGTAAGTTTCAACATACCCAAACGAACACACTTCGGAGTACTTTCACAAACTAAACTCAAATCTCGGAATTGTTCAATTAAATCCAATTCACGAACCATCATCATAGACATATGCAAGGATTTCCTGCTCAAAGCATCCGCAACCACATTTGCCTTACCAGGATGGTAATTCAAACCAAAATCATAATCTTTGAGAAATTCCTACCACCTTCTTTGCCTCATATTGAGCTCTTTCTGATCGAAAAGATACTTCAAACTCTTATGATCACTATACACTTCAAATCTCGAACCATACAGATAATGTCTCCACAATTTCAAGACAAACACAACTGCTGCTAACTCTAAGTCATGAGTAGGATAGTTCCTTTCATGAACCTTCAACTGTCTCGAAGCATACGCAACTACCTGTTGATTCTGCATTAAAACACCACCTAAACCCAACAGAGATGCATCACAATAGACCACAAAAGATTCCACCGGATTCGGCAAAATCAGAATAGGAGCACTAGTCAATCTCCGCTTCAATTCTTGGAAACCTCTCTCACAATCAGAATCCCAAATAAACGCTTGTCCTTTACGAGTCAACTTCGTCAACGCCAAAGCTAACTTTGAGAATCCTTCGATAAACTTTCTGTAATAACCTGCAAGACCAAGAAAACTTCTGATTTCAGAAACAGTCTTCGGCGCTTCCCACTGAGATACCGCTTCTACTTTTGTAGGATCCACTGCAATACCATTCTTAGAAATCACATGTCCAAGAAAACTAACTTCATTCAGCCAGAACTCACATTTGGATAACTTTGCATACAACTTCCTATCTTTCAACAACTCTAACACAATTCTGAGATGTTCCGCATGTTCTTTGTCGTTCTTGGAATAAATCAGAATGTCAT
This sequence comes from Vicia faba, assembly GCA_948472305.1. Lineage (NCBI taxonomy): Eukaryota > Viridiplantae > Streptophyta > Magnoliopsida > Fabales > Fabaceae > Vicia > Vicia faba. The sequence continues at coordinate 520,183,705 of OX451735.1, read as the reverse complement.
CAATAAAAACCACAACAAACTTATCCAGATACGGATGAAAAATCCTGTTCATATATTCCATGAAAACACCAGGTGCATTAGTAACTCCGAACGACATAACAGAATATTCATAATGCCCATACCTCGTTCGAAAAGCAGTCTTTTGAATATCTTCCGCTTTCACACGAATCTGATGATATCCCGATCTCAAGTCAATCTTACTGAATACACTGGCTCCAATTAGCTGGTCCATTAAATCATCAATCCTCGGTAATGGATACCGATTCTTAATGGTTACCTTGTTCAATTGCCTGTAATCAACACACAGTCTCATAGAACCTTCTTTCTTCTTAACCAACAATACCGGAGCACCCCAAGGCGAAACACTTGGACAAATAAACTTCTTCTCCAGTAAATCTTCCAACTGACTCTTCAATTCAGCCAATTCAGACGCAGACATACGATATGGCGCCATCGACACCGGTCTCGTACCAGGAATTAAATCTATAGAAAATTCCACTTCTCTCTCAGGAGGTAGCTCACCAACATCATCCGGAAAGACTTCTGGAAAATCACACACCACTGGCAATTCCACACTCCTGACCTTTCCTGTTGCATCTAACGAAGCAAGTAACATAAACACATTAGCACCGTCTTCCATTGCTTCTTGTACCTGCCTAGCAGTCATAGTCAAATTCTCGACACCAACTGCTTCTGGAAAAATTACCGTCTTAGCAAAGCAGTTCAGATGAACCCGGTTGAATTCCAACCAGTTCATCCCAAGGATAATATCAATTTGTTCAAGCGGCAGGCACACTAAATCCATACCGAAACCTCTACCAAAAATCTCAATAGGACAATTCCTACATACAAGTGAAGTTGTCACTGAACCTGATGCAGGAGTATCAACAACCATGCTACCTCGCATACCAGATATGTCCAGTTTCAACCCCTCAGCACAATCCAAAGAAATGAAAGAATGAGTTGCACCAGTATCAATAATTGCAACTAAAGGTGTGCCATGAATAAAACACGTACCTTTAATCAATCGATCCTCTGGAGTAGTCTCAGATCCAGACAAAGCGAACACTTTTCCACCTGACTGATCCTTCCTAGGCTTAGGACACTGCGGACGAATGTGACCTTCTTCGCCACAATTGTAACAAGTAACAGACTTCCCTTTGCAATCAATAGACAGATGACCAGCCTTTCCACATCTATAGCACTTCTTCTCATCGCTCTTGCAATCTCGAATATGATGACCAGACTCACCACACCTGTAGCATCTGATAGGAGCCTTAGAATCTCCCCCACTAGGCCTTTTCCAACCGCCTGATCTCTGGTTATCTCTACCATATGGCTTGCCACGGTCCATATGTTGCTTTCCTCTTTTATCAACAGCCCCACGAGAGTGAGACGACCTATTCTTGGTAATATCTTCTTCCAAGATCCTGCTACAATCCACCAGATCAGAAAATCTACGAATACGCTGGTACCTGATTCCCTGCTTAATCTCATCTCGGAGACCATTCTCAAATTTGATACATTTAGAGAATTCTCCAGCCTCATCATTGTTGTAGTGTGCATAATACTTTGCCAGCTCAGTGAACTTAGTAGCATACTCACTAACAGTCAGATTGCCCTGCTTAAGCTCCAAAAATTCAATTTCCTTTCTTCCCCGAACATCTTCAGGAAAGTACCTCCTCAGAAAAACTCTTCTGAAGTTAGCCCAAGTCATTGCCTCTCCATCCTGAACCATTTCAGTCCTTGTGGCAACCCACAAGTCGTCGGCCTCTTCTGCCAACATATGCGTACCATATCTGACTTTCAGATCTTCAGCACAATCGATCACACGGAAAATCCTTTCGATTTCCTTCAGCCACTTCTGAGCACCTTCAGGGTCATGTGTACCTTTGAACAACTGGGGATTGTTCCTTTGGAAATTTCCCAATTGTCTATCAGCACCAATTACGCCTCCAGTTGGGTTTCCAGCAAGTACACCAGCTAACATCCCCAAAGCCTCAGCGAGTGCAGCATCATTTCGTCCGTTACCTCTTCCAGCCATATTCCTGAGAATTAAAACATACTCCACATCAGAATACAGTATCGACAGTGTTACCTTGCACTAGTCGCATACGAAAGGAATGACTGACTCAAGACTCTGGTCACAACGACCGACTATGCTCTGATACCACTATTGTAACACCCTCTAAAAACCCCGAACAAAATTTTCGCAATTAATTAAAATTATAAACTCAGAGTACATGTATAATCGAGGATGCTACAATTCTCTTTTTAATAAAACAAATTCCTGTCATGCATAATTTTAGTAGTAACTCATACATGTTTACACAGCGGAATACTTTAATTAATAAAATCAAATGTTATAATAATTTCCAATCATCAGGGATTAACACCTGGAAAGTCGACATCACATCATAACAATTAAAAGAAACTAAACGAGTCTGACTAAAGCAGCTCGACAACCAAACGTTCCCGGAGTTACAACTACCAGAGCATGACCCGGACATACTAAAACGAAACTAAACTAGACACGATAAGCCTTCGCCAAGCACCTGAGCAAAGCTCCTCAATCTGAAATATTCAACAGTAAGGGTGAGCTTCTCAAATATACATTTGGTTATACATTCATAACAATCAATTCACGAAATCATAAGCATCACCCAATAATTAGCATTTTTCATAGTTTACAAAACCTTTACAATTCATATATCCATGACATATTGCCTTTCATATTTGCAAATATTCATCAAACATCATCAACCATTTATCAATCACACGTGCATACAAACAATCAAATATAACATTGGAAGAATCATCCATTCATGTTATATTCAAGTTAATGCAACACACCCATGCATGTGGTACCACTTCACCGCCCCATTAAATCTCGGGTCACGGATAACTCACCGTTCCATTATATCGCGGACACGACTACCACCTCAACGTTCCATTAAATCGCGGACACGTATATTGGCCACCATGTTAATTCCACACAATGGGAATTAACAAATGCAACATGATATGTAAGTATGTAACACTCAGCATACTATAAACATCGATCAACATATCATGCACATCAACAATATCAAACATAACACGATATGAATAGCATGTAACCACTCAGCATACTATTTAAACATCAATCATATCAAGTTACGAATAGCATGTAATCACTCAGCATACTATTCAAACATCAACCAATCACATCAATTATATCATAATTCATGCCCGATAACATATCTAAAAGCATGGCAATAAAATCCAACATCAAATCACTGAAACCAAAAATTCAGAAAATCATCACAGCAGAGCAACACGGGCACCCGTGTTGTGCAACACGGCCCGTGTTGTGCAGCACGTCCAGAAAGACGCACATTTTATTATTATTTTTTTTCAGTACAGGGGATCTGACACGGGCACCCGTGTTGTGCAACACGGCCCGTGTCGTGCAACCAGAAGCACACCCTCTTCCAACACAGAAGAGCAACACGGGCACCCGTGTTGTGCAACACGGCCCGTGTTGCTGAGCGCGTACAGGATTTTCCTGAACCTGCAGCAGCTCAGAAACAGCAGTCCAAACGCGGGAAAACGTCCGCCAAAACGCGCATTTCAGTACCTAACGCATCGAGTTTGTACAATTCACAACAACACCACAATATCCAAGTTACCAACAATTATTATAAAAACCTTAATCGGGGATTAACCGTCCTTTTGGGGAATTCTACTGACACTGAGGTTATCCCTACAACTTCCAAGGTAAATTCACGATCATGATATATACTCCCAATTCCTCATTTGGGACCTAAAACTCTTAATCGATTCATAAAAATTGGGAACCTAACCCTTTTCTAACAAGGTTCAGTCCTACGGTTATCGATCCCTAGAAACATCTAACAATTGGGATTTTCCTACAATTACCCGAATCAACCGTACATAAACCCATAAACAAATATAAGTCGAGTATAAACCCCCCTTACCTTATCAATTAGCAGCTTTGAGTCCTTGAGCGATGTTCTTCGTTCTCCGTTCTTCAGAGCTCTATTTTCCCAAATTCCAACTTCTGTTCTTACGTGAAAACCAAAAAAATGAGAAAATGGCCTAAGTCCCAAACATAACTTTATTTCTCTGCACCCCCACTCTTTACTAACAACATCTAAGCCCAATAACATAAAAATCCCAATATTCCTTATTTCTTTTATTTTCCTCAAATACTCCAAAATAAATAATTCTTTTTATTTTATTAATTCTAATAAAATAAATTCCCAAATTTAAATAAATCAATTAATTGAAAACGGGGTGTTACACCCTACCCCCTAAATAGACCCTCATGAATCCAAATCAAACGTTAGTTTTAACTAAAGATGCCTAGATCATGAGTGTGATCGGTGGATCTGGAACTGACTGTTTAACGCTGGTTCGCGAAATGTCGCGGTAAGAAAGAGTCGCCACCGTCTTTTATTTTCTCCAAATGGAAAGGATAAAAGCACAGAAAAATTCCTTATAGAGATTGCTCTCGGTTCGGGAGGTAGATTTATAGAAAGGGAAGGTGTTAGCACCCTTTCTATCCATGGTTATCCATGGGCTCTTAGATACTTGCTCATTTGTGTTTTCAAAATTGTTTATTTGCTTTTCAACTGTGGGTTTAAAAAGTTTCTTTGAAAATTTCAGTTCGACAATTGTATCAGTCCTCAAGAGTGTTTGAAAAGTTGCTTTCGAAAGCTTTTTGAAAAGGTGTCGGTGTGAAAAGAAGTTTTTGATTTGTTTTGAAATTAGAGCAAGTACCTACGAGTTCTCTACCTACCCTAAGGAATTCGTCTGTGTAAATGTCCTTAAAGTAATGCCATCCCACCATTGAGAGGTAGGTAGCACCACCGTTGGAGGTGTTCGGGTCAATTCGAGGGTTCGGGACATGGTGATCACCGGAGCAATAGGAAGACACCTTAGAAGCTACCCTCATGCCATGTTTATGGACATGAGGACTTACTAAAACATCCTCTACTCGACGACCACCTTTTCGAGGGGCAAGGCAACAATGAGGCGTACCCTATGGGTGGTGTGTGATTTGTGTGTCGTTTTCGATTATGTTTATCTTGTTCAGGCATTGGTGATCTACGCTTTGTTTTTATGTTTGGCATTCATTCTTTCATGCAAATTATTAACAGTTTAAAAGATGCGGAATTAAAAGTCCTATGCTATTACAAAGGCACGGGTCTACATCGCCAAATTAATCCAAGACCCGATTTGAAATAAAATAAAAATGCGGAAAGATAAATATCCTAATTAATCTATTACATGGCTTTGGGAGAATTACATGAAATTTATAAAAAGGAAATACAATAAGCGCGCGAAATAGAATTATGATCGAATGCGAGGGCGTTGGACCCTTTTAAGGAAATTAAATTGGAATCACGAAATTGATTAAAAGAAAATAAAAGAAAGAATTTTTGGAGTTTTTTGCATTTATGGAGTTTAATGAGAATTAATGGAATTAAAACCTAATTCTAAACTATTTTTAATTTATTAAAAAATGTTTAAGTTTGTACCCTAATTTTAACCTAATTATTTACATGGTGATTTATTTACAAAATAAATAAATAATTATTAATAATGGTAAAAGAAAAGAAAAAGGATAAAAGTATTTAAAACCCTAATTCTACATTTTTTAGTTTATTAGAAAAAACATTAAAATTGAACCTAGAATTAAAAACTAAATTAATTAATAGAATTTATTTATAAAAAAAACATTAAATAAAATATATTTTTATTTTTGTCTTCCCTGATTTTTTTGTATTTTTATTATATTATAAAAAATTAATTTGGAGGAATTAAATGAAAACAAATAAATTAAAAACAAATAAATAAAAAAAAGAATGAAAGAGAGAAATGCAAACAGGAGGGGGTTTGTTGACCCAATGGAGGTGTTTTTGTAGCAATCAGGCCCAATCAATTCCTGGCCTTGTTTGACTTTTAATGGCCACGTAGAGAATAGCTGACTAAGGTTCATGATGGAATGCAGATGCTAGCCACTGGATGGACGTTCATGGACACTTGGCAATCCATTGATGAGAGTGCATGGTGAACCTCTAGGCGTATTGATCACCTGAACATGGAAAAGTGAAAAACGTAGAGAAATATGGGGGACTTGGGAATCGAACCCAGGTCCCAAGGCTTGCCAAGAATGCTTTCCACCAACTGAGCTGCTTGTTCATTCATAAATATAATGAGATAAAATTATTATATGTGAAAAATCACGCTTATTGGTAGAAACGAAAAAAACGCGCTAAAGCATTTGAATGATCCAACCAGGCTATGACAACTCATCTTCTTCCTCGTTTGTGCGTTTTGCCCTAAAAAACAAAATACATCAAGTAGCGGGGGTTTTGAACCCCCACTAACTACAGTATAGGAAAATAGCGATTAGGAATTGGCCAATGATAAATTGAGCGCGAGTATGTCATTTGAATCGTTATGAGCTTCTGATTCTGATGGCATAGGTTTTGTAGGCTGATTTTTCCAGAAGAGGGAAACCCCAATTTCACATCTCTGAAAACCTAAAAAGCATCAATGGCAACTTTGCATATAGGCTATAAAAACTTAATTGAAATACACCCTTAGCTTCAGGGAGTGCATATTAGTGCAAAACGATTATTAGAATGCATGAATATGGCATATATATTAAAATACGAATAGGAAAAATGTTTGAGAAAGTCTGAGTCTGTTCTACCACTTCTTGATGCGTGGGGACTGGAAAAGGGTTGGGTGATGTTCATCAAGGTCTCAGAAAGCTTTTGGAATGGTTATCTTGCCTTGTAACGCACTGAAACTGTGTTTTCAGTTTTGAATTTTTTTGACAAAATTGCAAAGTTGGTGTTTTATTTCAGGCGCAGCTTGAAGGTTGTGTGCACTAGGGTTGTGATCTGTATATGTATGCCAATGGATTAGGGTAGAAATTTGAGTCAAAAAGCCTTTGCATTGATGTATCAAATATTTGATTTTCAATGAATATTTTTTCAAATCTTTTCCATGAATAACATGCCAATTTGCACCAAATCTTCCCTTTTTTGATGTGCACGAGATCTTGAGCAACCAATGAGGGCATATGCTGCATAAAAAGATTCAAACACATTTGTTTTGTATTTTTGTCATATTTTATTTAATTAAATGAATTAATGGTGATAAAAATTCAAATAAATAATAAAAAGTGATGAAATAAATCCCCTTTGGGTCAAATGGTCGTGCATAGCCTTTGGATAATGATTCTTGGAAGAAAATGTGGCCCATTAGCAATTTTGAGGCATTTGAAGCAAAATTGACTTTTCAAAATTCCCAAAAATTTCCCAAATTCCACAAGGCATATCTTGCTCAATTTTTAATCTTTGATCATGTTCTTGGACATTTTGAAAAGTTCTTGAAGTCCTCTAACCAATGCCTTTGGTCCCATGTCATTTGGATTTACCAATCTCAAGTTATGGTCTTTGACTTAAAGTGCCTTTTTGTTGACTTTTGAAAATGACCTATAATGTTGAAATTGATAACTTTTTGTGAGAGCATTTCTTGGACTTGAAGTGTGAAGAGGAGTTGTAGGAAATGTCTTTCCCTTCAAAATGAGCTTTGGATGGAATTTTTCTGATAAACCATGTGGAAGTTATGCCTTGGTCAAGTTACAATTGACTTTTTCAACTGTCCAAATATGGAAACTTTTGCATCTTGAGACTTTTTGAGCCATGCCTTGAAAATCATGATCAAGAATTGATAAAATGATGTTTGTGGCTTCAAAATAAGATGTTGACCAAAAATTTGAACTTTTGACTGTCAAATGACCATTTTGCCCCTACAGTTGACTGTAGGGCAATTAGGGTTTTTGACTGTGCAATTTTGTGCTGTAAGTCTTGTAACTTAGCATGAGGATACTTGACAATGTTTGTAGGAATGTGGGACTTGATTGGACCCTTGAGAACTTCAATTTCTTTGCCAGAACCAAAACCCTAGTTTTTGACTGTTAGGAGGCCCTTGAACTGTGCAACCCTTGGGGAGATTTTGAAGCATGCTCTTTGCAAATTTTGAAGAATATGGGAGGGAAAATTTTGGGGTACAACAGTTGCCCCTGTTCAATCTTCTTAGACCTGAGGATGCAGATTGGCTGACGTGCCTTTCGTAATCCGAAGGTGGAAGATGATTGAACACTAGAGTGCCCAGAAATTTGTGCTCACATAGTAGCGTGATGGTGGGAATGGGCTTATAGATGCCATTTGGAGATTGATGGATAGGATGATGGGCTTATAGCTGCCATGCTAAGAGATGATGGATATATGGATGGGCTTATAGATGCCATCTAGGTGTCGATCGCGTAAGAGATTCCTTAGCGAGAGCTTGCGTACCTGAAAAAGAAAGATGATTACCTGGCCTGTTACAGGAGCTGGTCTTTAAACTCTTTGTATAGATGCGTCCTGACTGGTCACAGGAATTGAATCTGGAGCTTCAAACGGTGATGAATGAACCAGGGATGGTTACTACCTCAACGGGACGGTGAGAGAACCTTGGACGATTACTACCTCAACAGGAACGCTGAGAGAACCTTGGGGCGATTACTACCTCAATAGTAACGCTGAGAGAATCTTGGGCGACTTCAACCTCAACAGTAACACTGAGAGAATCATAGGCGACTTCAACCTCAACAGTAACGCTGAGAGAATCTTGGGTGACTTCAACCTCAACAATAACACTGAGAGAATCTTGGGCGACTTCAACCTCAACAGTAACGATGAGAGAATCATAGGCGACTTCAACCTCAACAGTGACGATGAGAGAATCTTGGGTGTCTTCTACTGAGTCTTCATCAGGAAAATCTTTAGGGATTGATTTAACTGGACTAGAGAAGGCCTTTGATTGGATAAGAATCAAGAAAAATCTTAGGGTCGACTTAACTGAACCAAGCAAGGTCTTGGAATGTCTTCAACTGGATAAGAAACAGGGAGATCTTAGGGTCGATCTGACTGAACCAGAGAAGTCCTTTGACTGGATAAGAATCAGGAAAATCTTAGGGTCGATTTAACTGAACTGGACAAGGTCTTGAAATCTTCAACTGGATAAGAATCAGGGAGATCTTAGGGGCGATCTGACTGAACCAGAGAAGGCCTTTGACTGGATAAGAATCAGGAAAATCTTAGGGTCGATTTAACTGAACCAGACTAGGTCTTGGAATCTTCAACTGGATAAGAAATAGGGAGATCTTAGGGTCGATCTGACTGAACCAGAGAAGGCCTTTGACTGGATAAGAATCAGGAAAATCTTAGGGGTGATTTAACTGAACCAGACTAAGGTCTTGAAATATAGCTGAAAACTTAACTGGATCTTTCCTGAAAGGTAAAGGTCAGTCATATGCAATGCATGATATGGATCAAGCAATGATGTTCTCATAAATGAGATTTGTAAGATATGATGCATATATGCATGCTATAATGTATGGAAATGTGATGTTTATGAATGTGTGTTTTTCGTCTAGGAAAGTAAATCCTTGACGGGTGCCGGGAAGTTAACTCCTGGGCTGATATTGAAGAATAGTGCTTTGTTGTTTCCGCTGGGGATGATAGTTGTAAGAATACCGGTAGGAGAAGATAACTCCGTTGGGGAATAAACTTGGCGAATGGATTACTCTGCGGGGAGAAAATTACTCTAATGATCTTGCTGGGGAACAATACTCTGTGGGGAGAGAGGTACTTTGCTGAAATGTTGATGGTAACTTCGCTGGGGATACCATTGTTGTGTTGGAAGTGTTAAAAGACTTCGCTGGGGATAAGAAGACTTCGCCGAGGACGATCTTTCCGTGGCTTTTGGCTAAGGATAACCCAGTTATATCCTGGTAGGGAAATAACCTTTGAATAAAGCCGGGAGACGCGTTCGTGCTCTGCGGATGACAAGCTTCCAGAATCTACTGGGGATAAGCTTACTGCTTGGGGAGATGGATTCCAACTTTCCAGGGGAAATCTTGATTGGACTCTCCTGGGGAAGTTTTGAACTGTATCGGGGAAGTGACTCCATTGAATGTTTGATATACCGCCGGGGAACAACCTTTAGACTAAGACTGCCGGGGATGCTTGTTAAGAATGCATGTATATTGCTGGGGAATGTTGAGATCTGCTGGAGGATACCCAACTTCCTTAAGGCTGATATTATAGCTTTGCTTTAGGGAGAGTGTATTGACTTGCTGGTTCACTCTCTGGGGAATTAAGATATGCTGGCTATGTTCTTCAGCTGAACCTACCTTGGTACCTTGGTGGACAGAACAATTAGATTGCTTAGACAACTCTTTATTGCCCCTGTTTCTAATGTTACCTGTAATTAATCCTTTGTTTCGTATGCAAATATTCATGAGTTAGCAAATTATTGTCAATGCATATATCACAAATTGAACCTTGGACGTTCTTCGCAAAACAAAACAGAAAAAAGGAAAAAACAAAAGGCAGTTTTAACTGAAAAGTGTATTTTTGTATTGATTTTTGAATTTGCCTGTAAAATAGGCGTTTATATACAAGAGGCTGACGTCCTAGTAAGAGAACGCCGCCGAACAAAAGAGTTTACACAATTTGTACAAAGGAAAATAAAATAGCTGTGTGAAAAGCATGATCCCACTGGGTTTCAACTCTGCTATCGCCTTTATATCTTCGAGCGTCTCATCACTTGATGACCTAACCGAAGATGAAGCTGATCGATCGATGCCGTCTGAACTTGATGTTGATACCGGATTCTGGATGCAAAGTGATCCAATGAGACATAGTATTACGCTTTAATCCCTAACTTTTTCCTGAACCGCCCTTTCGGGTTTTCAGTCCACCGGGATACCCATTTTTGCCCAAGCCGCCTTTTCAGGTTTTCGACTTGCCGGGTGTACAGATTTTTTCATTTCATCCCTTCATTTTGCCCGAACCCTTTTGGTTCGCCGGGAAGCCCTAATTTTTGCCTAGGTATGTCAACCTAGCGGGTCTTTTTTCATGCGTAGTATCTTTTTACTATGTCTGCATTGGCGGGGTGTGGAAGGTCGTCACCATCCATGTTGGTTAGAATCATGGCTCCTCCTGAGAACACATGTTTAACCACAAATGGCCCTTCATACGTAGGGGTCCATTTGCCCCTTGGATCACTCTGAGGAAGAATGATACGCTTGATCACCAAATCCCCAACTTGATATTCTTGTGGTCTGACTTTTTTGTTAAATGCCCTGATCATCCGTTTCTGATACGTCTGACCATGACAGATAGCAACAAGTCTCTTTTCGTCAATTAAGTTTAGCTGATCAAGTTGTGTCTGGATCCAATCATCTTCACTCAGGTCTGCATCCTTCATTATCTGGAGAGAGGGAATCTGCACTTCGATCGGTAAGACTGCCTCCATACCGTAGACCAAGGAGAAAGAAGTTGCCCCGGTTGACGTCCTTGATGAGGTACGGTACCCGTGTAGAGCGAACGGTAACATCTCGTGCCAATCTTTATAAGTCACTGTCATCTTCTGCACAATTTTCTTAATGTTCTTATTTGCTGCTTCTACAGCCCCATTCATCTTCGGTCTGTAAGGAGAAGAGTTGTGGTGCTGTATCTTAAACTGCTCGCAGAGCTCAGTGATCATCTTGTTATTGAGGTTGGTACCGTTGTCTGTAATGATCCTTTTTGGGACGCCGTATCGACAAATCAGGTTGTGCCGAATGAACCGTGCCACCACATTCTTGGTTACCGTAGCGTAGGAAGCTGCTTCAACCCACTTTGTAAAGTAATCAATTGCCACCAGGATGAAGCGATGCCCATTGGATGCCGTTGGTTTAATCTCACCGATCATGTCTATGCCCCACATTGCAAACGGCCAAGGCGCAGTCAGAACATTCAGAGGAACTGGAGGAACATGCACCTTGTCTGCATATATCTGGCATTTATGGCATGTCCGAGAGTGTTGGTAACAGTCGGCTTCCATTGTGGACCAGAAATACCCTGCCCGAAGGATTTTCTTCGCCATAGTGTGTCCACTGGAATGTGTTCCGAATGTCCCTTCGTGTAGCTCTTCCATGATCCTTTCTGCTTCAGTTTTATCCATACAACGCAGTAAGGTCGAATCATGGTTTCGCTTGTACAGAATGCCGTTGCTGAGGAAGAACTTCGCTGTGAACCTTCTCAGAAACTTCTTATCGTTGACATACGCACCTTCAGGGTATTCCTGAGCTTCCAAGTATCTCTTCACTTCATGGTACCAAGGCTTCTCAGTCACCAATTCAGTTTCAAGATCACAACAGTATGCCGGTTCATCCAGTTTCCAGATAGTGACCTGGGGAGCCTCGTTGTCCCACTTGACCTTGAACATGGAAGACATCGTAGCTAACACGTCCGCCAGATGATTCTCCTCTCTCGGAAAGTGTTCAAAGGTTATCTCTGTGAAGTGGGAGATCAATGTCAACACACATTCTCTGTAAGGAATAAGATTCGGATGTTTCGTATCCCACTCTCTTTTGATCTGATTGATCACGAGAGCGGAATCTCCGAAGACACTCAGAAACTTGATCCTTAAGTCAATCGCAGCTTGGAGACCCATGATGCACGCCTCATACTCCGCCATGTTGTTGGTACAGTTGAAACATAGCCGGGCAGTAAGTGGAGTATGAGTGCCTTGAGGGGATATGATCACAGCGCCGATACCGTTACCCAAAGCATTGGAGGCTCCGTCAAAGTGCATAGACCATCGGGATCCTTCCTCAGGTCCTTCATCCGGTCCAGGTACCTCACAATCAGTCACAATCATGATGCTCTCATCCGGAAACTCGAAATTCATTGACTGATAGTCGTCTACTGCCTGATGTGCCAAGTGGTCTGCCAATACACTTCCCTTAATGGCTTTCTGGGTCGTGTACTGGATGTCGTATTCTGTCAAGATCATTTGCCATCTTGCTATTCTCCCAGACAGAGCAGGCTTTTCAAATATGTACTTTATCGGGTCCATCTTTGAGATCAACAAGGTAGTGTGAGTCAGCATATACTGTCTCAGCCGGCGAGCAGCCCATACCAAAGCGCAACAAGTTTTCTCAAGCAGTGAGTATCGGGTCTCACAGTCGGTAAACTTTTTGCTAAGGTAATAAATGGCATGCTCTTTTTGGCCAGACTCGTCATGCTGCCCCAGCACACACCCCATTGAGTTGTAAAGTACTGTCAGGTATAGTATCAGAGGTCTCCCCTCAACCGGTGGCATAAGGATGGGTGGTTCTTGGAGATACTCCTTGATTCTGTCAAAAGCAGCCTGACACTCATCATTCCAACGTACTACCTGATCTTTCTTCAGCAGCTTGAAGATTGGTTCACAAGTAGCAGTTAGATGCGAGATGAATCGAGCAATGTAATTCAGGCGTCCTAAAAAACCTCTGAACTCTTTCTCTGTCTTAGGAACTGGCATCTCTTGAATGGCTTTAACCTTGGCAGGGTCCACTTGAATACCCTTATCACTTACAACGAAGCCTAGCAACTTTCCAGATCTAACCCCGAAGGTGCACTTGTTCGGGTTCAACCTCAGCTTGTACAACTTCAGACGGTCAAACAATTTCTGCAGATGATCAAGGTGTTCCTCCTCAGTTTGAGACCTTGCAATCATGTCGTCAACATACACTTCTATCTCATGATGGATCATGTCATGAAATAAAGCAACCATGGCACGTTGGTAGGTTGCCCCAGCATTTTTCAACCTGAATGGCATGACCTTGTAGCAGAAGTTGCCCCACTGAGTAACAAAGGTAGTTTTTTCCATGTCTTCAGGAGCCATCTTGATCTGATTATATCCTGAGAAACCATCCATGAAAGAGAACACCTTGTGCTGAGCCGTATTGTCAACAAGGACATCAATGTGAGGCAGAGGGAAGTCATCTTCGGGGCTGGCCCTGTTCAGATCCCTGTAGTCAACACACATTCTGACCTTTCCGTCTTTCTTTGGTACTGGCACCACATTAGCAACCCACTGAGGGTAAGAAGTCACTGCAAGGAACCCGGCGTCGAACTGTTTCATAACCTCGGATTTGATCTTCTCAGACATCTCTGGACGCATACGGCGGACCTTTTGCTTGACTGGAGGGCAGTCTTCCTTGGTAGGCAAATGATGGACCACAATGTCGGTATCCAACCCGGGCATGTCTTCGTAGGACCAGGCAAAGATTTCCATGTAATCATGTAGCATCTGAGTCAACCGTTGCTTCACGCTGAGCTCTAGGTTGGCACTAATCTTAACCTCCTTTCTATCTGTTTCAGTACCCAGATTTATTGTTTCCACCGGCTCTTCATGTGGTTGAATTGCCCTCTCTTCTTGAAGTAACAGTCTTACAAGCTCGCCAGGCACTTCGCAATCATCTTCACCTTCGTCTTCGGCTAAGTTGATCGGATTTTCGAAGTCATAACTGGAAGTAGCAGAGTCGTTACCAGTGAGATCCAGGGTGGATTGAAACCTGTATGAGTGAGTGTGTGTAAATACAACTGTTTTGCAATATATAAAGAAAGGAAAGAAAGAAAATGAGCATAAGATTTGAAATGCGAGAAAACGTCCAAGGTCTTTATTCATGATATATGAGATGACAATTAATATACCCTCACAAATGAAGCCACGGTGCCCCGGGTAAGACACCGGGCCATAGAGTTTCAAATCATTGTTTATTACAAATAACAAAAGAATTCATTACTCAGTAACAAGGGAAACAAGTAGGGTGTCCTTTGCAATCCAATTGCTAGGTTCACTGTCGGTTGCCGGGTAAATCCAGCTGTCGAACTCAGCTTCATCCACTTCATCATCCTCCCTGATAGCATTTACTCCATGGTTAGGCATGGGAGCAGTCACCACATTGGGCTTCTCAGGTGCCTCAAACTGTACCTCCTTGGCATCAATAAGATCCTGCACTTTATTCCGTAAGGCCCAGCAGTCATCAATAGAATGCCCCGGGCTATCAGAGTGATAAGCACAACGGGCATTTGGATTGTACTTGGGAGAAGCCGTGTTTACAACCTTCGGGGCCTCTCTAACAGTCACCAAACTGGTGGACAGCAACTACGGCAAGATTTGCGATAAGGTCATACTCAACCGGGTAAACTCTCTTCTAGGTCTTTCAGCCCTTTGAGGATTGGTTTGCCGAGGAGCGGCAGCAGGCTTTGTAATCATCACCGCGTTGACAGATTGGCGGCGCTCAGGTTTCTCTTGTCTTCTAGACCCATAGACAGCACTGGCCTCCTTCTTAAAGGGCTTCTTCTCTGAATTTGACGATGTACCCTTCTGAATTTTGCCGGACTTCATTCCAGCCTCTATTCTCTCTCCAGTCAGAATAAGATCAGTAAACCCTGCAGATGAGTTACCGATAAGATGATTGAAAAATGGTCCAGATAGGGTCCCCAAGAACATGTCTACCAACTCCCGGTCAGTTAACGGAGGCTGCACCCTGCCAGCCAGATCCCTCCACTTCTGTGCATACTCTTTAAAACCTTCGCTTGACCCTAGCGACATACCCTGGAGTTGGGTACGTGTAGGAGCAAGGTCGGCATTATATTGATACTGCTTGTAAAAAGCAGTAGCCAACTCCTCCAAGTTACGAACCTTGGTCCCATCCAGCTGATAGAACCATTCGAGATGAGTCCCTGAAAGACTCTCCTGGAAGAAGTGGATCCACAAATTCTTGTCCACTGAGTACGGTTGAATCTTCCGCACATAAGATCTGAGGTGTAGCTTGGGACAAGACGCCCCGTCATACTTGGTGAAAGATGGTGCCTTAAACTTGTGAGGAATGATCACACCAGTAGATAAGCCCAAGTCTCCGAAATCCAGCCCAGGCACTTGTTGGATCTCCATTGCATTCAGTCTGTCCTCCAACTGCTTATACCGGTCTTCAGCAAGAGGATACTGTTCCTCGTTAAAGTCAGTCTCGTTGTCAGAGACTACCGAACTAGGACCTTTTCCCCCTTGGGGACTGCTCTTGCCTATAGAAGAACCAGCCTCTTCATTCTGCAGAGTGTTACCAAACCTTCGGCCCGAGTTGAAAAGAACAGTTCTCTTCTTCTTCTTCTTCTCCTTCTTCAGAAGTAAAGCCTTCAGCTCTTCTTGGCCTTGAGCCAAACCCATGATCAGTTCCTGAAATTGCGCGTTCTGCGCCTGAAGGGCCTTGATAGACATCTCGGTTGATGATGAGTCAGGGTTCATGATGCTGAAATAAACAGCGAAGAACAGTAAGCAACCTGAAAAGAAGAAAACCTGATATGCACATGATGAATAGAATGCGTATGATTTATGTTTTCAAAGACAATCGGGAATCAACTTTGTAAACAAAAAGGAACACACTTCATTAGATTCAACTTTGAAACTTAAATTGTTCAACAGGTTGCCCTTAGGCGTTACATAAAAGGGAAATACTGAAAAGGGAAATAAAACTGTAAAAGAACATTCAGAGCTCCTTATTGATCCCATGGTCTCCTCTTCTCAGTACGGATGTAGTCATTCAGAGCTCACTCATTCTCCAATTGCTTTGTCAGCTTCTGGATCTTCAACTCCTGCTCGTTGAACTTTTCTCGATAAGAATCTCGTTCTTCTCGCAGTTGTGACCAAGACCTCTTTAATGTCTCATAATCAGTAGGTATCTGAGGAGGGAGGACAGTTGAAGGAACCCCATCTTTGTCAGGATACTCAAGAATGATGGGTCTGACAGCTTCGTATGGCATACCTAACTTCTGAGCACGGACGCGAACCCATTTGTAGTAGGCTTCCATAGGTAGAGAGGTCTTTGGCCCCAACTCTTGTGGATCAGCTTTATGAACTTTGTCCCAAGCCTTGATGAACCTACGACGCAGCTCGTCACTATCCACCTGAAACTCAAAACTGATGTGAGGCACCAATATCTCATGAGGCCCTGCTCTTCTGGCTCTTCCAAACTGGCGGAGCGCTAGACATGGATTGTAGGAGATCCCTCCTTGGGTACCAATCAAAGGAACATTAGGGTATTCTCCACAACGATCAATAACAGCTACCTCATCCAAACCTCTGAAAGTCCAAATGATGTCCTTATCAGTGAGAGACATTAACCTATGAGCCCAACCTCTTCCTTCTTGGTTCTTCAGCACGAACTTAGGGGGGTGCGAAATAAACCACCTCACCAACAAAGGGATACAACACCAAAGGGTTCCTCGTCTTCGGGCAGTACGAGCATAAAGTTGTTGCAGGATGTCACCCAAGAGAGTGGGCACAGGGTTCTGAGACATAAAGATCCTTATGGTAGTGACATTGATGAAGTTGTCAGGATTAGGAAACAAGACTAGCCCATAGATTAAGAGAGCCAAGATGTCTTCATATGCCCTAAAGTCTAAGTCATTCCAGAAACTGTTAGCTTTACCAATCAGAAACTTGGCCAAGAAACCCTTAACTCCGCTTCTAGTCACCCAGTTGTCCATTACTTCTTGATGTGTCAAGGGAAGAGCTGCAGCAACCTCCTCAAGCCTGAGGGTCTTTTCCCAACCGGTGTAGGGAGTCTGATCCAAGATAGGGATGCCAAGCAAACCAGAGAACTCTTCCAGGGTAGGGACCAGCTGGAAGTCTTGAAAGGTGAAACACTGGTACAGAGGGTCATAGAACTGGGTCAAGACACTCATCAACTGTTGATCCCGCTTTGCAGTGACTAAACTGAGAAGAGATCCATGCCTCTGGATGAAGGAAGTGGTATTTGGAATCCTGCTAGCCAACTCTTCAAGCAACTCAGGTGGGTGAACAAAGTTGAACCGGATAGTATTCCTTCGCATAGGCATCATGATGTCCTACAAAACAGAGCAAAGGTGAAACCCTCGTGTCTTTGAAATGGTCAGTCCTTATGCAGGATGCACGCAATGCTCATGATGTTATGATGTTATGGTAAAACACACCACAAATATTTACAAAGGCAAACATGGTAAGGCACACAAGTCACACAAGACAAGCCCTTAAAGTTTAGGCCAGCATGAGGTCTAGGTATTACCCTCTTTCAGTTTGTTGGTTCATACCTGTCCTACCAAAAGTAACCGGGTTCTTAGAGGATCCCAATATCATTGACTACCCTCAATCGGTCATAACTCCAGCATCGCAATCTTTTCTTGCGGCCAGAACCATCACGAGAGTTTAGCCTCAATGGGCGTAGCATACTGCTACTGTTCTAATGGCCAAGTTGTGTCATTTAAGGTTCTAAGGTCTGTTGGTGCTTAATGACTCCTCAGAAGAACCATATTCTCCTTGTTGCAACACAAGGGATATCGGTACAGACCAAGGTGCCACACCAATGTAGCCACTGCTTCACCCGTGTCGGTCTACGCCAGACAGGTCCCTCACAGCTTATGCTACCTAAACAGGGTATCCCCAGATCCGGGTTAGGATCTATGTAACTCCCATGCAACCCACAATTTAAAGCAAGCAAGTCAATACAATTGAAAACAAAGTTATGAACTATCCTAAGGTACACCTCACTTTATAAAGGGTCCCCAGCAGAGTCGCCAGTTCTGTGGTCGGTGGATCTGGAACTGACTGTTTAACGCTGGTTCGCGAAATGTCGCGGTAAGCAAGAGTCGCCACCGTCTTTTATTTTCTCCAAATGGAAAGGACAAAAGCACAGAAAAATTCCTTATAGAGATTGCTCTCGGTTCGAGAGGTAGATTTATAGAAAGGGAAGGTGTTAGCACCCTTTCTATCCATGGTTATCCATGGTCTCTTAGATACTTGCTCATTTGTGTTTTCAAAATTGTTTATTTGCTTTTCAACTGTGGGTTTAAAAAGTTTCTTTGAAAATTTCAGTTCGACTCTTGTATCAGTCCTCAAGAGTGTTTGAAAAGTTGCTTTCGAAAGCTTTTCGAAAAGGTGTCGGTGTGAAAAGAAGTTTTTGATTTGTTTTGAAATTAGAGCAAGTACCTACGAGTTCTCTACCTACCCTAAGGAATTCGTCTGTGTAAATGTCCTTAAAGTAATGCCATCCCACTATTGAGAGGTAGGTAGCACCACCGTTGGAGGTGTTCGGGTCAATTCGAGGGTTCGGGACATGGTGATCACCGGAGCAATAGGAAGACACCTTAGAAGCTACCCTCATGCCATGTTCATGGACATGAGGACTTACTAAAACATCCTCTACTCGACGACCACCTTTTCGAGGGGCAAGGCAACAATGAGGCGTACCCTATGGGTGGTGTGTGATTTGTGTGTCGTTTTCGATTATGTTTATCTTGTTCAGGCATTGGTGATCTACGCTTTGTTTTTATGTTTGGCATTCATTCTTTCATGCAAATTATTAACAGTTTAAAAGATGCGGAATTAAAAGTCCTATGCTATTACAAAGGCGCGGGTCTACATCGCCAAATTAATCCAAGACCCGATTTGAAATAAAATAAAAATGCGGAAAGATAAATATCCTAATTAATCTATTACATGGCTTTGGGAGAATTACATGAAATTTATAAAAAGGAAATACAATAAGCGCGCGAAATAGAATTATGATCGAATGCGAGGGCGTTGGACCCTTTTAAGGAAATTAAATTGGAATCACGAAATTGATTAAAAGAAAATAAAAGAAAGAATTTTTGGAGTTTTTTGCATTTATGGAGTTTAATGAGAATTAATGGAATTAAAACCTAATTCTAAACTATTTTTAATTTATTAAAAAATGTTTAAGTTTGTACCCTAATTTTAACCTAATTATTTACATGGCAATTTATTTACAAAATAAATAATTAATTATTAATAATGGTAAAAGAAAAGAAAAAGGATAAAAGTATTTAAAACCCTAATTCTACATTTTTTAGTTTATTAGAAAAAACATTAAAATTGAACCTAGAATTAAAAACTAAATTAATTAATAGAATTTTTTTATAAAAAAAACATTAAATAAAATATATTTTTATTTTTGTCTTCCCTGATTTTTTTGTATTTTTATTATATTATAAAAAATTAATTTGGAGGAATTAAATGAAAACAAATAAATTAAAAACAAATAAATAAATAAAAAAGAATGAAAGAGAGAAATGCAAACATGAGGGGGTTTGTTGACCCAATGGAGGTGTTTTTGTAGCAATCAGGGCCAATCAATTCCTGGCCTTGTTTGACTTTTAATGGCCACGTAGAGAATAGCTGACTAAGGTGCATGATGGAATGCAGATGCTAGCCACTGGATGGACGTTCATGGACACTTGGCAATCCATTGATGAGAGTGCATGGTGAACCTCTAGGCGTATTGATCACCTGAACATGGAAAAGTGAAAAACGTAGAGAAATATGGGGGACCTGGGAATCGAACCCAGGTCCCAAGGCTTGCCAACAATGCTTTCCACCAACTGAGCTGCGTGTTCATTCATAAATATAATGAGATAAAATTATTATATGTGAAAAAGCACGCTTATTGGTAGAAACGAAAAAAACGCGCTAAAGCATTTGAATGATCCAACCAGGCTATGACAACTCATCTTCTTCCTCGTTTGTGCGTTTTGCCCTGAAAAAAAAATACATCAAGTAGCGGGGGTTTTGAACCCCCACTAACTACAGTATAGGAAAATAGCGATTAGGAATTGGCCAATGATAAATTGAGCGCGAGTATGTCATTTGAATCGTTATGAGCTTCTGATTCTGATGGCATAGGTTTTGTAGGCTGATTTTTCCAGAAGAGGGAAACCCCGATTTCACATCTCTGAAAACCTAAAAAGCATCAATGGCAACTTTGCATATAGGCTAGAAAAACTTAATTGAAATACACCCTTAGCTTCAGGGAGTGCATATTAGTGCAAAACGATTATTAGAATGCATGAATATGGCATATATATTAAAATACGAATAGGAAAAATGTTTGAGAAAGTCTGAGTCTGTTCTACCACTTCTTGATGCGTGGGGACTGGAAAAGGGTTGGGTGATGTTCAACAAGGTCTCAGAAAGCTTTTGGAATGGTTATCTTGCCTTGTAACGCACTGAAACTGTGTTTTCAGTTTTGAATTTTTGACAAAATTGCAAAGTTGGTGTTTTATTTCAGGCGCAGCTTGAAGGTTGTGTGCACTAGGGTTGTGATCTGTATATGTATGCCAATGGATTAGGGTAGAAATTTGAGTCAAAAAGCCTTTGCATTGATGTATCAAATATTTGATTTTCAATGAATATTTTTTCAAATCTTTTCCATGAATAACATGCCAATTTGCACCAAATCTTCCCTTTTTTGATGTGCATGAGATCTTGAGCAACCAATGAGGGCATATGCTGCATAAAAAGATTCAAACACATTTGTTTTGTATTTTTGTCATATTTTATTTAATTAAATGAATTAATGGTGATAAAAATTCAAATAAATAATAAAAAATGATGAAATAAATCCCCTTTGGGTCAAATGGTCGTGCATAGCCTTTGGATAATGATTCTTGGAAGAAAATGTGGCCCATTAGCAATTTTGAGGCATTTGAAGCAAAATTGACTTTTCAAAATTCCCAAAAATTTCCCAACTTCCACAAGGCATATCTTGCTCAATTTTTAATATTTGATCATGTTCTTGGACATTTTGAAAAGGTCTTTAAGTCCTATAACCAATTCCTTTGGTCCCATGTCATTTTGATTTACCAATCTCCAGTTATGGTCTTTGACTTAAAGTGCCTTTTTGTTGACTTTTGAAAATGACCTATAATGTTGAAATTGATAACTTTTTGTGAGAGCATTTATTGGACTTGAAGTGTGAAGAGGAGTTGTAGGAAATGTCTTTCCCTTCAAAATGAGATTTGGATGGAATTTTTCTGATAAACCATGTGGAAGTTATGCCTTGGTCAAGTTACAGTTGACTTTTTCAACTGTCCAAATATGGAAACTTTTGCATCTTGAGACTTTTTGAGCCATGCCTTGAAAATCATGATCAAGAATTGATCAAATGATGTTTGTGGCTTCAAAATAATATGTTTACCAAAAATTTGAACTTTTGACTGTCAAAAGACCATTTTTCCCCTGCACTTGACTGTAGGGCAATTAGGGTTTTTGACTGTGCAATTTTATGCTGTAAGTCTTGTAACTTAGCATGAGGATACTTGACAATGTTTGTAGGCATGTGGGACTTGATTGGACCCTTAAGAACTTCAATTTCTTTGCCAGAACCAAAACCCTAGTTTTTAACTGTTAGGAGGCCCTTTTACTGTGCAACCCTTGGGGAGATTTTGAAGCATGCTCTTTGCAAATTTTGAAGAATATGGGAGGGCAAATTTTGGGGTACAACAATGAGTTTCTAAGAAAGTAAGTTATCATGGTTCTTCAATGGCAGATCATAGATATAAAGTTATAAGCTCCATGTAACGACTACAACCTGTTCTAAATATTCACATATGAAGATCTGAATGATTAGTAGCTATGAAACATGCATGAAATGAAAGATTTAAAAAAAATCAAAATTTTACAAATTGAAGCAAGTGGTTGGGCTTGTTTCAGGTGGTGAATTGATTGGGTATGAGTCTAAAAATGTTTTTCAGACCTTCAGGAAGTGACTGTAGACCTTAGATCGCTCTGAAGTTGCTTAGAACTTGAGAACTGATTGTGAAACAAAGTTGAATATTTTTGCTCTTTGAAACCTTATTCTCTTGCCAATTTTTTCCGTCTTTTGTATAGACCTTGGATCGCTTTGAGTGTATTTATAGAGGAAGGAATAGACCAACAAAACATGGAAAGAATCTTGCATACTTATGGCATAAGTCATTTCAAAAGACAAATTGAAAGCTTTCCAAAACAATGAGGATATGCTTCCATAAGAGTGTCACACGGTTTTGGCATGTTTGTCATGTGTTCTTTGGGCCTCAAGTTGATCCAACACCAAGCCCACATGTCTTAGTCCATTAGTTTATTATTTGATTTGATTTATTTTAATAATATTTGGATAAAATTAAAATAAATTAAATAAAATAATAAAAAAATATGGACATGTACCAAGTTATTTATAGGTCCTCTAACATGTCATAAACATGTTTGAACCTCAAAAGTTAAGCCCATTAGCCCAAAATTTCAAAATTGCTCAATTGAGGTTTCATGCATTTCTCAAAAATTGCTTAACTTGCACCAAACATAACTGCCTCAATTTTTATCATATGAAGATGATCTTGAACTTTTTGGAAAGCTCAAGATGTCTCCTAAAATATCTATGAAGATCATTTTTTCATTTGAAGACTTTATCTTGATGTAAGTTGTCTTGACAAAAAGTGTCTTTTGTTGATTTTCGAAATGACCTATAATATTTAGGCCCATATCTCTCTAATGAAGCATTTTTTGGACTTGAGCTTAGAGACACAAAGTTGTAGAGAATTGAATTTCATTCAAGATGAACTTTGGTTAAGAAAAATATGATGAAGCATGTGAAAGTTATGCTTGGTCAAAGTTCAGTTGACTTCTCCTTAAGAAAACCCTAATTTGGTAACTTTTGACTTTTGATGAATTGAAAATTTTCTTGATGAATCATAATAAACCCTTGATAAAATGATGGATATGACTTCAAAATATTGATTTTGACTGCATGTTGACCATAGTTGACTTTTTGCCCAATATAGTTGATTTTCAATCATCTCAGCAATTGACTGAGCAAACTTGTGATACAAGGCTTGAAACTTGTAATGAGGTAACCTTGAAGCATATGAGGAACCATGAAACTCACTCGATACATTAGAGACTCAATTTTCTTTGAGAAACATAAAAACCTTAATTGTAGGCCTTTGCTTGGGAGATATGCTTGTATGCTTAAACCCTTGAGTATTCTTGAGCAATTGGGAACCCTATGAGCATGAGGAGGTGTATTGAATCAATTGACTTCAAAAATGGGAGGGAAAATTTTGGGGTACAACAGCTTCCCCGTTTCAATATTCTTAATCCCGAAGAGTTAGATTAGCGTGTCCACCATTCGTAATCTAAAGGTGGAAGAGGATTGAACACTTAAGTGCCCAGAAATTTGCACTCGTCAACTGTTGTACCCTAAAATTTATTCTCTCTTATTTTCAAGATCTTCTCTCACACGGGTGGTTATAAACACTTGCTTAAAGAAAATAAAGAATTTTGAGGATGGACAAGTGCCTTTCGATGGGCATCTTAAAGAAGGCAGCTTCGATGTGCATCTTAAGTAAGGTTGTCTTTCGTTTGGGGCATACAAGGTTTCTTTCGACAAGTATGTCAACCAAGTGATGCTTCGATGGAATATCAACAGGGTTATATTTCGATTGTCCAAGTTAAAGAAAATGAGATGGAAAAGAGCAAGAACTGAGAGGTTTCCAGAAGCTCTGATGATGAGCCATTCAAATTCATGCAGATTGGAGACAAAATCGAAGGAGCTATGATAAGGAAAATTATGAGCCCTTCAAATTCATGCAGATTGGAGACAAAATCGAAGGAGCTCTGATTAGAAAAATTATGAGCCTTTCGAATTCATGCAGACCGTGGCTCAAACAGAGAAGCTCTGATGAGGAGAGCCTTGAGCAATTCAAATTGGAACCCAGAGCCATCAAGAAGAATAATGCTTGGGGGCTGATCGAAGAAACTCTGATGTTGAGAATATGAGCAATTTCAATCAGGACTCGGAGCCATCGAAGAGAGCAGAACAACACTTCGACCAGTCAATAAGAAAATGCTTCGATTGGTCAAGTTCAAAGCCATCAAAGAGAGCAAAGCTTGAGACTTAATCGAAAGAACCATGACGAAATCCTTGAGCCAAATTCGAACAAAACACCTATCATAACTTGTCCAGCTTCACTCAAAATTCAAAATGGCATGTTTTTCCTTGCAAATATGGCAAGAATTCAATTTTGATTGTGGCTTCAATTCCTGAGTTAAGGGCCAAATTCTTTCCTTGTTTGTTCTTAACTCCACAAGATCTGATTCGACTAGGGTGATTTTCTTCAAATCAAGCGATCGAAGCAGGGGGTGGCTCAATCGAAGGAGCCATGATAATGAAGCTGGTGCAATTCGAATTAGAATTCAGAGCTTTGAAGGAAACAATGCTCTAATGAGTAAAGCTCTGAGTAATTTGAATTAGAGATTAGAGCCTTCGAAAAGAACAAATTCGAAGGGAAATTGATCTGCAGGGGCATGTCAGCTTTCGATTTCCATCATACTAGAGGCCCAAACAACTCATAACAGGATGGTAGTAACGCATGAAAATAGATTGGCACCTGATTGAATCAAATATAGCAAGTTTTTATGAAGAAATCAAATCAAATCTCTTCATCATAATAGACCAAGATTTGATACACAAATGTTGACCTAAAATCCCTTTCCTATATAAACCTCATAATCTCAGAGAAAAGGGACACACATATACTGCCTCACAAAAAACGCAGCCTGCCCCACGAAGTTCCAGAAAGTAGCATCAGATTCCAAAGTTGTCAAAACTCCATACCTTTCCAGGAACCTTCCGTCCAGATTAACACTCCAATCGTGTTCTTGGAGTTCACACAGATGCACACTCACTCGTGCTCCAGCCATCTCACACCCAGGACTGCAGATCAAGGCGCCTCTAGTGGTAAAAATGTTCAATCTCATTTAATCTTAAATTAAACACATCATTGCATGTTCATGGTTTTTATTGTTATTTGTGAGCAATTTAACAAAATGTATGCAAGTTGCAGTGTCCAAATGTTCGAACACCATGGATAGGGTTTTAAAAATTGGTTACCTTTGAAACCCATGATACAGGCAGTTGCAAATCGAAACAACCCCAGATCCGGGTTCTGGGATTAATTTCGAATGGAATGTTTTCTGTTTTGTTTGGTTTCGAACTAACTAATTTGCAGGACCCAAAGCAGGTTTCATGTATTTCGAATGAACAAGCAGCTCAGATGGTGAAAGGGAATTTGTGCAATCGAAGGGACCAGGGTTCGAATCCCAGGCCTTATATTTTCAATTTCTAACGACTTTTCTTGCACATCTAGCGCCCCAAGACCCTCGAACAATGCCTTCGATCAACCCTCTGGATCGAAAGGCAACTCGGGCTCTTTTCGATCCAGGCTTGACTTTTTTCAAAATTGCACCCTTTTATTCACTGCTTGTTCCTTCGACTGTGTCGTTTTACTTATGTTATCTCTTCTATCTTTTTTAACATAACATCAAAATCAAAAAATAATAAAAAGGAATTAGGTTTAGTTTTTTTTATTAAACTAACTTTGTAAATTAATTGTTTAATCATTTTAACCTTTTTTTTTCTAAATTAAAATTAAATAGACTTAGGATATTAATTTCATGTCATAATTAGCAAAAACAAAAAAAAAGATTTCCTTTTATCTTAGGATTTTTAGGCGTATTTTCAATTCGCGCGCTTACTTTAGATTTCTCATTTTTTTTATTATTGTAACTGCCTATTGGTTTGTAATAATAATTAGGATTTTACTTTCCGCATTTTTATAATGTATCTCTCCCAAAGCCTTGTAATAACTTAGGATTTATTTTTTTGCATTTTATTTTCCGCACATTTATTGCTTTATTATTTTACTATATTACTGTTAGTAAATAGGCTTGTATGGAAAGACTAAAATCAAACGTTAGCTAACCTAACAAATGCGCAAGATAAATGAACTGAATCAATACACTTGCACATGCTCACCCCTATGGCATCTCCCACTTTGGTTGCCTTTGAAAACGGTCACAATTATCGAAACGTGAGAGTTTTTAGTGGTTGTCCTTTAGTTCAAGAGATCACAAGTCCCTCGATGAACCTTTCGATGTCGCCTCAGTTAAAAAAAGTGATCTTAGAATTTTAGGACAATTACTAAAAGTTCTTGCCCAGTTGCCTTAGTGATCGTAAAAGCCCCTTCGATAGTCCCTCAATATCCAACGATAGGGCTACCTACTCACTAATAGTAGGATAGCGCTATCTAAAGGAAAGAAGGAAAAGAACGCCTTTTTCGAGTAGGTAGATAACTGTTAGGTACTTGCTCAAAAAACAACTTTTTCACACTACACTTTCAAAACATTTTTCAAAAATTCTTTATCAACACTCTTGAGGACTGATACAAGAGTTATCATAAAGCCAACAAGCTTTTCAAAACAGACAAACACGAAAGTAATTTTCAAAAATGAGCAAGTGCCTAAGAGCCCGTGGAAAACCACAGATGGAAAGGGTGCTAACACCTTCCCTTTCCACAATCTACCCCCCTTACTCAGTAACTCTCGAAAAAAATTTTTTTCTGTTCTTTTCACCCTTTCCTTTATTGGATAAAAGAAAAGTCGATGGCGACTCTTGCTTACTGCACATTTGCGAATACAAAATGTAAAACCAGTATTAAATAGTCGATTCTACCACCATATCACAAAACTGGCGACTCTGTTGGGGATGATTTTAAAAAGTGGGGTTTACCTTAGGGTCTAGTTCATTTCTAATTTGCTTTCCTTGTTTGTTTTGATTTCTTTACTTTTAAAGGTTTGCTTGGGGTGATATAGATCCTATACCCAGATCTGGGGCATCTTTTTAGGTAAACATCAATAGATCGTGGAGACTGTACGGCATAGACCGATATGGTTGAAGCGATAGCTGTGTTGGTGTGACACTTTGGTTGGTACCGGTATCCCTTATGTTGAATCGAGGAGAATATGGAGTCACCGCGTGGTGTCGTGAAGCACTAACGAACCTTAGAACCTTAGTTGAACAAACTTGGGAATTAGAAAGTAGTGAGATAGCTGGTGTGATCGGTGGAAATATAACTGACTGTTTTTTAAGCTGGTTTCGCGAAATGTCGCGGTAAGCAAGAGTCGCCACCATCTTTTATGTTCTCCAACATGGAAAGGACAAAAACACAGCAAAATTCCTTATCGAGAATGTTTCTCGGTTCGGGAGGTAGATTTATAGAAAGGGAAGGTGTTAGCACCCTTTCTATCCGTGGTTATCCACGGGCTCTTAGGTACTTGCTCTTATGTTTTCAAAAGATGTTTGCTTTTCAAGTGTGTGTGGGTTTTGAAAAAAAAGTTTCGTTTGAAAAATTTCTAAGTAACTCTTGTATCTGTCCTCAAGAGTGTATGAAAAATTTGTTTGAAAACTTTTGAAAGTGTAGGTGTGAAAATTATTTTTGTTTGTTTTGAAAAGAGCAAGTACTTAAGAGAAATCTACCTACTCTAAGGAATTAGGCTGTGTAAAAGTCCTTTATATAGTGCTATCCCACCATTGAGAGGTAGGTAGCACCGTCGTTGGAGGTGTTCGGGTCAATTCGATTATCGGGATAATATGGTCACCGAAGCAATGGTAGGACATCTTAGAAGTAACCCTAATGTCCTAGATCCTTTTATCCGAGGCAACCGTTTCGAGGAAACTGGATCTTTTAGACAAAGGGCGACCTCTAAGACACCCTATACTTGATGACCACGTTCGAGGCAACCAGTGAGGCGTACCCTAGGAGTGACATGTGCTTTGTGTGTTGTTTTTCAGTTAAGGTTATCTTGTACATGTTATTTGTGAGCTACGGATTAATTTTATTTACATACATTCTTTCATGCATTTTTTAACAGTTAGGAGTGCGGAAAATAAATTGCGGAAAGATAAATCTAACTATTACAAGGCGCGGGTCTATACATCGCCAAAAACAAAAACCCGTTTTGAAAATAAAGTGCGAGAAATAGTAAATAAAAAGATAAACCTAATTACTATTACATATCCGGAAACAGTTACATAAATAATCAAAATAAGAATAATGCGCGAAAGAATTAAATCGGGAATGTCCTAAGGGTTTTGACCCTTTTTGAATAAGAATTGAATTTTTGTCCCTTTTTGTGATTAAATGAAATTAAAATTAATAGCTAATTAATTAATTGATTAAAAAAATGTTTTTTTGTGTTTTTTATATTTTTAATGAAATAAAGAAAAAAAGAAATAAAAAAATGAAAGTGAAAGTCCTAATTCTAAATTAATTTTACTTATTAAAAAAATGTTAAAATTAGACTAATTAAACTAATTAATTTATTAGTATTTTATTTACAAGATAAGTTAATAAATAATAAAATGTTCTTTTTTGAATTTTATGGAAAAAAAATTAGTTTGTTAGGTTAATTAACAATAATGATAATAATTAAAAAAAAGAAAATGAAAAGAAAAGGAAAATAGAAAAAAAAAAAGGAAATAGAAACCAATGGGGGTGCTGATGGCCCAATGGAGGTGTGAAGCCTGGAAATTGCTGGCCCATTAACCAGCCTTGTTGACTTTTGGAGATTTCCTGGAGCACGTTGACTCATGAGCACGGTGGTCCCCATCTTCAAGCCTTTGGATCTGTCCTTGGAGACACTTGGCGTGTGGATTTGTGAGGTCATATGGTGAACTTCTGGACAAATGCTGCATGGGAACACATTAGGAAAAACAATATTGAATTTTGGGGGGACCTGGGAATCGAACCCAGGTCCCAATACCTTTTACACGCTTGCCTTAACCACTCCACCACTTTGTTTCAGTCATCAATAAAACAAACAAGAATTAATATATGCAATAAAATGATTAATGTGCTAAAAGACAAAAACAAATGGCGCGCTGTTTGAACGAGCCACTAGGACCTTGCCAGCTCATCATCTTCTACATTTTGCCTGTAAAAAAGAAAGCAATTAGCGGGGGTTTTTAACCCCCACAATATTGAATGGCTAAAAATAGCGAATAGGAATCCAGGGCATATAAATATGGCGCGAGGATAGTTTTGTGTTTGTCTCGTCCTTCTGAGTTCAACCATGGGTCTTGGAGGTTCTGATTTTACCTATATGATAAACCCCCAAATTAAAAGCTTCGAAACCCTAGCATTCTCCAATGGCAGCTTTCGTTTTAGGGTACCATAATCAAATTAAACTATATCAAAAGCTTCATAAAGATGTTAGCAATGCAAAGCAATAATCAAAATGTGTTACTGATGCGTAAAAATTGAATTTCGATTATGGAAAAGGATGATGAACCGTGTGACTGTTGTGGATGATTCTTTGAGTATTGGAACTTGTTTATGATTGCAATAGGTTCCTGGCAATGCTGGCAACGTGTTAGAATCAAGAAAAGTGTTTGAATTGTGCTGGAATATGGATTTCAGTTTTCAACTTTTCTTTTAGTTTTTGGAATTTGGTTCTGCCGTTTCAATGAGCTCTAGGTCGTGAATACTGTATGGAACACTTGCATATGTATGTTTTAATCAGAATCAAGTCACATGATGAGCCTTTAACCATTGCAATGATGTTTTTGGATTTCTTCATAACCACCATTAAAGCTTTTTCCAATTTTGTTCAAATTTGAATTTTCATGATTAAAATGGACTTTACACGAATTTGGCAACTAGAATGTGCTTCATGAAGGCTAATCAAACCACAAGATACCATTTAATCAATTTTTTTGATTTTACTTGAATTATTATGGATTAAAATGAATTAAATCCATAAAAATTAAATAAAAACAGAAAAATAATTATTTGGTCTTGAAATTGATCATGGGACACGTGGGTGACATGACAAGGCTGAATCAAGTTGAAAAAGTGGACCCTTTTGTAAAAAATTGAAGTTTCAAGGATAGTTGACTTTTGCCATTTCACAAAAATTTCCCAACTTCTCCAATGCATATCTTGCTCAATTTTGATCATATGAACATGTTCTTGGACATTTTAGAAAGGTCTTGAAGTCCTCTAACCAATGCCTTTTGTCCCATGTCATTTTGATTTACCAATATCAAGTTATGGTCTTTGACTTAAAATGCCTTTTTGTTGACTTTTGAAAATGACCTATAATGTTGAAATTGATAACTTTTTGTGAGAGAATTTCTTGGACTTGGAAGATGAAGATGAGTTGTAGGAAATGTCATCCCCTTCAAAATGAGCATTGGATGGGATTTTTCTGATGAACCATGAAAAAGTTATGCCTTGGTCAAGTTACAGTTGACTTTTCAGCTGTGCAAAAATAGAAACTTTTGACTAAATGATGATTGTGGCTTCAAAATAAGACGTTGACCAAAATTTTTGACTTTTGACTGCCAAATGACCATTTTGCCCCTACAGTTGATTGTGAAGCAATTAGGGTTTTTGACTGTGCAACTTGACCTTGTGAGCCTTGAAACTTGGCATGTAGATGCTTGACAATGTTTATAGGCATGTGGGACTTGATTGAGCCCTTGAAAACCTCAACTTCCTTGCAAGAACCAAAACCCTAATTTTGACTGGCTAGGAGGATGGTTTGACTGTGCAACCCTTGAGTAGACTTGAGCAAATTGAGATGATGCTTGTCAAAAACTTTGAAGAATATGGGAGGGCAAATTTTAGGGTACAACAGTTGCCCCTGTTCAATCTTCTTAGACCTGAGGATGTAGATTGGCTTGTGTGTCTTTTGTGATCCGAGGGTGGAAGATGATTGAACACTAGAGTGCCCAGAAATTTGCACTCACATAGTAGAGTATCAGCAGTGTGACAGCGGGAATGGGCTTACAGATGCCATTTGGAGAGATGGTGGATAGGAGGATGGGCTTATAGATGCCATCTGGAGATGTGACAGAACCTTGTCGGGAATGGGCTTATAGATGCCATTTGGAATTGTAATGGATAGTTGTAGAGATGGGCTTAAAGATGCCATCGGGGTGTCAATCGCGTAAGAGATTCCTTAGCGAGAACTTGTGTACCTGAGAAAGAAAGATAATTACCTGGCCTGTTACAGGGGTTGATCTTCAATCTCTTCATGCAGATATGCCCTGGCTAGATACAGGTGTCGAATCCACAATCAATTGCTCACAGATGTGCCCTGGCTAGATACAGGAATCGAATCCGGAACTTCAAAAGGTTGCTTACAGACGTGCCCTGGCTGGATACAGGTATCGAATCTACAAACTCTTCAGATGTTCCCTGGCTAGATACAGGAATCGAATCTGGAATTAGTCGTCAACAGATATGCCCTGGCTGGATACAGGAATCGAATCTTCAAACTCTTCAGACGTGCCCTGGCTGGATACAGGAATCGAATCTGGAATTAGTCGTCTACAGATTTGCCCTGGCAGGATACAGGTATCAAATATTCAAACTCTTTAAACGTGCCCTGGCTAGATACAGGAATCGAATCTGGAATTAGTCGTCTACAGTTATGCCCTGGCTGGATACAGGTATCGAATCTTCAAACTCTTCAGATATGCCCTGGCTAGATACAGGAATCGAATCTGGAATTAGTCGTCAACAGATATGCCCTGGCTGGATACAGGAATCGAATCTTCAAACTCTTCAGATATGCCCTGGCTAGATACAGGAATCGAATCTGGAATTAGTCATCTACAGATATGCCCTGGCTGGATACAGGTATCGAATCTTCAAACTCTTCAGATATGCCCTGGCTGGATACAGGAATCGAATCTGGAATTAGTCATCTACAGATATGCCCTGGCTGGATACAGGTATCGAATCTTCAAACTCTTCAGATATGCCCTGGTTGGATACAGGAATCGAATCTGGAATTAGTCATCTACAGATATGCCCTGGCTGGATACAGGAATCGAATCTTCAAACTCTTCAGATGTGCCCTGGCTGGATACAGGAATCGAATCTGGAATTAGTCATCTACAGATATGTCCTGGCTGGATACAGGAATCGAATCTTCAAACTCTTCAGATATGCCCTGGCTGGATACAGGAATCGAATCTGGAATTGCGACAGTTGATAGTAATCATCTTTGGATTGACCTTTTTCCTGAAAAGGCGAAACATCAGTTGTATGCAATGTCATGATGTATGAAATACATGGTGTCATGATGTTCTCAAGAATAAATGAGATTGTGTGTTATGATGCGTATATGCATGCGTCATGTATGTAAGCAAGATGTATGAAATATGAAATGTCTATGAATGTATTTTTGTCTAGGAAAATAAATCCTTGACGGATGCCGGGAGTTTTTTGAATCCTGGGCTGATGTTTGAAGAGTAGAGTTCTTCGTTTCCACTGGGGATGATGGTTGCAAGAATACACCGGTATGACTCCGTTGGTGAATAAACTTGTTGGAGAGATACTCTGCGGGGAATTGCTCTGTGGGAAGAGATACTTCGCTGAGAATTTGATGATATCTCCGCTGGGGATACCGTTGATGTGTTATGTTGGAAGATTTGATGAACTCCGCTGGGGGATAGGAAGAACTTCGCCGAGGACGATCTTTCCGTGGCAATTAGCTGAAGATAACCCAGTTATACCCTAGTGGGGAATAACCTTTAAACAAAGCCGAGGAGAGACGCGTTCATACTCTGCAGGTGATAAGCTTCCAGAATCTACTGGGGATAAGCTTCCTACTGGGGAGATTGATCCAACTTTCCTGGGGAGACTTTTTTGGACTGTACTGGGGAATGGCTCCACTAGGGTGTCTGGTATTCCGCCGGGGAACAATCTTATATTAAGACTGCCGGGGATGCTTGTTAAGGAATATCTGCATACTCCACTGGGGAATATTGAGATTTTCTGGGGATACCCAACTTCCTTAAGGCTGACAGTAAACTAACTCTGCTTGGGGAGAGCGTTGACTGACTTGCTAGAGATATTGTGCCTTTTCAGGGCTTATGGGGGACCAACTCTGCTCGGAGGAGAGTACTGTTGAATCCTGTCTTACTCTGCGGGGAGTGAAGATATCTTGGTTACATTCTTCAGCCGAACTTACCTTGGTACCTTGGTGGACGGAGCAACTAGATTGCTTGGACAACTCATTATTGCCTCTGTTTCTGATGTCACCTGTAATTAGTCCTTCGTTTCGTATGCAAATATTTATGAGTTAGCAATTAGTGTCAAATGCATATATCAAAAATGAACATTGGACGTTCTTCGCAAGACAAAACAGAAAAAGGAAAAATAATTGGCAATTTGTCTGGAAAAAATGAATTTGTATTGATTTTTGAATTCGCCTGTAAATAGGCGTTTATGTACAAGAGGCTGACGTCCAAGTAAGAGAACACCGCCGAACAAGAGAGTTTATACAATTTTGTGCAAAAACGAAACAACTATGTGAACAAATCCACTGGGTTCCAACTCTGCTATCGCCTTTATGTATTCAAGCGTCTCATCACTTGGCTGCTTAGTTGAAGATGAAGCTGATTGATCGATGTCGTCTGAACCTGATAGTTGATGCCGAATTCTGGATGCAAGGTGGTCCAATGAGACATAGTATTATGCTTTATCCCTAACTTTTGCCTGGACCGCCCTTTCGGGTTTTCAGTCCACCGGGATACCCATTTTTGCCCAAGCCTCCTTTTCAGGTTTTCGACTTGCCGGGTGTACAGATTTTTTCATTTCATCCCTTATTTTTGCCCGAACCCTTTTGGTTCGCCGGGAAACCCTTATTTTTGCCCAGGTGTGTCAACCTAACGGGTCTTTTATTCACGCGTGGTATCTTTTTACTATGTCTGCATTGGCAGGGTGAGGAAGGTCGTCACCATCCATGGTGGTTAGAATCATAGCTCCTCCTGAGAAGATATTCTTAACCACAAATGGCCCTTCGTACGTGGGGGTCCATTTGCCCCTGGGATCACTTTGAGGAAGAATGATGCGCCTGATTACCAGGTCTTCGACTTGATACTCTTGTCGTCTGAATTTTTTGTTAAATGCCCTGATCATCCGTTTTTGGTACGTTTGACCATGACAAATAGCGGTGAGTCTCTTTTCGTCGATTAGGTTTAATTGATCAAGTCGAGTCTGTATCCAGTCATCTTCGCTCAAACCTGCATCCTTCATTATCCGGAGAGAGGGTATCTAGACTTCGATAGGCAAGACTGCCTCCATGCCATAGACCAAGGAAAAGGGAGTTTCCCCGGTTGACGTCCTTGCTGAGGTACGGTACCCATGAAGAGCAAATGGTAACATCTCGTGCCAATCTTTATAGGTCACTGTCATCTTCTGCACAATCTTCTTGATATTCTTATTCGCCGCTTCGACAGCCCCATTCATCTTCGGCCGGTAAGGAGAAGGGTTGTGGTGCTGTACCTTGAATTGCTCACAGAGCTCAGTGATCATCTTGTTGTTAAGATTGGTACCATTATCCGTAATGATCCTTTTCGGGACGCCGTATCAACAGACCAGGTTATGCCGAATGAATCAGGCCATGACGTTCATGGTTACCGTAGCGTAGGAAGCTGCTTCAACCCACTTTGTGAAGTAATCAATCGCTACCAGGATGAAGCGGTGACCGTTGGATGTCGTAGGTCTGATCTCGCCGATCATATCAATGCCCCACATTGCAAAAGGCCAAGGTGCTGTTAAGACGTTCAGAGGAACTGGAGGAATGTGCACCTTATCTGCATAGATCTGGCACTTGTGACATGTCCGAGAATGTTGGTAACAGTCGACTTCCATTGTGGACCAGAAATATCCTGCCCGGAGGATTTTCTTTGCCATAGTGTGCCCACTGGAATGTGTTCCGAAGGTACCTTCATGTAGCTCTGCCATGATCCTTTCCGCTTCCGTCTTATCCACACAACGCAATAAGGTTGAATCATGGTTTCGCTTGTAGAGAATGCCATTGCTGAGGAAGAACTTTGCAGCGAATCTTCTCAGAAATTTCTTGTCATTGACAGATGCGCCCTCAGGGTATTCTTGAGCTTCCAAGTACCTCTTCACTTCATGATACCAGGGTTTTTCAGTTACCTCTTCAACCTCAAGATCACAGCAATGTGCAGGTTCATCCAACTTCCAGATAATGATCCGGGGAGCTTCATTATCCCACTTGACTTTGAACATAGAAGACATCGTAGCTAACACGTCCACCAACTGATTCTCCTCTCTTGGGAAGTGTTCAAAAGTTATCTCCTCGAAGTGGGGAATCAATGTCAACACATACTCTTTGTAAGGAATGAGATTTGGGTGTTTCGTATCCCACTCGCCTTTGATCTGACTGATCACGAGAGCGGAATCTCCGAAGACACTCAGAAACTTGATCCTTAAGTCAATTGCAGCTTGAAGACCCATGATGCACGCTTCATACTCCGCCATGTTGTTGGTGCAGTTGAAACATAGCCGGGCAGTGAGTGGATTATGAGTGCCTTTAGGGGATATGATCACAGCGCCAATACCGTTACCCAAAGCGTTTGAGGCTCCGTCAAAGTGCATAGACCATCGGGATCCTTCCTCAGGTCCTTCATCCGGTCCAGGTACTTCACAATCAGTCACTACCATGATATCCTCGTCTGGAAATTCAAAGTTCATAGATTGGTAGTCATCCACTGCCTGGTGTGCCAAATGGTCTGCCAATACACTTCCTTTGATAGCTTTCTGAGTCGTGTACTGGATGTCGTATTCTGTCAAGATCATCTGCCTTCTTGCTATTCTTCCAGACAAGGCAGGCTTTTCGAATATGTACTTGATTGGATCCATTTTTGAAATCAATAAAGTAGTGTGAGTCAACATATACTGTCTCAACCGGCGAGCAGCCCATACCAAAGTGCAACAAGTTTTCTCGAGCAGTGAGTATCGGGTCTCACAATCGGTAAACTTTTTGATAAGGTAATAAATGGCATTCTCTTTTCGGCCAGACTCATCATGCTTCCCCAGCACACACCCCATTGAGCTGTCAAGTACCGTCAAGTATAAGATTAGAGGTCTCCCCTCAACCGGTGGCATAAGAATGGGTGGTTCTTGGAGATACTCTTTGATTCTGTCGAAAGCGGCCTGACATTCATCGTTCCAACGTACTACTTGATCTTTATTCAGTAGCTTGAAGATTGGTTCACAGGTAGCAGTTAGGTGCGAGATGAATCAGGCAATGTAGTTCAGACGTCCTAGAAAGCCTCTGACTTCTTTTTCTGTCTTGGGAGTTGGCATCTCTTGTATGGATTTCACCTTGGCAGGGTCCACTTGAATACCTTTATCGCTCACGACGAAGCCTAGCAATTTTCCAGATCTCACCCCAAAGGTGCACTTGTTCGGGTTCAACCTCAGCTTGTACAACTTCATACGGTCAAACAACTTCTGTAGATGGTCAAGGTGTTCCTCCTCAGTTTGGGACCTTGCAATCATATCATCGACATATACTTCTATCTCATGGTGGATCATGTCATGAAATAAAGCAACCATGGCACGTTGGTAGGTTGCCCCAGCATTTTTCAACCCAAAAGGCATGACCTTGTAGCAAAAGGTGCCCCACTGAGTAACAAAAGTGGTCTTCTCCATGTCTTCAGGAGCCATCTTGATCTGATTATAACCTAAGAACCCATCCATGAAGAAGAATACTTTATGCTGAGCGGTGTTGTCAACCAGAACATCGATATGAGGTAGAGGGAAATCATCCTTAGGGCTCGCCCTGTTCAAATTCATGTTGTCAACACACATTTGGACCTTACCATCTTTCTTCGACACTGGAACCACGTTGGCAACCCACTGAGGGTAAGAAGTCACTGCTAAAAAACCGGCGTCGAATTGTTTCATAACCTCAGCTTTGATTTTCTCGGACATCTCTGGACGCATACGGCGGACCTTCTGTTTAACCGGAGGGCAGTCTTCCTTGGTAGGCAGGTTATGAACCACAATGTCGGTATCCAAACCAGGCATGTCTTCATAAGACCAGGCAAAGATTTCCACATAGTCATGCAGCATCTGAATCAACCGTTGTTTCATACTGAGCTCTAGATTGGCACCAATCTTGACTTCCTTTCTGTCTGTCTCAGTACCCAGATTTACTGTTTCCACTGGCTCTTCATGTGGCTGAATGGCCCTCTCTTCCTGGAGTAGCAGTCTTGCAAGCTCACCAGGCACTTCGCAATCATCTTCACCTTCGTCTTCGGCTAAGTTGATCGGATTTTTGAAGTCATAACTGGCAGTAGCAGAGTCGTTACCAGTGAGATCCAGAGTGGATTGGAACCTGTATAAGTGAGTGTGTGTAAATATAGCTGTTTTGCAATATGTAAAGAAAGAAAGGGAGCACAAGATTTGAAATGTAAAAAACGTCCAATGCTTTTATTAATGATATATGAAAGTGACATACAAAATCCCTCACAAATGAAGCCACGGTGCCCCGGGTAAGACACCGGGCCATAAAGTTTAGTAATATTGTTCGTTACAAATTCAAAACAAAGAAGTTCATTACTGAGTGACAAAAGTAATAGGTATGAAATCTTTCGCCGTCCAGTTGCTTGGTCCACCGTTGGTCGTCGGGTAGATCCAGCTGTCGAATTCAGATTCGTCCGCTTCGTCCTCAATAGCATTTACTCCCGGGTTGGTGATGAATACAAGAGGTCTTCCAATTCTTGCCTTGCGCACAACCTTCTGAGCTTCTGCAGTGAAACCCAAGCCAAACTTGTCAGTCTTTGGAGTGAAATCAGGAAGTCTGCCCCAGTTTGCACAGTCACCCTTCTCGATCACAGCCCGGGCGTCCTTTAAGGAGGCCATCTTCAAAGGAGAACTCTCTTCAGTCACAGTCTCCGCTGCTGCCAATGTCTGAGGCACCTCTTCAAAGTGTTGAAAGGGGGTCTCAATGAACTCCCCATCCATTTCTACGTACCAGAACGAGTTGAGGTGGCTGACCATGTATTCCTCCTCCCCTTACACTGTTACGATCTTCCCCATGACCGGGTACTTAAGCTTCTGATGTAATGTGGAGGTCACAACTCCAGCCTTGTGGATCCAAGGACGACCCAGCAAGCAAGAATAGGATGGACGAATATCCATCACATAGAATTTTGAATCAAAGACTTGTGAACCAACCCTGATTGGGATGTCAACCTCACCATGTGCCATCCTTTTGGACCCGTCAAAGGCCCGGACAACAATGTTACTTGGTTTGAGCTCTAAACCCTCACAGTCCAGCCTGTCTAGAGCTTTCTTGGGTAGTACGTTTAATGAAGAACCAGTGTCAACCAGCACATGGGCAAGAGTAGTGCCCCTGCATTCAATGGAGACATTCAGGGCATCATTATGGTTCTTCCTCTTGGCCATCAGATCAGCGTCAGAGAAACCAAGACCATTATCAGCAGTTAAGTTGGCCACACAGTCGGTGAATTGATCAACAGACGTTTCTTGTGGCACGTGGGCCGTCTTCAGAAAAGCAATCAGGGCCTTGGCATGGGCCTCTGAACACAGCAACAGTGATAGCATAGAAATTTTAGAGGGGGTGTGCCCCAGCTGCTCAACCACATTGAAATCACTTTTCTTGATAATTTTGAGGATCTCTTCCATCTCTTGCTTGGAAGCTTCAACGTTGGTCTTTGGTGCCTCCGTCCGGGCAGGCACATCAGTAGCAACCCCTTTGCCCCGAGTGTCATATGACTCGGCAGCAGGGGTAGAAACAGGAACTTGATCAGGAGGGGAAGCAGGCACACTGGCAGGTGTGATGACAAGAGGTCTCTGGATTGCTGGAGGTGCAATGTCTGGTGAGAACAGTCTTCCACTACGAGTGACTTTAGCAGAACCGGTGATGTTGGTGACACCGGTACTAGTATCGAACTCTTGTTTCACCCCCAGAACATAAACATCTGCCCCATAGTGCCACGGGACAGCTTTGTCAGACTTATAGGGGATGGGCCCCGGAACAGTGATGATGATAGGAGCAACCTTGTGAACAGGCATGATTTTGACAGGCTTCATTGAAGGAGCCTTAGGAGGGTTATTGAAAATGGTGACAATAGAAACTTCTTCGGTATGGACAGCAGGAACAACAATTTTCTTGAACAAGATCTCTTTGCTATCCATCAGGTTTTGGACGCCTGACTTCAGCAAAGGACAACCAGCAGGTGAAACAGCACATAGAGAGCAACCTTTACTATATTCCGGAAATAAACCGGCTAGCAACAGGTTCCTCTTGACAGTCAGCAACGGAGTAACAATCTCATCCATAGAGGCTATATACCAGTCTTCTTCCACATCATTCACTTCATGCTGAGGCATGGGAGCAGTCACAACATTGGGCCTTTCGGGCGCCTCGAACTGTATTTCCTTAGCGTCAATAAGGTCTTGAACCTTATTCCTCAGAGCCCAATAATCATTAGTAGAATGCCCCGGGCTATCAGAGTGATAAGCACAGCGGGCATTGGGATTGTACTTCGGAGATGTTGTGTTTACCACCTTCGGAGCTTCCTTGACAGTTACCAGGCTGGTTGACAACAGTTGCGGCAGAATCTGAGACAGGGTCATGCTGAGCCGAGTATACTGTCTTTTGGGCCTCTCAACTCTTGGTTGGTTGTACTGCTGAGGGGCAGCAGCAGGCTTTGAAATTACCACCGCGTTGACAGCTTGGCGGCGTTCCGGTTTATTCTGTCTTCTGGGACCATACACAGCACTAGCTTCCTTCTTGAAGGGCTTCTTTTCAGTACTTGAGGAGGCACCTTTCTGTATCTTCCCCGATTTGATACCAGCTTCGATCCTCCCACCATTCAGGATCAGGTCTGTAAACCCAGCAGAGGAATTACCTATTAAGTGGTTAAAGAACGGACCAGACAGGGTCCCCAAGAACATGTCCACGAGTTCACGATCCGTCAATGGTGGCTGCACCCTGCCAGCCAAGTCTCTCCATTTCTGCGCGTACTCCTTAAAACCCTCACCCGTTCCTAGTGATATACCCTGGAGTTGGGTACGCGTAGGAGCGAGGTCGGAATTGTACTGATACTGCTTGTAAAAAGCAGTAGCCAAGTCCTCCCAGTTACGAATGTTGGTTCCATCTAGCTGATAGAACCATTCGAGATGAGTCCCTGAAAGACTCTCCTGGAAGAAATGGATCCATAAGTTCTTGTCTGCAGTGTAAGGCTGGATCTTCCTTACATAAGAGCGGAGGTGCAGTTTAGGACAGGAAGCCTCGTCGTACTTCACAAAGGCAGGGGCCTTGAACTTGTGTGGGATCACCACCCTAGAAGATAACCCTAAGTCTCCGAAATCCAACCCAGGCACACGTTGAATCTCCATAGCATTTAACCGGTCCTCCAGCTGTTTGTACCTGTCCTCAACAGGAGGGTATTGTTCATCATTGAAATCTGTCTCTGTGTCAGAGACCACAGGGCTAGGGACCCTTCCCTCTTGGTGACTGCCTTCCCCAACAGATGGAGTAGTCCGCTCAGCTTCATTCTGTAGTGTATTCCCGAGTCTGTGTCCAGTGTTGAACAACACAGTCATCTTCTTCTTCTTTTTCTTCAGGATCAAAGCCTTCAACTCCTGCTGTCCTTGGGCTAAGCTCATGACCAGCTCTTGAAACTGGGCGTTCTAGGCCTGGAGGGCCTTGATAGCTTGTTCAGTAGTTGGTTCAGGATTCATGATGATTGAGTGCTAAAATAAACAACGAAGAAGATTAAGCAACCTGTAGAAAAAGGGTACCTGTGATGCATATGATGAATGAAATGCGTATGAATTATGTTTTCAAAGACAATCAGGAATCAACTTTGTAGACAAAAGGAACACACTTTATTAGATTTAAACTTTAGAATTTAAATTGTTCAACAAATTTCCCTTAGGCGTTACAGGAATGAAAATACTGAAAAGGAAATAAAAGCTGTAAAGGAAACATCCAAAGCCCATCAGTGCTCCCATGGCCTCCTCTTCTCAGTACGGATATAGTCATTCATGATCCGCTCGTTCTCCAATTGCTTGGCCAGCTTCTGGATCTTCTGTTCCTGTTCGTTGAACTTTTCCCGATAATAATCCCGCTCTTCCTGTAGTTGCGCCCAAGACCTCTTTAGTGTATCAACATCAGTGGGTATCTGAGGAGGGAGTATGGTTGGAGGAACCCCGTCTCTATCAGGAATTTCAAGAATGATAGGCCTGACAGCTTCATATGGCATACCTAACTTCTGAGCACGGATGCGGACCCATCTGTAATAGGGTTCCATTGGTAGAGAAGTCTTCGGTCCCAACTCATGTGGGTCAGCTTTGTAAATTCTGTCCCAAGCTTTGATGAATCTACGGCGCAGTTCGTCACTATCTACCTGAAACTCAAAACTGATGTGAGGCACCAACATCTCATGAGGCCCTGCTCTTCTGGCTCTTCTGAACTGACGGAGAGCTAAACATGGATTATAAGAGATTCCGCCCTGAGTACCAATCAATGGAACATTAGGAT